>VTGB01000049.1:0-685601 GCA_013403855.1 Calonectria honghensis
CCCCCCCTCCCCCCCCATCGCCCTAGTTGTGCCCTTTACAGATCAAGTTGATCACCATGGCCACCCACCTACGCTCTCCTCCACAGGTCAGAGTTAGAGCCCCGCAGCCTACTCAAGCGATATTAGTGCCCTGTGCTTGGCCCAACCAAATACTCCTTGCCTCGTGAAGCTGATGGCAGTAGCACCGCTAGCTAGTACGGGAAGCCCTGCTACTCCTGCACAAGACAGAAGGCTACTCTATGTACTATGGTATGCGGGTTAAGCGGTACTATTAGCTGCTACCCGCTCAGGCACACCATTATTCTAGGCCCTGGCAATGTACACTTCCATATAGTTTGCATACAAAAGCCCTAAGCTTAATACATAATCTAGCTTCTAGAGGGTGGGCCAGAGCTAACATTGCTTAACCCGCATACGAGAGGAGGGAGAGAACAAGAGAAGGAAGGCAAAGCGTTATTAAGACTATCAGCCCTGGAGGCCCACAGTGGTGGCGGCACACTGGTAGATCCGGGCTAGCCCCACTTGGCCGTGCGACTTGAGCACTGCATTGTTGTCGGCTTACTCTGTGGCGGCCGTCAATCGTCCGGGCTAGTCGGGCTGCATGTCGCGCACGAGTTCTAACGCTCGTCCGTTGGCTGCCGCTGGCTAACCACAGGCGGTGGGCCCGCCACTAGGCGAAAGGTTCCAAGGTCAAAGGGACCCGACCTCATCCCTGGCGCGATTCGATTGGCTCCGGGGAGAACCCAGGCTGCTAACAAGTCCGTGGCACTGCACAGCCAATAAATCGTTACCGATGTAGTTATGAGGGGTCGACGCTGGTAGCTGGCAGATGTTTCGCGGGTCACTGAGCATGCGGGTCGCAAAATAGATGGCACACCAAAAGAGGCTGACATAAATTTCCAAACAGGTATGGTATAGGTTAGTATTGGCATTTGCAGAGTTTATTCTGTCTGCACTCTCTCACTCGCTCTTATGGTGTGCCATTTATCTTGCGACCCGCTGCCGCCGAACGGCGCTTGGACGTTTGCGGGCAGGCGTCGGTAAGCACGCCCCACGCTGGCGCTCGCACTGGCACTCTACGGGAGATCCATATATAATCTCCATAGTAGAAAACCAAACATTCCGCTCAGAGTTCCCAATACAATAATTATATTAAAATGCCTGCCCTTCTTTCTTTCTTGCTTGCGTCCATCATGAACTCGCTGGTCTCTCTACCTATTGGTACCAGCACCATTCGCATGGCCTCCTGCCCGACAACTTTCTCCAATCTCAGTCAATCCCTGGCACACCCACACTTCACCACTCTCTGTCATCTTCCTCTCGACTTAATATCATTGCGTCCTTAGATACCCTTGGACCACTCGCCAGTCATAAAGATGAGCCATATGTGTGTTTCCTTCCATCCTCTCCAAGCAACCCTTGAAACCATATTCCTTCTTTTGTATGCCAACCCAAGCATTCAATAGCCTCCACAACTTTTATCACACCCATCTCGTCCCCATCATATACTGACAGGTTCGTCATCCACAGCACCAAAGTCGTTGACAGCCAGCGGGAGAATGAAACTGCCTCCAGCGCCCGTGTCGCGAGGTACAAACCACAAAATATTTTCCTCGACATACTATACGCGGCGGACGGAACAGACCGAACCCAAAACTACAAGTTACGAGCGGATATCTTTCTCTCTGAGATCATGGCAAAGATGGAAGCAAAGAACCAACGCGCCGATAGCTCCAACAACTTGTCGAAGAAAACGAAGGAATGTTGAGGGTCTGCACCCTGTTGCAGCTCGTACATCTTTGACATGGCGCAAGAGACGTAAGTGTTGTACGACTGCTTGGTTCATTCTAGGATGATGGGGCATGATAGACCACTTGGGTACCTGGTCTTGGTGCAAGGGCGTAATACTTGTATTAAGTCGAGATCTCGCCTTGGAGCGTCACGTATTGTATTCTTCAATGTTCCTAGACAACATAGTGAGTTTATTGTTTATCACAGAATCAATATTTCCTCTGGAAACATGGTTGTATGTTGAAGGCGATATCTTTCAACGGAGGAGCCCATGTACCGACCCCCGTACTCGGGTGTCACCAATCGCTTTGCCGCTGGAGGGCAATGGTGCAACTTCTTGACAAGTCGAGGAATATTCCGTGTACTAGTATATGCCTTATTTCCCCTGAAGCCCTTCTCATATTCAAATTACGTGCTTGGAAACCATCTGGATCGATGCCAATAATGAACAACGTGAAGCAATCAAGTTGGACATATATTCGGCAGCAGTGTTGCTGTTCATGCGACGGGAAGCATTTTGCTTACATATGGCTTTCAGCCTTTTCTTGACAGATGTAATCATTTTGCAGAGGGTGAATTCGTCTGCTTATACACGGAGTTCGCCAGAACACAATCACAATGCCAAACATGACACCGGTATAGATTTCGAGTCTTGACGCAATACAATTGGCTGAAGCACTGGAATAATTGAATCGCTTGAATTAGTTACCACCTCTTGTATCCATGTCAAACAGTACGATAATCTCATCACTAGCGGCCGTCGCAAGGTGCCACGGAAAATCATGAACGAACTAGTTACATAGTGGTTCTAGCCTTCCCGCCGATATCCCGGGGTATCCAAAGAGTATTCTGTCTGTATTTCATAATTCCAAATCTCTTATAGCTAATAATATAGCCAATATGGGAAGACGCTCTGGAATAATGCCGAGCTTGTGAACGAGCCCACCAGAAGCATTTACATAGGTGGGGAGCCCAAAACCTCGAGGATTCAGTCCAAGTTGATGTTCCTGGTGGTCTCGAAGCCAGCAGCTTTGGAAATAGCCTTCTTGTGGATGATAGGATAGGAACCTCGCCACTTGTAAATTTTGGCGCCCGAGGCAGGCTCTAGAAGACAAACTTCTTTATGCCCTGGCGGTGCGCGGTGTCTATGATGATGCGGCCATGTTCTGACTCGGGTGACCTAATCTCATTCTTGAAGTCTGGGCTGTCCGAGTTTGTGTTGACAAAGAGGCGCCAGGAACCCTTGAAAATGGCTTCCAGCTCCTAGTGGGTCTAAGACATGACCTTGAACACCTCTATACCACTGTCGGGAAATCCTTGGTCTTTTGGTAGTTGGGTCCCGCGTGGTGACCTAGGCTGATGTCTAAGCTATAGCGGCGACCACTGATCGTCTGATTTGTCTGGTTCAGCCCACTACGGTGATTGTCATTTCCTCAAAGAGTGGCATAGCATACTATTTACAGTTGATTGGTGCAAATTAAGCCTAAGTGAACAGAGGATAGGATAGAATTGGTGATCATTTTTTAATTCTCATTTGAAATTGATGTTGTCAACGAAATCTTCAATACCCCCTCATTCTTCATAGATGTCCATAAGATCTAACTTGATGAAAACAACGATGGTTGATTGAAAAGACAACCTCGACCAAAATTGAGCCTGGGATTGGCTCAGCCCAGACTATCAGCTGGGCAGATGGTACCAAGACGCCTTGATTGCCCAATTAGGCCATCACGCGAGTGTCGCTGCATGTTCCCCCGCGGTGAGTATCTTAACATGGTAACTTGATCACATGCCATGCTGAGGGGAATAATTTTGTATTGGAGGGTGGGGTGCATCGCTCCGAAGCCATTTCATTAGTACGGTAGTCCTTATCCATTGTCGCGCAGGCGCAGCTGCAGGTCGGCTCCCTCAAAGTGAGAGGCCAAATATGGAGATACAGCAGTTGTTACCCTCGTGATGTATGCACTCGGATTTATTAATTACCGAACTCTGTGCGGTTTGTACATTTCCGTCATATAGATGCTCCGACATGCTCATTTCGTTTCCCACCTCCCTGCCCCGAAGCATCTGCAGACCCCGCATTTGAAAGCTGAGCGCCCGCTCATCACATAGATTGACGCATCAATATGGGCTCAGTTCCATGCATACTAGAAGTCGACACGCTGGTCGTTGGAGCGGGCATGGCTGGTATATACTCAACCTATAAACTCACCCGCGCCGGCCTCAAGGTCCAATGTATCGACATGGCCAGCGACGTCGGCGGCACCTGGTACTGGAATACCTACCCAGGCGCCATGAGCGACACCCAAGCCTATCTGTA
Source organism: Calonectria honghensis (assembly GCA_013403855.1). Lineage (NCBI taxonomy): Eukaryota > Fungi > Ascomycota > Sordariomycetes > Hypocreales > Nectriaceae > Calonectria > Calonectria honghensis. Next base: position 4,112 of record VTGB01000049.1, read on the forward strand.
CCGCTACTCCTGGGACAAGGAGGACCTCCGCTCCTACCCGTGGTCTCGGCACTACGTTTACCAGCCTGAGATCCTTCAGTATCTGCAACACATTGTCAAGCGACATGACCTCCGCAAGTATATGCGCTTCAACGTCGAAATGCAGTCCGCAGCTTGGGACGACAGCAAAGGACACTGGGTTGTCTCTTGTTCGGGAGACCTAGTGATCCACGCCCGCTACCTGGTAAGCTGCTTGGGTATACTTTCCACGCCCAACTACCCCGATATCGCCGGCATTTCTTCTTTCAAGGGCGACATAATTCATACGGCCAGATGGGACCACAACGTTAAGCTCAAAGACCGAACAGTCGGCATCATCGGAAATGGATCCTCGGGTGTTCAGGTCATGACGGCAATTGCGCCCGAGGTCGGTCAATTGGTGTCCTTCCAGAGACACCCGCAATACTCAGTGCCCAGCGGCCAAGGGATTATCCCTGAAGGCTATCGCGAGAATATTAACAACAACTACGACAAGATCTGGGACGACGTGCGGGCTTCGTCGACCGGAATGGGCGTGCCGGAGGTGACGCGCAAGACTATGGACGCAACGCCCGAGGAGCGCCAGAAGGCGTTCCAGGAGGTGTGGGACAAAGGCAACGGGTTCCGCTTCTTGCTCAGCGCCTTTGGAGACCTGACAACAAGCCGCGAAGCCAACGAGGAAGCCTGCAAATTTATCCGCGGCAAGATTGACGAGACTGTGAAGGATCCACGAAAAGCAGAGGCGCTGAAGCCCAGAGATCTCCATGCGCGACGGCCTCTTTTCGACACGGGATATTACGAAATCTTCAATCGCGACAACGTTGACATTGTCGATCTGCGAGAGACGCCGATAGACTCCATCGTCCCGGAGGGCATCAAGATGAGCGATGAAGCCGCCACAGTCCATCCCCTGGATGTGCTGGTGTTTGCCACTGGCTTTGATGCCGTCGAGGGCAGCTATCTGCGCACCAACATCACCGGCCGTCAAGGAAAGTCCATCCGGGAACACTGGAAGTCGGGCCCGACGGCGTACGGCGGCGTCGCATGCTCAGGCTTCCCCAACATGTTCATCGTGTCGGGCCCGCAGGGCGCATTTTCCAACATCCCCACCGTCATCGAGACCGAGATCGACCTTATTACAGAGTGCATCTTGCACGCTGAGAAGAAGGACTGCCGCGTGCTCGAGGTGACGGCCAATGCGGAGAAGCAGTGGAATGAACTGTGTGACCAGCTCGTGGAGACGTCGCTGTTCAAGACGACCGAGTCCTGGATCTTTGGGCACAACATCAAGGGGCGCAAGCCAAGCACCAGGTTTTACTTTGGAGGCCTGAACAAGTACCGGGAGTGGGCGAGCAAGGAGGTGGCCGATGGGTTTCCGAGTTTTGTATGACCAAGGGTTAGGGTTACTAGGAACAATATCATGGCAGCATTGAATCAGAAGTTTGACACGAGACAATTTTTATCCAAATACCAAGATGCACTGGTGTTCTTTCAAACGCCATCAATTGTTCTACGCGACGAATCTGCACGCTTTTAATCCCTGCCGGTACAAATGATCCATCGCCGCTGTGGCGGATGTGGGGCTTGGCCTACACTGATGTCATTGCGAGAGTCTCCAAGCATTCTAGAACGCACACAAAGAGTCCTTAATTCTTTAAAACCTGTGCTAACCCGTTTTCTCATCATATTGCTCTCCGCTTTTGAACACCACGTCATGTGAAGTTCATGACGTCATCATGAGGGCTTTGAGCAGCAACGTAGGAGGGCATCCGAGGCCCGGAAATACCTGATTATCCATAATATCAACATGAAGCATAGAAACATAAGTAGGCATTAGGGAAATTGGCATTAATTCATTTACGGATCCTTGATCACCCTCCCCGCAGAAATTTTCGCAGTTGATTCCAAATCGTTGTGGCCCTGATGGAGCTGTGAAAGTATCCTGTGAGAGGCGGGCCTAACTCGTGTCACCGTCACGTCATCCGCGTCATCGAAAGATGTACCGGTTTCCTGGTTCGGTAAGGATCAAAAAGGCATGGCAACAATAAAATTTGATCTGTTCATAATCCTATCTCACCCAGGTATTTCTGCTATTATCCAAAAACAGAATTTTCTTTTCAGTTTTCTTGCTGCACAAAAATTGATTACGACCTATTCATAAGCATGCCTGGAGAAGTCATCGACAGGCCAAATCCTGGCCCTTTGCCCAGCCAGCTACCGGATGAGACAAGGAATTTAGCGGCACCGGTTATGAGAATTCCCTTGGAGAGAAATACTGCCCAAGCAATCAAGGATTTCCGGCAGGCTGCCTGTTACATTGCTGGCGGTGAGCAATCAAAAGACAAGCAATGCGACAACACCAGCTAACCCCCAAGAAAGCAATGATATTTTTAAAAGATAATGCAATGCTTGACCGGGATCTGAAGTTGGAAGATATCAAGCCACGATTATTAGGTAGACACCTATGACCACCATTCTCATCACGGCTAATTGAAACAGGACACTGGGGTACTTGCCCCGGTCTCATTCTCGTGTGGTCACATCTGAATTATCTAATTCGAAAGCATGATATGGATATGATCTTCGTTATTGGTCCAGGTCATGGAGCTCCAGCAGCACTGGCGTCACTTTGGCTCGAAGGGTCATTGGAGCGATTCTATCCCGAACGATACGCCGTCAACAAGCAGGGATTGCATAATCTCATCACTGGGTTCTCTACTCCAGGCGGTTTTCCTAGGTAATTCTCGTTCCTGGAACCAACGGGTGATAGCTTACACTAGTCAAGTCATATCAATCCTGAAACCCCGGGTTCTATTCACGAGGGCGGAGAATTAGGATACGCGTTAGCCGTCTCCTTTGGCGCCGTCATGGACAACCCGGATCTGATCGTTACGTGTGTGGTTGGTGATGGAGAGGCAGAGAGTGGACCAACCGCAGCGTATGCATAATTTCCCGATCAACATATAAGCATAACTAACATGGAGATAGCGCGTGGCATTCAATAAAGTACTTGGATCCAGCCGAGTCTGGTGCTGTGATCCCTATCCTCCATGTCAATGGATTCAAAATTAGCGAAAGAACCATCTTCGGGTGCATGGACGACAAGGAGCTTGTCAGCTTATTCACCGGGTACGGCTACCAAGTCGGTATTGTCGAGACCCTTGAAGAAATTGATGCCGAACTTGCGGGTGTTTTAGAATGGGCTGTAACAGAGATCAAAAAGATTCAACAGGCGGCTCGACAAGGGAATCCAATCATCAAGCCTCGATGGCCCATGATCGTCCTTAGAACACCAAAGGGTTGGACAGGCCCAAAGAAGGTGGATGGCCAATTCATTGAAGGCTCATTCCACTCCCATCAAATCCCTGTTCCTAAAGCCAATGAGGACCAAGAGCACTTGGACATTCTTCAATCATGGCTTCGCAGTTATGACCCTGAGAAATTGCTCGGCGGCGGGAAGCCAGCTCAGAGCATTTTGAGCATCATCCCGGAGCATGATTCTAAGAAGCTCGGCCAACTCAAACTAACAAGTGATCCGCATCATCGGCTTGATATTCCGGATTGGAAACGGTTTGCAGTGGAAAAGTCTCAACAAGTAAGTAGCATGCAAGAGACGGGTAAATTCTTGGGTAAGGTTGCCCTCGACAACCCCAAATCATTCCGAGTATTTTCTCCCGACGAACTGGAGAGCAACAAACTGAATGCTATCCTTGAGCATACCGGGCGGAACTTTCAGTGGGATGAGTATTCCCGCGCGAAAGGAGGCCGTGTTATAGAGATTCTGTCAGAGCACTGTTGTCAGGGCTTTATGCAGGGCTACACGCTCACTGGCCGGACCGCGCTTTTCCCAAGCTACGAATCGTTCTTGGGCATCATTCATACTATGATGGTACAATATTCCAAGTTTAACAAAATAGCGCGCGAGGTTGATTGGAGAGGGGATCTGAGCTCGATCAACTATATTGAGACGAGTACTTGGGCACGTCAAGAGCATAATGGCTTCTCTCATCAAAATCCGTCCTTCATCGGTGCGGTATTGAACCTCAAGGCAGAAGTGGCTCGTGTCTATCTGCCCCCCGATGCCAATTGCTTCTTGAGCACAGTGCATCACTGTCTCAAGTCAAGGAACTATGTAAATCTCATGATTGGTTCAAAGCAGCCTACCGCTGTCTATCTATCCGCCGAGGAAGCAGCCGATCATTGCAGAAAGGGCGCATCGGTCTGGGATTTCGCATCCAGAGATGGGGGAAAGGACCCGGACGTTGTTATTGCCGGCATCGGCGTTGAGGTGACGTTTGAGGTCGTCAAAGCAGCAGAGCTTTTGAGGAAAATCCTACCAGAACTATCCATGCGCATCGTCAATGTTACGGATCTAATGGTGCTAGCAACAGAATCGAGTCACCCGCACGCTCTTAGTCAAGCCGAATTTCTAGACATGTTCTCAGAGGCTAGCCCAGTATGCTTCAATTATCATGGGTACGCGGCGGAGTTGCAAGGCCTTCTGTTTGGACGCCCAGGACTAGACCGAATGACAGTAGAGGGATACAAAGAGGAAGGAAGCACGACAACGCCGTTCGACATGATGATAGCAAACTCCGTGAGCAGATTTCATGTCGCGAAGAGAGCAATTGAGAATGCTAGTGCACGGAACAAAGGTTTGAAACCAAAGGTGGACGAAGCGATAAAGGCGATTGAGCAAAAGATGGAGGAAACGAAGAAATATATCAACGCCCAAGGCACAGGTATCTCCCTACCATGACTCTGTCTCAAGACTTGGAATAACTAACGCAATAACCAGATCCCCAGGAATTGTACGATATGCCAGAATTTCAGGCTAAATGATTGCATCGGAAGGGATTGTTAGGCTCTCGTTCATAACATGCGCAAGTATGTGAGAAGGATCAATGGATTTCGGCACTCAAGCCAAGGGACCTCTTCAACAAGGTAGACAATGTTATGGGCCCAACCCAACATCGTCTGCAGTTCCGTTCCCAGTCTGTGCTGGTATTTTTTGCGCGCCAAATGATATGGTGCCATCTCCAACCTAGCCGGCTACAAGAGTACAATAATTGCCCAGCGCAGGATTTGGTAGAAATAGGTGTCAACGGTGTGCTGGTGCATATATCCTTAGGACATCCGTACCGTCATTAAAAAACAAGATAAATTTGTTGCCCCCCCCTCATATAGCAAAACAGCGTACTAAGTAATCGGAGGAATGCCAGCTTGATGTATGATTGTGCGAAGAGAGTGCTCGGGGTCTGTCAGGTGCCGAAAGCCGGTGGTCGGCTACAGTGTCGGGTCCGCCGACCCCGGTAGCGGGGCCTTGGTAGGTTCGGGATAAGGCCGTACGTGTTCTCGAGCGCGTGTTATCCTTGGCGGGTCCGCGTTAGCATTAAAGCCAAGCCCGGCGACATGGAAAACGGCGTCCGTCATGTCGCCGTCGCCGTCGCCGTCGCCGTCGCGCGCGTTTTCGGGCTTGCGGCGCGGAGAGAAGCACATGTCCGACCGGCGGCACCACCACCACCTCATGACCATCTCGATGTGATCCATGAGGTTTTCGCCGACTCGCGGCACGTCGGCCACCACGAGCATGCCGAATCTCTTGAGCTGGCTGCGCAGTCCGACTCCCGACAAGAGGAGTAGTCGCGGGGAGTCGAAGGCGCCCGCGCAGAGAAACGTCTCCGCGGCGGGCTTTACAACGACCCGAAGGCCCGATCTGAGTGCTTTACAACGACCTGAAGGCCCGATCTGAGTGTCAGAGCGACACGGACAGCAACGTTGCCGACAAAGTTGATGCACTGGACCCAGGCACCAGCGAGAATAGTTAAATAGGACCTGTTTCCCCCCCTACGCAGAAGTAGGCCGATGTAGGCCATGCTGGCGCTGCTGCAGCAGCCACTGTCCCGGTTGTATGCCGCGTCCGAGTGTGCACGACATCCTTTTGAACGTGTTTATCGCTGGTATGACAAATACCTTAGAAGTTTGTCAAACGGGATATAGGCCATTGTTGCAATATTCGCCTTGCTCGCGAGGTGGTGAAACCGACTGGGGGACTGCATCTAAGACATTCTTACCACAAGGAAATTATGGGCAGATATGCAAGCATAATCATCGGATATGCACGTTGTGTCGAGGAGTTGTGTTCAACAGTGGGAGCGGCTAAGACTAAGGAGAACCCCATTTTAGTCCACAAGGCCGCCTAAATTATTCTTTTCATGTGTCATCCCTATCAACCTTTTTGGGCTCCTTTGCCGCTTAAATAATAGTAACCTTTTCTTCCATATCGATATAGACTGCAACATTGGCAAAGTCATCGCTGCACTCAAACGTGATGGTTTGCCCCTTCTTCATGACCATTACATCCCCCTTGCCCAACGTAAACTTGTCACCACCGTGCACATCTATCTCGACGGAGCCCTCCGTTACAAACAGGAATTGATCTACAGGCCAGACCAGCGTTTCCTTTCCCTTCTCCCTCACCATGCCCACGACGACCTTTCCATCCTCGGACCTGTAGATAATTGACTTGGAGCCTTCGTAGGCCGGGAACGGCTCCTCAGGAAATGAGTCCCAGCGGCCGTAAGGTACGCTCTGGGGGTCTGAGGTACCAGTAATATTTCCCTGGGAAGCGGGCATTGTGGTTGGTAGTAGCTAGTTGCGTTTGGGGGAGGCTAGGTTTTGTGTAGGACCAAGTGGAGATGAAGGGGTCTTTGGCGAAGTTCAGATATGGATGCGGGTTTCAATGACAGCAAAGAACTTCTTTCGAATGGTGCCACGCTTCTCGGATTGACCACTTCGAGAGACTGAATTGAGTGTGGAAAGACTCGTGCTTTTGCTTTGATATGCTGAGCGGTCAATAAGGGTTTTATAGCTCAAGGAATCCCCCTCCCGTTGTGGCGTTGCGCTAATCATCCAGCCGCCCTCTAGCCGCCCAGAAAATAGAGGCAACGGGACGGGAACATCTACGATAGATCTCCATGATCTTCCAAATGACGTCAGTATGCAAGGAGGTGGAAACACGGGAAGAAGCCAACTTCGGACTTTGTCCCGTGTCTAGACTTCAAACAGGTGGGTTTTGTTAGGCGGCAGGGCTTCAGGTGGGGGCTGCGCACACCTAGGCGCCAACCAAACGGACTAGAAGCAAAGAATACAAACAGTGGGCTTTTCTTTTTACCCTGTTACTAGTATCTACCAAGATCGCGAACTATTATCGGGCAGTAGTAAGGATATCGAGACCTACGATACCATAGAGATATTACGGATTTCCTGCCGATCTTGTAGTCTGTCGGGACATATTGCCAGGGCATAGAATAATATGAGATATTTACGTGTCTTGTTTGCTACCAATACCAGGTATCCGCTGCCTCAACTGCAAGGAGATGTCTACAAGCAAGTCTCCATGTCAATGCTAAAGCTCACTCTTGATATAGCTTCTGAAAGAAACCTTGTTCAGCCCAGTGACATCTCTCAGACTCCACACTGTCGCTGAGCTCCGACAGCTCGGCTTGGATCGGGCTTATACTAGCATTTTCCCCAAAGGCCTCCTCTTCGCGCGTACTTGCGAACCGCAAGATAGTCCAGAATTTGTCACTTTTCTGGGGATCCTCATTCACCCAAAAGGTCTGGGCTCCCGCCTCCTTGGCGTTCGTGGCGAGCTTTGCCAACAGAGCGGCCACTTCTGAGCGCTTACACTGTTTGGCAGTAATAACGGAGATTATCACAACCTGGTTTTGGTCCAGTTCCGGCTGGCCCAAGAAACTTGAAACTGAGTTGACTGGTTGAAGGTAGTCGATGTCGAGCCCGCGGAGTTCAACGTCGGGATGGGGAGGTATTTCGGGAAGCCCTTGCTTGCGACGCTCCAGGCCATTCATATCCACTCGGATACCATAAGGGTGCGACCGCCGAAACGTGTCAACTATTTGCAGAAGGCCTACGTTAGCCTTGCGTGCTAGGCCTCAACTACCAATATCAGCCTTGAGGTAATCTGTCTTACAGGTCAAATCCCCTGTCGCGTGTATCTCCATGCCTTCAGCTCCGTTATAAATCTCAATAACTCGCATCTCGTCTGGCTTGTCTTCGGGATAAAGCCAGTAGTAGCATCTATTACCGAGATTAAAGGTTTGTTCACACATCCAAAGTTGTTCTCTACAATCAATGGTTATTAACATTGAACCTACCGTGTCTTGTCTTCATTCTTCCACACAGACTCAGCTAACGCTGCGAACTCGCGTTTTACGTCGTCTCTATGTCCCGGAAACGGGCGTAGGTATGCAAGAATGACAGGGCTAAGTGTTGCAAGGTCGGGCATTGTGATAACAGGATATAAAAATATGGAAAGGATCCGGTATACAAGTTGACTTTGGTGAATTACTGTATCTGGTGCTGCTGGTGCTGCTGGGGCATGCAATCATGTTCGACTCCTCGAACAACGGTCTCGAATAAGTATACGATTTGGACCAATCTTGCAAAGCGAATCTAAGTTCCTGTCCCTGGCCGAAAAGCGGGGAAATCCTCGATGGCTTAGCCCGCTATGCCGGACGATGTCGTCGTGGTCGACGTTGTGGATCCTAGAGCTCACTAGCGTAGCGAAAGTTTCAACAGACCGAGGTCAATACCCCACCGCGGGTTCAACGACTCGAACTCATACGACAAGACTGATGAAATGATAATTGATAATAGCAACGAGGAAAACAAATCAAGGTACCGCTCACCTCTCTGTGACTGTAAACTTCAACCCGTTCGAACAAGCAATATGGACCTCACTAACAAGGTAACCCTGCGCCAGTCGCAGTACAACAATATTCAGTGCCATTGACTAGTTCTCTGGCTGACTTTTGCCACAGTTTGCCATCGTCACAGGCTGTAGCAGCGGCGTAGGACTTGCTACCGCGAAGCTGTTTCTATCCCTGGGCGCCCAAGTCTTTGGATTGGATCGGTCCCCTTGCAGCCTCGAGCTTCCCGGTTTCAGATTTCACATCTGCGACTTAGCAAATCGCCAGAGTATTGAGGAGGCAATCGAACTGTATATCAAGACGTACGGTCCTGAGCTAGACATTCTAGCCAATGTCGCTGGCGTCATGGATGGCTTTGCCAGTGCTGACTCTCTGACTGACGACGTCTGGGAAAGGACACTCAATATCAACCTCACAGGGCCTACCTTGTTGACACGGCAGATCCTGCCTCTCATGAAGAACCGTGGACGCGGTTCCATTATCAATGTTGGAAGTAAAGCCTCGACCAGCGGAGGGGTCGCTGGTGTGGCATATACTGCGAGTAAACATGCGCTGGTAAGTCGAGGGGAAGCTTGAGCCCAATCAGATGCTTAAATTTGTATTGAGAGTTCTAAAATTACGTGATAGGTTGGAGTCACCAAAAACATCGCCTGGAGATTTCGGCAGGACAGCATAAGGTGTAATGTTGTGTGTCCAGGATGTGGGTGCTTTGCCTCTTTCGGTATTAGATGGATTTCACTAATCAAATATCTCCAAGCCATAAACACCAATATCCAACATTCAATGCCAGCTGGACTGTTCGATAGTGATGCGTACGCACTTTCAGAGTGGGTTCCCTATCAGAACAGATGTAAGCAGTCCTAACCTAGATAGGGGATTCATTTCTTTACATGCGCCGCCGGGTACGGAACCCCCTCTACGCCCAGAGCACCTTGCGAATACCATTGCATTTTTAGCGTCTGATATGGCCGAAGGAATCACAGGTGCTGTTCTTCCTGTGGACTGTGGCTGGAGCTGCCTATGATAACCGGCTAGTTCTACCCATCCTCAAAAACCAACGACGGCGAATCATAGAGTAGGTTAGTTCATTGGGCTTTGCTTGATATAAGAGGCTCTGATATTAGTACGGTATAGCTGCTGGGTTTTGTATTTGTTAGCACTGAGATATATCGTGGAAATTAGAGCGAATCAGACAGAGAAAGGGTCCGTAGAGTTTATGTTATTTTTGTTAATAGTAGTAGCGTCAAATGATATGTCGCTTCATGAGCTAAAGATATGTCTTCCTTTAGTCTGATATTCACTAACTTTACCTGGTCATAAATTTTATTCGTATCTCTTTGGGACAGAGTCAAGTTGGATGAATATAAAAGGGCAGAAATGAAAACAAAAAAGCCTTTGCTTTGTTTCGTACCGTATTATGTCAATACTTTTGAACAAACTCATATCCAAAACTCCGATCGCAATCAGTACATTCATGTACAGTCATATTTTTCTATTTGGACTGGAAGTCTATTTAGACATGTGTCGGTCTATCAATGCTTAAGAGTACCCCTTGTGTTAAACCCTATTCTCTGCAAATGTCAAGCCCTTCCCATCTATCCAACTTATCCCGACAAAGACTCTCGTACTGAGCAATCCCAGCATTGTAAACTAGTACCTGCTTCTTCTTTCCTGGGATATTGCCGCCATTCCACCAAGAATCTGTATCCCCTAGTAAGGAGCCATGAATAGTTGCCTCCGTCGCTCTGCCCCACTCCTCGGCGGCCGGGGACGTAGCTTCAATCGAACTGGCTCCATCACGCTCAAGGCGGGCTATTGTTTCTATTATTAGGTCCGCTTGGCACTCCAGTACGGTTGGACCGTTGGAGAAGGCAGTCGGCGCTAGTGCAACACAATGAACTCTGGACCGGCTACTCTTGCGAGGGAAGCGCTTACCTTGGGGACTATATAGGATGAATACATTTGGGAAGCCGTTCACAAACATTCCAAGGTAAGTGGCCAATCCATTTGCCCAGACCTCTTTTAAGTCTCTGCCATGTTTGTTCTTGAGCCCCATTTGGGTTAGCCTATGGGGGATATTAGTTAGCAAACGGCAAAGGCTAGCTTTGATAGGATGGAGCATACGATCCCGTGTAGCTGTCGAAGCCTGTAGCAAGAACAACCACGTCGAGCTGACGATGTGAACCGTCTGCTAACACCACTCCATCTTCCACAAATGTCGCAATCGGGTTCGTCAGCAGGGGCACAATCTCTACATGGTCCATGTCTAAACACTCATAGTAGTCGTTTTCGAGCGGCGGCCGCTTAGCTCCAATGGGATAAAGAGGCTCCAGTGGAGCCATGATGTCTTTTTTGGCGTCGTTCTTCATCCTCGATCGAACCTTTCTGGCCCAAAAGTCGTAAATGGCGCGGTTTGACTGCGGGTTGAACGCTGTGTCGAGGTAGCCGCTCAGTAAGAAATTGAACCCACCACGTTGCCAGAGCATCTCCAGACGACAATCATGCTCTTCTTTGGTTGCCTCTGATGCTCCTTTTCCTGCGTTGGACAACGGGAAACCAGTGAATGATTTCCGTCCTGCAGCGAACAATGCTTCGAACCAACCCTTCCACTTATTCTGCTCGTCGATCGAGAGCTTTTGCTGCTGCATAGGCACACAGGTACTCGGGCCTATTTGAGGTTAACATTATCTCAGCAGTTATCATTTAAGAGTAGCCGGAGTAAGAGAACCTACGATTCATCATGACTGTCAGCGCACCACTGGCTGCCGTCGCTTTGGCCAATTCTTGCACAATCTGGACGGCTGTGGCCCCCGACCCTACGATGCCAACCTTTTTGCCCTCACAGTCCAAGTCTTTTGGCCAGGAAGCCGAGTGAACCACGTGACCGTCATAGCCTTCGATCCCTGGAAATTTGGGGATGAAAGGTTTGTGCAGAAGACCTGTAGCCAGCACAAGATACTTGGCGGATAGCCTGAGCCCAGAGGCAGTGAGGACGGACCACCTGCTTTTTGTGATATCAAACGAAGCATCGATAACCTGGGCACCAAAAATCTTATCTCTGCTCAGGCCGAGTGTCTTATCCAAATATGCCATGTAATCTCGCAGCTCGTAGTGATCTGGGTATCGCTCTGTGAATGTCCAGCCATCGTAGACCTCTGGGATGTTCAATTGATACATTGGCCATTCAGAGTCGACTCGGGCTCCAGGGTATCTATTCCAGTTCCAGACGCCTCCGAACTGGTCTCCCTTCTCCAGTATCTTTGCGCTGAGACCGAGTTCCCGGCACCGATACAAAGAGGCAATTCCGGAGAGCCCGGCTCCAACGATAATGACTGTAGTGTCATCTTGGCCTTCCATATACATAAAAAATCAACCCTGATCGGTACTTTCAAGAAGATCATTCTGGGCTTACCTTTGGGGGTGATACCGTTATTGTAGGACATTATGCCTCTAATTGAAGCCGGTTTTAACTAAAATGCGGTTAGGTAGAAGCGTGAGTGTTACTGCCAGACTTTATGTCGTGTTGACTGATCAATATCATGGAGGAAAATGTGTACTGATATCAAAATGCTGCTCTTTCCAATCAACTGATGTATGCTAACCATGTCCTCGGTTCTAATTTTACGGCCGGTTATCACAGTGTCGAACATGTCGAAATCAGTTCCGATCGACGTCGTACCGACGACAATAACTCCGGCTAAAAGCTTAAATTGACCAGCAAGTCGCCGTAGCACGTCAGTCGTTTGGAACATCCTCGGCGCATGCGTACATCCATCCAGGGTGCTAAGGTCTTTGCTCGTGGCGAATACAACTAGCGTTGATCATGTTAGCCTCTGAAGCCAAAACGATCCAAATGCTGACGGTTTCCTTTATTTATTAGCTATGCCAGTACCGAGGACATGGTATTTTCAAAACATCGTCAGTTTAGGTTCACGTGTGATCATGCTTAAACCTATGAGTCAGAAAGCGTTGTATTCATTACTTTACTGATGCTACGCCGAACACAAAATATCCTCCAGGACACTCAAATATGGTCACAAACTGCCGCTAAACTAGCAATTATCAACAAATTCAATAGTGATCAATTCGTCCCAATGGATTTCGTATCCCTGAGAGACAGCCTTCTCCGCTTCCATGCTGGAAACTTCGTCATTGTTGGATAAGCTTGCAAAGTCTAGGTTTGCAATAGAAGCCATTGTAGCTAGCTCGCTGGTTCCAAACACAGTATGTAAAGGGAATAGATTGTGCTCTGAATACGGACTTGTGCCTTGCTCTGGATTCTCCATCAAGTTATCGAGAGGATTGGTATGCGTCGATGTCTGACGATTATATCCCTGTCTTCCATCATTGGCAATGTTTTCCCCTTCAAGGTCTTCTGTCAGAAGACTTCGTTTGGCCATGGTGGACGTATTCTGCCGATCAGACTTGGCCACACTGGGGGCTGCAGACGCACGCGGGTGAGGGATTGGAGTGTGCCGATATGTAGGGCTCACATCCGCATTGAGGTCGCGCGAGTTGACAAGAGTAAACAGATCAGGATATTTTTTGCAGAATTCCTCGTTACAGGCAAAATTGCTGATATTTTGGACTACTTGCTCAAAAGACCCATCGAGTTCCAAGTCGGATAGATCTGGTCTGACTTTGATCCAGCAGCCATTCGAGGTTGGAGGGTTGCGAATCTCAAAGTTCTGAATCAAACTGGCGATTAGATCATGAGCGCTGTACGTGTGCCAGTTCTGCGCTAGATGTGCCCTTAACTGAGGCCTACGTGCCAAGCTGTTAATGCCAAGCTTCTTCTAGGCTAGTGGTAGAAAACGTCGGTGTCACTTACCAGACCAAAAAGTCGATGAATGAGGGATGGCGGGAAGTAAACTGCACTGATGCAGGTCGGTGCCATGGAAAACATCTTTGGTAGTTATCAATGGTCGGCCAGATGAGGAACTGGAACAAGATGCTGGTTTAGATATTGCGTCGGAGAAAGACCTAGGCGTAAGAATACGGCTTACCAGGTAGTATCGATACTGTGCCCAAAATAATGTAATATATTCCGCTTCGGATCTGAAATGGCTGCGCCATCGTCGTGAATTTTCACAGGCGCAGATGGCAGCGGCGCGTCGTTGGTGGTCTGTCTTGGACATGCTAAACGTCCCCAAACCTGAAGATGCGGCCCTCTCCTGGCTTCTCTCGGTGGGACTCGGTGCATCGTATAAAAGATGTTCGAGAATGTCCTCGTAGACTGACTCTGACAATATCGCGCCTTCAAGTTTATCTGACGTCCACGTTAACTAACTTCACTCTCGCCATGAGCTGTAACCACTAGGTTTGACTAACTGAGTGTCAGGTTTGGGCAGGGAGGATTGCTGGTCATGCACAAGCGATCTTTGATGAACTCGAGGCCCACACTCTTGTTGCTGCTGAACATCTTCCATGTCATGACAGCATCTATGACCCTGTGGGCTGCAAGGTCGTGAGGCTTTTCTGCGGCAAAGCCCGCCTCCCGGGACCCAAGTGGGGAGAAGGACGATATCTCATGTAGAATCGACTCTGCCAGGGGCACGAACTCAAAGGACACCGTAACAGACATCGTAGCCGCCACGCACCCCCCTGCTGCTTCATGAGAAATCAGGTTCGAACATTTCTGTTTCTTCTGCGTGTCGTCGTCGTCCTCAAGACACTCTTGGCTTATTTGAAGAATGCTCTCCAGCCGACCGCGGTATGAATCAAGCTTTCGCTGGAGACGCGCATTGTCATCAAGGAGCCGGTTGATCAAGGTGCCACGCTCCCCAGCGACCGCAAGCTGAAGGCGTTTTTCCAACTCGGCTGCGGCCAGCCTTGAGCGTTGACGAGACTTCTTGTGGCCTGCACGGTCTGTCGCTCTCTTCCTTTCAAGCTGCTCCTGCGTAAAGCGACTCTTCCAATGCCCTGCGTTGGTCATTTCCTGTAGCCTTGTTGGAAGATGTTAAGCCCAGTCAGTTCATTCAAGATGCGGGGCCCATCGGTTGGCGACAAGAATACCTACAGAAACGGCTTTGGAGCCGGACTGTCGGGAGCCCGGGGTTTCCGGGGGGCCGGTACCTACCCCGCCGCCGTCGATGCAGGATTGATCGGTCTGGGACAATGGAGGTCCGAGCGCCCGTATTCTACGTCCCACAAGCTACAGTTGTCGTCATGTACGACACACCAAAATACAGCGCTCGGTTCACATGAGCTTGGCTTGCTATAAGTATCTGCAAGCAGATGGTGGCGCTAACTACTGATAGAGCATATTGCTGGAAAGTCGCGTGCTTAATTACATGATAACCTAATCTTGCGACGCCTGCATACAATGAACGAAGAATCAGCCCTCACGGCGCAATTGTTGCGCAGCGCTTATGGCACGCTGTCTCTCTCGAACTTGGCTCTGGTCATTGCATTCGCGGGCTTTCTGGTAAGGCTAGCGAGTTTGGTGCCATCTGCATGAAGATCGTGCTCAGGCGAGAATTCACGCTGATGATGTTCTAGCTCTTATGGGGCGTTGCCTATCGACTTTTCTTTCACCCCTTGGCCAAGTACCCAGGGCCGGTTCTAAACAAAATCAGCATTATTCCTTGCATTTGGCACGCGCACAAAGGAGACCGCCACTTGATTCTCGCAGAGTTGCATAAACAATATGGTAAGCTTCAGCCCCGGAAAGTTGAACCTAATGCTCAATGCCACAAGGTGACGTTGTACGATACGGCCCTAATTTCTTGTCATTCAACACGCCCAAATCAATTCGAGGTATGCACCCGTTGAGGTCCTTAAAGCCGCCAAATCGGGAATGCTTAGAAGGCTTAAAAAATATGGCAGACATCTACGGAGCATCGTCGGGTTTTGGCAAGGTCGGTTTGTTGGTCGCCCATCACCAAGTAACAGTGACTGATTTGCACGTCGCAGGCCAAATATTACTCACACGGCCCTCCCGGTCACAAATACACCACGGTAAGACCTTTCTCAATCTCTTTATTGAAGATATTCTCATCACCACACGGTATCCAGAATATCGTTACAGCCGTCAGCAAAGCCGAGCACGGACGCAAGCGACGCCTCATGTCTGGAGCAATGAGTGACTCTGCGTTGCGAAAGTACGAGCACTTTGTGTGCGACAAGATTTCCCTATTCCTACGCGAAATCATGGACCCCAATTCGTTCGATGGCGAGGTCAAGAATATGTCGAACTGGTTTAATTTTCTCGCCTTCGATATCATGGGTCATCTTGCATTTGGAAAAGGGTTCAACATGATGGAGAGTGACGAGCACCACTATGTGCAGCCTCTGTTGGAGCAGTTTCAGCATCGAGGTTCTGTGGTAAGTAGATGCGCAAACATGGGCGCTCCGACTTGAACATTGTTGCCGCACCGACAAATCAAGACTGACCATCGCCGCAGATAGGCACGGCTCCTTGGTTGGAAAAATATGGCATCGCTAGGTTCCTTCTAGGCAACATGATGAGTAAGCAGATCGAGTTTCGTCGCTACGCTGCGAGTCAGGCAGGCGAGCGGATCGCGAGGGAGAACCGAGGTGAAGGCATTGACGATATCTTCAGGCTTCTGATGCAAGCCAAGGATAAGGAGACCGGGGAAAAGATGGGCATGGAGGAAGTCGCTGGCGAAGCGGCAGTCCTGATTACCGCTGGTAGTGACACGTCCTCAACCGCCCTAAGTGGGCTAACGCACTATCTCGCAGCCGACCCAGCACGCTATGAGAAACTCAAGAAGGAGATTAAAGGCAAGTTTACATCCGTCGACGAGATCACGGCCGGGCCACTACTTGCGTCTTGCACCTATTTGAAAGCTTGCATCGACGAAGCTTTGCGCCTATGCCCCCCTGTTCCAGGATTACTGCCCCGAGAAAATCATAGTGGTGGCTATGTCGATGGTGTATTCGTACCCCCAGGTGTAAGTATTGCTCTCTGACCAGCCCGTGCTACTTGGTGTGGCTGACGATGCCGCAGATCGAGGTCGCTGTACCGATATGGGCCATTCACCGCAGGCCGGATCTCTATCCCAATCCAGAAGCCTTCCGGCCCGAACGGTGGATCGAGGACGCCCCTGATCAGATTGAGCGTGCTCGATCTGGCATGATGCCTTTCAGCATCGGTACCAGGGGCTGCGTAGGAAAATCCTTGGCTATGATGGAGTTGCAGCTGATCACAGCCAAGCTGGCATTCATTGCCAATATTGAGCCAGTCGATCCCCTACCCCCTAGGTATGAGTTGATTGACTTCTTTGGCGCGGCTCGCGATGGCCCTTTTCTTAGGATTACACCGGATGTATGAGGCGACTGAGCATAGTGTCATGTGATTGGTTTATGGTTGATGTTCCTTGAGGATCAAGCATCAAGCTCCTACGTGGAAAGGTTGAAACAGCCGATTTAGTCACAGTAAGCTTTTCTGAGACGGTGTAAAGACCTGGTTGATTTCCCAAGGGAAACATCAATCAGGACGTCTGGTTTACGTTGGCAAAAGGATTAGAGCATATACTGAACCAGAGCTCTGTATCAATGCTATGAATTCAGCTTTCTCACGGCCTCAAACCCTAGCCGACTCTTCTGGTTCAAGATATACGCAACTAGCATAAAGCAAAGTAATGGAAAGAATGTTTGAATGGAAATTGGCAGCAAACACACACCACACTCCTTGCACTACCCAACCGCGCCATTTTCAACCCCCCCGACACTGTCAGCACACCTGTAGATAGGTCCCACACGCGCAATCGTGTCAGGCTACGTGCCTCAGTCCATTCTACCCCAAGTCTCAAATTGTCTTTCTATCGAGATACTCATTGATTTGAGGCGTCCCCGTAGTTGCTCCCAAACATCGCTCTATTGCCCCATGCATAGCCTCCATGTCTACTCCTTGAAATGGCATCGGCCCTCAGACCCCATCGGACTCGGCACCTACGTGGTATACGTGTGAAGTTTTGAGAATCTGATCTGTTAGACTGGGGAGCGGGTGACTGGGTCATGTCAGTACGCTCATTCTGTGGAATGCATTGCTAAACAGGGGTTAACCCGAGTGTGAATTGTAACCAGTCAGTCAAGCACTCTGCGTGAGCCGCCACAGAATCGGAGTTTTTTCTAAAGATTTCTGGTCCATCTCGCTTGCACGTCGCTGCGATGGATTCCAAGCGCGGCGGTTTCGCGCTAGAATAGTCGAGCCCGCGAGTTTTATCGCAAAGTCCCTGAGATCATGAGCACATCCTGGTTTGGATCACAAAATTCCCGGGAAATGTGCCGATTTCCCGGCTGTGTGTCAGTCGATTTGGCGTTTTCTGCAGCACGCTGGCAGTCGCGACTGCGTGAATGTGGTGTTCAGGCATATTCTTGTATCCTTCGGAGGTTAAGGACCCCACAATAGCCATTGTGGACTTGATGACTGACTTGATCCATTTCAAAGTAATCGTTCCTTGGCTAGAAGCATCCATAGCGGTCGGTTGATCAATCCCAATGGCAGGCACGGCGAGCAGAATCACGGTGGAGTCGACGATGGTGAAGCTTTTGGGACGCCCGGCGAATACTGAGGGATAAATTGGACAAGTGAGCAAAACTTCATGTTTTGCTTTGTTAAATGGAGGCCATTTCGAGACGCAGCTAAAAGCAAGGTCTACGATAGTGGGTGCAAAATCAGGCAGGCAGCGCGCTATGGCCCAGCAGGGTTCATGGCGAGTGCCTGCCAACAGGGTAGAAGCTATCCTGAATTTTAACAACGTATCTGCCAATGTGAAATTGGGTGGCACACATGGTGGCGCATCACCATCTCAGGGCTGGAAAAGCCACTTCGTAAATCATACGATCACCGAATTGCAGCAAGCAAGGGGTGCTGGCGAAATGAGGTGCATTCTAAGCTACCCACAGTCATTTTTAAAACACACTACTTCTGCCTCGCCGCCCTGGGAGGATCAAGGGTCACATCCCGCCTGTGCCGAACTCGTCTTGGATGCTTTTATCCAATGATTTCGGGTTTCGGCAGCCGAGCCACCAGCCAACCAATCGGAAACAAATCAACCTTCTGAATTGATAGGTTCTTAATTCTAATGTTTATTTTTATACCAACGACACTCATGATGCGCTTGATTCTCTTAAGCAAACTCTTCCACAGAAGCGCCCCACAGACCTTGCTTTACTCGTGTAACTTCATGGCCGAGCAGGTTCTTCCATGACCGTACAAGTTATTCAGCTCTGTCGTAACGTGGACCTGGGCACGTCATCCCAATTCCTCTATCGTTGATTTGTCGCAATTATGATTAAAATAATTCAATAACTAGCTGAATATCTTTTTGTTCATCAAGACCCTTACGCCGTTGGACTTTTGGCATATTCCGGCATTTTTGGATGCTCTAGGGTAAACACAAAGCTTCCAATTTACGTACTCTTAGCGAAGGCTTCATCAATTGCGGGGTCCTGTGGGGGATTGGAGTGGGTACGATTCGGGGCGAAACTCTATTCGGAAAGCCTGGCGAATAGCAATTGAAAGACCTCACCAGCGTTGCCAAGCTTTTCATTCCCCTGTTCGGAAAAACGGCAAGTCGGTCATGTTGATTAAAGTTTCGCGATTCAACCCTTCCAAATGTCTTCTCTCCATTCTCAGAGGCTGGTGAACCCATTTCACTACACTCGTAGAACACACCTGGACGCACTATCTAGATTACCTCATAATGGATTGATCACCTGCCTTCTTCATACTATTTCCGTGGATTATTTTACGTAATACTCACCCTAGCTTCTCTTGTTCCATTCGACTTCTCTTTTCTCTGCGCCGTAACGTAAATCGCCTCGCTTAGTGCCTCAACAGATAACCATGCAGATAACTCAGTTTACTAATTTTCCTATCCGCCGTACGACATATGTTGATAGCTGTCAGGAGAATAAATATGGCTTGGGGTTCCCCAGAATGGTGGGTTTCTGAAGAATTGTCACTATCTTCTGTATACATACATTCATTACCTTGCTAAATATCCTTTCAGTCTTTTTAAACGCCAAAATGAAGTTTTCCGTCGTCCTCACCACCCTCGCTGCCGTTGCTGGCACTGCTGTCGCTGCCCCATCCATGGAGAAGCCGGCCGTTAACTTGCAGGAACGTGATGTAAGTATCTCGCCTCGTGCGAAAGCTTTTGACCTTGGACCACGTTCGCTAATTTACGAGTCTAGCCTTCTACCTGCGTAAGTACCTCGACGGGATTATATGGATGACTTAGTTTACTGATGGTAATGCAACTATTAGACCGACCCCTTTTGGGTTGTAAGTACCATTTTGATCCCAGTCTACATCATCGGTTCAACTCGCTAATAAATGTCATGGTTTTAGAAGCTTCTTGGCGTAAGTCTTTTAATATAATCACAGAATAACTTACCTTTAAACTCAGTTGCTGATGCCCATGATTTTCACAGAAATGCGTAAGTATTCTCACTCATGAATCGACCAACCGGTTTTTGATCAGGCACTAATTTGAATCGCTACTGCAGCCGTAAATTCACGCCTTGTCGAGGCACACAGGGAGCTTG
Organism: Calonectria honghensis; assembly: GCA_013403855.1. Taxonomy (NCBI): domain Eukaryota; kingdom Fungi; phylum Ascomycota; class Sordariomycetes; order Hypocreales; family Nectriaceae; genus Calonectria; species Calonectria honghensis. Next base: position 24,382 of record VTGB01000049.1, read on the forward strand.
CAGTCGTTGTATGGAGTTCTCTACTGGAGTTTCAGCTCGGCCGGCTGCAAGCAGGGTATGTTCGGTTATGGAAGTTCTTGGTTTTAGAATAATCGAAAATAATCAAAAATAATAATTGAAGATTAAACTACCTTGGTCCTTACTATCAATTCCCGAATTTCACCACAAACAGAAGTCTCAGAGTCAAGCACATGGACACCACATGCGAGAGCTTTATGCTCAAGAATACCAATTCGGCTTACAACAACCAAACGCTGGAAAACCCAAGGGCTGGAATAGCTTTCAGTATGAGAACCGGATATATGCATTTGCAAGCTCCTGGAGAGGTTAAAACGATTGTCACCAAGTAGTGAAGAGGGTTTGATGGAGTTTGAAAATGAGCCAAAATGCAGCACCGTTTCTACAACAATATCACCAAGTGACTCAAATGTTGATTGTGTCGCCAGTCAAGCTAGGATTGGGAAGATTGGCGAACTAACCTGCATTGGTTACTGGTTTTGGCAGCCGTAAGATGTTGACTGATATAGCGAGTTGATGATTTGCATATTCCTTGGCCTTTAAAACAATAAAGTCCTCACAAGAAGATGTGATGCCTCGTAACGATCTCATGCTTGCTTGGAGAAAAAGAATTTGAAATTCTGGCCCCAACTTGCTTCGTTCCTCGACGGGGAGACGAGAAATAGCCATCCCCCCCCATTGAATCAGAGCATCCCTCGCAAGCTTGATCTTTTCTTCTAGAGCCTTTTTCCGTGCAGCCACCTCAAGCTCGAATTGGGTCCATTCCAAGCTCAGGCCCTCTTCAACGTCTGGGAGTGCGCGCTCTTGTGAAGACTTGGGCTTCCGCTTTGGGATACAGCAACTGAAGACTCTTTTCATTTTGAAGCCGGACTTGACGTAGGAACTCCAATCAACCCAATAGATCAGGAGCGCTACCGTGCCGACCATTGTTGCCCCGAAAAAGCCGGTTATGAAATAGACACAGATTCTGACGCTATTGTCTGACATTCTTCCTTTCGTTTGCAAAAGAAGGTAATATACGGGGGTGGGGAGACGTACGAGTGAGTGGCAAATACTTGGAGAGGATGGGAAAAGTTGTTTTTGCTTCCTGAGCGCGTCGTAGCTGGTGTTTTGAGTGGCAGCAGGTGACGACGAATTTATCTCCTCTGGGTCAACCGTCTAACCTTTTCATCAAAGCCTTTGCAAAAGTTTGAGCAGTATAATCTGCCGTTGCACTTAACTCGCGGTTTACATTATAGGAAGGACACCTAACCCTGAACCCGGATGACCTTTTCCCTCAAAATGCCACGTGAGAGATCCGGGTTCCAATGCAGCCGCCGCTGATGGCGCTGCACCCCACCATCAGGTATCTACCTCCATTGCTGAATCTTCTAGTACTCAAGCCCAATCATCAAGGGACAAGTACTTTCAGTACCGCTACGAAGAGCCATACTCCGGAACAACAGTCCAACTTGAACAGGCGCAATGAGCAACTGTAGCATAAACTCAAACTCTATTTACATCATCACAAGACAGTGCATAGCGAGGGCTGACGCTCTTTTTGGGCTGAATCTCGTTCGAGTGACCAAGTAGTACGGTTTGCGCTTGTCGCTGCTTGCTAGGCCAAAAGACATCGAATTCAATGCTCGTAGGTTTAATCCGCTTCGGTCTCCAATTATTGCAGTCTGAAGCACGAGGGATCGCCACCTCTATTGATCCAATGGATATTTTTGCCTTGACAAAAATACTGTTTGATAAAGACTCTCACCACCGAGTGTGACCTCCATCGACCAATAGGTCTGTCCCGGTCACAAATGAGCTAGCTTCAGACAGAAGGAACACAACTGGCCCGCAGTAATCTTCCGGCGTTGACAGACGACCCAACATGCTCTCTGCAGTCCACATTTCTTGCAATTTCGGATCCTCCAAATGTTTGAACAGCATCGGCGTCTGGATATAGCCTGGACTGACACTGTTTACCCGAATACAAGCAGGGCTCGCTGGCCCGCTCCATTCCGAGGCCAAGTTTCGCGTTAGTTGCTGGACGGCAGCTTTTGACGCGGCATATGCGGCATTGGCTACGCCCTGTCGAATGGCAACCATTAAAAAAGTTCAAAGTATTGGCCGATGAGAAAAGTTGGCTGGATGACAGGAGGCTTAGATTTCGTACCTTGTTTACAATATACCCACTCATACTAGCAATAAACACAAAGCTCGCTGATATGGATGAGTTGCACACCAACTGTGCAGCTGCCTGTGCGCTTGCAAAGGTCCCAATGGTATTTATATCGATGACCTCTTTTGCTGAACTCATTTCAAAGGTTATGGACTCTCCTACTCTTGTGATGCCGGCACAGGTCACTAGTCCTCTCAATGGATACCGAGCCTCTTCCATGGCTTGTTGGTAAACTTTGAGGGTGTCTGCAGCGTCAGTAACATCGCAGCTGTGATACGAAAGCTGCGCAGCGTTCATTTTTGCGGTATGCTGCAGCTTCCCTGGAAATTTTGTCTTAGCAATAAAGTAAATAATTCGAGTCAGGGCGAGTAGCAACGTTACCCCATTCTCGCCCAGAAGCCTCTCCCAGGCGGTCCACACCAACGACGTCGGCACCACTTTCTAATATCGCTCCCAACAATGCTATTCCTAGACCACCAAGCGCACCAGTGACTGGCATCGTTTTATCAGCAGTGGTGACATGTGCAGTTCATCTAGAGCACTCACTGATAACGGTCCTCTCGCCCAACTTGAACAGCTCTTGTGTCGGTATTTTCATTAAGGTGGTTCTTTTTGTTTCTGACTTTTGCAAGTCTTTCGAAACGTCGGGTGTGAATGCTTGGGAAATGATTTTGGATAGTCGTGTTAGTCAATTGAGTTGCAAATAGTCCCTGGTTGACATTATACAAATAAGAAGGTAATTACTCCTGGATACCGCGGGCTTTCGGAGGACTTATTTTCCAAATCGATCCTGCCCGCCCCCAAATTAGGCGAGCCGACTGAAACTGCATCTATTGCCGTGGGGATTCTTTTTGTTCGCGCGTAGATTGACGCTGGCGGGCGTCTCAAATGCCCCACATTCTCCAACAAGCTTGAAAACTGCACCTGATAGCTGACGTCACATTGCCTCTTCCAGACTCTCTCCATTGCACGTGAACTCAAAATATATGACTCCTCATTCGTCGCTAAAAAGGTCAACAATTTCAACACGTCCAATAATGGGATTTACACTGGGATCCGTGATCGACAGATCCGAAACTATCAACGAACTTGGCTTTTCGTCTTTTTGATGCACAAAAGTTTCGGCATCACCATGGGACGCACGCCTTGCGTGTCATGGAAAGAAGTTCCGTATGATATTTTGACCTGGCCAGGAGCACCAAACAATACAGCCTGGGATCATGTTACAGTTGGAATTGTTCGGATGCAGGTCCATTTGGTGAGTTGTCCGTGGCAGGCACAATGGTTCCGCCAACTGACAGTATCCAGCTCCAAGATCTTGAGAGACTCTCCCGCCTGGACAAAGCGCCCATTTCTATCCAGAAATGGGACAAAGAAGCCACCTCCAGGCTTGAAGCACTCCGGGAAAGCTGTCCCATTGGGGTGGATAGCTTCCCACCTGGGCCTACGTTCCCTCCAGTGCTTGCATTTGAGATTGACCACGGAATCTTGCTTATTCGAACTAATACGTACAAAGAATATTTAAAGTCAAATGCTTCTCAGGACAACATTGATGGCATTCTTGAACAAATTTTTGTTGTCGGCTGTAGGCTCATACGCCTTTTTGTACACGACTCCGCCCTTGTGTCGCTGGCGTCAGGCTATCACAACACACAATTTGTCATGATTTCACATGCAGCCACAGAGGTTATCCGAGTAAGTTTGGCTTCCGTGCCTCCTTTCGAGGTCTATGAATGAATAACTAACTTTGGGCTTTCTTTCCAGTCGTTCAAAAGTCCCCTCATCTCTATCGACTCTCAGAATCAAGCTGCTACATTGATCCGAAATTTGGCTGAGCACGTGAACAAAATTTCCAATGGACTTCCAAGTGCCTCCTTCAATGTACCTCGAATATACCCTTTTTCTCGTGAGAAAACTTGGACATGCATCCCATACACCAGGCTCGGTGATGTTTGCCAGCGGTAGCCGCGGTAATGGGGAAGATGGGGCTACTGTCCCTGAGAATGGAGGTTCGAGCCCGCAGGATAATAGAACCACATGTTCTACAAGCTTTTGCGATGTCAATAGTTCTGGTATTTTCGGGATCGACGATATATTATTGCCGGGCGCGACGGGTATTGGAGACACGTTCGGTTTGGATGTTCCACAGTTGACGGTATGTAGTAAAATGGGATGGCGAAGGTAATTTATTCATATAGTGGGCACGGCGATGGCATAAAAGTCTGGCACTTATGGAAGAGGGGCGCATCACGAGTTTACTAAGCTCCAGTTTTAACGAGCACCAAATATGAAAGAACTCGTAAACAAGAGAACTATAGAGCTAGCACCCTTTGTGGTCCGGACACATGAGGCTACATTTTTAGAAAGCCACCAGCTACTTCTAATTGCATTTAACTCTTCGCGATGCCGAACCTTTGTTGTCCATTAGATGCTGGTCAGCGGGTTGTTGTGGAGCTGATGGGTAATCGAAATCATAGACTAGGGGCTTCAATACTGACGAAAGGAACTATGTAAGCTACTATTATGTAGGATCCCGGGGCTTTCAAGCCTCTCCTTTTCCAATACATCATAGGTGTGGTGGTTAGGAGGGGCCAGAGCTTATGGGTATGGACCCAAACAACTCCTCGTCCAGGTCTTTACCTTGCCTCCAAATCCCCCGTTCAAGATACGCCATATCAGTAACTGTCACCATCTCCCAATCGCCCATTATGTCAGCACCAGCAAGGTCGGCATACACGGGAAAAGGCTTTTCGTGAATCACACTGATGCGACGGGTCAAACAAACGTGCCGTTCGGTGAAGTATGCTTGCCGCTGTCTCCGATGCAGCGTAAACTCCGGCGCTGGTCCACGCGGGGAGTACTGCCATTTGAAGAAGTCGTACTCTGGGTGAAGCTTGGGCAGAACGACTGAGAGATCCAATCCCTCTGTGTGGGTCAGCGGCAAGATAGGGGCCACGAGGGCCCGTTCGTTGACGATGGCCCAAGAGGAGGGATCGTCGTGATCTAGCGAAATACGTATTTTTCTAAGCTGCTTGAATTTTGAAATAGTTTGCGGGAACTTTTGCCAAGAAGACAGCTGTGATGCGCAGTGATCATTGATATACAAGGGCGTTTTGTCGGGTCCCAGATTCTCAATGGCCTGGCACAAGCGGGCTGGAAATCTCAAACTCAGATCCAACCATGTAAGGCTTTGCGACAAGAAAAGGTTTCGCGACAAGGACATATTCTCTGCATTCTGACTCAAATATTCAAGGGTGTCCAAGTCAGTGAGGTTGATATGGAGGTGGTCCGGCATGAATGCAAAAACATCCCTGCAGCTATTTCGTACAACGCGACATCCTCAGGTTAGCGAAGCGGCAGATGCATGGGCCACAAGCCACCTACGTCATCTTGCATGCTAGAATAATCGAGATAATGTCAGGCGTCGTTTGTTGACTCCTAGTCTCCTCGCACTCCCAATGCGTGCCCCATGAAGACTGGAGGCGGCGAGCCCACGTCTCGTCGGTTCGCATGTCGCCCGACGACTTGCGCTCGGAGCCATCATCGTCCCCTGACCCAACATTAACGCAGGCCGACACGAGCAGCTTCCCCTGGTGGAGGGATAGGTGGACTCCGGGTGGTAATAGCTGGGCATAAATGGCACGGCGGAGTTCAGTAGGCAGAAGCAGCAAATGGCTTGACTGCTGACTGATGGCTCCTGAGGTCGTAGAGGAGAGCGACATGCTGTAGCGAGAGAAGAGGGTAGACACAGAGTCGATTTAAATCTGGGCTCACGGATGAGAATGATGTGAAGTATAAACAACAGCGAATGCGGCGGGATAGAGAAATAAAGACGGTGGAAGTGTGGTGTGGGGCTAGCGGTTGGCATTTTACAAGCTACCGTGAGGCTGTGACTATGGGCTTGCGACCAACAACCCAACAACAGCCGCCATTAACCAATGAGCCTTGTCTGTGCTTCTCGCCTACTACGGCGCTTCATGCGGGTTGTTGGGCAGGGTAAAAATTGCCAACTTGGAGATTTAGGAGAATTACGTTGTGCTGGTTTCCTAAACAATATGCCGTGCGTATGCTTTTCTCTGATTGAACGAAATATTGTGACGGCAATGATGCAGAGGATCAAGTGTGGTCATGATGGTAGGTCACAGAAAGTCTGTAAGATGATGATGAGAGAGGATGAAATTGAAGTCAAAATAGAGGTGTCAATATCAATTGAAAAGAAAGAAAAAGACGTTTTGGTGATGAATAGATCCTAGCTGTTGATGCTGGAGTTTTTGCTATCAACTGCCAATGCCAATTGCGTGACTGTGCATGCCCGCCCGCGGGTTGGGACAAGGGAGCAAGGACAGGTGAAAAGGTTTTTATTGCATGTTATAGCGTGTATGGACAGAGAAACCCCAATCAAGAAGACCTAGCCTACCGACTATGTGACCCAACTTTCTCCACTAGAGCCAGAAAGCATTCTTTCTCGTCCTCAAAGTCGTGTGTTTCTCCGTGGTAATACTGCTTCCGATGGGTGCAAAATTGGCCGATACACGTTTCCCCGTCATTATCCGCAGCATTTGTATCAATCAAAGCTGTTCCCACACACACCCGTGAATCTATTGCAGTTATTATCTCCCGCATGATTTCAAGAGAGCCGAATCTTCCTACGAGGTGCAGTATGTTCCGACCATCACGATCGACAGCATCCATTCTCGCACCAAGTTCCAGAAGCACCTTTACAGTTGGAAGGTTGTTGTACACTATGGCGCTGAGCAGAGGCGTTCTCCGAGTCATGGCCATAAGAGAATCAATGTCTGCTCCATAGCTCGCCAACACTTGTAGATTTTCCGCTCGGCCGTGATAAGCGGCGATGTGCAAGGGTGTGCGTTCGAAAGATTCATCTTTGGGGTCGATTTCTGCACCATTCTCTAGCAACAGACATATCATGTCTTGGCTACCTTCAACCTTTGCAATCTCGTGTAGTGGTGTTCTGCCGAAGATGTCCTTCATCTCTGGGTCAGCTCCGTGTTTCAAGAGCAGATTCGCGACGCTGTAAGATTGCACAATCATGGCCCAGTGCAGAGCAGACTTCTTTTGCTTGTCAACGAGCGACACATTCGCGCCTAATTCAAGTAACATCTGTGCTATGCTATCGAAGTTTTGAGATGTCGCCAAAATTAATGGTGTGTGCCCGAGCGTGTCTCGGTCATCCTTGTGGGTGAAATTGTATTTAATCACCGTTTCAAAATCTTTGGGGTATCGGCGGATGCATCTATGCAACTGAGAAAATCCCAAGTCCTCGAACAAATCTTGATCTTGAAAGATTTCGTAAATTCTATGAATCTTCCATGTTCGACTTTCACTCGCAGTGGCTGGTATAACCTTTGTCAAAGCCATCATTGAAGCAGTCCTGCATATTTAGCTTACTGCATTCTGAGGATAGATACATGGCTGTGTAGTGTTCTTACATTCCTGAATTATCTTGAAAGGACTTATTGACGCCTGCTTGTATGAGAAAATCACACATATCGGGTCTCTCATTTTCCACGGCAAACTACAGCTTTTGTTAGCAATTCACTGCCGTATTTCTCAGGCCAAATTTATGAATGACCTACATGCAAGAGTGACTTTCCATCCTCGTTCATATCTGATGGCAGCGCTACACCGCTTCTTAGAACACTATCAAGCTGTTGTACTGTCCCACTGTTCAGAAATCTCCAGACCGGGTTGGTGCCCGGCAGTTGGTTGGGTATGTTTATTGTCCATGCGGTACCCAATCCGTCAACACCGTGTGCGGACACCGAAAACACCACCGCCTTAGTCATCATCCAATATGGAAAATGGTAGGTGTAAGATGACTTGACTTTTCCACTTTTCATGCATAAGTGGTGGTCGCACGGCTGTCTACCCCAGACTGGAGAGCCTGCGTAATTGAGGAACAGGGCACCAACTACATTTTTCAGCCAGGCTGGCGTCTCGAAGGAACTTCGAATATGACACCGGCATGGACATGGGTATTCGCAGTGGGTGATCGTTTTCGAGGTATGTATGCTCAAAATAGGAATGGGTGAAGGAGAGCGACCTTGCCCCCGATTTCGAGTATCACATCTAGTTATGGGATCTGATTCGATCCTTTGACTTAATGTGACCTCTCGGGCTACATCATAGCACTCTTTGACGGATGCTTGAAGATTTGTTACAGAGGTCTCAATGTCGACACACCATTGTCTTTGAGGTAACGAGCTCCTAATCGTGGTTATTTGGCGTTCCATGCGATGTGGGGAATGGTTGCTAACATTTGGACAAGGGCCATTGAAGAGGAAGTGATGAAGAATAGGTTTTTCCTCGTTTTTCGCAATTCTTGAACCATTTTGAGGACATTGCTCTTTTCACGCGCCCATGCTTTCTTTGAGATCTTTTGCTCCCCATTTGCCCCAACAGACTGAACCTTGTGTAGGATAGTGGAGATATTTCTCAATTTGTGCTCTACATTGTTTACCAAACTGGAAATTCTTTCAATGATCTTATCTTCATTTGTATCTAATTTTTGGGCCTCGATGGTCCGCTGTATAACATCGAACACAAGTGTGAGCTCTGTCATCTACACTAGCGTTAGCTTTAGACCCTTAAAATCGGGATGTGCTTTATTCACTTCATTTTCAACATGGGCCACCTCTTCTGGAGCATTGTAAAATTCGTGAAGCCCTGCTGTAATATCACCAGTGATCTTCAAAGCCGTGCGGATATTCGATGTGACGGAAAATGAGTTCATGGTGTCGATGTCAAGTGTCAAATTATGTCTGTGGCTATAAGCAGAAGAGAGGCAGTAAACGGTGAATTGCAAGGGATATTTAGGTAAAGCCAGTTGCGGTATTTTCCCTTGCCATACTGAATACCAAACATACGCTCGCGTGGTCCGCAACCGGGAGCCATTGCGATAAAGCTCTACAAAACATCCATGGTAGTCCTGTCCAACAAATCAAAATCTCACATACAAGCACGTGTATACGATAACCATAAATACCTCAAGGATGTAAATTAAAATCACAAAAGATAGTATTAGATGCCAGCATTTTGTTCAATCGGGTGGGGGTTGGTGGCGTTTTGAGGGGCACTGCCACCAAAATTATGAGGCCCTCTCCCGTCAGCTAACCTGTTGGTCATTTGACAATACCATTACCCTAAATCAGATCATAAAAAATATGGCTTTGGAAACAATTAGGCAACCCCGAGAATACAGCGAGTGCACTTACACCGAGCAAGCTTGCTACCGCTATCCGACCTAGCTATGTTGGACGAGCTATCTAAGTTTGTACCTAGAGAACAGCTAATAGATAATTGGTCTAAAAAATAGTTTTATTAGGAATAATTGAACTTGAATGTAGGCTGTAACAGATGCATACCGAGATGCGCATCGCCTGAAAATGTGTCTTCTTCGTGAAGCGACGCCGGACCCACCACCGAGGCAACCATCATCAGGCAGAGTCTCTTACTCGGCAAAGGGGATAAAAAGGAAAACATGCCAAATCTATGCCCCACCACAAGACATTCAACCTGATGTTAGATTACGCTGACCCCTGAGAACCAGGCAGCCACCGGCCTAAAAACGCCATCGGCACGGGAAAAAGGCTTTTTCCGCGCCGCGAGAACGGTATAAGAATCACGGTGTGAATCTAGCGTGATGATGCTGTCTACAGTAACGCAAAAGATCGCAGTTATTGGTAAAAATGGTGAAGCCAGATCCATTGGCCGACATCGACAGCCTTGATTGGTCTGTTCTCGAACACGCATATGGTCCGGCTGCCGACGTACCTGATACACTGCGACGACTTCAATCACCAGATCAGGAGACACGCAGGAGCGCCTACAACCAACTCTATTCGGGAATCTACCACCAAGGCTCGCGCTATTCAGCCTCCGCTGCTGCAGTACCTTTTTTGTACAAATTATTAAATGCGCCAGACACTCCGCAGTGTGAGAATATTGTGCGCCTACTTGTTAACTTGGCCGTCGGCGACACAACTCATTACTGGCTGCGTGGCCTTGACGTGACACAGTGGCGAGACGATGTTGCTGAGTTCCAGCAGCAAGAGTATTGCGAGAGACGGCGCCAGGAAAGAGCGAAATGGATAGAGGACGCGCCCACTGACATGGAACGAAAAAAACGCGAGTTTGAGGCGCTGTTGTACGGAGAACCAGAAGCACAAGTCAAAAGTGCGATTGAGGAGCTCCAAACCTATGATGCAGTAAAGAAAGAGATTGGTTCAATTATTGCCCTCTTGAAAAGCGATTCTGCCGCAATCCGATTGGAGGCCGCTTTCGCCGTTGGCTGGTTCGCTGAGGACACGGACAAGATCCATAGTGCCCTATTCGAGCTTCTCGACAGCGAGAAAAACGTCATTATCCAAGCCACAGCTCTGGTTTCTCTAGGCTCCCTGCAAACCAGGTCGACGACTGACCTTTCTGAAAGTCCTGTTGTACGACGTTTGAGGTCCATCTTCTCTGAATCTGAGACCGCAGTGTTTGTCCGCTTTGCCGCTGCGGTAGCCTTGCTCCAGCTACACTCTGCAGAAACCGATCACGTCAGCAAGGTCGTGCGAAAACTGACTGACCAGGAATACCTACAAGAATACGAACCACAAAACCTTAAAGACATCCCATTTCCGTTCGCAGACCCAAATCTTACCTCCATGGCCGCAATGGCCCTGGCAAACCTAGGGGAGGGAGAAGATGGGGAAGCGTTGAAATCCATCGTCACGGCAATTCCACCATCGCGGGGAGAAACAACCTTGATCCTGGCTAATATGGGCCTGCAGATGGCTTTTAAGAACGAGAGGCCAGAGGAACGGCCAGAGTTTTCCAGCTTGGCTGAGACTCACAAGGAGCTTATAGTCGCATTGGCCAAGGTGGATGAGTTCAATTGGAGGTTTGCAAACTTTTCAGCGGTATTGAGAGCTTGGAAGGTACCCACCAACTTAGATCAGCTCAAGACTTATGCCGGCATAGAATGAGGGTTGCCAGCGCTAAGATCGTTTTTTGCGTTCGTAAAAACAGTGGCATCACTTTCCCACTCATCTCCAATTACTCAGACCCAATTCACTGCATGAAATGTTAAAGCATCGAGCCAAAACAAAATATGGTCTTGTGAGAAGTCAACACACAGGATGGAACTGTTTTTGTCGTCATGGCCCTCACCATGTGGCAAAACAGGCTTGAGACCCCTGTGCACACAATCACGAGTTCTATCCTCGTTACACAGCGAGTTAAGCCAATAGCCACACTTAAAATGGGTCATGTGACGCGTAGCGTATGTCCTAACACACACTAAAGCGCCATACATTGTCCATACGTGGGCTGTGGAGTTGCCGGCGCGGCATAGAGCGGCGGCACAACACAGAGAGACGGCACGGGAGAGAGCGGCACAGCACAGCGCGACACGGGATGACACAGCCGCAGAGGGGCTGCTCGTTTAGGCCATTGCCACTTCGGCGAGCATGCGGCAGGACAGCCGACGTGCACATTATATTCAAGGCTCAAAAGCAATTAGGTCTGGTTATTTCTTAGCACACTCGCAAATTCACGCAGTGACATCCACAGAATCCTAAATTAGGAGTGTTTGGAGCATCCTAGGTGGCTGTTTCTAGAGGAAACAGTCAGAGCAGGTGGCGAACAAGTCGTTGAAAAGAGGTCACTTTCATTCATGGCTTGGTCATCCGAACCCAATTGCGGCTGAACTCGTCGGTGAAGTGAGGCGATCAGCGAGGCACTATCCAGGATCCTGAACACTAATGAGAGTATGAACCATCTGACGCCCAACAGGTTTGCCACCGAATCAACACATCGTTGAGTGCACCGCCTGGGTTTGCAAACCATGGATGCCACTATTTGGCCCATTTTCCCGCGATGCGCAGAGCAAATGCGAGATTTGCGTGCTTGCATTGAACCTTCTGTCAAGATCATTTGAGGTTGCGCAGCATGTCATGCAAATACAATGCGAACGCATACTATGAACCTTCTGTGAGAGCTGGATTTACCGGCGTAGCGAACACAAGCACCTCAGCACACCTGAATCTTGTTTGAAGGCTAAATTGACACAATCCCAAAAGTCCGTTGTGGCGAAGCCAGTGTATCAGCCTTTTTACTCTCAAGTCATCTGACAGCAAGTCGGGCTGCCCGATCTCCAGAGGATGAAACTAGACATTCACCTGAGCCTCCCGTTTTTTCAACGCTCAAAGAAAGGCCCCACTTGCGCCTAAAATTCATAGAGTGGCATTAGTATGTGGAGATAGAGCTATAGCTTCGTCACGAGGCACCCCCATTGATCACTTCCCAGCTTCAGCTCATCCTTGCCAAGCCAAATTAGCGCCTCAAAAAGGATTTCCGTTGAACTATGAGACTAAATATCCAGCGCCTGCATTAGCCCTCTAATAAATGCACGAATGTTTGGTCAGCTGTTGCACAGCTGTCTAGTCGTCAGCCGCCACAAGTAGTAGTGAGAAAATCCCTCTCAAGGTTCTCTTTCGTGATATATATTGGGGGCACCTACCTTCATCTGGTGTCCTCATCGCACCAGATACAGGCCGCTCCATATCACCAGCTAGCCTCTGATATTACCGAAACAACTGCCATTTCTTCTTTCTAAAGAATTGGGTCAAGTCAGAATGTTGGCTTCTACTCTTCACATCGGAATCAAGGATGCCCAAATCCCGTGGTATGAGAATGATATAAAGGTTCATCCTCAAGCTCGAGAGCTACTTGAAAGCTACTCCAGAATACCTCCGATTGAGGTTGATCAACACGTGGCCGAGATGGTGAGTTGTCATAAGGCGTGGGATGATGTGCAGCATTACTGACGGTGCTGGCAGCGACAAAATATTTGGGCCGTCTTCCCTTGGCCCTGTATAGGTGGACTTGGATTCCTCGATTTCAATCTCTCCGAGCGCGATACTTATACTTACATTTTGAAACTTCTCAAAACGTCCCCAGCGGCTAAATTCCTGGACATCGGGTGCTGCGTCGGCCAGGACCTGAGAAAGCTAGTCTGGGACGGCGCGCCTAGTGAACAATTGGTTGGTCTTGAGCTTGAGCAAGGTTTTATCGATGCTGGCTATGATCTGTTCAATGACAGGAGCACTCTGAAGACTGAATTTGTGGTTGCTGATATTCTCGATGGGAACAACGTGAATCTCAATGCCATGGATGGTACTTTTGACGCGATACACATTGGCCTTGTTCTCCAAATATTCGATGGCGATGAGCAGATGGCATTTCTCATCAACGCTATCAAAAAGCTCAAGGGAGAAAGAGGTTTGATTACAGGGCACTGTCTGGGGCACAAGACTGGAGCTGTGGGTCTTGCGGTGAGCTCCAAGGGCAAGAAGTGGCATACTTGGGAGTCGTGGGTTGCTATGTGGGAAGTTATTGGACAACGAGTAAACAGAGTCATTGAGGTCAATGGCCATGTTGAAGAATGGAAGGGGTTTGGCGATGAGAAGGAGAAAAGTGATTGGATCCCTGAGCAGTGGACTAGGATTATCTTTGATGTGTGGGTCAAGTAATGTTGCAGGTTGAACGGGAGTAAGGGATCTTAAATCCACTGACTTTAGATAACATGTAACGTTAGACTATTAGTGTCTTTTAAATACATTTCATGAAGGAATTCCGAGTCTATGAGCTGGTTATCTTCGCTAATTGACCCCCAGGTGCGCTTTCCCACCATGTTGGATCAAGGGCAGGATCAAAGGCTGACAGCGACACACTGACCTGCATCTTACTCTTCGGGGGGCAGTGCACCTAGCCAGGGGTGGCGCAACATGTCCGTAGCCGATGGGCGCTCTGAAGGGTTGACCTTCATCAGAAGGCACAAAAACGATGCATATAGCTCTCTTGCTTGCTGATCGATATCGGTCCCGGGGCTCATCTCTTCAGAGGAAAGATCCACAAACCCGAGAGGTTTCGCATCCTTGATACGCCCTTCCTCATCAAACATCTCTGCGACGATCTCTTTATCACCCCGCTCGAGGAGCTCTTTTGGAAAGGGTCCAAAGAGCTCCACCATCTCAGTCAAATGTTGCCTGAGCTCGTAGTGGCCATCGGGAGGAACCCTGCCACTAAAAAAGCGTATCGCGCGAAAGACTTCATGCAGAACAGCGCCAAGGTTCCACCAGTCAGTCATATGGTCCCACGGAGCCCTAATCAGGACTTCCGGAGACCGGAGGGCTACGGGGGTGATATTCTCAGAGAGATGCTTCGTGTACCAACTTGCCACCCCCCAATCTCCGAGAACAACGTCAAGCTCAAGAAATTGGTCGACATTAGAAAAGTAAAACCTTCTCAGCGGTCTGGATGGGATGACAGTGTACTGTTGTTCCTCTCTATTCTGTTTAGGAATAGGCGTCTCAACCAGATACCCAGACTCGATCAGGGAATGATCTTTGATCTTCATAAAGATGTTGTCGGGCTTGATGTCTAAAATTTCATCATGTCAGCGACAGCTCATTGCACCTCGACAGAAGCATATACCTGTATGAATGACTTGGTAGTCGTGTGCAAACTCTACCGCCGCTATGAGTTGAATCGTAAACCTTCTCATGTTGAATTTGGGAATGCTGTAGTCAGGGAACCCGCAGCCAAAAGTTCGCAAGGTCTCGCCCATCAGTTCAAAAACCAGGCACACGTGAGTGCCATTGGGACCTTGGTGCCGGAAATCGTCAAGGAGATGGCAAACGTGGTTGAACCCCAGTTCGTTGTGATCTCCTTTTCGGAGAGCAATCAATATTTCCTTCTCGAATGTGTCATGACCGTGACCATAACATTCAGAACTGAGGACTTTGAGGGCCCGGAAGCGAGTTTCGATACCTCCTCTGCGACCTGTCAATAGCCAAGCGCGCTGTTGAGATAGATGCGGAACTCACTCGTTACGCAGATCCTTGACTAACCAGACGGTGGAGTACACACCGTAGCCGATCTTGTTGAGAACTTCGTATCTTTCATTGAAGATGTCACCTATGTACACTGGGTGGAAGCCACCTGGTCGGTATACAGTGCCTGTCTCCTCAATGTCCTCAGGTTGATCTCGAGAGGGCTCAAGATGATCGTTGGAGACATTCTCGCCCTGAGACGGAACCTGGGGATCTGCAAATGCGTCTATTCCCTGGTCCATTTCGTCTTTTTGGATAATCTTTGACGTTAGATGAAATTGCGGTGATGAAATTGCGGAAATGTTGTTGGTTGTGTCGTTGGCTCTCATTGGTGGCGGGGTGGGGCGTTACGCGTGCCGCTCAAACTAACATCGGCCATACATAATCCACTCGACGGTACGTTCAGCACAAAGCCCAGAATGGAGTATAATTGAAAATTAATCTCAGTAAGCAATTCCAGATTGTTTCATTAGGTGTTTCTGCCGAGAAAGGTCGCAACGGTCTGCGGCTGTTATACTATGCCAGCCTCGCTCCCACGAACCTTCTTCCTCTCCTCCCAAGTAACCTCGGCACATTCATCTGTATTGGACAAGCGCTCGCCGCCCGCATAGTGTTCCTCGGATCCCATTGTTGCCGGATCTGACTGCGACATCATTGGCAGGTCCGATGATCCTTTGAGCGGTGCCGACTCCGAAGAACTCCGCAGGTACGGCCGCAACGATGGCAAACATACGATAATGATACTCAGGGTGCTCTCCAAAATACACCATAGCACTGAATATTGCGTTCATGGTTAGATACCTGCTGGCTGACTACCACAGGGGAAACGGAGCTGACGTACTGTATGTGCTAATTGGGACACCATCGTTTTGTTCCGACGACATTACCATGGTAAAGCGGAGAATAGAGAAAATTACTGTGACAATTCCAAGAAGGAAAGTGCAATAAACACCAATTTTCACTGATGTTCGCACATTCAGTTGATGGATAACAAGCCATGGAAGGATAAATACTGCTCAGGTTAGGTGTGAATTAGGTCGAAGCATGGGTTGCTCATTGCTACACACCTAAAACATCTCCCGCCATGTGAAGAGTCCACGATACTTTGAAGAATTCCTTGAAATTCTTAGAAGGGCAGTGCTTCATTCTTTCTTCGTAATTCCTGTTTTGTGGGGTCGTGTTAGAGCATGGTGCCAAACATCCGTAAGTCCGCGAATCAAAAGGTTTTCCTACTAACCAGATGCTGTAGATTGGTCGGCACACCAAGAGATTGTGCAAAACAGTTGCTACATAAGAGGCCGTAATAAAGCCGATGGTTGCCCACAGAAACATCCTCCGCTTGAGCATATAATCTGGGAAAATGTGCAGATACAGGGACAGAAGGGAAGCTTTGCACAGGTAGAGCGTGGTGATGAAGGGAAAGCTAAACGACCAAAACACCTAGCACACTGTCAGTGACTTTGCTACCACAATTTAGATTCCTCACTGACCGTAAAAACCTGCGGAATGTCCTGGGGCTTTCCTTGATAGC
Source organism: Calonectria honghensis (assembly GCA_013403855.1). Lineage (NCBI taxonomy): Eukaryota > Fungi > Ascomycota > Sordariomycetes > Hypocreales > Nectriaceae > Calonectria > Calonectria honghensis. The sequence continues at coordinate 40,988 of VTGB01000049.1, forward strand.
CCCTAAGACTTGACGAGACATGCTTATCGATTGCCCCTAGCTTCATCATATACACACAGAGACCGGCGGTTGTGCATCCGGAAAACCAGGCGACAATCATGAAAATGTCCCCGGCTTGCAATTTCATCTTTTGGATATTAATGCGCAGGTGCAAGCGAGCGACGATGAGCACAGCAGCAATCCCTAGGAACGTCCATCCTGAAGCCTGTCGCGAGTCATTAGTGCCCGCCAAGAAGAAGAACTGGAGGGGCTGGTGGACCGTACTAGTACCGGTACAGGGCCTGCCCCGTTTAGCTGCGGCATTGACTGAGGATAGTTCATAATCTGAGGCGGGGAAAGGGATGCGATTATGTCTCCAGGCCTTGTGCTGTCGAATTACGGAAATGTCGCAGATGAGAGACAAAACATTACTCCGGATGCTCACCGAGAATTGATCAGCTCAATGCGGGGGGCTAAGCCTCGCATATATAGAAAACCCCAGCCGTCCCGATGGCAGCTGGAATGGGTCAAAAGCTACCATGTCGCTCTGCCCAAATCCAATTAAGGAGAGGCGCTGGCCAAATCTTGCAGTAAGCAAGACAATACCGAACTCAAAGCAGCGCAGTGTCTCGACCCAGTAGTTTTGTGGCTGGGCCGAGATTAATCGACGGTGCTCTTAGATTTGCAGCCACAAACCTAAATCCAAACCAACGTCACCGTCTTGTTCAGAATGGTCGGTGATATGGAGATGGCCTGCCTAGTGTTAGCTCAGAGGACAGAAAAAAAGCTTGGCATGTTGATGATGTCTCACAGCGACACAAGAGACCCCTGGATTCGCGGCACCGAAAAACCATCCTCAGGGGTGTTTACATCGGCATCCTCGACCGACAAACTCCTGTTGCCAGTATGACTTCAAAGCAGGGTATCTAACGACTGAATACCCAAGATGATTTTCCTTGGATTTTCTTTGGGCACTGAGACCTAACCAAAAATATTAAACTACAATAACAGTCCGTCATTATGTTATTATTCATATTATTCTATAAATAATAATAAATGCAAGCACAATTCTCTTGTTCTCTAAGGAAAATTATTTTAATGTCATAATATCGCTAATTTCGTCATCGTCAATCATGTCTCAGCTTTAGAGAGAATTACAAGCCATCACCATCCGCTGCTGCGCCCGATTGGTCGGCGGGTGGTTCAAACCCCAGCACGTCGGCCTTAAAAGCTGGCCAAAACGACTCCTCGGCCCAGCGCTTCAGCTGCTGCAAGCAGATGAGGAGCTTGTAAATCCCCTCCTCTGACCGGGTGTTGCCGATTTGCAGGGGTGGGTTAAATAGCGTGGTGACGCCGTCGGTGGCTAGAGCGGAGCCAATGAACTCCCAGTCGTGACCTTGGATAATAATAGCCGGGAGAAAGTCGATATTGGCCAGAGCCTTGTTGCCCCATCGCAAGCTGCGCCACTGTGATGAGTGCCAGGTACCAATCTGGAGCACGGCAGTGTCGAATTGATCTCCAAAGCGCTTGGTTTCGATGGATACAGCAATGGGCTGTTTGCTGAGGCGACCCCAGTCTGTGTGGTTGATGGACGCGCCAGGTCGGATGCGACGAATTTGATCAACGAGTTGCTGGTCCTCTTGGCCCGGCTGAATCGCCAGACAAAAGTCAACCATTTTGCTTGGGGCATCCTTTGGTCTGTACTCTGGTATCAAGGCGGCATTGAGGCAGTATCTAAAGTCCAGCGTGTCACTGGCGGCCGAGCCCTCTCTCAGAGCAAACTTGAGCAATGGTGCGTGAACCTCCATGTTCCACGACGATTCCCCTTCGCCGTTTTCGTAGCAATCGTTGGCCTGGGCGAGGATGTTGCGCACTTGCTCGAGGGATGGGTATCGAAACGTGTGTGGCTCGGTATCGTCGTCGTTGAAGAAAAACCGCGGAATTCCAGCTGGCTGGAGCTAAAGCGGAAAAAACACCGTTAACAGCTGACGATCAGGTGGCAACTCAAACACCTACTTCTTCCTTGAGACGGCCAGGGAGGATTTTCCATCCATCATTGGTCTCCTTCAATTCCTCTCTCAGAGCTATCAACGATACCGGCGCTTGAGCGGTTGAGAAATTGGCCTGGCGAAAGCCCGTTTCTTGCAACTCGGCGTGCCTGAGCTGCTTCGTGGGCGACGAAGTTCGGGAGATTTTGGACGCCTTGGAAGAGGACGCATATGATCTACCCGAAACACTGCCCTCCTGGTTGGCGTCTGCGATAATTAATTTCTGCAGCTGAGGTGTCGATTCGGTCCCATCTAGTCCGGGGTCAGGCCCAGGCTGGACGCTTCTGCGTCTTTTTGTCGGCGATGGAGGCATGGTGGTCTTGTCATCAAGGCATGCCTGGGCGTCGGCGGATACGGAGGGTGTAGGCAAACGATCATCGGATCTGTTCAATCGCGCTCGCTTCGCGGGTCGTTCGAGGTGCTCGCAATCCCTTTTCGTGGATGGGATAGTTGAGAGCCAGTTCAGAACGCTGGCATCAGCCATAGCAGGCGCGTGGACTGAAGCCACACATGGGTGGCCGATAGGTCGATTGAACGGTTGATGATGTCAATGCTGCTAAATTCCAATGTTGACGTGTATGGTCCATAATCAGATTAGCGCGTTTGTTGGCGGGGAGAGTTTGCTCGGTCGTGGAACATCTATTATCCACACCTACCCTACAATTTTACCCAGTTTCTAATACCAATGAAAAATGAACATAAATAGAATAGAATAAGAACTCTAACCTCTATTTCATGGTGGTAAATTTGAGTGAATTGGTTATTAAGAAATCATATCTCTAGTTTGATCTAATTAGTGGTGGCCACCGTTGATGCATTTCAGAGTCGATGTATAGGCTGAACTTCAATACCCACCGACATTGTGCAAAACCACCCACTTCATTTCCTCAAATAGCCCCTACACAAGTTGGCCCAGTCAAAATAACCGTTGAAAAAGGAAGAAACTGACGCGCAATTTTCTTTAGATCAATATATTTATTTAAGTACTACTTATTTATTTTAGTTCAAAGGAATAGTGAGGCACATCTTGCTTTGGCCATGTTGGTGGGGTCCGGGGCTAAGTATCCATCGATTCAATCCGGGATGTGTTCCAAGATCCAGTTTCAGGGTTATATTCCAAAGCATAAGAGGCGTCTTTGTCTTGCATACTGTTGTATTCGTGAGTCAGATGCAAATTTGGTTCTGCATAGTGTCCCATGAACTCGAGTTCTAGATTAAACCCCGTACCCAGCTCAAGATCACCTCTGAACTGGATATTAAAGGGCTCTGATCGTATAGTTCGCCTGTTGTTTTCCAACTTGACCGACTTTAGAAATGAGACTGGGGTTGCATCTGTATCAACACCGGACACTCCTATCTCATGCCTGGAATCGCTGCTGGATGTAATTTTGATATGAAGCCGACGGCGGAGAATGAACGGTGGAATGGAAAGTTTGAGATTTTCCATGATTTGCAGCATCAGGCTATCAACATCTGAATGGACTCGCAGTTTGCAGAGTTCGTCCATTGGTGTTTTTTGGAGGTTGCAGATCACCAAATCGGCTTCTTTTGCTCGGCCAGCCACCTCAGGTATCTCGTTGGAAGGAGTCACGGTGAGAGACGAACCAAGCACCAGGCACAAGTCAGCTTTTGCAGCATGGTCATAGGCGAGTTGAAGGGGCACTTCTGGCAGCGGCTCGTGGAAGTTGATGATGGTGTCGAGCAATGCCCCGCCACATAGCACACACTTTCTCCCTGTCCGGTGGTCGTGAACTGTCTTCTCGTATTTTGCGACCGCTCGAAAGTCTATGATGTTTATGAGAGAATGAATGGAAATTCAGAGTGGGCTAGTGGTTACCGCGCATGTACTCCTTGCCGCATTCTTTACAATATTCACGGTTGTTATTGCCGTGAAGTTCTGATATTTTTTCCTGCGCATGAAAAGCTTAGGCGGCTTCGTGAAATCCGCGGGAGCGAGAACAGCTTACCGGCGAGATTCCGCTTCGTCGGTGTAGCCCGTCGCAGTTCTGGCTGATGACATACTTCAACAAGCCTTGATTCTGCAATTGAACAAGAGCCATGTGCGTTGGCGTAGGGATAGCCTGAAGGGTGTTCGCACCGCCCGCCGCCTTTCCCTGTGCACGTAGCGTCCAGACACCTTCCGGCCCGCGGAAATCAGGGATCCCTATATGAATGGATGAGACAATCACGAGCAATTTGGGAAAGAGACCATAGATTACCGGCAGAAGTAGAGATACCAGCCCCAGTAAAGACGATGAAATGCTTGCTCTCCTTAATTATGGTGGCAAGAACTTTGGCTTTTTTGGCAACCTCGCGCGGTGCCTCATGATGTTCGCGTTCAGCAACTTTTGGGGCTGAACTCGCCATGGCTCGCCTGATAGGAGGATGTTATAATTAGAATCGGAAGCTTTCAAGTTGGATATTCTCCTTTGAAAATTTATTCAAGAACACTGCATTAGAGTAAGCAAGTTCTGATCATAGTGTAGTGAATGCAGAATCGAGGGGGTTTATTGGTGAGGGATACCCGAAATGGATTAGCGCAAAGAGAACCCCACTTAATTCCAGGCAGAAAAGCGTTCGTGTGGATGATGTTTACATTCACTGACTGGAAAACACTGATGAAGAATATATTGTGTTTATACATTAAAGAAAGATTTGCTGTAAGCCTAAAGCAGTGTGTATATCATTGTTCGATTCTTCGAGGGTGCTTTAGTGTCATAGTTTGGGAGTGATTGCGGCCGCTTGGAAATCTTCACATGAGGTCCATGTTCTTGATCTGATCTCGGCTTCTGTCCCATGATCAACTGCATAAAAAACTTGGGTGTTTTCAACTTGTCATGTCCATAGACTGTGAAATCATCAAAAATATTCACATGATTGCTTTGATCTATACATTGAATTCCACAACGCTATTGTACAGAGCTGCGTGGCAAATGCACAGGATCCACTTGAAGTGAGGGCAGAGATAGAATAGTGTATCAGATGCACTCGGTATGAAAAGCGTATTTTTGGATTCGATAAACTTCGCAAGCAACCCCAGACTAAATAAAAATGCAACCCAAACAATAAAAAATGCAGTACTAGCGATGAATCCCACTCTTGGCACCCCTTCACACAAATAGTGATTCAGAGCCAGAACCCCTGTCTGGAAGGCTGTATGAAACCATTCCTGTGAACGAATCGCATTTATTGGCAAATTGCCAAAAGAAGTAAATGGTATGATGCAATTTTCCAAGGCCCTGCGGCTGCCAAAACTAATGAATGCCAAGCAAGGCTGAGACAAGCTGAAGATTTTGATGGCTGCCAAATCTGCCACATCCGATAACGTTTGCGGAAAGGGTCGCGAAAATTGTTTTATCATCCCATATTTCTGACTCTATTTCTTGGACGAAAGAGCCACATGCTGTTTCCTTCCATGCCAATTCAAGCCCCCGCCTCCTTGATTCATCTTTGCAACATCCGGTCGGGCATTTCTCTTGACCGAAAAGACTTGCCGAGGTAAAATAATATGCACAGAACGGGAAGGTGGTCTAAAGACCAAGATCAGACGATGGATATGTAGATAAATAAAAGCCCCGAGCCGACTTGATGGCTAATGTTTGGATCATCAGCTTGCACACAACCTTCTTTCATCTCAAGTTCGTTTTAATACTTTCATTCATTTCTTCTTTCGTCTGGAACGATTGTAACCTTTCTTCTTTTCACCAATAATCATCATGAAGTTCATTAACACACTCGTTCTGGCCTCCACGGCCTGGGCCACTCCTGCCAGCGTCGGCAAACGCCAACTTGGAGGAAGCACCGAGAACGACCTCGAAAATGGCGACTGCAATGACATTATGTTCATTTTTGGTCGTGGCTCTACTGAGATTGGTAACATGGTATGAAATTTCCTTTACTTTGTAAATGGTGGTTGAGCTATTGGGTCTAATACTGGCAGGGTACTATTGTTGGACCAGGTGTTGCCGATGGCCTGAAGGAACAGTTCCCCAACCAGGTTGCGGTTCAGGGTGTTGACTATCCTGCCCTCCTGTCGACCAACTTCTTACCTGGAGGTGCTGCTTCTAATGATGTCGCTGAGTTGGAGGGTCTCTTGAATACTGCAATGACCCAGTGCCCCGACTCTATCGTTGTGGTTGGAGGATATTCGTAAGTAGATGCAAAGTTGCGATCTGAAGTGATGCGAAAAACCTTTGAGACTGACTAGTTAAATAGCCAAGGTGCGGCGCTTTGCCACCGCGCCATTGAGTCGCTTCCCCAAGCCCAAATGGATCGCATTGCAGGAGTTGTCATGTTCGGAGACACCCAGAACACAGCTGACAATGGTCAAATCAACAACTTCCCTGCCGACAAGGTTAAAATCATCTGCGCCGCGAACCCGCGCGATCAAGTGTGCGACGGTAACTTGGGTGCGGCTGTCCGGGCTCCTCATCTGTCCTACGGCCGAAATGCCGAGGAGGGAGCCGACTTTCTGGCTGCGAAGATTCGCGAGGCTCAGGCTTGAGCCGCTTATATTAGATAAAAAGCCTTTTGTACATGCAAGGCAGGGACTTGCTGAAACAATGGGCCGCATCGCCAAATCTCGAATGGCTGGATTGCATTAAGGAGCAAGTGGGACTTGTGTCGCACCAAGCAGTGCAAGACAACGCCAAAAAAAGATGGCGTGAGTCTGGACTTGGGAACTTTTGTGTTCTAATAAATATATGTTCGATGTGCCGATGTGTGTTACTCAGTCACTCCGGAAATCACTTGAAAGGGCCGTGGCAAACTGTCAGCTCGTGAGGTGGTGCTAATATAATTAAATAAAACCCCATGCCAATTCTGAGTACCGCTGGGACTCGTAACCATCTTAATTGTCTCCAAGGCATAAATGGGATAAATGTGAATACGCGATTATTAGATGTAGCAACTGTAATACGTGCCATAGCAGGTTCAGTGCATTCGAGAGGATATTTCGTGCGCCTCCGCAAAAAGCCGCAACAAAGCCGTTACCAAATGCCCGCTACCAAATGCCCCATGACCAAGCGTCCGCTCCACAAAATGCTTCGCCCTAGGTTCCCAACATTAGTTACAAGACGAAATGCCCCACTGGCTACACAATGCCCCTCCTGGCTTACAACATGTCCCACGGTGAATGGCGGATTTGATGTTTGTGATATTCTGACAATGCAAGAGTCACCAATATGGACCTGGCTACTGCCGAAGCCGATGGTTGATTCGAAGTCAAGTTCCTTGTTAGGGTTTGCCACCAGCGTCTTCGTAGCTATTTTATAACCTCTCAGCTTTCCTTTTTTTCACCCTTCGACGTTTTTCTATCTTTCACCCTTATTCGAAAAAGCCATCACCTGAATAGTCAACAGATGTTTTTGGGACGCTCAAAACCCCTTGCAATATTATATTTGATCAATTACGAGAGAACAATCAGCACCGAACTGGCCAGTTGGATTGATTTCAGGAATTCTAACCTCCTACGAAGTACTCGTGGTCACCGCGTGGTGCACTACTGGCTCAGTTTAATTCAGCACGATTCCTCAAGGATGGAAGGAAATTCAGGTCTCCAAAAAAGATCTCATGGCGAGCGCCTAGCCGTACTATGCGATGGATGGCTACTCCTTCCTTGCTTATCCCAACAGAAACTCATTGCTATTCTGTGAATTTTGCCAAATACCAGAGGCATAAACTATTATTCGGGGATCTCTTCGATATAATGGTAACCCAAAATTGGTGAAAGCTCTTATTAACCTTGGATGGTTAGATTCGGAGAATAAGTCGTGGCTTGTGGGTGATAATTACCTGGGCAGAAATTCTGCAGAAATTAGTGCAAGCAAATTCAACAGCTGAAGCAGATCTACTTTTTAAGGTGGATGAATTATGCAGGTTTTCCGACAACAGGGAATGAAAGGAAGTTCTCAAAGGGCTCCGCTGGATGGGACTATTCTCGAATGAATAGGCTACCAGTTGCGGTAACTTGTTGGACACGCTTTCTGCACGTCTACAGACCCTGTGCAGCTTTGCTGTAGGGGAAAAAGACCTGGTCATGCTGCAGCATAAGTTTGTTGTTGATGGCAAGGAAATATGAAGCAGTGCACAAAGGCTTGCCCATTGTTTTCTTTGTGATATTATGTCCCTTTATTACAGCACTGAGTGCTATTTTATTTCTGGTCAGTCAGATAGACACCGGTTAACGCGCCGTTCTCGAGGGTTTGTCAGTTGGCGAAAGCTACGGCATTTATCTAATTATGGGATAGGATGTGATGGTTTAGATGTGCCTACGGAAATATAACTCTCGCGCGGAGATGAAGATGAGGATAAGGCCGGAAGGAGCATTGTTTCCACCAGCATCGGGTGTCGTATTTAAATTAGTTCACAGAAAATAAAGAAAAATGATCCTGCCATTCCAGTACTTTACAACGCCTTCTCATTGAGCTTGATGCCTTCCGCTTCGACCTTAGTACGCAGCGGGTCACACATCTCCTTCGTGTATGGTGCATGAACACCTGGCACGGAAAAGGCTGGGTGGCCATCAAGGACCATCTGCGTAGCAATTCCACACGTTATTCCCACGGCCCTTGACATTGCCGAGTATCCATTGGGGTCTCCCAGTTCCATGGTTGACGTGATGGTGCCCTAACGACTAGGCCAGTGCGGGCGCGGTTTTGTGAGAGAGCTGGCAAAACTTACGGTCTTCCCATCTGAACAGCAGATTGAGGCCATACTTGTTCTTGCAGTGAGATACCATTCATTCAGATCCAATAGCATGTTTATAAACCTTTGATTCAATCATTTTGGGCAATCTAAATGTTCCAATCATCGCGCTCGCATCCGTGTCACAAATTGGATTTGTGTGATGTTATCACAATGTTCCGTGAAACACCTCCAACCTTCCACATTCATTCCACGTTCATTCCACATTCATTGACACAAGTACGATTGAACTCGAATATACAGGCCCGTAGGCTTTGTTATATATTCTATAATGTCATACAACAAGAATCTCGACATCTCTACCCAACGCTACCTCGTCTCTACACCACTGACCATACTCCCAACCGCATAGGATGACTCTCACAAACAAACCCAAGCGGGCTAGTCCCCTACCAGCGACTACAGCTGTGGCAGATACCATACCAAAGGAATATCATGACTACTGGAAACAAGAAGACCTGCTCAATATGGATGGTCCGGCTCCCGAACGAGACTCTATCTGCAACATGGATACTCTCCGAAAGGTGGCATTGGATCATCTAGACCCTGAGCTTTTCCGTGATGCCAAGGTCGAATTGTTTGATAGCGGTGCATACAATAGCCTCTATAGCATCAGCTCCACCCAGACATCGACAGTCTATCTCATGCGGATCCCAGTTCCTGTTGACCCATTCTTCAAGACAGAGAGTGAGGTCGCAACGATGGAATATATCCGCGAGAATACATCATTGCCAGTTCCGAATATTATCGCATACTCATCAACAATGTCCAATGAGCTAGGTTTCGAATGGATTCTTATGGAAAAGATGAATGGGGTACCATATCTTGACGTGCGATCTAAAATGCCCCTCGAAAGCAAGATGGAGGTAGTCGAAGACCTCGCCAACGGGATGGCGCCAATTCTAAAGGAGGGTGTATTTCCCGTCTTTGGAAGCTTGTACTTTGATGACGTCCGCGAAGCAATAGGCAAGAGTACTGACATAGGTGGCGGTTTCGTCATCGGCCCCATGACATCTCCGCGATTCACTCGTGATGGGCGAGTCCTGATGGCTCCTGATCGTGGGCCATTCAACACAACCCGAGAGCTCATGATGGCTGAACTTGACATCGTCGGTAGACGCCTTCAAAATCCAACTTCTCCTACTGACGTCCAGTACGAATTTGTCCCACAAAACCATAGTGAGGTATTGAAATCCTTTGGTCGGCTCCGGAATATCCTACCTCTTCTTGTTTCTGCTACCGATCAATCAGAAGACGCCAAAGTGCTTTGGCACGATGATCTCAACTTCAGGAACATTCTTATCGACCCGCAAACCTTCAAACTGGTTGGTGCAATTGACTGGGAGATGGTAGCCATTATTCCGGCCTGGGAGGCGGAAGGCTTCACACCCACTTTCTTGCAAGGCCGCGACGTGAACGAAAAGCCGGTGCGCCGCCCTTACGAATACTCAGATAATCTTATTATTCGAACGGGTGAATGGGAGGATACATTGGGACGGCGCAAGTGGAGCGAAAGTATCGTGAAGGCTCAAGGCCCTTCACTTCTCTCAATCCCAAAGGATAATGCCAAGACGGAAATTCGCGACCGAATCATATGTCTTGAAACTGACTGGCAGTTTGCAAATGATTGGCTAGACAAGCAGGAACAGAAGGTCAAAGATTCATAGATGCTAACAGGAAAATAAATGCCAATTTTTGGATTACAGGCTGTAAATCTTTCACGCATGTTTTGTCAATGTGATTCAATCCTCTCCACATTTCAGTGAGTCAAAAAATGGCTCAGAAATCACTCTGTTTTGGGATGCAAGCATATGTAAGTGTGCATACAGGGATCCATCATTGCCTCATTCAGAGACCTGAATTGAGCTGAAATTTTGGAGTGGAGGCGCGTCTTACGAGTGACGTCAATGTTCACACATATTCTGCAGGCTGAGCTGCAGCTCGCTTGGCATTTCCAAAAGGGTCAACTTTTCCGTTGAAAACATTTTCAATCTTCTTTTGAACACATTCAGCAGAACAAAACAAAAGATGGAATTTTTACATCACTACGCACTAGCCCTCCTGCTCGCCGCAATTGCGCTTGCTGCAGACACTTCACCCAGAGGCGTTGATTGCGTTTGTCCCCAACAGCGGCTCGCCTAGAACTAACGCTAACAATTCAATTACTAACAGTGCGAGGCTCTCGCAACACAGCCGAAATTGCAGGGCAAAGTGTACTACCCCGACACCACTTCTTACAATGAACGCATGGGGATGTACTGGTCGCTAAGTGCCGCCCTTGATCCCTGGTGCATGGTGCTTCCCGAAACCACTGATGATGTTTCAATCGCAATAACGACCATTGTCAAACATGAGTGTCCATTTGGGATTCGAGGCGGTGGACATGGAACTCACGCCCTCTCCAACTCTGTCCAAGATGGCGTAACTATGGACATGGGTAAGCTCTTCTATTCACTGGATGTCCTTTGCAGAATCGTGTCTGATAAGCGTTATCTGCGAAAGGTTACTTTAATGCGACAACGTACAGTAGTGAAACAAAAATCGCCTCCATCGGCCCTGGCGCAAACTGGGGCTCTGTGTATGACACCCTCACACCCTATGGAGTAACCGTCACAGGTGGCCGTGCTGCTTCGGTTGGTGTGGGTGGGTTCGTGACTGGCGGCGGCAACTCTTTCCATTCTGCAAGCCACGGCTTCGCGTGTGACCAGGTCCAAAATTTTGAGCTGGTGCTTGCTGACGGCAGGGTCGTTAATGCCAATGAGCAAGAAAATCCAGGCTTGTGGAAGTCTTTGAAAGGAGGCTCAGGGAACTTCGGTTTGGTCACACGCTATGAGCTCCACGCCATTGAATTCGATGACCCATCCAAGCCGTATATTTGGGGCGGCATCGTTGGCTACAACTACACGCAAAGCGAATCCATCATCGACGCGTTTGTCAATTTCACCAACAATGTCGAAGACGACGTCTATAGTTCTTCCATCCTGACATGGAGCTATAACCCAGCATCCATCGGCTTCTCGATTCAATGTATCCTGGACAATGTTGCCAATGAGGCATATCCTCCCGCATTCAATGGATATCTAAACATCAGTGGGAAGACTTCGAATTCGCTCCGAAGTGCGACAATGTCCAACATCACACAGGAACTCAACCGTCCGAGGAGAACTTTGTATGTATAAATTTCTTTCTTGAACGCCATGAGCTGACAATCAGGTTTAGCACCATCTGGCTCACTGGGACGTATAAGAACGATGCTAGAGTCCTGCGGTTCATTTATAGGAAACACGAAGACATGATGTTGAACATTGAAAAAACCATCGGCCCTGATTCTGGGATGTTCAGCAGCTTGCAAGCACAGCCCTTGACGAAACCAATGATATCCCGAGGCAGAGGCATGAATGTCTTGGGCCTGGAAGAGCGTATCAAAACCGGGCCCGGGTTCATACTTTTAATGTACTTTGGTGTCGACAGTGCCCAAGACGAAAAGACCGCGATCCCATATGTAGAACGGTTCTACCGCGAGGTGGATGCATATGCGAGCTCGCTGGGCGCAAATTGGGACTGGCACTATCTCAACTACGCCCGTGGAACTCAGGATCCAATTTCAGGGTACGGAAATACATCCGTGCAGTTGTTGAGAGAGACCTCCCATAGGTATGATCCGAAGGGGGTGTTTCAGCGCTTGCGGCATTCAGGATTCAAAGTCTTTCAGTGAGCAGAGTGGTGCATCAGTCAGATAAATAGCAGAGATGAAAAATTTACTTGCTTCAAAACTTTGGTCCGTATCGTATTCAATCATCGCGGCATGGCAGCTCAAACGATCTGTGGAGCAAGGGCTACTGGTGCGCTCAATTTCGGGACTCTGGAAAGTTCCCCACATGTACTGGCTTGTGGGACAAACAGCACTCGCTGTCCACGGCATCTGGTAGCAACAGACTGACTGATCCGGATTTTGCGGCGTTAACTCCGCAATCCAATAGCGTCTCCTCTGCCCTCGGCTTTAAATGTACATGAATTTATCCATCCGCTTCATTCGTCAAAGCCGACGTGGATGAAATCTGGTGGGCCTTGGTGGGTCCGAACTCTGACCAATGAAATCAAACTTGTAAGCCAGCTGCGTTAGCGCTTGCACCCCACTTGGGTTGATGCTGAAAACAGTTTTGCGACAGATAGAGATGACGGTTTGTCAATACTGAAACGGTTCAAGTCTCGTAGTTATCTTTGCCTTCAAGAATGATTCTCCTTTTTATATTTGATTTGCAATCCAGTATACTCGTTCCATTCTTAGCGCGGTTCCCAAGATGTCGAGTTGGTGGTGAGGTGCAGGGTAAGCCCTCGTTTAATACAGGCGTATCCTTGGTCCTTGGTGGGTCAGATTCTATCAGAGACAACTGTGAAGATAATTCACAACGCGCCGCCCTGTTTGAGCTTCTAGATTAGTTAGATGGCGGCCAGGCAAATCGAGTATAGCCTTCGTATACATCAAAGTAAATGTTTTGGTTGGCTGTGAGGAATCGGTGGAATTAATATTTTCAATTGTTAAACTGGACCATCTCCATCTCGCTAGAGTCCGTCCTGTCTAATTCCCAGCCAATGCCTGGTGCATCTCAGAAAACCTGTTCCCTTCTGGTTTGGCGGAATCGATAATTTTGCGAAGCTCTACCATTTCCTCCTCTGTCAAATCAACATTTCTGGAACCCCAATTTTCCTCCAGCCGGCCAGATTTGGTTGTCCCGGGAATGGCAATCATGCCCTGGGCAGCAACCCAGGCGAGCGCAATCTGAGCCAGCGTGCAGCCCTTGCGGGCGGAAACTTTCTTCATTTCTTCCACAATGGCCTTGTTCTTGTAAAAGTTCTCCCCCTGGAACTTGGGAACTGCAAAATAATTCAGCGACTTGCTCTCCCCGGAGAAGTTTATTTGCGTGATCAATCGACTTACCGGTTCGGCGGAAATCGTCAGGGGCGAAGTCATCGGGACTGTTGTAATCGAAGTTATCAACGAGCCAGCCATGGCCTAGTGGGCTGAAAGCAACAAAGGCTACGTCCAGCTCCTTGGCGGTGTCGATCAAGCCGCTTGTCTCATGAATGGTCTCAAAGGCCGAGTATTCTGCCTGGACTGCATCTATCTTGGCAACTATGAAATACCCGGTTAGCCACAGTTGTCAGTTTTCACTGGATGAGAGAATTTACTTGAGTTGGCCTTGCGCAGCGTCTCAGCGGAGCATTCCGAGAGACCAATGTACTTGGTTTTTCCTGCCTTCCTAATCTCATCGAGGGCGGGAATTGATACCTCAAGTGGTGTCTCTGAGAGAGCATCAGTGCAGTTCCCAACCCTACTCCTAGAGTACACGCGACTTACTTGGATCGATTCTGTGTAGGTAGTACAGATCGGGTGCAAATCCAAGCCTCTTAATGGTGCCCTCGATGTATTCCTTAATGTGAGATGGCGAGTTGTTGATTTGGCGAGGACCATTAAAAACCTCGAAGCCACATTTTGAAGCAACTACCACGATTAGAATGAAACACAGAATTACCATCACCTTGCTATTAAATCAGAACTTACGGAAGATTTTATCGCGAACATTGTGTTTTCTAATAAAGTCTCCAAGTAACTTTTCGTTGACACCCGCCTGATAGGCAACCTGACGAGAACAAGAGTGTAAGCGGGCAGGCTACACCATTAATGGGCGCTTACTTACTGCAGTGTCCCAAAAAGTGCATCCAAGCTCAATTGCCTTCAGAAGTAAGGGCTCGGCTTCCTCGAAACTAATCTCAGTCCCCATGCCATAGCTTATGCCCATGGCACCGAAGCCAGGCGATGGGACCTGGATGCCGCGAAAGGGGAGAGTCTTGACCATTGTTTCTTTTTCTCGAATGTAGGGAAGAGATGAGAGTGAAAGATTGAGCGGCTTGGTTTGTTGAATATGAAGTGATTGAACTTGTGAGATCTGTGTAATATATAGCCAACCGAAAACTGATTTGGGCTCATCCGTTGGCTCCACCAACGGCCGCCCCGCCGTGTAATCCGCTTGCATAAAAGGATCCGCCCATGTTCTTAGCGCCTTCGGGCATGTTAACCAGTGCATATCAACTTTTGTTGCCCTCAGTGACTCGGGCATCGCGGGAATAAACACCACGCGCTTTTGCACATTGGACAGGTCATTGAGTAGGAAATTGCGGGCCTCAGTGACTCGCTCAAACCCTACAACCTGGCCTCGGTGCGTTGGGGACATCAGTCGCATTCGCTAGCCCACACGCCGACCCCACAAACCTCGCTTTCGCACTGCTTGCTGTTAACTCCGGCTAGTTGGCGGACGGCGCAGATAAAGGACTGGCGGAACCATCGTTCGACAAGGTACGTATGCAAAGCGAAGATACTGCTATATCCCACAGTGTCTTGCGTCGAATCAACGCCAAGCGGGGCGTGGAAGCCGCCGCTCGGCCAGCGTCGCATTTGAACCTATCCCATGCATCTGCACTTTTGGTTTGGGCCATAGCCCCAGACTCGCGGGTGCGCGGGCGGAGTATGTCTTATCGGTACAGCGCCCAGTTCACGAGTCACACAGGCGGCTAGAAGGTTGGAAGCATGTTTGTCTCACGCCAGACGTCTTACTTTGCGCAAAGTCGCCCGACTGTAGAGCGCCAATGTAGAAAGGGTTTGGTGTTGGGCTTTGTGGTTCTGGCAGATCAAGCCATTTCAATATCCACAGGGCAGGAGAATCCCAACCCTGAACAGATGGAAGGCGGGGTGTGGCGCAACTATGACACCGATGTGTTCTGTCGTCCTCTTTTCTTTTCTTTTCCCCGGCATCCTTTCAATTTTGTGGCGGCATAATTGAGGCCAATGTTCCGCCAAGCCTCCAGGGCTTCTCATGGGCACCGGGGAGACCGAACTTCACATGCTGGGGGTAGTGCTTGACATTTGTGTGTTACGGGCAATTTGGCCGAGAAACAAGCCAGTGAGTGAGTGATTGGCTAGGTTTCACATCCCTTTGTCATCTACTGACGTTCATTGGATTTCAAGTCGCATTGACTATTGGGCTAGCGCGTTGTCTAAGTGGTGTATTTGTGAGACAAGCGACATCAATGTGAACGCCATTTTAGGCCAATATTTACTTTTTAATGCTACCCAGCCGCAGTTCAACTCCCGATAAAGGTTCTAATTGGCGAAGGCTACGAAAAAAGGAACGTCAATGTTCGGTCGAAATTCAGACGCTAGCATGGCAGCTTCTTGCGGAAAGTGGGCGATTGTGTTAAGATGTGTGGACGGAGGGAATCACGTGAAGTGAGTGCTGAAGGCAAATGTGATCCATAATAAGATTTGTGAATTGAAAAACTGATTTGGTAATCAGAGCTTTCTCGAATGAGTGGTTTTGCAGCGATGCAATTGATCCCTTGATACGTCCACATCCTGCTGATAGATGGCAGCCTTTTGCACCTGACGGCATTCCCTCCCTTCTTTGTGTTGCGTTATTCTCCTGGATAAAGTTTTGAGCCCTGAACTCATTCATCTGGTTGCAAGCCCTCAGACATTAGAGCGCCTAGACCATGCATCTTACCTCCCGGTTGTACGCTTCGATCATCTTCTCATTTTTTATTGTGCTTAGCAGCCAATCAACAATCGAATCTTCTGCCTTTCCCACATGTGGTGTTAGTCTATATGCTCGCGGCTCTCTTATCATGGACTGACCAGCTCTCTTAAGGTCGAATGCTTCGAGAGTTCAATTTCCAGTTCCTCATGTTCTCGGAATAACGTAACATGTATCTGTACGGAGAAAGTACTCTATGAGGAGCTAACGGCCTGTATCAAGGCGAGTTGCAATGTGGAGGATGTCCTCTGTGGGCGAGCCTGGTTTGATTGTCATTTTCGTGGCTGATCCTTTGCAGCTTTCAAAAATACGTCTAGTACGCTTTGCGGACTGACCCGCAGAGATAAGGCACCACAGTACAAACTCATCATCACAATATTTTCTGTGATATCCGGAGTCTTGATTGTGCAAAGATTTGGATACAAGGTATATGCCAAGCTCAAGATGGAGCTTGATGACTGGGCTGCAATAGTCTGTATTGTTGGTAGCATTCCTGTGACCGTGCTAGGTGCGATTGGAATGTTGTCCAACGGTCTCGGGCGTGATATATGGACTATCCCGGTGTCCAAGATCTACAGATTTGGGAAATATTTCCAAATGTCGGAAACCGTTTATTTTGCCGACATTATGATGATTAAACTGACCATGCTCCTTTTCTACCTCCGAATCTTCAAATCCCAGGCACTGCGTCGGCTAATTTGGGGTACTATTGTCTTCAACATCGCAATGGGACTTGCCTTTAT
This sequence comes from Calonectria honghensis, assembly GCA_013403855.1. Lineage (NCBI taxonomy): Eukaryota > Fungi > Ascomycota > Sordariomycetes > Hypocreales > Nectriaceae > Calonectria > Calonectria honghensis. The sequence goes on from VTGB01000049.1 coordinate 58,052, forward strand.
TTTTATTGGCATATTCCAATGTGAGCCAGTTGGCTATTTCTGGAAGATGTGGGATGGTAAAAGCAAGGGCAAATGTATTGACCTAAATGCAATGGCATGGGCAAATGCTTCGATTAGTATTGCCCTTGATTGCTGGATGCTTGCACTTCCTCTTTCTCAGCTCAGGTCTCTGACGATGGACTGGAAGAAGAAGGTCGGCGTTGCTACAATGTTCTCACTTGGCTTCTTGTAAGGGAATGTGTCTACGAAACCGATAGTACGGACTGACGGTTTACAGTGTTACAATTATTAGTATTCTCCGACTGCGAAGCTTGGTCACGTTCACTGTCGCGTCAACCAACCCAACATGGGAGTTTTACGACACTGGCTTGTGGTCAACAATCGAGATTCATGTCGGCATAATTTGTGTCTGTCTGCCGTCGCTGAGACTTTGTCTAATCGGAATATTCCCCGCGGTATTTGGCACAAATGGGAACTCGAATAGAAATAATCCAAATATACCTCGAACGGGAATCCGGAAGAAAATTCCTTTGTACTCGACAATTGCTTCGACAATCTTTTCGACAAGGAATGATACACAACACTACCCAGAGAACGCAGCCTAGAAGTTATAGTATGGCTTTATTGGTCGAGATGGGGAGCTGAAGGAGAGAAGGAGAATCCGCACATAAATAACCTCTGAGGAATGAATGATAATGAGAATGGTCTTGGATTGTAAAAATAAGAAATGTCAAGATAGGCTAATGGCTTTGGGAAATGGTCGTCAAAATGAGAGCCTTTCGCCTTCAAGATCGTCCCTTTTCCTCATTCGTTACAGGCCATACTAATCAATCTGATGTGCTCTGTTTCGATATAGTAAATATTGAGCGAAAATGGCACAATCTTCCACCATATTGACACTACTTCCCAGTATCCAACTAAGGTTGACAAGCAGATAACTTTTGTAGATTCGGGCCCATTCGTCTGGTTGACATAACTGTTCAGCGCAAATGGGTTTGTAGGCTAGGATCGAGATGACGTAGGTGAGATTCCCGAGAATGGCAAAAATGAAGAATAGCATGCTAAGACCCTCTGTAGTCTTTCGTCTCCAGTTTAACCAGAGCTGGGGGATCCGGGAGACGATATATGCGACAGCACAGAGATATCCAAAGACTTGACCAGTGGTATCCAGGGTGACATCAGTCGCCACTTTGGTACTGTTTTCCGATTGGTTAATTTTATCCTCAATCAACCAACCGAAAATCCCAGTGCAAACAACACCGAGAACGATGAAAGTGTTTAGAGCAAAAGCCTTGACCAAGTGGGATGAAGACCTTTTTGTTCTGATGGAAGATTTTCTGGGCCTGTCGTCAGATTCCAAGTCGCATGGCTGATCCAAGTTGGAATCGTGACTTGAGGCAAAAGTTTCCAACTGGTTACGTTCCTCAGAGCCGCGGTCATGCTCTGACGGAGGTGCCTTGGCACGACCAGGTATCCAGCCGCGATACCAAAAGATCTGGCTAAGGACGACAACGTCAGAGAGTGTATAGTAAACAGCCAGAATAAGCTAGAGAGCGATTTCATTAGTCCACGGTAGATAGTAGATAGTGATGTGAACATGTACCATTGATGCCAGCACATGCTGTGTGACTGAGCCGATTACATTGAATATATCCCCAACCATCCATATTATCATAAAGGGAAGGGATAGTCCATCCGCGCTTTTATTTTTGAATGTATGATAAATCTGGGGTGTAAAAACAACGACTAGGCCGATTAGCTCTGCTCGATCAAATTGTCATGGAATCAAAATCATACCCCAACACGCGATAGAGATTGCACTGAACGAAGACTTTGTGTTAGATTTTCCGCGTATAAATATGAATGCAATTTACTTTTTTGGGGTAGATTCTTACCCAAAAATGCCAGAAATTGCCTCGATATCTGTCTGCGCCATGATGCAAAGGAACGTGGAAACAGAGCAACAGCCTTGATGCATTATGAGATGAAAGGAATGAAATTGAACCAAAATTGGATATAATACACCATATGCAGCAATCACCTCGCCCTTTATGATTCTTTCATTGTACAGAGGGAGCATCGGCCCATTTGCGGGTCTGCGATGCGCTACAGCTGGCGTACATCGCAAATCGACCTCTTGATAGCTGACGATCGCAGACAGACGTTGTGTCGCTTGATTACGAAGGACCCTGGACGATTTCCACGAGTTGCGATTCGCAAGGGACCAAAAATTTAATTTTTCTGCCTTAGCTTTGCGGTTGGAGTGAGTGATCGACATTGCGAAATTCTCCTTTGTGTTTTAAATTTTGCAACGACCCGCGTTGGGACTGGTTCATGAGATTTTCAAGCTCGGGCCATCCCACGCTCGCCTCCCCGCAAGAGTTGCCTCTTGAAGCTGTCACAAAGGCCACAGACCCTGGAACTTTTTTCTGGTGATGCCTTTTTATGGATCCAACATGTCTGTGCCACCCCTTAGTTCTACTGCCGCGAACCTTTTAAAGGCTGCGAAGCGGAATCGCGTTGTATCCATCGCACCATGTCCTTGCTTCATAACTCTCCAAGCCCCCGCAGGAACACAACGATCTTTTGCTAGCTTACAAGCGTACGAGGCAGCTTTTGCTTCAAATTCCCAATTAGGACTATCAGTTTCGCTTGCGACAAATTGGAATACCATCAAGCACTTTTGCCAACGATCCATTGATCTGCTCATCCACCACGGATAGGTCGGCATCACTGACGCGCGCAGACCTTATTTCCAACATCTTGTCCAATCATTTTATGCCGTCCATGCAAAACCCAACCGCCTTGTATTTCCTTCATCCCAACTCAACCAAAGGTCAAAGCATGCACTGGACTGAGAAATACCAGTATTTTTCCTGGTTGTTCCTTTCTTCGATTCCGTGAGTTTGGTCGTATAATGCGTCGCAAGAATTCAGTCGAAGAACCAAGATACCATGGCATTTTAAGAATCGGTCACTTGATTCGGTCATCGGGCCTCAAAGACCCGAGGTACTGTATCATCAAGTCCCAGTGCGCAAAACAACGCTCTCATCAAAGACCGACTTGGGAAAAGATCAAGGTTGACGTCGTAAATTTGCAAATGCCCCTGTTTCAACACAAAATTTGATCCACTTGTCAGTTTAGATCTGCTGTTGTATCCTGGAGGTTCCCTACCGGACGGGAGTGGCGCAATCGGAAACCCGACTACTAGCCGTTAGTCCAGTCTTTATCGGACACGAATTAGAGTTTTCACTTTTTCGCTGGTGCCTAGTGGACACATGCACAAAGTGAGTTGCTCTCAGGTTTAAAATCTGCGGATCCGACTATCATGTATATACCTCTTCTTTCAGGCTCTTGTGCTTTTCTTCTTGTGTACAAGAAGAGAAGAAAAAGGGGAATAAATTCAGTCGCGCTCACAAGGTTCAGCTGATGCAGTAGGCTGTGGCTAGGACTAGACTGATCGGAAGAGCCTCCAGCAACAGCTTCAGGAGAGGTCTAGGGTAGGGATAGACACGACCTTTCAGCAAATCTGACCAATCTGGCCTCCATTTGTGTCTTGATTAGCTTCAAACTCCTCTGCACCTCACTAGCCCGCTTTCATAATATCTTAAGTAATGAGAGTAGCGCACAGGATTACGGAAGGACTTGGAAAAATGAGGACGTTGTATGGAGCGAACGAAGGCGTGCCGCTGCTCGTCTAACCGTTGGAGATAATTGGGTCGAGCATCAGCTCACACAACAAACATCGCACGTCATGGGAAATCATCCCTTCGCTACGAGAAAACTCCGAAATTAATTTTTTCTTAAATGCAAATATTTAAACTAATGAAGGTGGTTGGGGCTGCCACACGAAAGGTGCAATCCCCCACTACTCGGCAGGATAAGAAGCCTTTGTAATCTTGCCAGTGCAACCGTCAGTCACGCTGATGCCGACATAGTGGTGACGTCCAGGGCACGTAGCATAGGTCTTGACATCAAAAGATCCCCCAGCTTTGCCTGGCTTCCCGGCAACCGCAGTGACCGTTTGGGAGCTGAGAACCGAACTGCCGCTGAGCACCTGGACCTTCACGTTCCCCGTGTTGAAGTGCTCGCCCTTGACCTCGACCATCCAAACTGTCACCCAGCCTGAGGGGCAGTGTCCGCCCTTGCAGCCTTCTGGGGCGCTGACCCAGTACGTATTGTTCCAACATCCGGCGGTTATAATATACGGCTGCTTGGTCTTGGCGTACTGGTCGACACAAACGTGGCTCGGGCCGCATACGTCTTTGTCGGAGCAATCTGAGTTGTGCGAGCAGGGGTAACCTGTGGAAATGGAATCAGAAAAAGGGGTAGTGTAAATGACTTGCCGGACTTACCGATGCCATGCGGTGCCCACGAACACGTCTTTGTGCTGGACAACTCAGAGCACAACCCGCTGGTACAAATCATGGTCCCATCGCAATCATTGAAATTAGAGCACGAGCTTCCTTTGTGGATATCAGTCATGTTGACAATTACGTTAGTCAAACGTGGAGAACTCACCGAGCGGCTTTGCAATCGCTTGTCCGGCAAAAAGGCAAAAAAGGATGGCAGAAATTAGATTTGCAAACGTGAAAGCCATTTTGAGTGCTGGCAATTCTTTTGAGGCGATTTCAAAGTGTCTCGAAGTTTTTGAGCAGACAAGTAATTGTGAAAGACCTTCAGCTAAGTATCCAGGCAAAGTCTAGACGTCGGACGTGCTCCCTGTTATAGACACATTAGCAGCCTATATTGACTTGAATTATAGTTCAAGATCATGAGAACATTTCCTTCAGCCCTACGACCATGGCTTCTCTAATTGTCGATCGCCAATTGGCTCTCTGCTATTTCGGTCGTGGTGACCGCTCCGGCACTTGACGGAGGACCCTGGAGCTGAGAAAGCTTAGCCCAGAGGCGTACACAGCCACTAGGACTTTGAACCACCCCGGTGGCCGTTACCGTGAATTAGTTGGTGCCACGCCACTAAATGAGGCAAGCTGGCTTGATGTGGCTTGCAAATCGCGCACTGTTCCTCCATTATAGATGCCTAATATACAAGCTGTCGCGCGTTTTCCCAAGCCATCAAGGGCGTAAAACACGGAAAAGACGGCAAAATCGGCAATTTCGGCACTGCTAGGCAGAGACATAGACGCCCCAGTCATTCAGTATCGCTCGTGGTGCATCAAGACCCTGGAAGGAGGAGCTGTGCGTGAAGCGCATGGAGCAAGCCTACGAGACATTCAAGGGGCCAAGCACTGCCAAATTTGAAGGTTTTCTGTCCAAAATTGAAACACACATGCATTGTCTCAAAGCAAACGCATCATGGCTTCAAATGATCGGATGGCGGTTGACAAGCCTTCCTTTCGTCAAAGGATGGAAATGGAAGAATGGATGGCAATGGGTTTGAGGGTCCGGCGGGGGCGGTGTACATGGGGCTGAAGGGCTGAAGAGCTTGAGGTCTCAGCTAAGGTAGGACTGCGCCTACAAAGACATGCATGGGTGCTTGGGTCCCGTGTTAAAGTTAGCCAATAGGTTACCGGTGGTGTCAGGCTAGAAAATAGCCTATGAGACCTGCCAAACTTTAACAGCCACTCACGTGAGTAGCTCGAGGTGGGCTTGGTCGCCCGATATGAACCTTCCGATTAGGTGCTTATTGACCTAATTCTTATTGATTCTCTGATTCAAGATAGAGACAATGGCTGACGAATATGAGGGTGGTAATAGCCCGAATATATGAATGAATGGAGTTGACCTGAACTCGGTTTCGCCGAGGGGTTGGGAGACCTATCGGATCTACAACTTCGAAATTATAAGCTTGCAGGATCATGAGAGGGAATATATTGGCATCATTTAGGCCAGCTCAATTCATAAAGCCATTTTTTGAACTTAATCACACACTTCCGCTCCAGTATCCATTGTAGCTTTCCCATCGTCGCCGCAGCAACATGGGCTGCTTCAGTTCCTTTCCCATCAATCGCCATTTAACAATCCTTAATAAGGCTTGGATCCATATATATTTCCAGCAGGTGAATAATATCCAACCACGTACCACGTGCCCTTTCCATCAGTGGCAGCGCCGATGCCAACCTGCGTTGTCCTGTTCCAGAGGCATTGAGCTGAATAATCAGTCGCATTTCCAATGGAATTCGTGGGGTAGAAAAACTCACTGTAGGGTGCATATAAATTGAACCGTCCCTGAGGAAGTGTCTCGCCGTGATAATCTTTACCAGTATCGAGCCTAATTTCACCAATGTCATTACATCACCGATATACGGAGCGATTGTTCAACTTACCACCCCTGCGCGGCCTGCGCAATAGGCTTGTTGATAGGCTCGGTGCTAAAACTGGGGAGAAGTTAGAACCTCAATTTTTTGAGAGTGTATCAGTTGCAGCCTACATATATGCAGCATTCTCGCCCAACTTGGGGAGGCCCTGAATCTTGAGCTGCTTGAGCCTAGCGAGCTGAGTAGCCCAGGCCTTAGCCTTGGCTTCGAGGTCCGTGTCCCAGTCCAGCGCCTTCAGCCCAAAGCTGTTGCGTGCGACGTTGATCAATCGCAAAGCCTCGTTTTGGTCAGACCCCGAGCCATACGGCGTCACCTGGCGATCGACTAAGCCATTAACACCATCTCTGACGCCGATGAATCTTGTCTTCATCTGTTCAGTCGTCTGCATCTTGCCCATAACCACGAGTTTGGTTGTGGAGCGAACATCCTTCGAGTTTTGGTCTGCGTCGGGAACTGGGTTTGCCGATGCAAATGACTGCATGCCAAGCATGAACAGAATCGGCGTGTAAACCATTGAGAATAGCATTTTTACTCGTTATTAGCAGTAAAATTTGCCCAAATGAATTTGTGGCTAAAAAGAGTCCCCTGTGGCTCAGAGTTGAATGGCTTCAATCCGTAGTTAGCGTAGTGGTCGGGGCACTAAAAGAAGTAGGAGAACTGAAATTCACCACTTTCGGAACTATGATATGAGTAGATTTGAATCTTGCATGCGTACGCTCGGAGTGATCTCTCGAATTATTTATTTCTGCAGTACACGTGATTGCGACTGAAACTGTTGAAATTCCAAGCCATAAACCCATTCCGAAGTATTGTGTTGTCTCGGCCTAATTATGAAACATGCCATAGAGCGAATAACAGACCTTATCACAATCGATGATATTGAAAATCTAGCCTACGCGCAGAAGCACCATCTGTTATGACTCAGTCCTTGAGTTTTATTTTGTTGCCATCACACCATTTCTCTTGGATATGGCATTCTTTGCTTATGCAAAAACGGATACGTTGCCAAATCAAAGTTGGTCACGCAGCAAATCTTTCCCCCTATCTAGAACTTTTGTATCCCAAAGTAGCGTAATATTGCGGAAATCGATTCCACCTTTAACAGACAAGGAGCGGTCCCGGTTTTCTCGTGTCCTAAATGATCATTTGGTCGCCCCTCTACCACCGAGCCGCATTATTGATAAGGCGTAAGTTGATAGGTCAAACACAGGTAGTTGAAATTGCACCTTGTGATGCTATAATGGCGATGTGACACTGCCACAGCCTTGCCTTGTTTTTGATTCGGGCGGCTAATAATCCCCTTCCTATTTTGTCCATAATTCTATACAGAGATTCCTATTTTTTTTGTTCTATCTTGAAAGAAAGCTGGAAGGTCACGGTCTCCCACCCCCTTTTCTCCTTCTATCCGTATCTCACCACCGTCCAGGCCGAGCCGCGTCATATCTGCGGAGTTGCGCGGGCTTTTATTTGTAGCTTGACCTTTCCTCAAACTTGACGTCGCCCGCTAGCCAGCTGCCTTCACTTTCGGCATTCTCATCATGCTTTTCAACCGTACACGCAAGTACGACCCCTTCCATGCTAGTAAGTATGGTCATGAGTTCTGTTCAAACCCAACATTGTTACTATTTGTGTCGCCACCCATACAAATCCCTTTTGATCGTAAGATCATATTTTTCATTTTCGAAATGGACTCAGTCACTCCACGTCCAATCTTAGAATAAAACACTCTGGCGGATAGAGGTGCGCTGGTTTCAAAATCCATTTTTGTCGGAGATCCACTGACATGCACAATGTGCGTTAATCTGGTTCTTCCACTTCCCATTATTCATTTCCCCTTGTTAGTGATTTAGTAGAACGTTGGAGGAAAGCATCTGAGCCCCGCCTGCTCCAGCATGAGGTGCATAGAAATCGGGGTTGCTTGTTCTACCATGTGATGGTTGCGGGCCGTGGCGGCTTGGCCGCTGCTGGATGTACATGAAACTGAATTGATACGTACATGATCCTAGACTTCAAATTTCACGCACAACTGCAGACATCAAGTGTGGCTTGATGCCGGCGGTTGCTGCCTCGCAAAGTACACAAGGATCTCCAATTCCGACACGTAGTCGTGGACCGCAGTCGGTCTGATTCTGGTATCCCATCAACGAAAAAAGCATAATTGAAAGCTCAATTTCTACTTTCCTGAATGGAAACATGATCATCTAAATACAGATGCCAAAATATAGTACCCACGTGCTTGAGCTAGGGATCTTCGGGTTGTAAAGTAAGCCGTGCGCCTCCCGCGCCGGATTTGGAGGAATACCCACCACGACGATTCCACACCAAATCGGCAAGCGCCATTGCGGTGGCTCAATCCGACGGTCTCGGATAGCTACGCACATACCGAAACTTAGTGCAGTAGCCACATGGCATTTCGAGTGCATGATTGGCAAACCGAGCGTGGAAAAGCCTTCCACAATTGGATGCGAAGAGCCACGAGGCCAGAACCATGTGCACTGACGAATTGAGATTCGGCGAGGCCGGCATCGCATCGCGGTGTTTCCAGATCTTCTTCTAGCTTTCATGAACCAACGTGAATTTTTATTTGTCCTCGCGAGAGCCATTTTGGCTTTCGGCAGTAAGCGAATCAATTTTCCTCAAGGTTCACCTACTTGATCTGCTGTTATGGGTCCATCATGGAATGTGTAGTCATGTGAGTCTGGTATCATTCGGGGAAAGGCAATAAGACTGCCGTTTGTTGAAATTCCATGGTACTTATCCTCTTCGTCCATCCCTTCGCCCTCGGTTTGACACCAAAAGTTCGCTCCTTTTCAAAAACTCGCCGTTAGCGTGACGGGCGCTTCTCATGTTCATCGTCGCATACGACGAGCAATAGGATATCAAAAGCCCAGACCCTTGTCCCAGCTTCAACTTTATCAGGCTCAATCTGCGAGGCTGCCTTTTCTTTTCGTCGAGTTGTTGGCGCGTAGGTCGGAAACGCTGCCACGATGCAACCCCAGCACGATGACACGTCAATCCGCGGCCTGCGCGCCACACAACGACCATTGACCAAAATTCTAAGAAGGGTCATCATACGGTGGCTCCTAACCGTCGCTCTTTCAGCTTCCATCATTACAGTATTGAAAACGTACTCTTCCAAGGCTGTGATGTCCAAAAAGGACAAGCGTGGGTTCAATACCATTATGATGGCATTATGTATTGTTCTTGGCTTGGCTGTTATCAGCAGCTTGAACGAAATGGTTGGAGATGTGCGGTGGTGGATTCTTAGCCGGAGATATCGGTCAAGACGCAAGGTAATTGACTGTCATTTGGGCCTTCGACAGGGTGACTGACTTATGGCTTGTGCATAGGTGGAGCTTATCCTTGAAGCAGAAAGGATATCTCGCTTAATTAAGCTAGCGTTTCGATCACGACGTTTCTCAGTCCACGTTACCGCGTTTTCTGGTCTGCTAATCCTCCTGGTAAGGAGCCCCATACCATGCAACTATCAAGACTAACCCAATCATCAGGCCACACAGATTGGAGTCGCTTCCCTTGCTCTTTGTTACTCAGCTGACTCTGAAGATAATCTTGCGTCTTTCAGTCCCGGAAGAGTTTCTATTCCAGATATGACAAGCGTCCAGACAGCCATGATGATCTCTTCCAAGTCATCCACAATTGGTGCACAGCAGTACACCGCCAACAGGTACCTCGCCTAATATGGTCAAAGTGAAGGATTGGAACTGATTAATCCCCAACTAGTTACGGGACACTGTCCATCTCATATAGTACGGCCGGGATGGCCGAAGCGCCCAAGGCCGGCCGAATCTGGATCACCGACGACCCACTCATTTTTTGCGACGAGGACTGCTGGTACATCTTTCACGAAATAGCCACCGACTCAATTGATTCAGAGTCAAACCCCACCACAGCCGTCACGTCACGAAAGATTCAGGCCTCAGCTACGTGTAAGGCTTGGCCCGTTACTAGTGGTGGCGGTGGTACATCAAACAGGATCACCGTGGACAGGAATACCGACCCAGAGGTCACCCTGCCCATCGCCACCGGAGACGACCAGACCATATTCATAACAAACACTTCTGAAAGCTGTGGGTCGGGCTGCAGCAAGATAGCTGCCTTTGAAGCATCGACAACATCGCCGTGGTATTACGAGTGTAATTCCACGGTTGGCCAAGTGGTCAATGCAACTCTGCCCGAGCACGAAGTAACTACAAATTTCACATCAATGGTATCGGGTGCGATTGCTCTGCAAGGCTACCAAGCCTCATCATTGACCAACAACACGGATATCCAGTACCAAATTTATCCAGCGGAATCTATCTTCGGAGCACCATCCAATGGGGACATTCAGCATTTAGGTTTCTTGGTATCACGTTTCAGCGCCGGTGTGATAGCGGCTGCCGCAAACAACAATAACATGATCGTTCTCACCGGGATGGCACCAGCATTGGGCTCTCTACTCAAGGTGCTACATTGGAACATCGTCCTTCTCATATTAATTATGCTGGTTAGTATCCAGCTTATCCTTGGCCTTGGAACGGCCTTGCTTGCAAATCGAGTGGTCATCCCAGAACATAGCTTGGTTGAAACGGCTCAGGTTCTCAGGCCAATGACCAACCATTACAACAACGAGCGGCATGGTGGTGGTAGCGGGACACCTCCAAGTGACAAGGGATCCAAAGTACGGTGGATATACAAAGATACAAGTGTGTCGCAGGGTGTGTTTGATCTTCATATGGAAGAAGACAGCTTAGCTGAGAAGGTTAATGGGCATCTGGGCTGAATTTTATCACATTTACTATCATAGTCAGAGATAGTCTGGAATTTCATTTGTTCCACGTATTATAGCCAAGGTGAGGCGCAGTGAAATGGTAGTTGCCACCCAGTGTGAAAGTTAACAGTGATACTCCAACGCCGCATCGAAGCAAACAAAAATAGGGGCATACCATACAAGTGTTTCTTGTTATTGTATCTATCTATCTAAGTATAATGAGCGCGAATTTTGCTACCATGAGGAGAATTCTACTTCTCAAAATAACCCAACATTTTGGCCTCTCGCTCCCGCCAACCTCACCCACTAACTGGAGTTCGCCCCTAAAGCACTACCTCACTTCCCGGCTGACGACCTAAAACCAAAGATTTAAGCCTGTTGAAACTTTGTTGCAAACTTCTTTTCCAATTCCTCATCAGTCAGAAGAGGGAGGCCAACGAGCTCATTGTCTACCTGAGGATAGGCGGCGCGGTACTTTCCACCAAGGAGGGCAGCCTTGAGCAAGGGGAATATGAGGTTGAAGTCGGTGGGATCCTTCTCCACATTTTTGAGAGCCTGCTCAAGCTCTTGCTGCGCATCGACTCTGGTCTCGACCCACTGGACTCCGGCAGGGCTGTACTTCTTCGCGAGGGCAAAAATCTTGGCCTGGGTCAAGACGGTGTCGTGGATAAGGAGGTTTCGGTTTTTGCTGGCTTCAGGGGCCTTGAGAGCGCCTGCGACAGCCTTCCCAACGCCGTGGACGCTGGTAGAGCTAAAGGCATGTTCGCCATCATCGTAGAGCTGAATTGAGGATGTCTTCAAATCAAGAATGAAGGGGAAATCGAGGACATAATCAAGGAAGGCTCCCACGGAGAAGATGGTATACTCGAGTGCACCTGCATCCGCCTTCTTCTTCAGGAGCTCCTGAACTTGGACCATTGGATAATTGATGGGAAGATCCCTTGCCTTTGGGTCCGTAGTAATAGAGCCCCAGTCAGATGGAATATAGCGTTTAACTCCTGCTTTGATACTAGCCTCAATGATTGCTTCTTGGCCCATAATGGCAGCTGATCCAAAGGTAGCGATTGCGGCATCGTGTCCTCGCAGCGCCTCGACAAGGCTATCCTGGGAGGAATAATCGACCTGAATAGCCTTGACATTGGATGGCAGGCCCTTGACGCTAGAAGGATCCCTGCTTAGGACAGACACAGAAAATCCAGCTTTGACCAATTCCTCAAGAACGGCAGTTCCCAAGAGACCTTTCTGTAGAATTGGTTTAGTCATGAACTCTTGGAGATGGGAAGCCAACACCTACACCGAGCAGAGCAACCTTGTTGAAAGAAGCCATTTTGCTGAATGTATATATAGAAATATATGTTGATGATTGGGATTTGACTAGAAATTGTTTTATGAATCAGGGTATGAACTTTTATGGCGGGTTGATGGGCTTATATTTATCCACATTCACTTGATCCACCTTCACCGGATACAAATTGTTACACTTGAATCAAACAGCACCACCTTCCGATGTGCAACTTACGCCATCCTTTGGGCTTACAAATGTCATTACCTACCGATGACAAAACCTGAAACCTTTTGCGGACTTGATTAGCGTGTTTAAAGATTGGTAAACTCCGCTCCGCTAACGGACGCCTCTGCAAGTGCGAACAGAGCCGCTGACATGATGGCAAAATGGGAACATCGGATGCAAACTGTTTCCGTCTGCATGTTCACTCAGCTACCACTAACAAAATTTTACAATTCTCCTTGACATGCCTGCTACGGGTTTTGGCTTCATGCAAACAAAAGCTCGCAGCCAATCCTCACGATCGTTGGCGTCACAAGAATAATCACACCGTAATCAGGCACAAGATCAGGTCTTTATCAAGGTATTTTCATAGTTGCATGATATTTCTCCAGTTCTGAAACGCGTTACACCCTCAGAGCGTCCTCCCTGGCCAGAACAAGCTGTTGAAGAAACACACTCTCCTCTGCCGCACCATTTAGAACAGCCTGTCCATTGAATTGATACCATGGCACGCCACTGATTCCCATGCGCCTTCCTTCTTCAACCTCGCAGGCAACCTCATCCAAACCTCCACCGCCCGTAAGCCATGCAGTCGCTTCCGCTTTATCAATGCCGGCTCGTTCAGCTGCAAGGCCCAGGTCATTGACATCGGTAATATCTCCGCCTTGCTCGAAATACATTTTCATTATCTCCAAGACCAGCTTCGACGGCAGCTGCGCGTCATCGTTTCCCTTTTTTGTTTTGGCTAGCTGGACGAGCCGGTGCGCGTCTCGCGTATTTCCAACCGTCGATTCCATGGAGAATTTAATCCCGTCCTTCTTTCCCATGCCCAGGAGCTGCTGTTGCATTTGCGGCAACTGGTCGCGACCAAACCTCGATGCCATCTTTTCCACCAGAGGTTGTCTGATTGCATCTGGGTCTATTTGATACGAATGCCATTCCATCTTGATGATGTCATTGCCGCCCACGGTCTTCCGATAAGCATCGATGGCGCGGTTGAGACGAACGGCGCCAACATAGCACCATGGGCAGACAGGGTCGAAAACAGCCTTAATAGAGATTGTAATCATTTTTTGAGATGACATGAGAATGTGGTTGATAGTGTAGGCACTCGTTAAAGGCGCTGGGAATTGAGTGGTTGATCGTTGGTAGATGAGAGGCCTATCGAAGTTATTGAAGAACCAAAGCGCTAGATTTGTTGATCAGGCAGGGAATTCCAATACATAGTTTAGGGGAGTTTGATTCACATCTCCAGAATAACCCAGCCAGATTATATGTATTTCTAGCTGAGTTTGAGATTGAACGGATCTCCACCCTTGTCGTGATCGGACGCAATGTGCATCCGCTTGGCCCGAGCTCAGATTATGTTAGAATTCGAGAGTCAACGAAAATCAACGGCCCAGATCCATTCACAGAGCGGATGCAAATTATATCCTGGCAATGAACAAAATAGGACCCACCCAATTCTAACATACTGGTAGTGCAGCGAAATCCCATGCGAACCCCGAACCTCGTGAATTCTTCATCAGCCTAGTCTTGGTGGTGATTGCAATTTTGGAGAGTTCAATGCACTTCTACGTTCGTTTACCCTAAAATACCAAGAACCCTTCGAAACGAGCTGTCAACCGTTTTTCTGATCAACGTGGTGGGAAGACACACAGCTCTTTGGACTCCCGCATATTCTACAAAATTATGCCAATTTCTCTTCCAAGACTGCACCAAATTTGGACATGCAGAGCCTAGGGTAGGTTATTAAAGGTACATTCTCTATTTTGATGAACTCGGCCTCGAATTTCGCATGTATCATTTCTTTTTCTCTTGGATTTATTATAATTACTTGATTATATCGACAGAAAGATTGCCCATGGCTCTACAATTCTCCCATTTCGAAGCCATTCTGAATTTCGTCCGCCTTGCCATGGCATCCTTCGAGTTTGACTAGGACTTCGGGCTTCACCTCAACCAAATCTCCTTCTGCTATTAAAGTCCCCACGGTTTTGTTCTTGCCAGTCCAAAATTGCAGACCAAGTCCCGTTTGAGCAAAAGCAGGCTGGGAGGGTCCCGTGACAATGCTGAAATTCTTGTTTGCCCTGTAAACATGGTAATTAAATGGATGATCTAGCTCTGAACGGGTTCCGTTCGCGAGATTGACAGGGGGGATCGCTCGCTGCGTGTAAGGGGTGCAAGCGAGAGAAAGGAATCGTCCTATTTGAAAGTTTAGTAAGAAAAGAAATGGCGGGATGTAAAATTGCGACGACTTACCCTTGGTGGTTCCAAACCGATCGAAATATGTCCCTGCCGTCACATTTACAGTGTACATAATAGCCTTATTATCTGTCCCAACTTTGAAGCCTTCTGCGTCTCTCGGCTGAGGCCATCTCCAATCGCCAGTACGGCTTTCACCAGCCGTAGAATCCCAGTACTTTTCAAGAAACTTATTCGGGCATAGGTCTCCAAAGGGGGTGTAGCCGGCCATGATTGATCTAAGTGGTTCCTCAACAGGAAGCTTCTTGGGTCCAAGGAGGTCGCTGCTGCAAAGGTATGATCCATATTGTGTTTCGTCTCCATGTGGTTTGATTCCCATGAGCTCGCAATTTTCACAGGTCGGTGCCGTGGAAGGGGTTTCTGGGGCCGGAAGGGCGAGTGAAACAGATAGCCAAGAAAGGCAGACGAGAACCGATGATGTGAGCATATTTATTTGGTGTTTGAATGCAAGGGCATTAGCAAGGAAAATTTGGATGCTGATGAACTACAATGAGGTCGGCTGGACATTTTTATAGGCGACGCGACTTCCGGCATGCGAGATGTCTTGGTCGCGTCCCTCTGGTCTAGAGCCAAGCTGAAGGACCAAGCGGGCTGGCTGCAGGGGAAATAGAGGAATTTCCTCTGCGCTATTGACAACTAGCGACCGCCATGTTCTGGATCTATCGCTTCTGTGTGTGCTCTGATTGGCCCCTGTAATTAGATGGCGGTCCGGCTAGAGCTGAGGTGGGACCGCGCCGCACCGCCCCTCAACTAATTTAGCCTAGCGACTCGGGCCTCTGCGGGGAGGCTATCGATAAGACTCGGATGCCCTGAACTGCTTAAACTAGTCTTTGAGGCCTCTGCAACTGGGCTCGCAACTTTTGCGAGCTACTATTGCGAAATTTATCCGTTGTTTGGAGTCAAGGGCTGGGATCACGGCACGGATGGGAAAGATGCAGCCAATTTGTCAAGGAATGACACAAGAAGCGACGCGTCAAGACGCTCTCCGATCGTTTTCACAAGCACTGGGGTTCATCACATGGCTATCTGAATTAAACCGGCTTTCGAGCATGACTTGCGCTGGCTCGGAGCATAGTGCCGCACTGATTGGAAAATTTCAAAATCTGAAATCCACCCTTGGAGGCTGAGCTGAATATAAAAGTGCAAGAGAAGCCTGGTCTGTCTTTCCGATTGACGTGATTGGCCTGCGACAGAATCTGAAAAGCTAAAATCGCCCCGGCTTCAGTCTGGCCACCAGAACTGCACCTGATGCGTGCCCAGCCATCATTTTCTGACAGTTTATTCGCTGCTCGCAAAATCTGAATTGGTGCCTTGGGGGGGTTGAGAATATGGCTGACTGCCAGTTGAATCAAACATAGATAATCTCGTCCTGTCTTGCAGCATAAAGTCTTGGGAATAAAAAAGCGATATCATTACCCTGTATTTTTTGAGCTATGCCGCTCTTGTGATTGTTGCTTTCTTCTCGACAGTCGCATACAAAATTTCCATCCTGCATTATCATGAGTACCGAAACAGTCATCGGCTTGCTTGCATTGCTGCTAGCGATTCCACCAACAGCCCTTGCTATCTACACATGTATTCGCCATAGATCTCGCGATGATTCAACGAATCCCCGTAAGTCATCTCCATCCAACAAGACTTTGCTACAGTTGGAGCAGTGCTGGTGACCCCTTAATCCTTTTGGGCCGCTGCGCCCGTAGATTTGAGAGTTTAGCATTCACAAACGTGATATAATTCAGGATATGGACAACACGGCTTACATGGCATTTGTTTCGCTTCAGGTATAGTTCGGCAGCCTACATATGCTATTCTCGCTTTTGATGACATCAACATGTCGCGAATTCTTTCGGATACTTTTCACCTGGACCTTGAGAGAGCAGGACAGTCGCAATGATATGATAGCATCCAATTACTTTTGATGGTTCGGTATGGCTTCTATAAAGGGTTAATTTGTCAGGAATTCTTTGCGTTTGTGAGACAGCACAGATGAGGCACAATGATAAAAGATAACGATGAGAATACTGCCCCAATGGCCTCATTAAATTCAATGTATTTGGGAAGCGACGAGGAGCAGCCAGCTAGTCTGTTGTGGCCATATTATATATGACATCTGTTATGTTCTAGCAATACGGGAAGGGGAGTTACCTAATCCTGATGTAGAACGGAGTTGATGGGCTGTGGCTTTCAAATAGACAGGCAATAAAAATTTCTAAAGGAATTATTCAATGGAACTAATTGATTCAATCATTCCAATTAAAATTTGAAGAGTCAGAACGGATTAAAGCTCCGTGGTCCAGGTCTTCTGGGGACATTCGACCCACTTCAGAAACTGGATTAAGCGGGGAACTGTGGCACGCGTTTCCCTTCGAGTCCCAGACTACCATTATCTAGGTCTACCAAGCTGCCAACACTCGCCATGGACCTGGAAATGTGTGGCGGACTTAGCGATGCGAAGAACAACTAAATCCGCGGAATAGATGATGAATTTATAAGCACAGACTCTTGATGCTACGGCGTTATATATCGTCTCATCATCATCGTTCCATGATTGGTGAAGTACGCATCGGACATAAAAGCCAGTTAAATCCGCGATGATCCTGCCGATAATGTAAGCGGGTTGGGCCTATCAGATGGAAGGGTGACGTATGACGAGATGGTGTTGCAAGTATTCGGGACACTCTTGTTGCTTGGTGAGAACAAAAGGTTATATAAATAATGGGATAGCATTTGCCATTGTTCTGATGAAGCACGCGTAATGCAACTCGGCATCATGAACGAACTTGTCCGCGACACCGTCTTTGGACAGTCTATCAGACTGATCACTGGTAAACGCCTTTTAAAATTCCCCGATGAGTTGGACCCAAATCTCCCAGAGATTCTTATCAAAAATCAATCAACACCGGCTCCATCAAATAGCCCTGAGAAATTGCCAAATTCTGGAGAGTGCAGCAATCACCTGACTTCCGCTTCGAGCCAAGATGGAGAGAGGGATGTTGAAAGGGCTTCAGGCATGCTCCCCGAACAGCTTAATTCGCCGTCTCAAATATCGCCAGATGCAATTTTAGTTTCATGGTACGACCCTGGCGACCAAGAGGTTTGTTTCCTGCTCCTAATCTCAAATGGGGCATGCTGACTCGCGCCACAGAACCCACGAAACTGGCCGCCAGCTCGAAAGCATTTGGTCACATTTCAGATATGTATCTTAAATTTTGGGATCTACATTGGAAGCTCCATATACACACCTGGAGAGAAAAAGTTTATGGAAATGTTCGGCGCCAGTGAGATTGTTGCAACATTAGGCCTCTCCTTATTTGTTCTGTAAGCACAAGCCTCCCACCTTCATCTCATCTCTATCTTTCAACCCCACGTTTGAAGACTCCCAACAAGGTGCAATTCTGACAGCATATTCCAATTCAGCGGCTATGGCCTTGGTCCAATGCTATTTTCTCCCATGTCTGAAATGGCGACAATCGGACGCAGTCGCATATACTTTTGGACGCTTTTCGTCTTTGTCCTGTTACAACTCCCGACTGGTTATGCAGTAAACATGCCCATGCTTCTCATCTTTCGTTTTCTAACGGGATTCTTTGGCCGCCGGTCCTTGCGACCGGCGGAGCTACCATCATGGACATGTACCTGCCGACAGAAGTTCTGTACTGGATCGGCATATTCGGCGCATGTGGTGTGCTGGGGCCGCTCATGGGGCCGCTCGTAGGTGGCTTTGCAGCCCAGGCCAAGGGGTGGCGCTGGACCATCTGGGAACTTGCATGGTTGTGTGCGGCCGTGCTGATCATACTCTTCTTCTTCATGCCAGAAACAAACGCGGACAACATTCTGTACAGGCGAGCAAGAAGAATGAGACGAGCCACGGGAGACCCGAGACTAAAAGCTCAGTCAGAAATAGACGCTGCAGGGGTGACAATGAAGGACCATGCTGTCACACTTGGCAGAGCCTTCACACTCACATTCTCTGAACCAGTCGTCTTTTTTGTGGACCTGTACAGCGCGCTGCTGTATGGCGTCTTGTACATTTGGTTCGAGTCATTCCCTCTCGTCTTTGGCGACATTTACGGCTTCAACATTGGGGAACAGGGGCTAGTCTTTCTTGGCATCCTGGTGGGCGGTCTCATTACGTTACCTTGTTACCTCTTGTGGATCCGGAGGTACCTGGTTCCGCAATTTAGCAAGCCTCCTATTCACCCAGAGGTGATACTTCCTCCGACATTCTTCGGAGCGTTTGCCCTTCCAATTTGTCTGTTTTGGTATGGCTGGACCTCGCGGGGGTCTATCCATTGGATGGTGCCTCTCGTGGGCTCTGGATGCTTCACCATCAGCATCATTACTCTGTTCATGCCGCTTCTGACTTACCTGGGAATGGCCTACCCAAAATATGCAGCGTCGGTATTGGCAGGAAATGCACTTTTCAGGGCATCATGTGGAGTGGTTTTCCCGTTATTTGTAACGTAACCCACTGATTGTGTGGCTGCGATTGGTCCAAAGCTGACAAGCACCACAGGCACGCGCCCTATTCCGCAATCTCGGTATCGGACCAGGTAACAGCCTCCTGGGTGGATTATCCATACTTTTCTTACCTATCCCATTTATTTTGTTCTATGTAAGTAGATGTCAACCAGTTGACATACCAATCTAACAAGTCGCAAGTACGGTCAACGGATCCGTCAATATAGCAAGCATGCAGTTCCTTAAATACCCCATCCTCCAACTCCAGTAAATATTTCTTATTCAAATTCAATTGGCACAGCAGATATTATTAGTTTGATATGGTTTATGTGAGGACTGTGGCTCTTGTTGATTTTGTTACATCCCAAAAGCGTAAAATACTAGATGCTAATGATTATAATGAACGACCAAAAGGTTGATGATCCGTATATTCTTCTATGATACAGATGCCTTCAAATCTTGCTCAATTAGGTTGATGACCCCCGTCAGTGCTTTGTTTTCAAAAACTGCATGCTCAGAAGTTGAGTCTAACGGGCTCATGTCACATCGAAGACAAAGTTCCACAGCATTACAGTATCTAGAACCCCCAAAGGTTCTGACACGACCCAAAAGGCCGCTAGCAGTCTCATAATCCAAGACGTGCTTGGTGACTCCATTTCCAGTGTCAACGTCCCGACTTTGCCTCAGACTTTCCATCGACTTGCCCAAAATAACTTCTATCAGCAAAATTCCAAGAGATAGCAGATAAAGATCGTTGGGAGCTTGCGTCCCCGAGCTTGGTTGTACAGTCTCAGGAAACCTTTTCTGGACGTAAATATTTTGATAATCGGATCTTCCATGCTGCTGAACAATGTAAATATCGTTGCTGCTGGGAACATTTGACATCCAAGGGGTAGCATATATTTGCAAAGCACTGCATGCAACTGCCCAAGCCAAACGTAGCTTATCGCGGTACAGCAATCCCGATCCCTTTAATATCTCGTGCAAGGGTACCAATGTCCAGTTTTCGTCATCGGGATCCTCGAGTACAAAGACTCCATACTTGCGACTGTTTGATGTTGAAAAGTCCTGAATGTGTCCGCACTCCTCTTCACGTTTACTTTTTCCTGAACGTCGCAGCTCGTCACAAAGGTTTTCAATGCGACGACGTTGCCCTGAGTTCCCAAAAGAGGGGACTGCATTTAGGGTCAAGCTGGAAGAGGTTGACTGGCTGATGATTGATGTTTTTGTTGCCAGACTGCCGCTCGAATTGTGAGTTGACGAAGTAAAAGAGAACTTGACACTCTTTTTTGAAGCAACTGCCTCCTGTTTGACCATGGTTGGGGCTGTGTCCACTTTCAAATCTTCATTCACTTGAAGAAGGACTTGGCTCCACTGTCCAAAAGCACCCCCTAGATGGTTTCCCATTACATTTGAGATGGCAACGTAGAATTTTAGCTTCCTTATAATGTCGTCATCCTGGTCTTCAGGAAGAACGGTTCGTGATGGAGGTGAAAGTCTCAACCCCACCTCATGTTGCTTTGGGCACTGACAGGTGATTGCTGATCGAAGTGTTTGGTAGATGCTTTTTGACATCTTGTTGATGAGATTGTTTATGCGGCCTTGAGAGCGAGACTTTCTGTCTTGTTCAAGTTCTGCGTCCAACCTGGCCAAGCTTTCGAGAGCTGAAACTCCATCCCGAATCCTCGTCATAATTTCGCTGTAGAAGGACTGCTGTAAAATAAATTTGGCACGCTTTAGTTGCTTCTTCATTGGTGTGCTATCGGTCCACTCCACCTGATTTCTGTTAGTTCCTCAACTGAAGACAGTACCATGAAAAAGGACAAGACAACACGTCATGACCTAGGCCTTGCTTACCCTGCCGTTTGCTTCCATGTTCAACTTTTTTGTCATTTCTTCCATAGCCTCTCTCATATCTTGAACTCTCTCCTCAAAAACCTTGAATGAGCTCCAAAGTCTCAGTCGTAATTTATCCGAAAGTTCCTCCTCGCGCCAAAGGTCACCAAATGGATTCGCAATCATTTCCTCGATACGAGTTTGTGATGCAATCCCCACAAGAACCTTTTCGCATATGTTCTGTAGGATGGCATGTTCAGTTTTGAAACTGATAATCAGGCTCTGTAGAGTTCTTTTGTAGGATCGGAAACTCTGGAGTGTTCCCAGCCCTTTCATGTAATACTCCAACCCTGTGACAATAAGTGGAATGGTGCCAAGAACAAGGCCGGCAACCTCAAGGCCAGACATGTTGCCAAAGGTCGCCTGAAAGTTCGGCGTCAAGGCTCAGGGAAGACAATGGCAACGAAATCCAAGAATATCGCAAAATGAGGGGCAGCAATGAAAACTGACCTGTAAGCAATGCTTAGCGAACGAATCAATGCCACGTTGCGTTGTTATCACGTGCAATGGATGGAATCGACGAACATGGGGTCTTTTCAGCTGGCTGACAAGACCCACGTCCGGACACCACCAGAAATCGCGCAACTGGGTAACGTTGTGCCCCAACTATGGATTCCATCGAGAGCAATGTTTTTAATTGCCTGGAAGCATTTAACAGCCTATGTGACACAATTAAGTCTCTGGCAAAAGGACATGATGATGAAGCCTATTTGGGGTGTGATGCAGCTGAACTGCCACTTGAGAAAGTTGAGGATGAACAAAGCAGATTCAAAATATGGAGCGCAAACATCGGTGCTCATAAAAAAGGCAGAAGTTCACTTGATTATCGTCTTCGCGATGCGTCTAATATCCGGAGCCAAGTCATTACATTGCTGCATGATCTCAAAGATCTGCTAACTGATGGTAAGTGCATGAAGTTTCAATAAGGTACAATGTCGCTCAACCAGGACAGGAAAAAATATTCTTAGCGGGGACGAAACCCCATGGGATCAAGAAGCGTCATCGAAAGCCCAATTTGAGGTCGATTTAGATGATGATTCCGACGACGATTCCTTGGATTTCGAGGAAGAAGAGACTTCGGAATTATCTCAAATACTGGATAACATTATAGAGGACAATAATTGTCTTTTTAGACTTTCTGTCTCTCTTCGAAACCCGGCCCCACATGATCAATTTAAGAAATCCTCCCTGACAGATACCTCCTATTATGAGCGTAATGATATTGACCACGTTCGAGGTAAATTCCCCTCAGCTTCCAACCACATAACCGAAAGACTTGGCAAGGCCATTTCCCGCCGACGACAATACTTCAAATATCGAGACATGCATCATAGAAAATTAGGGAGTGGGTTTGATGAGGATGATCCCGACGGTTTGCAGAGTACGGTAGCCTCATCGATTCCAGACCATATGAAAGAAGTCGATAAGAATAATTCGGACCTGTTGGATGAGACCGATGGCTCCGATACAGGGCGAACGCAAACATCTTTTGCAACCACATTTGCAACAAAATCCGAGAGGCCACAGGTTCCACCTCTTCCAAAGGGAGCCGAAGATGGGCCTTTTGAGTGCCCTTTTTGTTTTATGATGATATTAGCGCCCTCGAGACGCTTGTGGAAGTAAGTTGATTTCGAATTCTCTTCTCAATTGACATATTGATTTTCAATGCAGGAAGCATGTATTTTCGGACTTACGCCCGTATGTGTGCCTGTCACAGGATTGTCCAGCCCCAGACCAAGACTTTGAAAGGCGACACCAGTGGGCAAATCATATGCAAAAGTACCACTGGAAGACCTGGACTTGCTCTTTTGGCTGTAATTCAGTGTTTAATACTTTTGAAGATATTCGGCTGCATATCACCAAACGCCATGGTGCCCCTTCAAATTCAGCACTTAGCATAATAGCTCTTTGCGAGCGACAAAAGTCCCTCAACGACAAGGCTGAATGTCCCTTCTGTGAAGAAGTTCTCCCATCTTTTAAACATTATCAACGACACATCGGTCGACACCAAGAAGATTTATCCCTCTTTGCACTGCCTCGGGATCGGACCAATGAGGAAGACGAGGAAGATGAAGAAGGGTCCAGCGAGGGGGATGAAATGGATCACGAAACTGATGGTGAGGTTGATTTCGACGTCGAAGCCAAGGCCTTGGCTGAGGCCGAGTTAAAGGCTCACGTCGAGGCCGAGAATGCTACTCGAGAGCGAATCGAGGCTGAGCGAAAGGCTGAAGAGGAACGTGTAAGGACGCATACGGAAGCCATGAGAGAGGCAGAAGAAAGGGCACGACTTCGATTTGAAGCTGAACTTAAGGCTGCCGAGGAGATGAGAAAGGGAGAAGCAGGGGCTCGCATCAAAGCCGAATCCGATGCTAAGGCTAGGTTCGAAGCTGAGATGAAGGCCGCTAACGAGGCAAGGAAGAGAGATGGCGAAACCGAGGCCTTGGCCGAGGTTGAGGCTGAGGCCAAATTCGAGGCCGAAATGAGGGCCGCTGAAGAACGTGGCAAGCGGGAAGGTGAAGCACGAGCTCGGGCAGAGATTGAGGCTAGAAGGAAGTTTGAGGCCGAGCTCAAGGCCGCTGAAGCGGTCGAGAACCCAGATGCTCGAGACAAGGCCGTGGCCGAGGCTAAAGCTAAGGCTAAATTTGAGGCCGAAATGAGGGTTGCTGCCCAGGACCCTACAGATCAAGAGGCTGAGGCCAGAGCCATGGCCAAGTTTGAAGCTCAGCTCAAGGCTGCTGAAGAGAAGAGTCAGAAAGAAGCCGGAGCTGCTTCTAAACTCGAGACGTATGATATAGAGGAGCTTCGACGCGCAAAGAGTGAACTGGATGAGATCCAAAAGCGCGATCTAGGCGAGGATGTAAGTCGCCTTCGAGATAAGACAAACGCCAAGGAAGAAGATGGCCGCGAAAAGATGGCCCAGGAGGCTCTTGAGAGGTATATGCAAGAAAAGTGGGAACACGTCGGTACAGAGAACGATGCCGAAGAGATTTCTGGGGCATCTACGCAAGAAGAACGGGACCGCATTAAAAAGCAGCAGAAGATAAGAGAGGAGAGAGAAAGAGAGGCCAAGGAGGCTGTTGAGAAATATAAGCAAGAAGAGCGGGACCGCATCGCCAAAGAGAAAGAAAAGAAGGAAGAAATGGATCAGGAATATGAACGCCGATTTGAGAAAGAGCTCCAAAAGGCTGGATCCGACGACGACTCTGTCAAGGCTATCCTTAACGATATGGTCACGAAGCAGAAGGAAGAAGAGGCCAAGGCTGCTGAGAGGTACAGGCAGGAGGAGCGGGACCGCGTTGCTAAAAACAAGGACAGAGAGGCCCAAGATATTGCTGGAGCATCTACGCAAGAAGAGCGAGACCGCATTATAAAGCAGCAGAAGTTAAGAGAGGAGAGAGAAAGAGAGGCCAAGGAGGCTGTTGAGAAGTACAAGCAAAAAGAGCGGGACCGCATCGCCAAAGAGAAAGAAAAGAAGGAAGACGTGGATCAGGAATACAAGCGCCGCCTTGAGGAAGATCTCCGACGATCTGGACTTGACGACGACGCTATCAAGGCAATCCTCAACAAGGAGAAGGTGAAAGGAAAGGAACCAGCTCAAGCTCCGCATAAGGATCAAGGCACCCCGCAAATCACCATCAACAGTGACGCTCACCCCGAGACCCGTCCGACTTACACCAGGATGGCCCGCAGGTATCTCTCCATTGAAACACTCCGGTTCTTCAATGTCGAATATGTCCTTGATGAGGTATGTTGGTTTGCTAGCCTGCCTATCTATTGTTCTTGCCAGCATAATGATGAGCTAACAAATTTTACAGAATCCTGATTATTTGTTGGTCAAGCGATGGGTTCCTGAGTGGGAGCAAGACCAGCTGTGGAGGCACACTCGGAGCATTCGCGAGAAGCGCAAGAACTTGGTGGCTGAAGAAGAAGGCCAGCAATCTCCTGTGCCAGAGTTTGAGTGGGTGCGCAAGAAGCACGACCGCAAACGAAGCAAAAGCAAGTCGCCTTCTCTTCTCATGTACCTAGCTGGAGCTAGCCCTGGAACACCCCCACCCGAGGAGGAATGAGTTCTTCATATAGAATCTATACCAGAGCTAAGTTAAATCAGTATCTCCGCCACATAAAAGGGTCCACGACATGTTATGTAGACCCATATTATTCACTCTATAGATGGCCAAAGTTGCCAGAACAATTCACCCTGAACTACTTCACATGACATTGTCTTGCTAGATTCACAATTGTAAAAAATTGGAGATGCTTTTGAAAAGAAGGAGACAATCATATTTTATCCAAGTCTACATTCATCGTTCCTCGTCTATAATCTTTTTCTAAAAATAGGGCGCAACCATCCATGCTCAAACCCGCCGAATTAACTTTCAGTTATCTTCGACTTGACTTTGCAACCAGCCAGCTCCTCAAGAGCTGGGCGTAGGAGTGGCACCGGCAGGGGGAGTTCCGCTTCCGCCGGGGGGACCGCCACCGCTGCCGCCACCGCCAATTCCGCTGTCGAGCTCGTGGCCGCCGTCGGCGTCGAGGTAGCCAGCGACGCCGTAGTAGCTGTCGCTGCTGTGGTCGGCCGAGGCGTTGATGCCGATCTGGATCCAGGCGAACAGGCCGTCCTGGACCTTGTCGCCCAGGTAGACAAACTTGGGGAAGGGGTCGTAGGAGGCGTCGGCCTGCAGGACGGACCACATGTCGTCGTCGTTTGTGGTGACGGTGACGGTGTTCTGGTTGTAGGGCTCGAGGGCCTCGACCTCCTGGCGCAGGTCCTCGGGCCAGAAGAGCTGGCCGATGTGCGAGACGGGGCTGTTCCAGACGGAAATGGTGCCGTTGGGCTGCACCGTGGCGTTCTGGTGCGTGAGCAGGTGCGTGTGCACGGCGCGGCCCGAGTAGTGGCCGGGGAAGATGGTCTCGAACTGCGCCACGCCGTCGTGGTCGGTGATCTGGATGCCGCGCAAGAACGTCGTGTTGAGGCCGGCCTGGCCGCTGGTGGTGCTGACACCGGAGTAGACGCCGGTGGCGTTGCAGTTCCACACGTCAATGGCGAGCGTGGGCACCGCCGCGCAGGTGGAAATGTCAACGTACTGCACCTCGAGGAACAGGGGCACTCCGTCGCAGTGCTCCTCCTCGATGACGTTGGATCGCAGGTACTCGCCGACAATGTAGTAGGGGCCGGCGGTGAGCTCGGGGGCCAGGATGCAGCTGGTGTTGGTGTCGAAGACGGTCTCGAGGGGCGTGAACATGTCGTAGTTGGAGATTCCGGTGTAGTTGTGGTTCACGGCCTCCCAGGCGGTGAGCTGCTCGGCATCACGACGGGTCTTCTTGGGGGCTGGTGTCTCATGTTAGTTGCAACGAGCTGGAATTGCACATCACACAATACATACTCGTCTTGATGTTGAGTCTCTTTCGCAGCTCCTCAACCTTCTTGGCGCGTCGAGCAATGGAGCGAGACTTGAGAGCCGTTGCGGCCTCGGAGCCGGAGCACTGGTTCAAGGACCTCTGGCCCAGGTTGGCAACAGCATCGCGAGTGCGAATCTGCCTCTTCATGTGGCTGTGGCTGTGGTGCTCGCCAGGGTGCGCCAGGGCGAGGCTGGGCAGCATTAAGCTAACAGAGGCGAGAAGCTTGAAGGAAACCATTTTCACAAAGGCTAGATGAATGCAAGCTGTGAGAGCTGTGGTGAGGATTGATTCCAACAAACTCCACGGTCAATTGATCTATGATATATATCTTGACAGCCCTGCCTATCTGTTTCATTTAGGATATGAGATTACGAGTCCACTTGCGCAACCCATTCCATCACAACGGTCGGAGTGGATCTCGTCAGTCGGTCTGCTTGGTGGTTTATTCAGATCCCCTCCCACAACCCGAAGACTTGGAGAAGAGGCTTGCTCGGAGCAATCCGTGGAGTGGGTCAATGCAACGGCAGAAAGGGGTGTTGAGCAGGGCGGCGCATGGGAAGTGGGAGGGACAGAGTTCCATTTGCATTCAGCCACCGCCGATTGGATCGTGGGCAAGCAGGGACGCTTCATCGCAAGCGGAGCCTTCCCCACCCTTACGGTAGTTCAGTGAATGCCACCTTCTCTTCTGCCATGCTTCCCTAGTCCACAAGGCTCGCTACCTACGGTGCCGAAACGTGGTTCGGTGTGGCCGAGTGCCACCCTCCCACAGTCCCGAAGAAGATTGCGTACCAGCTGCTATACGCTAATCTCACATCTCTGTTGCTGCGATGCATCGATGACCTCACGGACCACAGCATACTGCAGTTAGTCAGGTTTCATTAGGAATGCCGGCACAGGATAGCGGGCCCCACCTTAATTTGACACAGGAGACTGGATAAAGGCGTCTCAATTTGAGTGATGACCAAACCAGGCACAATTTCCTGATGCAGCCCAGAACAGCAAAAACGGTAGCGCTGCAGCTGTCATCGGGTGCATTGTGCCCCGACCGTATTCCCGTGATTCCACGCCAATTACGCCAATGCTCTACCCAGAGATCAATTGCCTTTGGCTTGGTGACGTAGGACAAGAAAACACCGCAAAGCCAGGGACATGGAGACCGGGAAATCTCCGCACAATCGCGGCGCAGTCGGCCACCCACAAGGCACAAGGCACAAGGCACAAGGCACAAAAACGCGGAGAAGAAAAGCAATGACAGGGTCCACTTTGGGGCAAGGTTCGCCGACATGCTACTCGCTACGCCGCCCCCAAGGCCCCCAATTGTTTGTTTCGCAACCCAGCACCAATGCCCAGTCATGTTTTTTTTTGTTTTTCATCTGGTGCCTGAACATCATAATCACGCCAGGTCCACGGCGACGTGAAGCGGCTCTCGACCTGCATTTGAAGCTTGGCACAGCCAAGGCGCCATTCGGGAGCACCCTCGATTGCCCCACATGGGGCCCTTCGGAAAATTCAACCCGAAGCCGATCCGACTAGCTAAGATTCTTGCTAAGGTTCGGCTGGTCGAGAGAAAGAGACGACGCGCGTCAAGGTTGGGCCATAGCGCGGACAGTCCCTTCAACCCAGCCACTTTTTCTTCGTCATTGATCCAGACAAAAACGCCCATTAGAGACATCAATCGCATATTGAACAATTCATAAATTCTTTAGGATAGAATTTGCCAAGGATGCAGCCTACAAACTACCTTCATAAAGCCGACCGGCTTGCCACAAATACAATCTCAGCCTTGTTGCTGGTCAGTGCCACGACGATTCAAAGGATGTCAACGGACTCCTATTATAATATAGTATAATGATAATAGTATTTTCAGGTACATGCATGAGAATAGAACGTAATGGTCAAAACCAAGCTGTTTCGGTCTTAGTAGTCTCGTCGTCAAAAATGAAATCATCGAACTAGGCAATTTGCGAGTGTCCAAGCTACACAAGCCGTCTTTCAATCAACATCCACAATTGGATGGGAAATCTATAAAAAACTCCAAAAATCCAGTCCTTCTAATCCATCTACTATGTAAATGTAGAACTTGGAGCGATTTCCACCTGATGCTTGACGCAAGCTTCACCACACTGTCTTATACGTAACATCTAGGGTAAGAGGAGGTGTTCACGGGCGGAGCCAACGCGAGTGTTGCCAACTGATGGCAATGATGACCTTTCCACCAACCTTGTTCCAAAAGTCGAGCTAAAAAAGTACTCCCATCGAATCCTGGCATTTATTAAAATTAGCCGCATGCCCATGCAGACTGTGTGAACGGCAAACATGCGTCGCATTGTGAGTTCTGACTCAACCTCGATACTGAGCCATGGCACCCTGTTTAATGAGTGTCTGATGCATCTATTCCTGACCGCGTTGCACATGCCAGGCGAACATTTGCGCATTATTTCAAAAAAAAAAAATACATAGATCTTTTGATTAATTTGATAACTCAAGTCACAACACAAAGATGCAGCCCAGCTACAGTGGAGGCGGCTTTGCGCAAAATGTTGAGTCTCATCAGGCTGAACGCCAGGCGGATGGAGAAGCACCTGCGTAGTCACGAGGGCGAAAGCTGGCTTCGCGATGAAAGAAATGCTTTTGGGCTCCAAGGCATTTTTCAGGCTGGCGAAACCCGAGTCCCAGCGTCGAGATTGTGGCTCAGCCCACCGACAACAGCCTTGGATGGGCGCAGGAGGGTGCGCCGTGTCAACACGCAATTTGTCCGAGGGCCGTCGCTGGTCAGCGAAGCGCCAGTGGCTTGCTGCAAGTGGCACTTTCTGAAGCCTGGTTGGTTCTTCTCCTGCAGCATTCAAGGCAGATGAGTGGGCAGTGCGCCCTGTGCCCAGCCGAACCTCTCAGGCTGTGATTGGATGGCGGAGTTCATGAGGCCCGGCGAGCGGTGCGCGTGGTTTTAATCCCCCGCTCGAGTGCTGACGTGTGAAATCACTTCTTCTCTTTCGCAAAACTTCAGCCGACTTTTTGACCAGAACTTCAAGCTTGGCTCACAAGCCATCCATCACAGTCGACATGGCTGGTGTGCTGGGACCCCTGCCTAAAATCAGGGATATGTTGGATGCCGTAGCGAAAGGAGCATCTTTCCTTCGTGAGTTCAAGGAGATACAGCAAAACTATCAAGAGTTATGCATAGAAGTAAGTGGCGGCATTCAGTTGTCCAGGCGTGATAAAGCAATTGTCATTTCGCATAACGCCCTAACAATGTCGACTAGATAGCCTATCTTCAAACCAATGCAGACCGTGCACAGAAGATGATGAAATCATCACCGCTGGCAGAATCTCAAACATATCCTATCATAGAAGTACTACAGGGTATTTTAAAAGAGCTTGAAAATATCCGAGGTTCCGTAGAAAGCTCTTCAGCAGATGAGGCAGCAAAAGCAAACAAACTAACATGGCTGACCAAGAGAAACAAGATTGAGAACCTTGTACAGCGTGCCAGAGACGCTAGTTTGCACTTCTCACGCG
Organism: Calonectria honghensis; assembly: GCA_013403855.1. Classification (NCBI taxonomy): domain Eukaryota; kingdom Fungi; phylum Ascomycota; class Sordariomycetes; order Hypocreales; family Nectriaceae; genus Calonectria; species Calonectria honghensis. Next base: position 88,149 of record VTGB01000049.1, read on the forward strand.
ACGTTCAATGGCAAATGTGGGAGTGCATGAATGGCATGGGAGCCAATAGCAACGTCATGGCCAGTGAATTAACGACGATAAGGCAAACGATAGGAAGAGTTGAACAGTCGGTAATCATCTTGTCTATGGCTGAATCGCTGCTGATGCTAACTCAGTATTACAATCGCTGCCTACTCTGGGGGCATGGTGCACAATGCAAACCTTCAAACGGGCACCGAGCTTTTCGAGCTGGATAGAATCCAAGAACTACCGGATACGGTTGATGACGACAACAACTCAGATGAAATAACTTCAACGCATTTTGAGAAGCAAGGCGTAACGCTCAGTGTGTGGCAAAATGACCAGAACACCCAATCATTCTCTCGAAACGGTGCCGTTTTTGGCATGGAAGGTTTCCCAATGAAAACACACAAATGTCCCAAAGGCTGCCGATGCACCTGTCATACCGTCGCACATGATTATCAACCACCATGGTTGGTGAGACAGTTTTTGGGATCGCTGGGCGTGAGTTATCGCTGGCGGTCCAGTCCGAAGGAACCGGATAAAAGATGTCAATGTGGCGGCGGAAGTCATTTGGTGATAAACTACCAAGCTCCAACGCGGCTGTGGAAAAGAAGACTATGCCTCGATGCATACTGGACCGATGCAGGACCAAAGGCCACCTTGCGCCCCATTAGAATGGTTCCCCTCAATGATGACATGTGGGATTATTTGAGGGGTTCGGTACAAAATTTCCAACACTACATGCAAATTGGATATGCAGTTTATCCCGATGACATACAGGAAGCTGGCAAAAGCGTGATAGAAGTAGGTAAACATATGCAAAAGAAGGACCTGGCAACACTACTAATAACTATGAATGGAACCACAGGATCTGCTTGTAGGGGAGAAGTACGAAGTATTAGAGCTGCTACTACAAATATGGGCGGGTTCGCTGTCTCAGAAAGGCATATCGAGGTATGACAAAGTTTCTCCTGTGGTCGCATAGTTTGCCAGATGCTGACACACGATAGGAAAGTATGGTATGCTGCAAATTTTGAATTGAGGAAGGCCTATATTGGTGAGCGAGACACGTACGTTTTGCAAAAGTTGATATCGTATGTGGAGGATGAACCAGTGGTGCGGGATGAACTGGTTTATTTGCATGAGGCAAGCCGTAGTGGCTGTGGAATAGCAGCAGCCATTGACGGGCTTGTTGACACTACAGCTATCAACGAGCTTGATATTACCGGGCGTGCACCACTGCATACAGCTGCCGAGTGGGGCCATGTGGACGCGGTGCGAGAGCTGATTGATGCAGGCGCCGATGTCAATGTGAAGGATGTGGACGGGATGACACCGCTCATCTGCGCTGCCCAGGGAAATCAAGTTGATTGCATGCTAAGGCTGATGTTGGCCAAGTGCCGCATAATGGACACTGCGAACGATGGCCGGACGGGGTTGCACTATGCCACGAAATATGCCTGTACAGATGCAGTGCAACTGTTGCTCGGCCACCGCCAAGGCAAGTTGATTCGGGCACGTGACATTTGGGGTAACACGCCGCTGCACCAATTGGCGATGTCAAAAGAATATGCAACCAGGTCCAAGGCGACAGCTAAACTACTGCTCGAATCTGGCGATGTCGATATAGAGGCTAAAAATAACCTGGGAGACACACCGACAATCATTGCAATAGAACACAACAACTTGGCCGTGTTGCATAGTTTTGTTGAAGCCGGCGCGTCATTAAATTTTGTGGGTGCATGTTCCCGCAACTTGCTCCACATTGCTGCCCTCTTTTGCACAGCCCAAGTCATCGACTTTCTTGCAGAGCTGCGACTAACCGACATCGACACCCACCTTCAAGATTCCGATGGAGACACCCCCTGGGATGCATTTCTATATTGCACGAACATCCTACCACACCAGGAGGAACTTCACAGGAATCCTGCACAAGATGAAAAGTCAGCCTTTGTTGCCCTCTACACAGGCATCAGGAACAGGAATCTACAACGAGACATCTCAGTTCTTCAGCAAGCCCATCGTGCGTTATCTCAGCACGACACGGTAGCAGCTGCCAGCCATCTATCCAGCTTGGCCAAAATAAAGGACGAAAATCGGAACCTGAAAGAGGCTTCTTACTACCGGGGACTTTCTCGAGACATTTGCGCAGGGAACCCACTTGCAGCAGCCTGTGCAATCGAGGATGACATTGACCAATTGACAGAGGAGATGTCCACCTCACCCTGGGATCAACCGTCTCATAGGGACGTCTATGATTCTGATAACAGCTACTACGAGGAGGACTACAATGAGGACCATGAGGAGGACGAGGAAGACTATGAGGAGGACTACGAGGAGGACTACGAGGAGGACTACGAGGAGGACTGCCACTCTGAGCCCGACCAGCTCCCATCCTATGCCAAAACTGACTCATTATCAAGCAAGCAAGACGACGAATCCAGTTAATAGGAAGAGTCATCACATGATTATCCACATCACAAAAGGCCACTCCCCTCATCTCTCTAATGTAATACTGCAGTCACATATTTTAACTGCCAGGAAAATGCACCTGCTCATGGCCCAGTCAGTCTAATTGTTAAGATCGACTCAAACTCGTGTCATTGAATGTAACTCAAAAACAAAACAAAGCCAAGAGCGCGCTGGAACTTATTCTTGAGAGAAATTCCAAGTGCGAAAGTACTATCACCACAATATCAACCTTGGACAAGGTATTGGGGCTATCACTCACTCAATATCAATTTCTTTCAAGACAATGGTCCGGATTAACCGTAAAGCACTTCTATAATCAACAGGGAAAAATCAACAATCCTGTCGAGAAGGTTTGCAACCATCTATTAGAGTGGAGAGTGTCTTCTCTCCTAGACTTTTACTTGAATGAAAATAAAATCCCCAAAGAAACCGTTCGTAGTTAACACTCCATCCAGACCCAAGAACCAACAACAACCGTTGCGTGACTTGGATCACGAAAAATACGCCAAACGTGTCATTTTGTAAAATCGGAAGTCAAGGATTCCCGAAATTACCCAGACCGACTTTTGAAGCATAAAAGTTACTGCAGCTGACCCTTCCATCATCTCATGATCAATAGCACCAGGTGGCTGGCATATACCCGGCCCTTTGCAGCAACACTCCGCACTACACCCCGCGCATGCTCCACTGTGAAGTACGAATTGAGTATCCGCCCAATTAAGAACTCGTTCCTCTGATCACGCACCTAAATTGTTGGGATCGATAAAGTGGCCTGACAGGCAGCGGGGTCGACCCGTGCAAATGGGGTCCGTTGAGGACAACTGCCGATCTCGATTTGCTCAAACCGACAGGTAACGAGTGGAGTCGATCGGAAATAACGTGCGAAGTGCTTTCTCTGCTTAGTGGTCGCGTATTCGCGTTTAAGCTTGTCGCTGGCCCTTGCGTTTTTCGCTTGACAAACAGGTGCTTAAATAAACATGCCATTTTTCTGCGGCTAGCCCTACGGTACATACGACTCCATGAGATCATGGCATCACGAGACCCCTATCTTGTTCGCGCCCGTGTATTTATCGGCTCACCCACCTCTCGTGTCTGAACCTGCGCGAGCTCTCCATGTTCCCTCACCCACCACCATTTCTCCCAGGGCCGCCTCACCACCAAAACCGGAAAGGAGCCGCCCTCACAAATACCATGGCCAACCTGAACAATCATGACCCGACGCCGATGATGCAAAGCATGCCCGATTCGGGTCCGAAGACTGCCAAGCCGGCACCTGATACCGATCACTGCAGGCCAAATGCGCCCTCGTATGTCTACAGCGCCGGAAATAAAACAATAGTGCGGCGTGCGAGGAGGAAGGCCGATAGCATATGGACGCTGTACGTTGATTGGGTGAACCGGAATCAGATAAGTACGTGTTTGTCGGCCCCTCCCACATGAGTCATGGGGAAACCAAAGCCTCTTCGCAGCTTGCCACACACACAGCTAACAGATCTCGTTAGATCTCGCTTTTAGCCTACTGGCCTTGCTCGTTGCCGCACACCTCGTGCCGAACATCCGACCCCATACCATCAAGTTCGTCACCTTATCGTATTACAACCCAACCTCCGAAAAGTATGGCCATGGCATCGATGACGTATTCTTCGTATTCACCATGATGGTGCTATTCACTGGCTCACGCGCCGTCGCCATGAAATACATACTGGTTCCACTTGCCAGGCAGCTAGGCATCAAAAAGAACAAAGCCATAGCTCGGTTCAGTGATCAATCTTGGTTGCTGTGCTACTACACAGTTTCATGGACCTTGGGCATGGTACGTCCCCTTGTCCCTCTGCTCATTGCAGAACTAACGTCTAGCCCAGTACATTTACTCCCACTCGTCTTACTGGCTCAATCTCAAAAATCTCTGGACCGACTGGCCAAAGCGGGAGCTAGATGGTTTAGTCAAGTTTTATATCCTTGGGCAGCTCGGCTTTTATCTTCATCAGACCGTCATCATAGAAATCGAGGAGCACGGCAAAGACTACGTCAAAATGATGATACACCACTTCGTCACGTCCAGCCTCATCTATGCGTGCTACGCATATCACCAAACGCGCGTCGGAAACGTGATCCTGGTCATTATGGACTTTGTCGACATTATCCTTCCCGTGAGTCATTCTGACAGCACATTGATGCAGGGCTGACGATCAGCAGCTAGCGAAATGCTTAAAATACATTGGGTTCAAAACAGTTTGCGACGTGCTGTTTGGCGTATTTTTAGTATCGTGGATCGCCACGCGTCACGTGGCCTACTCTCTCGTATGCTGGTCCATCTACGCCGACATTCCGATCGTAATCGGCAACGTCTGCTGGCGAGGCTCCGGCCAGGATCTGGCGGGGCCCGCTATACGACCTGAAGGATACGGGTACCTGCTAGAGCCTTTCTGGGATGCCAAAGGCCTCGTGTGCTTCGGCCATGTCCACAAGTGGCTGTTCCTCTTCCCTTTGCTGATTCTCCAGGTGTTGAACTTTATCTGGCTGGCCATGATTGGGCGGATAGCTTTGAGAGTCATTCGCAGACAGGGGGCGGAGGATACCCGGAGCGACGATGAGGCTCCAGAGAAGGAGTAATGAGTTTACGACAGTTTTTTTACACTTGCTGGGCTGATAATTGCCGAGCGTTGCGATTGACCACGCCTGTTCAGCCTGGTGCAGTGGACTGGGCCATAATACCTAATACCTAATAGAAGCACATCATATACCCGGATCAACGAACAGTCTGATCCGACGGAGAAAAAACGGAAATAAAGAGTTCATGTGAATAAAATACGTTCAATGCATGCGAGCATTAATTTTCATGTTATGATGATCCGTTTTAGGCTACGTTGGAATGTCAATTGTCAAATCCAGGCTCTCGGGTAGCTAGCTTCCTGTTTGGGGTGACAATCTTGGCGTATTTTCGCTTAGATGCCCACGGCCGGGTGACGCAACCACATTGGGGGGTTCCCCCGCTCCGACACGAACGGTTTTGAGACGCTGCTAGACCGGGGCTTGGCGTCGTCTATGTTATCATGAATAAGTTGCAGCGCTTCTGGGCAGCCCACGACTCGTGCGCTGGCGCGGGCGCGCCGTTTGACTCCTTCCAAAACTCGTGGCTCGTTCCTTTTCGGGCTCCACTCGGCATTCCCCGTGTGCGTGTGTGATTTGGCGCCCATCTGCCAATCAGGGCGAGCGGCCGACCGAGTCCTTTTTTTCCCCCGCTCGTGGGAATAGGAGATGATGGGCCGTCAGCAGGGAAACGAAAATGGTGCCATTGCCAAGATGGAAACAAGAAGGAAAATCACTTGCTGAGGCAATTTGTCCGTCGTTTGCGGCGCCGGAGACTGTGGGTGCCGATGCAATACGCGTAGCGGGCCCATGCGAGAAAAGACAGACAAGGCAGCCAAGGCTGGCCGGACAAGGGGGTGAGTGCAGGGCTGGGCTGAAGGTGAATTGTGTCAGTCTCCCATGGAAAGGGATGGGAAAGGCGGTGGCAGCGCTAAGACATTTACGACGCGTTTCACCCAGCTTGGCATGAGCGACTAATTGGGGTCCGGAAGGGTCAAAGAGCAGTGCCCTGGAAGGAAGCCCAGTCCACGGATCTCATGGCGGCCAGGGCGGTGCGGAAATCGATAAGCGTAAGCGGGCATTTGGGATGGGGGAAAGATGATTTCCCATGATTGGGACTTTAGTGTGGAATGATGGCGCCTGCAGCCGCAATACTGTAGGCCGTAGATAACGTGCTTGCTCCCCTTAGCGATCGTCCCTAATGAAACAAATTGTAATGAGAAAATGCCGTTTATAAAAAGGAAAAAAAAAGTATAAATTGAGGCTAATGCTGTCTTCAACGTGGAGCGTCGCAAATCATTCGAGACCCTTGGCAGCGGTCGCTGTCCTGTCAGAGCTCCCGGGCTCAGTGTGACTGGATGGGACGAACTCGCCCACGGACCCCACTGCGGGAAGGAGTGGGAATAATTAAAACTCAATGCAAGGGAGGGGAAGGGGGAACCAGGCTCTGATGCACGGCTCGTCCATGGTTATTTCGCCTTGCCAGGCTGCCGACGACGTGCAATGTGTCGTCTTCGTCGCAGGCCGATGACGACCAAAGTCGGACCCTTCGCTTGCCGGAGCCGATGCGCATCCTGTTTGATAGTACAGTGAGATTATCCCGAATCGGGGCCCGGCTTACGCGTAACCGCCACGGCGCCCATGGCCAATGAAGACCAGCGCAGCGTGGCCCCTGGCACCTGTATCCACAGGGCAGCTCTCCAAGGGCCCAGGAAAACGGTGGGGGGGCTCCCAAGATTGGATCTCTGATGCCTGCTGGTGCGCTGTACGTGTATCCGAGGGTGCCCTTCTCCTCCTCCCGTCGGGATGATCGTCCCGTAAAAAAAATAAAGGCGTGATCCTTGCCTCACCTTGTTTGCTCGTGTCTTATCCTCCCTTCTGCAGGCCTCTACACCCGCACCACCACCCAAGAAAAGGAACACGGTGCGCTCACTGCTGGCCCTTCAGGCTAAAGTATGACGGCTGACCACGGTGCTCGTTTGTTCTGGCGCGCGCCCCTTTTCCCGCCCGTTGCGGCTAGCCTGGGCGGCGATATGGCTTGCCACTAAGACCAATAGACTGGTACTAGCACATCCCAAGGCCTCACGGTGCCATTGGCCAGAGATTATTGCTTTTCTGACAGCCGCACCTGATTTTCCCCTCGCTGCCATGGGCACGCATCCCCCCCTGATTTGCTGGCCGCATACATATAGGCAATGCCAATCCCCCAGGTTCCCCTCCCTTCTTTCCCTTGAACCTTGATCTGCCATGTCTTCGGTGCTCTAGTGCCCCCTTGTACCGTGGACCTCGTCGTTTGACTTTTCTTCGCTGCCCTTTGTCGGTCACTGCCACTCTTTTATTTACTCTTCTCCGTTTGCTTTTTTTTCCAAGTCTCGATACCATCTTGCAACCATTCTTCTTCCCACACAATCTTCCTTGCTGAATTGAATATCCTGCAAGCGCATTCGTTCTTACCCCGGCGCCCGTGACATCAGCACGTCATGGGTTTCCCCGGTCTGCTCCCCAAGGGCGGGGTTCGCTCCTCCAGGACCACCATCATATCCGTCGCCAGCCTCGTTATCATCACACTCCTCGTCGCCCTCACCTACCACCGCTCCGATGCCTGGGCCGATCGAATTCCGAGGTACGTCGTATAGTGCGCGCTCGATTTTTCAGCCTTTGTGCTATTTTGCTGCGCCTTCTCAGCTCCCCGACACGTGGCGCACGTGTGCTGACTCGTGTTCTTTTTTTAACCACAGCTACTCTACCGACACTGATTTGCCACCCGACGTCGATGCAAGCTACGGCAACTCGGAGGGCGCCGAGAGCCCTGAAGCCTCCGCCTCCGCTGTCCCTGTTCCCGAAGTTTCTGTACCCGAAGTCTCTGTACCCGTTGTTTCAGCGGCGCCTGCTGTCGACCCTAATGAGGCTGCCCGAGAACTTTTCATGAAGACCATCTTCAAGCCTAGCGTCAACGTTGACTCCAAGAGCTATATCCCCTATGGCGTCTTTGGCCACAACCTGTCGAGCACCCCCATCTGGACCAAGCCTCTGGGCAAGAAGCTCTGCATCATTGACCTGGATAACCGCCCGCTGAACGACTCTGGTCTTATTTTCGGTACCCCGCCCATGAGCTGGGATGCCATGAACTGGGATGATGCCAGCAAAGTTGGCGGCCAATCGCTCGGCGTGTTAAACCACTGGCTCTACGGTAAGACAGACCACCCGGCAGAAATCGCACGCAATATGCGACCGTTGCACAACTGGAACAAAGCTAACTCGCTCGTCTAGCCAAGATCCATGGTTACTCGTACTACTATGTGGGCACCGTGGAGCCCGAGGGCCGTCGATCATCGTGGCTCAAGGCACCCATCATCGCCAAGATCCTCAAGGAGCACGACACATGTGTGTACCTCGACGCCGACGCCGTCTTCACCAACCTCGACCTGCCCCTTGAGTGGCTTATGAACTACTGGAACATCGACCCCAAGAAGGATATCCTCGCCCTGGCCAACGACCCCGGCGGCAAGGGCAACCACGATCTGCAGGGCAAGACCAACCACAACACCGGATTCATCATCGCCCAGAACACCCCCAAGACGTACGCCGTCATGAAGGACTGGTGGGACTGCCCCGACCCCAAGGGCAAGTTCCCCGGCTGCGACTTCTTCAACTTCCGCGCTGCCCCCGGCCGCCCCAGCGACCAGGGCGGTTGGGGCTCCTTTGTCCGCTACGCCTACCCCGGCGACATCAAGACGCTGAGCTGCAAGGAGGCCAACGGTTTCCCCGAGAGCAAGTCCGGCTGCGACGGCACCTTCATCGGCCACTTCTGGACCGGCAAGCACACCTGGATCAAGATGAAGATTGGCTCCCAGCTGCCGGGTGCCGCCCTGAGCCTGTTCCACGAGAAGTTCCTCGAGGAGAAGGACACCTTCTACATGTCCCAGGATGAGCTCTTTGACGGCCGAGGCCCCTACTTTGAGCCCCTCGAGTATCAGCCTCCAGTCCAGAACACAAACATGAACGCCACCAAGACACCCGTCAAGGCTGAGGCTAACGACGAGGTCAAGAGTGAGGCCAAGGTTGAGACCAAGACCGAGCATCAATCATGATGAATTAACCTGATTCCCTTTTCTTTTATTATTACTGGCGATATGAATCGCTTCCATGACCAATTTATTCTCTAACGGCTTTTCTTCTTTAAAACCCTTTTTATTATTCTTGTATATTAACGCTTTGCACGGTGCAAAGAAAACATAACTTCTTTTCTGTGAGGTAGGGGAAAAGGGGAGGATACGGGATTGAGAGAGGAACTGGGTATATGAATCGAGCATGAAAGCGAAACTCTAGATGGCCGACCGGCACAAATTTGGTTATCACCTAGATCCCAACCAGGCAATGATCCTCTCTGTGTTACTCACGTTGAGGTTAATGGCTCTAATCAAAACAAATTTGACAAATGATGAACTGTCCCTTGTGCTTCGTATCTGCTGTCATTGCATCCCATCCATGACTGCCAAAGACGGAAGTGGTCTGCTGATTAGAAGGTTACCGAGGAGTGGGGCCATTTGTCGTATTTGCCGGATCCAGACCCCATGACGAAAGACTGGTACGAGTTTTATCGCACACGCCCACGAGTCAACTGGTGGTGGCGATAGGGTGTGGTCCAGGCTTGGGCCGGGGGTTGCATTAAGGCAAGGATGGTGCATACGGTAATTCAAGCATCTTTATTAGTTTATTGGGCTGTGTTTTAGTTTCAAGACCGTTTCTTGCTCGCTCATGAACTAATTGGAAACTAAACTTGCGTTCCAAACGCATCCTAAATCAACTGATCACAGGGACAATCTAAGCGCGGGTCGTAGCTTGTGGTGGGGTGGAGACTCTAGCTTCCTGGTGTTGGGGGAGAGCACAGACCGGGGATTCATCCGTGAAAACAGCATGTGCGAGTATTCGCCTCGTCAAAGGAGGAATGTATTTTATAATTTTAGCTGTTGAAACTGCATTGGCGTAGCTATTTTACGAAAACAAGATTACTTTTCCCTTCCTTTTTTCCCAGTTCAATCTAACTAGACCTACCAACGGCCCAGGTAGGTCAGGGAGACATAAAATACGGCCAGGACAAACGCAGCTTTTAGGACATGGGCGGCCAGGGCAGTGTGAACCTGGGCTTCTGAAAATGATCCATTGAGCTGCGTGCCTCCGTGGCCGGCAACGTTGTCTTGTATCTCGACCTGGCTGACGGACGCCCAGCTATCGAGCCCAGCTGCGCCGTTGATCTGGAAGGCCTGCGCCCTGGTCCAGTTGTTGGCAATGATTCGTGACGATTGTGTTGTGTTTCTGTTTCCGCCCAGCGCCTTTACCTGCTCGGCGCCTGCAATCTGGAGATGCAGCATCATGTTGGTCTTTTCGTTGGCAATCTCGCCAACCAGCCTGGAAAGCAGCTGCTCGTCCTTGGAGCCATGCATCAGCTGGTGAAGAACCCGGAGCCTGGGGCTTTTGGAGCTTGGGTTGAATTTCTGCAGGCAGTCGAGAAGGTGCGCCGCCATGTGCCTCATCTTGTCGAGCTGGGTCTTGACAGCGGGCGTCTTCAAGCTGCTTCCCCTTTCGACCGACTCGAGCATGGAAATGGTGTCTCGTATCTGAGCATCATGCCTGCCAAGAATTCCTTGGAGTTCCTTGTCCCTGTGATAGGCTGCGCGGACCTGCATGAGGAGGTTGGCGGCCATCTTCAGCGCGCCGCCCAGAACACTGAGAGTTGCCTGCACATTTCGTTTCAGCATAGCTTTGGATGTCAGGACATTTGCACTAACCAGGGTCACAGCTTCGTCCTAGAATCAAATAAACGACGACTACATGTTGAATTTTGGAATGGGATTTCTGTCCCGGCCATGATTCTTTTGTGGTGTTGTTGACCGGACTAGTGACCAAAGCACCTTGGTTGGCTGTGGCCCACTAACGGCCAGCCACGCGGCATGCAGCCCCTCCCCGTAGCCCCTCCCCGCAGCCTCTCCTCGCAGGCTCTGCTCGTCACGAGCCGCGATGCAGATCCTGTCTCACTTATAGCCAATCTTTGTGAAAAGTAGCCTTATTTATGCAGTGAATGAGGCTTGTGTGCATCACAGCTCAAGGCAAAGCAGTCATCTGCGACTGTGACCCAATAGACAACGACTAGTTTATAGAGGCTTATCAACTATTCTGGCATTTGTATCGAAGTAAAACGTTCTGTTATTGTGAATTCTGTTAGGTATGGAAGGGGTATTTCAACGGGGTGTGGATTAGGATGTTGATGATTCTGTTGCTTGAGGCCTCATTGACCCACCGCTCTGCGAGACCCTTATTCCCTTGGACGCCTTTTGAGAATATTTTTCTGGGGGGAGTGGGGACTTGCAGTGCTGTACCCAATCCTCGCGGGGACAATTCAACAGAGTCCGCTAAGAAGGGTTTTGAGGTTGAACGGTGGCGAATTCGGTAACCCCATCGGGCAGCGAGGTATGAGTTGTCAGGACTGGATGCCAATCAAACATTTAGACCAGCATGGATTCAATGTTAGTCTATCTCTCTTCCGCCCCCACCGCCGAATGGGCTTGAGCGACTCGTGCTACCTAAGATACATGCTGAAATGGCTGCCGCCTCCCTCCGAGATCCAGTGATTTACTCCTTGTGAAGCTTGGCATCTACCTGTCCGTCTGCTGAAATTACCTCGATTTGGTTTTTTTGGACGGCCCATTGAGCAACATTATCTGATATCGTCACCAAAGTCCCCTTTGCCGCGGTGATCGCCCTCACCGCATTCAGCTGGACAGCGTTAAAGGCTTTGTTGTCGCAGATCCGAGCATAAACTCCTTGCACAAAACGAGCCAGGTTGGTCTGAAAGGACGAGATGGCTTCATTCCGGGACATGTCCGCTCCAGTTTCGGCTGGTCTGGTCGGCTCTTTGGGGCTGGGCTTGACCCCGACGGAAGACTGGGATGTGACACTTTGAAGAAATGCTGTCATGTATTCCCAAACGAGTGATGAGCTGACATTATGTTGACCAACTCTATTGTGGGACTTGGACAGCCTTTTTACCACGTCAAGATCGACTGGTTCGTTGCCGAAGTCAAACACTGAGGCGCGATGCGACACAGTGGTTAGTTTATGTGTTAGACCTCTTTGGCTACAAATGGTAACTTACAATCCTGGTTCTGATCATTCATAATGATTGTAGGATCCATAACCGTTATTCGCTTGGCTGGTGCTGAACGTTTGTGAGATAGGTGAATAACAACTTGGCGTTCCCGAGCAAGGAAATCTGATTTAGAGCGTGTGTTTGCGGTCTGGAAATTCTGAAAACACTGTTGACCAGGCGGGCTGAGCTTTATCAAACAATCAGCCGCAACCTCAACAAAGCCGTTGTTGGGCACAATTGGCATGATGTCATTTATTGGGGTTGAACTTGAATCGTGCGAATCAGGAAGTTGCGCGCCTTTCCCCTGGCGTGTTTCTCTTTCATTCGTTTAGAGAAGGAGGCTGTCATTTCTAGCGCGGCTTACTGCATGCAACAGGTTGCTGGGCTGGAAGAAAATGAGCTGATCTGGGATGGCTGGCCTCGTTGCCTTCTCCTAGACTGCCATGTGGAGTCAGTCACCTGAACTATAATGACAGTTCTATTGGTAATTTCCCGAGACATTCTGCATGTTATGCTAAGTAAATGAACCTGAATGGCCAATTTTATCGTATCTAATACACGTAATATGTCACAAGAATTGCCCGACAGGTTCATGTGATGCTGAGGCACAGCGCAATGCATATCAAAGAACTACACGCTTAGTGGACCTGCCAAAAGTGGCATCATTTGCCTCTCTTTCTATCACACCGCCAAGAAATTGTCCTCCTTCTCTCGGTGTACCGTTTGAGCACAGCCCACTTTGGGTGTTCAATACAATTTGTATTGTGAAGTCTATAATTAAGGGGTTCGGTCATCTCGGAAGGACTAATTCATCCTGATTTGTGTATCGGTAACCCCATAGACAAATGAATAAGCCCGAATTCTTTTTCATCCGACTGGAAAAAATACAATGTCAATCAAAAACAACACTGTTCGGTGGGGAGTGCAAATTGCAACCACCGCTATTGGTTAGAAACCCAATTGGAATTTTTGGCATACCCTTGGCTAACTTCTTCTTACTAAAGCCTCACCGGGGACTGATAGTTCAATTGGCGATCAGGTTTACAAAAGTTACCAAAAGTCCCTCTTCTTAAAAAACCCGAAACAAGATTTGCGTCGATTGACTGATGTCAAGGACAGGGCACATGGTACTTCGGAATGGTTTCTTCAGCAGCAACACTATCAGTCATGGCTTCATGAGGAAAACTCTAGAGTCCTTTTGATTACCGGAGCTGCTGGCATCGGGAAAACAACCATTGCAACATTTTTAATCCAGCAGTTGGAGCGAAAGAGAAAGTTGTATAGGGAAAAGGGGAATAATGTTGCCCTGGCCTACTTTTTCTGCAGTCATGGCGATGAAAGAAACAATTCCATGAAAGCCGTACTTCGAGGGCTCTTATGGCAATTGCTTGATACGGAGCCTAGTCTTTTCGATTACATCAAATCCAAGGACTTGGATGAACAGGCATCGTTTACGGAAGAGAGTCTCCTTTTCACGCTTACTGAAATTATCGAGGATTCTCACATTATGATCTACCTTTTGGTCGATGGGTTGGATGAATGCCAAAACAACGAAGGTCATGCGATTCTAAAGAACCTTTCCAAATTTGCCGCGAATGATTCCGCTAAAGTCAAGATCATATTGATCAGTAGACCGCAGCAGGACAAGTTCAAGCATGTTACGCAACTGGATATCAATTCGGACATGATAAAAAAGGATATTTCTACTTTTGTACATAAAAGGGCCGAGGAAATTTTCAACCGGTTTGCCGGTGGTCCTTACGAAAGACAACTGCAAAAGAGAATGGTCCACACCATTTGCAAGGGGGCTGGCGACATTTCATTATGGGCTGCTTTGGTTCTCAATGAATTCAACCAGCTGAAGGACGCAAATAAGATCGAAGCACGACTGGAAGAGCTCCAACGAGATTTACCTCGAGGTCTAAATGAAGTGTACGACCGGATGCTGCATTGGCTTGATCCTGTGCACGAGAAAGAAGCCAAATTCGTCTTACTTTTGCTAACTGTTGCCCGCCAACCATTGACAAAAAATGACATCATGACTGCCTATGCTTTGCATATTGCCCAAAACCCGAAGGAAGTCGATGATCTAAGCCGACCCATCAACATATCGATCTTCTGTGGTTCCCTAATCTCTATCAAGGGCGAAGTGGTCAATTTTGTTCACCATTCTGCAAGGGAATATCTGGAGAGCAACTATTTGCGAAATCACTATGCACCCCAACGGGTGCTCTCCCGGAGGCCAACAAAGGCCTGCGCGGTGGTTCTGATAGCTATGTCATCATTGGCGGCACTATTGAGAATATCGTTATCACTCAAGACCATTGCGAATTTTCGCGACAGTTGCATTGTCATCATTCTTTTGCAATACACGCCACTGATACCATATTGGAGAGCACAGCTCTGTGCACTTTTCAATAACGAGACTGCCGAAGTACTGAACAAATCTCTCCTTCACCGTCGATATCTCATCACGCCTGTTTTTCGAGCATTTAATTCCATGGGAATTACAACTAGCCTCTCGAAGTACCATGTCGATGCAGACGAAGCAAACTTTCTGGTTTTCCAGATTTGTTGGAAGTACCTGAACCTTAGGGAATTCCAAAAGCAGCGCACGCAAATTACTAGTGTACTGAGGAAGAGGTCTGTTCGACGTTTGTTTAAAAGACAAGACTTCGAGGCAAACAGTTTCCTCAAATATGCAATAGACGAGTGTATCGAGCACGCATTGACAGCCAACAAGAATTCCATCAGGAGGTTCCTTCAAAGTCAAGCCATTTGTGGGAGAGGGCTGCCACTCGGCGATTGGTGGCTCCACAGTGCCGCGTGGTCTGGACGGCCGGATCTGATTTCACACTTGATTGACTGCGGTGCGGATGTCAACACATACGATATTGAGGGGAAAATGCCATTGCATTGGGCAGCTTGGAATGGACACCTGGAAGTTTCCAAGAAGCTCCTTGATATGGGTGCTTTGGCTGATCCGCAGGATAACAATCGCCGAACACCATTGCATTACGCTTCGGTCCAAGGATGGGTTGAAGTCATGAATCTATTAATCGATGCGAAAGTAAATCTTGATACCCAAGACATGTACGGGGCGACCCCTTTGCATTGGGCTTCGGCAAAGGGACATGCGAGGGCAGTGTCATTTCTTCTCCACCAAAACGCTGGATTAAATGCCAAAGATCAATGGGGTGGTACACCATTAGCTTGGGCAATTGAAAATGAAAATCTTGAAATAATAGGAAAGCTCTTGGCGAATGATGCTGAAGTTGACTATAGCTACAACTATGTGTCATCTATTGCGGTTGTCGCCATGATATTTCACGTCGTGGTATCCAAAGCGCAGGAGTTGTGCCATACTGTGTTACAAGAGATTTACATTCCTTCAATTTGTATTACGACCTCGATGGATTACGGAAGCCGACGAAGTAGCATCGCGCTCAATACAAACATAGAACCTGAACATCCCACAAGCCATGCGGCAATACTTGATAACAAGATTTTACCTGTCAATACTGGGCCGGTAAGTCATTCCAGCACAATCTTGGAACTATTACTCACCGCCTACTGCTATAGTTGATTAGAGCGATCCAAAAACGCAACCCGGATATTGTGAGGCTACTTATAAACACTGGGCGTGTGGACATCAATTCACGAGATGAAATGACCAAGGCCACGCCGCTGTTGCAAGCCATAGAAGATGGCAATGAAGTCATTGTGACTTTACTTTTAGATCATCCAGATATTGAAGTAAATCTTCAAGACAAGGATGGCAAAACGGCATTGTGGCTGGCGACTGAGAAGGGCCAAGAAGTCCTAGTCCGCGTTTTACTTTCCGAAGACAGCATCGATCCTAATATTCAAGACAAGAATGGCCTTACACCTTTGATGCTTGCTGTTATAAATGGCAAATTAACAATTGCCCAGCTCCTACTCAATAGTGACAACGTCAGTATAAATGCACAGGCTGATAGCATACGTCATAGCGGCCGAACAGCTCTGTCCTTTGCATCCTCAAGAGGTTGCGACAGTATAGTAGAGATGTTGCTGAATCACAGCGAAATTGACCCTGATTTGAAGGATGACTCAGGTCGGGCGCCATTGTTTTGGGCTGTCGAGAATGGTTGCGCCAGGGTTGTTGAGATGCTGCTCTCTCACGAAAAGGTGAATCCTGAATTGGAAAATGGGCTGGGTTACTCACCCTTGCAATGTGCGAGAGTCAACAAGAGGAGGGATATCGAGCAGCTACTTATTGACAGGTTGGGACTGCACGGCCCCAACGAAGCCTAGAAATTATATCATATCATATACGTTATCTATAAATATACATCCCAAAGAATGTATCGAGGGAAGTTTTGAATCCACCAAGATACCTCGAAAGAACAGAAATGTGAAGTAAAAATGTACATTTTACATGGAGATCTAAAATCCGATCGAAAATACCCCCCCTGACACACATCCAAAGCCAATTCCTTTTTTGGAAGGGGATATATCCCATGCTTGTGGTCTATAGTCAGGAGGAAGTTATAGGAAATTCTTCCCGTTGCTCTGGATCCAGGTGTATTCCGCGTTGAGGCTGTAGTGGACTTCATTTTCGATCCTTCTACTAGAAGAACCCGAGGCAATTTCTATCTGTAAAAAGCATGGTTCCACCAGCAGGTGGGAGCCATCTGGAGTAAATGATAGGGTTGTAGGTATGAATCCGATCTCAAGTGTTTGCTGGAGAACTCCTTTTGTTGTATCCCATATTTTAATAGTTTTGTCATCTGATACTGATGCTAGCAGCTTGGAATCAGAGGAGAAAACAAGATTATGGATATAATAGGTATGGCCCCTGAGCGTATACTTGATGGTGCCCGTTGCCGTGTTCCAGAGTTTGACATTAAAGTCCCATGCTCCTGGTGCTAATAGCGTACAATCAGGCGAGAACGCGACTGCACTCACCCCGTTTGTATGGCCTTTAAGTGTGAGGTGGAGTTTTCCTTCCATAATATCCCAAACTTTGATTGTTCTGCCACCTGATTCGAATGCCAGCAACCGGGAATCAGGGGAGAGAGCGACTGAGTTGACAAAGTATATGTGGGCCTCGACTGCAAATTGGATTGTGCCTTTTGTTGCATCATAAACTTTAAGAGTTCCATTCCGTGATGCGACTGCTAGGAGCTTACCAGTGGCAAAGAAAGAAACCGACCTAACCGCTCCAATATGGCCCAATAGTGTATCTCGTACTGCCCCTGTCGTTGGATCCCAAATCTTGACTGTTTGATCGTCTGATCCGGATGCCATCAGTTCACCATCATCAGAAAAGGCAATTTTGTTGACCTCATCGGCATGTCCCTCTAGGCTCTGCTGGGCCGTCTCTTTTGTGATGTCCCAAACCTTGACTGTTTTATCACTTGATACCGATACAATCAAGTTGGAACCAGGTGAGAAGGAAATTAAGTTGACGGTGTTCGTATGGCCGTGAAGCGTTAGTTGGATTCTTCCGGTTGTGGCGTCGTAAATAACAATTGTCTTATTATTCAATCCCGCAACAAACTTCTTGCCATCGTCCGAAAATGCAACCGAACTAACAGAACAGTGACAATTGATTGTGTGTTGAATCGCTCCTGTTGCCGTATTCCAGACCTTTATTGTTTCGTCCGTTGACCCGGACACAATTAGGTCGCCATCAGGTGCGAATGCAATGGAATCAACAACACTCGTATGGCCCTCCAGTGTGTTTTGTCGTTTTCCTGTTGTTGAGTCCCAAATCCTAATCATACCGTTTGTTGCCCCTGATACCATCATGTTGCCATTGACTGCAAATGCGACAGAGTCGGCCCGCTGCTTGCGATGGTTGAGTGTGTGCCGGAGTTCGCCGGTTGTCACGTCCCAGATCTTGGCGGTTTTGTCGTCTGATCCTGATGCCAACAGTGTTCCATCAGCGGAAAACGACACAGAACGGACGGGTTCGCCTTGGCCCTGTAACGTACGCAGCAGCTGGCCCGTTATCGTATCCCAGATGTGAACTATCCCAGAATACAATGCCGATGCCAGCATCCTGCTATCACCCGAGAAGCCAAGAGAAAGCACCCATGTCCCTTCCTCTTCATTCCCCAGTATGTGCGTGTGCTGAAGTTTGCCCGTTGTTGCATCCCAAATATTGATTTTGCCATCAACCCCCCCTGAGGCTATCCACCTACCGTCTTGCGAGTATGCGACGCAATCGACGTTCTTGGTGTGACCACAGAGTGTCAACAAGCACGCACCCCAGTGGTGTTCCATGGTCGGCTGCGCTGGTACCCAATCAATTTGTCCCTGAAAAATGTCTCTGATGATGCTTTTCTGCGGGACAAAAGGAAGTGCTGATGAGTAAACCTGCAGGGGTGCATCGTCAATTACAGCACAAAACCGAAGAAGAATGTGTTTCGCATCATGCAGAAATTCTAACATCTGCACACCACCTGCAGGCTGAGAATGTCTTATTAGTGAGTGGTTCATATGGGGCTTCGAATTGACTCACTTCAATTATATTTTGCAACTCCCCAATCAGCCGATTGGTCTCTGATATCTTTCCCATAAGGCTCAATGCTTCAAGCCAATGGAGGAAGTAAGACCTGAGAAACTGGTGCGCTTGGTGCTTGTCATCAAGTATAACTTTGCCCTCTTTGAGATGATGTATCCAATACAGACATGCGTATTGAACTTCGGGAGACAGAGAGCTGTTCAAAACCTCTGGGCTAATCTCCTTCCTGGATTTACCAGCCATTCCCAGATTGCACATATCGTATCTAAGATTATCATTGCCCGACAGAAGCCCAAGACACTTAGATGCCAGTTCTGTATGAGTATTTTCCTCGTCAACCCAAAACTCATGAACAATTCTGTTCTTGTTGACAAGGAATTCACGCAATGACGAGTGAAAGGTCCTGACGGGAGAAGTTGTGTTCAACGGAACTCTAAGCACTGGATGAAGTGATCTCAAGAAGCCCGAAACTGTACGAGGGTTGATGTCCAGGAGTTGCGCGAGGGACGAAATCGAGAGAGGCTCCGCAAATAGGACAATTGGGCCGACAATGTTTCGAAAATCTTCAATCACAGCAGTCTTCTGAGAGTCAGTCTTTCCAGCAACGAGGCGTTCGAGAACTGGAGCGTATGTTGCCACAAGCTTGTCGTCGTATGTCTCAGCTGGATATTTCAGAATCCGAGAAAGCTTATCGGCTGGGTCAGACGGTGGCCCGTCTGCTAGGAATCTACAGACTGTTGCGGCAGAAATGAACAGAGGGACTGTCATATCCACAAGTCTTTGGACATCTTCCTCGCTGGGCCACTCATTGGGAAGCTGGGCGCCTCCAAAGGCTTGAACATTGTGCTTGTCCTTGATTATTGAGAGCTCATGCTTGAGATAATTAGAAATGTCTTGTTGGATCACGGGTTGTGGTATTGTATGTAGAGCGGCATTTTGATAAGACTCCTCTCCAATGTGGTCGAATCCGAGGGTCACGTGGTGGTCCGGTCGGCTGGTTATGAGGAATCTCAAATCCACCTTGGAAAGTGTTGCTTGTTGCGATAAAATGATAATGATGCGCCTAACGTCCTCGTCATTGTCACACTCATCCATAGCATCAATAACAACGACGATTCTCAATGGATCTTCAATGTCATCGTTGACTACATTAAGCGGTTCCGTGATTAGCTTCTCAAACTGTTTGGCCATGGCCCCGGTTGTGATGCTAGGGTCATCGTTAACCACTTTCTTCACATATTCCGAAAACTCAGGACGTCTGTCACATAGTTGTTTACTGATGGTTGTAAAGAAATATCCAGCATGGCTGCGATCGCCATCGCCCCTTTTGAAGAAGAAGCTAGCGCCAAGGTGGCCAGATCTATCAAGCTTCTGGGCCAGAGTCCGGGCAACAGTGGACTTGCCGGTTCCGGCGATTCCCTGTAGCCAAAAAATACGCTCACCGTCGGGGTCATGGGCCCAGTTTTGGATATTTTCGAGCAGCTCGACTCGCGTGTTCATGTGGCATTTTACATCGTATTCATCAGAGTGAGAGTCGTACGCGGCACCTTCGGCGTGTGGCAAGTCAGGAAGTAAGGTATATTTGGGAATCTCAATACTCTTTTCACTAGAGGAGGTTAGTATCATTCCAACCCAGTATTTGGCCCGAAGTACCCTTGTCCGTGAATTTCTTGATGGGATTCCCTTACGAGCTGCAAGATTTCTTCCACATCGGATTCATTCTGATGTTGACAATAGCTTTCGCAGTTATCCGCAGCCTGGATAAGCTCATTGCCAATGTTCAGAAGATTTTGGACATGGGCCTCCACATCATCAAGCTCCAACACGGCGGTGGGCACGCTGCCGTCACTTTTCCGAAGCGCGAAGCTAAGGAACAGCAATGATTTTACATAGGCTTGAACTATAATATCTTCAAGATATTCCAAAATGTCTATTTGAGACTCGAGGGAACCATTTTGGGAGTTGTACAACTTCTGGTAGATGGCGCACTGAAACATCAAGGTAATGACCTTGGCTAAACCAAGAGTTATTTCGCTGCTTAGTCTGCCTTGTGAATTTAGAGACTAAAGGTGGTTAGCCAGGAATTGCACATATCAAGCGCTAGAAACACTCACCATTACGACGAATCGTACAGCAGCACATGGCAACGCGGCATGGACAGGGTCAATGCTGACGGCAGCGTCGCCAACTAGGACAAACTTGTCCAGAATCGATATTGCGTTGTCGATGGATACACGCACAGAATATTCATTTGCGCCCACTGCGATGTTCCACGGGTGGACTTCGTCGCCTGATCCTCGTCCAGCGATTTCTTGCTCCATAGCCTTATTGATATCCTTGGCTGACCCCTGTAGCGTGCCAAGTTCACCAGGTCCAGCTTCCTCATTCGACTGATTCGAAAGCTTCTGGAAAGTCGCAACAATCTGGGGATCCCTTTCCGACTTGATCACATGATCCAAGGCCTTGTCCCACAACCTGAACCCAGCAGGAGGTGTGCACCCTGGCTGAGATGCATCTTCGGAGACTTTTTCTACGCCTTCATTCTCATTTGAGGCAACACCTGCAACACCTACATGTGCCGATGTCTCGATAACAATTGGTGCTTTGGTTACCGATGTAGGTCGCGGCTGCAACAAGTCAATTTCGTTAGCCACCTTAACAAAGGGCGTTCGATGACAGAAGGGGCATGACTTTGTCACTCACCGGAGGATCGCTCTCGATCACATCATTACCGGGACGAAAGCAGTTGCAGCGCCGAGCCCAGCGCCTCCATCTGCTTCGAGTTGACGCGCCCGGGCTCATGCTTGCGACAGTCTCAAAGGCGGTTCCCGATGAGACAGAGCTACAGACTGTACGAGAGATGTATCAAAGCTCACGATAACGCTAAGTGGTCGCAAAAGAGACTAGAATTGTTTCCTGGCAAGAGGTGAACTCATGCGGAGTGACGTTGCTAGAAATCAGTTTGGATGGGCATCCGAAGCGGTGAAGGTAATTGCGGCACGGGCAACGAGGCTTGAGGCGGATGGCTGGTAGCATTTTTATGCAATATCATGCAAAGTTGTGTCGCTTTGTTTTTGGTTTGGTGCACGGTGGTTGGGACGCCACCCAACCACGACCCACACTTCGCCGCGTCGCGTCTGCGGATGCGATGCAATTCTCAGTCCGTCCTGGGTAAGGCGAGGACTTCTTTTCTTCAATTACAGTTCGATATTTGTGTTTAGCTGTAATCGCTAAACAAAATTTGGCAAGCTGCAAAGGGGTGGCCTCGAAGAGGCTAAAGTGATGGCGCTTGATATAAATTTAAATCAGGGTTATAGATTTAGTGTCATCAACGCAACACCAGGCTTATTTTCATGTGTTCAATTAAATATCTTAGGTATTTATTTCAAGTATCTGTGTTCCTAAGGGCAGCAGTAACCGCAATATCCATTAACCATACAACAAGTTGTGGTACGAGGACATTGGTAACCGGCGCACGGCTTCGCGCAATTTCGAGAGCCTATTATTTAATATTGACAAATATTCTCAAGTTTTAGTACGATATGAGTACACACCCGTCAAACCCTCCGCCAGGTCACCTACAAGGTCGCAGCCTTCAAAGGATTGAATCGGGGTAGCGCTTATCTATTTCACATTGGAGTCCGGTCCGTGGTCCGCTAGAGATTATTCGCTCACGATGGCAATTTGTGCCAAGATATGATATACCGATCTCACCCATCTTGTTTGGGGCCGCCTCAGCATAACTGCAAGAAAATTAGCAAAAAAGTGCCATGAAAAAATGCATCAAACAAACCAAAGCAAATATAAGGAAATAATAGCTGCAAAGGTACGCATTGTGGATTAGTTGGAAAGGGGACAAGACTTGAATGTCTGGACGCATGCCAGTTGCATTGGCATAGAAAAAAACGCAGCATAGCTTGTAATGCATACGTCATAAAACACGGCACGCGGAGCTAAAGCAGACAAAGCCGTAGCTCGGTACTTTCATGCTGGTGGATTGTTTCTCGCAGCTACTTGGCCACTGACCGAAAATCACAACCTAATTTGGCGTAGTGTCTCACGAGATGAACAATTTCCATTTCCCTATAGCCTCCCTGATTGGCGAAGTACGGTATAATCTCGCGAAATTCGACCATGGAGTGGAGCAACTGTTTGCCCTTTTCTCCGCGTTTTGGCTTCTACCGGCAATTTTGATTGGTTCTCGGCACTTTGATGAGGGCGTTTTCGCCTCCACTCCGCGGTCGGATCTCGCGAGATTATACCGTAGCAGTCTTGTAAGTGGCAGGCTCTCTCTTAGTGGCCAGTTTGCAAATGCTAAAAGCTTTCGCAAGGTTGGCAAAATCAACAGGTTCCGGGCTTTTTGCCATTCACAACTCGAATCGATATGTTTGCGCCTTGTGTACTTGTGCCATCCATTTAGTTTAGACGCGCGTGAATGATACGATTCATTTCTTAGTAAGTAGTCTCAATAACGCTCAGTCTTCCACCATCACTCACAACGCAATTTCCATTGCTATAAGCTCCAGCACAAGATGCCAGGTATAGGGGTGATCTTGCACATTAACTCAGTTTCAGGGGTATTTACACATACCACTTCCTCTCCCGGTGACAACCCCAATAATTCTGCGGATATTGAAGAGATCACTTACCGAAACAAAGCCAGCTATAGCTAGAAAATCGCTTGGTTTAATCAGGATCTTAAAGTTAGCAGAATGAATTATCGCAATTTCTTTTCTTTCCTCAAGTAAGGGGTCAAAGAGAGGCTTTGATTTGTCTTGTCGTTTGGACCTTGACCACGACTGCAGGGTAGCCAGTAATCCGGTTGCCAATTCCGTGCCCACAAAAAGTTCGGGTAGCATTCCGAGTTTTAGTGGGTCAACATGACCAACTCGGAATGGCTCAGATCATCCTGGTCACACGGCTCACTGCGTCTCGTCCGTATCTGATTTGCCTCTGAGTTACATGATCAAGCAGGCTAATATTGATTTTACATATCTAAACTCAAAGTAGTGAACCAATCCGTTGAATCCCATGTATCTAAGGATTCCGCGATAGCGGTCAGATGCCCAGGTTGTGAGTAGCTCTCCTCCGCGTTAGCTCTCTCCACCCAATCTAAGAGGTCCGTCCCTACCGCAACGCTGCCCTCAATTGCAGGTTCGGATTCTACAATTTCGGAGCTGCCTACTTGACCGCCAAAGTCCCGGGCCGTCACCACCACTATCGTGGTGGCATCTGTAGATGGCGTTGCTGTCTGGGGTCGCTGCGTCTGTGTCTGTGTCCGTGTAGCCTCGCAAGACAACAGTTGTCCGGCTTCTCCCAGCATCTGTCTCAGATGTTCAAGCTCAGATAACCGACCCTTCGCTGCAACGTTACCCTTGGAGACCATGATTTGCAGGGCGTCAATGATGGTCTGCAGCCATGGGCCGTCGTTGACAAGGGAGGGGAAGTTGGCCTCTGCAATGGAGAGATAGGTTCCTGCGGAGAAGGCACTCTCCAACTCAAATGGCAGAAAGGATTCTGCAGTAGTAACATTAATGACGAGCTTAGCGGTTTGGTGGTTATGGTGGCCTCGTGAAGCATCACATACCTATCAAGTGTTGGTCTTTTAGTGAGGAGAGAATGCCGCTGATCTTCTTGGCTGACTCGATGCCAATCATGAGAATGTGGCGGATCGGGTCCTTCCAGAAAAAAGCAGCTGCCTCTTCTTCTGACGATGAAAGCCGTTTCTCTAGAAATACAAAGAGGAAAGGTCTCGTCGCAACAACAATACACTGGTGCAGGAGAAACACGTCAGCACGATTTACGCGTGTGGAAAACGATGGTGAAGCAACTGACGAACCTGGTGATAAAATATGTTTAATTGGCCGGCAATACGGGATATCCCTCCGCAAGAACCGGCCGTGGGAAGGCTGAAATGGGTGGTGAGTCCGCTGGCCACATGGGCCACGTTTCGAAGGGCCTGTTGGGTGCGGGAGACAAAGCTCGGGTTTCCCGCGACATCTCGACGATAAACAGCTAATCAATACGAGTCAGTCTAGTTACCTCTGTAGTCTGGGCTATTGGAGACGCACAGTTAACAACCTGGGATATCGCGCGGGAGAGCCCGACCTGTATTTCCATGGCAGCTGTGCGCTGCTCGGAGTCGGAAAACACGGGCAGGGGAGCGGCGATATCATCGTCCTGCACCTGTATCAGTAGTCCCTGCAGCGATGATATTTGTCTATCCAGAACAATCATTGTCCACCATGACTTCCTGCAACGCTGAATGAGATCAGTATCGTTGCTCTCTGGTTGCATAGCTGTGTGCATTCCGGCCGTGATACCTAGCCTTATTCCTTGTCCAATCTGCCAACATCAGCTGGCTGCGCGCTCAAAAGGTTCTAGATATTCACCTTGTCATAGGCCATTATCCTTGAATCAAGGGCTAGGTAATAGAGGGCCATGCAGGAAAGGATCTCAGTACCGGTTGCAGAGTCATGAATTAGATGCGATGGTTCTGGCAGAAGATGAGCAGCGCGGACAAACAGGTCCGAGCCGGGCGGCTTCGATTCCTGTCCATCGCATGTGGTGAAGGCCTTTCCGAAGGCTATGAGTACAAGGAAGTGGATGTACCACAAGCTCATCTTATCGATCCCCTCGGCTGGGTCATTGTAGAACTGGTACAGCTGAGGCATGAAGGTGGCCTCGTCAAACAGGTGGTAGATCTGGCCGGCATGGAATTTGACAGCATTGAGAAGAAATACTGCATGGTCAATTGAAGGCAATGTCTCAAGTGCTGACTCGACCGGCGTTCTCAGCCTACCGCAGCCCAGATTCGATAAGTCGTAAGGGTGCCATGTGGGATAGGGATCTTGGGAGAAGCGGGAGTGGAGCAGACGTAAGGCCCGTTGGGTATAGGAGTAATTGGATGAATGCCCCAGAAAGTCTGATTGCCAAGAATCAGCGAAAGGTGACTGGAGAGGGATGGCAAAGTGAATGCTCACGCGGTCTCCCCTCTGGACCTGTGATGTGGGTTAAGTAGCCTGGCGAGAGCACTGGGTTGGTTATACAGGTGCCTTCATCCTGCCCTTGGGACATGGGTGTCGGCCCTTGGAGGTAGGCTGTTTGAGGTGTGTTGGCGTCATTGAATTTAGATGCACGAGGTGTAGTCTTACCTGGGCTCACCGAGGGAGAGCGCTGCTGATGGGATTCTAGAGCGGCCAGCTTGGCCTGGAGTTCCGCGAGATACCTGCTTGTGTTAAGTTGTCCATCGTATTGCAAGGTAGGCCAGACTGAGGAGAGAACGAGTATACCTTTTGGAGACAGTGACTTTGGCTTCGTCGACCTCGTAGTGGCAGGTGACTCTGCGGCGTTTACAGGGATCACAAGGAATCTTCCCGCCGCATTTGGTTTTGTGTCGTCGGCATCGGATGCACCTTTTAAACCATGTTAATACAGGAACGGAAGAAGACGTGGATTCTTCCTGTGTCTAACGCATTTAAGCTCCGCCTCCTTGTGCTGTGCTCCTCGCCAGCATCCATCGTACGATAAGCGGGAGAAGCGGAATGGTGAATGGGTTATCAGGGGAGTGAGTGGTGTTTTGGGTTATTGTTCGGCCGTCGACCAAAGCTACTACGGGATGGATGTTTTCAGTATAGTCACTGGGGAAAGGATAGTAGGGTGAGTACATACTACCCGCTGAACTGAGAATACAGCGCCCATCCATTGCCCCACGCCGCCCTGGCTTGCCACTTTTGGGTCACGAGGATAGGTTCCGGCAGTAGTTACCGTCCCACTGATAGAGGAGGGTCAAGCTACATTTCTATTGGGAGATATGTGGAAAATTCGGCAAGCGGGGCCGAGATCCCACTTTCTAGTGCGGACTCGCGCACGCGTGGGGGAGTCAATAACTCACATCTGGGGCAACTTGGATTGTGTGGAGATGACCGGGAAGTTCCCCATGTACATGACTGATAGGCCGTAGCAGATAAACCCCGCACGTTAACCTGTGTCCGGTACTGGAGGGAGAGAATTGAATCTCAGAAAAGGTTCAAGGGCGCGACATCAGGACGAGCATCATTTCCGAATAGCTATCCGTGCATGAACAACAAATCTTGAAGAGGGGTGTCAGAAGGATACTTGGATATCTATAGAATGCCGCAATCTACGCTACTTCTGATGTGTTTTCCGTCTGCTCCTTTTTCAAGATGTTCGTATCGTTTAGATACCACGTCAAAGACTCCAACTCTGGCTTCGGAAACTTCTCAGCCATTGTCCATCCGTTGCCGAACCACCCGAATTCATTGTCGTCATAGTACTCTATATCGAAGTCCTCCCAGCGAGGCCTAGTGAGCGTTTTGATACAGTGCAGGCTGCTTCCGGGCCACATGGCCGTAACACGACCGCGTTTCTGCTCCTCGCGCGACGCGCCCGGCGTGTACGTCTTGTACCACGAGTTGCACTCCTCCGCAAAAACGGTGCGCTTGAAGAAATTGTCGCAATAGTTGGTGAACGCCTTGACAGCACGGCTCTTGGGCTGAATGCAGCCGATGTTATCGTACGCCATCCGTTTAAGGACCTTGCCAATGTATACATGCGTCTTCTCGATGACCAAGAGAAGGCTTCCAGCTCCAGGTAAGGCATTGGGGCCCATGGACTGGAAGAAATTGGGGAATCCATCGGTGCACAAACTGAGGTAGGTCTCTGGGCGGTGTTGGAAGCGTTCGCGGAGGTTAACGCCGTCAAGACCGTAGATGGGGAAGCTCCGGTCAGCAGGCGAGGTTTGGAAGCCGGTGGCACAAATGATAACATCAAGGGGGTGGTGCTGGCCGTCTGCCGTAACGATTCCGGACTCGTCAACCCTGGAAATGCCACAGGTAATGGTGTTCACCTTTGGGGATGACAAAGCCTCGAGATAGCCTGGGCCCGGTGACATTCGCTTGCAGTAAGGGGAGAAATCGGGCCGCAGCTGATCATAAATCTCAGGTCTCTCCTTGAGCCTCTGGAGCATAGACTCTTCGGTTCTTATGCGAATATCAGCCTGCTCCTTCGACCCGCTGAAAACAACGCCATATTTGTTGTTAATATCATACTCGATAGCCCGTCGGTATTCCATGTAGGCATCGCGATCCTTCTCCCAGAGCTCCTTCTCTTCCTCGGAGTACTGAAAGTTACCTCCGCCTTCCTTAATACGCTGCTTAGTCTTGCTGTCCCCGAAATGGCCAGCGATCCAAGAGCGGCCACGGATATAGTGGTCCATGTGCTTGACATCAGGTAAGATGGAGGGCACGATCTGGAGACCACTGCTTCCGGCACCGATCACAGCGACGGACTTGTCCTGTTTCGTGCATCTTGGTTAGCCTGCGGATGATGGCCTAGATAGGGGTTAACGCGTACCTTGAGGCTGATCTCAGGATCCCAGCTGGCGCTATGGAGCAGAGCGCCCTTGAACGAGTGGATCCCACTGATCTCGGGCCACTTCAAATCGTTAAGAATTCCCTCTCCGGTTACGAGAACATCGGCGGAATCTTCATACTCAAGACCAGTGGCTAGGTTGCGGAGCTGGACAAACCATTTTTTGCATGTCTTGCTCCAACGCGCCCCAGTACATTTCTGTTCGAAACGGATGTGCTTTCTCACGCCATATTTGCTGGCGATATCCTTCCAATACTGAAGGATCTCGGGGGCCGTGGCGAAGAAGGAACTCCATCGGGGAGAAGACTCGTAGGTCAGCTGGTAGGCATGGGCTGGAACATCTACAGTGGACAGTCAGTGAAACGGTCGGCGTGATTGCGGAATGCGGTGGGCTTGTCTTACCACATGCGCAACCAGGGTATCTGCGGGGAGTATTAGCTCCACACTCTATGAAATCATTTTTTCACAAGCTCACCTATTCTCAAACCATGTTCCACCAAGTTCGGTGTTTTTTTCATAGATGACCAGGTCCAGTTCGGGTACCTGTTTCAAGAACTCGACGGCTCCACAAATCCCTGAAATACCAGCACCGATATAGATGACCTTCAGGGGTCTGGCCTGATCCATGCATCGCTGTGACACCCAAATGTCGGGTTTGCTGTCAACGGTTGTCTGTACCGAGTCTTTTGTGCTGGGGGTTGTGGTCCCATTGGTCGTTAAACCATGGGCATGGTTATCATTCGATGTAGACTCAGGCACTTTGCCATTGTTGTTGCTAAGGGAGTGTGGCATGGTGGGCCGCGTGAGAGGAAAGGTGCAGGTTCGGGTGAGAGTAAAAAAATGAGGCCGAGCTGTGTGACTGATAGAAGTTTACACTAGGGTCACCGAACTAGCTTCTAATATATCTCTCTTCTTCCAAAAGTATAATCGGAGTACTCCCACGTTGACTTACCGAAAGGTTGCCTTATCATCACGAGACCATCTTGCCGTCTCGCATCGATGTCACCTGAAGCGCCATACCCCTCATCGGGTGCCTCTTTTTGGCACAAATTCCCGAATACCCCGGGGGCTTTTGCCGATAGGTCGACACTCAAGGCCATCCTGTTACGTCTATCTTATCTACGCCACACTGCGGTATAGGCTTCTTACATCTCTATGAGATAGGCATATTCAAGTCGAGTGTCCAACCCCATTTTCGGCTAGTGAGAACTCGCTTAGTACCTCCGAGTCTAACTCCAACGGTCTCGGAGCGCCCCACCGATGAGGGGCCGCTTGTGGTCACGGGGTACTCTGCAGTAATTAGATCTTTTCTCCGGATTTCGGGTCGTCACTTACCATTATCGATATCTGCCCTTGCTCAATTTTCCATCATCTGTCTTCATCGATCAGTGGGTTTGCCGACTGCGGGACTCGCTAAAAAAACAGTGTGATTTGTTCGTGGGCTGGTTGATGCAATGTAGTAATGTCACCGAAATTCCGGGATGTTTTCAATTTGGCCATGGATTTCCCCGCATTAATGTTGGATCTATAATTGAACTAACTTACAACAGCGGGCTGCGGCGTCCTTGCCTAAACGCCTTGAACGCTAGGATAACCTACCAAGTTAATTGGTTCAGAATGCCGCTTAATTACTGACCACTTTTTTTCTCTCTTTGATCTAATTATCAAACCCGCTATCCATTATGGCAGCAATCTTAGAGCCCATCATTTACAATACAAGCCGATCCCCCATGTCCTAGGACACAATAAGCGGCCAATGGAGCGGATGAAATCCATCAGCTTTGTGGTTCAATGTAACCGTGGTGTATGAGGGGTATGTCCATTCTCTATATTGGCTAAACCCTTGGGCGCATCCTCACGCTAGGTCAGCAGACATGTGGCGCAGTTTCAACCCCCAGCTGTCGTTCGCCTTGAGGCTGCCTGCGACTTTTCGGCATTCTTCAAATGCTTCAAAATACCGCAACGTCAGCATTTGTAGCTCGTTATGACTCTAGAAGCCCTGGCCGCGCTTGGTTTGGCTAGCAGCATTATCCAGTTTGTTGATTTCTTGTGCACCCTTTTTGCAGAGACTAGGGAAATCCGAAATTCGCCGCTCCACCAGAATGAATTCGAGCTAAGGGAGGAAGACATGCGACGACGGCTTGACGGCCGAACAAAGGGGTTGCTTGAGTCATCGTCGCGCCAAAGCTCCTCAGACATACCCACCGTCGACTTTCTTCACAGGACCGTACGAGACTTCTTATTGACGGGGAATATGCTACCCAGTCTCATCGAGCATCGCGATGTCGATTTTGATGCAAACGAATGCCTGTGGAAAGCTTTTCTGGCTCAGATGAAATTGGGCCCTTTGCCGAAATCGCGTGACTCCTTATTGGATCCTTTAGAGACAGTGTTATACTATGCCCACGAGATTGAGTTGAGCAGTGGCAAACCCGCAAACACTGCCTTGGACCAAGTAGAGAAAGTTGTGGCCACCAAGCCCGGGTCGCGATGGGCTGGAAAGATTCAGTAAGATGGATGTTTCTTGGGCCATGCCATTAGCAATAATTTACACCTCTACGTCGCCGAGAAGTTGGCTGGATCACAACACATGAGCGTCAAATCAAGTTTGTCAATGCTGCATGTCTACCTGCGTGCCGCAACAAATCTTTCGACTAACCCGACTCAGCGGTATCTGAACCCAAATGTAGTCAAATTACTGCTCAGCAAGGGCGCAGATCCGAACGAGAGCTTGAACTTCGTGTCTACAGTCTGGACGGAATTTCTGACTGCAATGCACAAATCCAGAAGCTTGTTTGCGGACCGCGCTGCTCTAGTGGAGACGATAGCGCTTCTGATATCCCATGGAGCTGATCTAGATATACCCGTACAAATCGGGACACTAAAGCACAAGTCTCTAGACTCCGGGAGTCACCAAGATGCCTCCGAGGTCATAAAGCACCACTTTAAAAAGGAAGCCGCGTGGTTGCTCAGCAAAAGTCCGTCTCGGGCGCCTTACTTCAACAGAAACCCATTTAGCTGGCTCTTTTTTCGATAGCCCACTAAGAAATTTGCCGTATACCCCGGCCAAGTACCTTGTCTGCAAGGGCAGCTTTCTTGCAGCTTAAGTTTGGGGGGGGAACCAGGGGGCGGCTATTCTTAGCTGACCGGGAATCACAACTAGACCCTGCATGTTCCACCATGCCCTGGGGCGTTCAAACCACTACCGGTCAGCAGGGATACGCACCCGTTCATCTTAAACTCAATGAACAACGGCTGAGGAAGGAAGAAAGGTAGAATCAAGTCATGTCGGCCTCAAGTTGGCAGAGAGCAGAAAATATGATGGGCAATGAGTGACCTGCCCCGTGTCCTTGGTCACAGGCAGAAAAAACGGCATATTTGACACATCTGTTCACGTGCACAGCTCGACTCACAGCTCAAATTCCCCTTCATAGATTACGGCTTGGTCCTTGAGCTCATTGGCTGACTCGTGGTTCGTTGCCCTGTGCACGCCACAGGGGCAAAATGGCGCCGAGCAGTGGGGACGAAAAGTGGACGAGTGGATGAGTGTTTTGGCCGTCTCTAGCCAGGGCATTCATCTTCAAACCACATCGGGCGGTCCTGGATTTTGTTTCCGTTATTCCCCGCCACCTGACTGAGTTGTTTCAACCGCGCCAACGTTTGGGTTTGATCCCTGCTGCTGTGTGGATGGTGGCCCCAGCGGTTCGTACTAGTTGGGCCGGGACTAAACTATATCGATTAGGCACAAATCTTACATCCCTCTACCTCAAACCGCCAGGTAGAGAGCAATCTTGGCTAGGATTTCCGAAGTAGCCGGGCTAAAGGGAGTGGATAGGGACTGTGTGCAGTGTTTGTGGGCAACCCTGCCTAACCCCAGCTCTACATACCTAGGTCATCCATTCGCAGTGTTTATGATCTACACCAGCATCATCTCTGTCAAAACCGATTTGTTATGAAAACCAGCTTCATGGATTTTGATAAGTGACCAAAATAAAACTGTTTGTTTACTCATCTTGGTGTATACCAACCATGCTTGAAGTTTGGCTATTCCTCATGGCAGATTCTACATCAGGTCAAGTCGAAATCCACAACGGCTACCCTATATCTGCGATTGTACATAAAACCTCAATGCATTCAAGATTATTGTTATTCTAGATTATGCTATTGTTCTCAACCCCTTCTAGCGTTGCACAACATATTTGCGCAATAGCTGTAACAGCGCAGGCCTCCAGGTTACGGTATGGCGTAAAGGGCAGAGCAACCATCACTGAGGATCGAGTCCGCTAAAGTGGATCGGAGCTAATTAGGGTGCTGGTCTGATCGTCACGGATTTCAGGGTCACTGATCCGTGCACGATGTTTTTGGTATGGTGTAGAGGCTATCTTTTCTTAGCTTTTTGCTCACCGTTACACTAACGAACTACGACGGTGATAATTTTCTTTTGCCTTCAGAAAAAAAAATTAAGAGGAATCGTCAGGATTGGATTTAAAATTTTCTATGCATGAATTCTAAGTGAACGCATCGGCAGCAAATCTGACCTCTCGTAATAACGAGTAAGATTGAGTCAAAGAGACGCCGAATGCGATGCGCTTTGACTTGGGGTTTGTCGCGGCCATAAAATGAGATGGCATGGGATGAAACTCACGCTAGGAGCCAAACGGAAAAGGTCGCCCTCAATACCTGACGGCGGCTCTATGCAAATCGACGGCAGGCTGAAAAGGCACAGACTGGGGGGCTCACTGGCAGATGTGTGGCAGCCTGTCAACCTCAAACGTTGTTATGCACAGGGCTTTGCTCGGACAGGGCTCGGACGCCTTGACAGACGATAATGTGCAAGGGACGATGAGCGGGAAAAGGGACGACTTGAAAACGACTATATACAGGAACGAGTTCTCCTCGAATCCAGAACTTCTCTCCATCCTCATCCTCACCATCACATTCTTTTCTACAACACAAAGCTTTGATAGCTTTCAATTAATTTTCACTCTTTAACGAATATTTTCACTTCTTACAACCACCAACCTTCACCATGAAGTCCACCTTCTTTGCTATCGCTCTGGCCTCCTCGGTCCTTGCCGCTCCCATCATGGACGACAGCCTCGAGGCCAGAAGCTACGACCTCCCTGCCGGCGGCAGCGACACCAACAGCGGTGGCGACTCATCGGGAAACGTCCCCGAGAACAACAACATCATCTGGACCACCACCACCACTTGGGGTAGTGGTTACACTCCCGTTGCTACTCCCACCCCCATTTCTGGAGGCGAATCTTCTGGTGTTGGTGGTGCTGGCGGCGCCTCTGGCAGCGGCAGCGGCAGTGGCAACGGTGGTGCCTCTGGTGGCCTTGGCGGCATCCTTGGCGGAGGAGCTGGCGGCAGCGGCAACGCTGGTGCTTCCGGCGGCCTCGGTGGTATCCTTGGCGGAGGCGGCTCTGGCAGCGGCTCCGGCTCTGGCGACGCTTCTGGAGGTGCCTCAAGCGGCATTGGTGGTATCCTCGGTGGAGGCGGCTCCGGCAGCGGCAAGGCTAGCGGTTCTGGTGGCATTGGCAGCATCCTTGGCGGAGGCGCCTCTGGTAGCGGCTCCGGCTCCGGCTCCGGCCTTGGATCAATTGGCACCATTCTCGGTGGTGGTGCCTCTGGTGGTGCTTCCGCAGGTGCCGGTGCTTCTGGCGGCCTTTCTGGCAACGCCGACCTCCTCGGTGCTCTCACTGGTGGTCTCTCTCCTCTCAAGGATCTCACCGGATCTCTTCGTAAGACACCCACAAATTTCTCATATAATCTAGTTCAAGGCTAACAACTCACAGAGGGTGTTCTCGGCAAGGTCAGCAGCGGAGGTCTCTCTGCGAGCGCCGGTGCCAGCGCGGCTCTCCCCTTCCTCGGCCAGCTCGAGACCCTGATCAGCGGACTCAACGCCAACATCACTGGCGCCGCCGGCGTCAACATCACCGGTGAGGCTGAGATTACTGCCTTTGTCAACGTCGCTGTCGAGATCTGCACCACCGTCCTCGGCAGCCTCAAGGGTCTCTCTGGCGGCGTCGGTCTCAACGGTGATGTCAAGGCCAGCATTACCGCCTGCTTCAGTGTTCTCGGAAAGCTCCTCGTCACTCTCACTGGTCTCTGCGCTGGCCTCATCCCTGGTATCGTCAAGGGCATCACCGGCCTCGTCGGCGGCTTCGGCTCGGGCGACTTCACCTCTCTGCTCGGCAGCGTTTTCGGTTCTCTCAGCGGCGGTCTTGGTGGAGACCTCGGTGGCATCTTTGGTCTCTCCATTTAAGTGCATCGCTCTATGTGATGACCAGTAGGAAACCCTAATTAGTACTGGATACTACTTTACCTAAATATATTATTCGTATGTGATGCCTAATATACTTGAATTCAACGTGAACTACGCCCCAATCCGGTCCGACAACCACTTAGGCTAAGATGGTCGGGTGAACCAATGTCCGTCTCACTAGCCCAACGCCAACCAATCGGCAGCCTTAAATAAATGGACCCAACGCGACTACTTCATCTAGCACCGTCATCATCGTGAGATTAACAGTCAGCAATCAAACCACGACTGATTGAATGGCGATAATTGCGGCAATGAATTTCGTCTCTCTTCCTAATGAAATAATCCTCAATGTCGCGGAGAAGTTGTCAACACGCGACCAATGCGAGCTGGCTTACACGTGCAAGCACCTGCACGGCCTCCTTATCCCCCTTATTTGGTGCCACGTCGAGTTCCACTCCAAGGGCTATCATCTGAGTGATCAGGAACTTGAAGCTCCAGCGCCGTTTATGCCCCCGTCGAAACATGAATCCATTACAGGCGGAATTGGATGGAAGCTGTTCCAAGTGCTGCGACTGGGTGGCCGTGATCCGCGCTCAAAGGAGCTGATGGCTCACGTCAAGAGCTTATGCGGCATCGTCGGCGCAGAACACAGCATCCGTTTCTGGCGACTGCTGCCCGACTTTGTCAACCTGACCGCGCTCGAAATCGATTGCACCTACTGGCGGACCTCAGACCAGGAGAAGTTCGCGCCGGAAATCGTCCAGGCTCCCATCCCCTATCTGCGGTACGCAAAGCTCTTTGGCTACATACCGCGCTCCGTGGCGCACTGGGTAATTTTCAAATGCGGCCCTACCCTCGAGCGTTTGGAGCTGGGTATGCTGGACCGTCCTCTTTCTCAGCGTTACTTTCAGCCTCTGCCCGAGGACAACCTTGGCGCGCTAAACTCGCAACGGAGTGACTTGCCGCTGGGCCTCGAGGACGCTGCCGAGGACTGGCATATCCCGCGGCCATTGGCAGGTTTCTTACATTCCGAAGCTGATGGAGAAGGGCTGGTTTTGCCTAGGCTGAGGCACCTATACCTCTGCCGACCTACGATACGGTATGGTCGCTATGTCGAGTACGCGTGGTCTGCACACACCGAGCAGGCGAGTCTTGCCGACTGGAAGCGGGTACTAGAGAGCTGCGGCAAGACTCTCCGAACGCTTGTACTCGAGGACAGACCCGGCGCTGTGTCTATTGAGAGGAACAAGTGGGACTCGCCGCGTTTCATGCAAGCCGATAGGGAGGGCCTTGGCGGCAAGTCGGTGGTGGAAATGATTGAGGATCTAGTTTTTGACAAGGACCGATTTCCGGAGCTGCAGGAGGCATACCTGTACGGGTTTCCCATTGGCGCATTGCTCGACAAGCCGCGAGAGCTCGTCCCCGGCGGGAGACTGATGGAGCGCTTCAAGGAGTCTGGGATAGAGTGCGAGGCTAGGCTTGGGACCTGGTGCTATTTTGACTGGACTACGGGTCGCACTGATTGGGAGCGGTGTGCGAGTGATGATGGCAACTATTACTCGTCCGACGAAGAGGCAAGCCTGAGTGGAGATGAGAAGACTAGCTTGACCTGGGATTGGCTCCTGGGAAGCACGCAAGACGAAAGTCCATGACCGAAAAGCATTAGACAAGGGCCACAATGATACTTTCATCTGGTGGTTTTAGGGGTCTTTATGTCATCTGTTTCCATATAATATATTCATCACTGCACATGATCCCTGAAATGCATCACATCATCCTCCGAGTCCTTGGGCAAGTAGAAGACATGGTTGGTCCTGTTGGCTGTGACAACCGTCACCTGGCTAGCACCAACCTTGGCAATATTGGGAACGATTTCAGAGCTGCCCCACACCCCATTATCTTTTACAACCCGGCACAGATTATCGCTGGTATCAGCGTAGTAAGCGTATGTCTTGCCCTCAAAAAATGTCGCTGCAATCGATGTAGCGCTTCTGGCGTTGGCGGAAGTCAATATTACATTATCTATAAAACACTGTTAGTCTCGTTTACCCAAAGCCTTCAGTGGCAATACTGAACTTACTCGTTCTCTCAAAGATGCCAAACTCGAAGAATCCAGTGAAATCTGCCTCTTGGTAGAGTATAAAACGGTGTTGGGTATGGGGATCACACCAGGCGGCCAATGACGTGTGTGCATCCACTCTTTCCTGAAGAAAGGGCTGTCTGGACTCTGTTGCGATATCATACTCGATTAGATATGTTGGCCCGCTGTTAGGCCCTTCAAGGAAGTACAACCAAGTGCCTCCACTATCATCAGATGCGCACGTGGCCAGTCTTCTGAAGTGGGCATATGTATAAAGCATGATGTTATATGATGGCGTGACACGGCCAAGGTTGATGAGCGAATCGTCAACTTGGTTCGGAGTCATCGCCATGACATGGTTAGTGTGACGGAATTTCGCGGTAACTAAATCTGACGAGGCGGCGAGCTTGTGACAGCAATCTTTATGTGCTCTGAATCCTCCGCGTTTTGGATCAGCTTCGTCGGTGCTGGATTTAGAGGCATAACCGAGTCTCCCGTCGCTCATCCTAGTATATAGAAGGATGGCAGTTTCCGCAGGCTTCGTCTCGTCCAGCGTAGCTGCGAAAGCCACCGTCATGGTGGCTGCGTTCTGAAGGTGCGAATTCTCAGCACCCTTTTCCTTCGCCCAGAGCCTGTTCCACGAAAGGTTCGATAGCATGTTGATGGTACTCTCTAGCTTGGAGGTGGTGCCTCAATAGTGGGAAGTGAAAACCTGAAATAGTGAGTGATTAAATCCAAGACATTTAGTTTGCACCAGTCAATCTCGATTAGCTCATGCCACTCTGTAGGGACTAAGGTTGATGTGGCGCACGAGGCGCTTCGTTGGCCATTCCTCACTGGCCCTTGGCTTTTCGTGTGTCCATTCACGCTAGTCACTCTGGTAAGTTGAGCTGGGTCTACCCAAGGAACCCTACCCATATGATCATGCACCCAGTCTCTAAATATTCTCTATCAAAATTATCGGCCTATTAACACAAAATTTAGCGAGGGGTTCGTCGGTCAGAGGTGCAGTTTGGTACCTTCGCTAGCAGGGTCGCCTGCCCAATGCCCATATCTGAACCGATACATAGCAAGCATCTGCGGCAGTAATCTCGGGTTCGTTCAGGAATGAATTTCATTTGAGAAATAACATAGAGAGAATGCATGAGAAGAAATCCGCCTATTATCCTCCCAGGATCCTTGATGTCCGCGCATGTGGCCTGTTCGTTGAGAAAGGAATGTAAGTTGTCTGTGAGATGATACGGGACTGATGCCAGAATATCTTCAACCAAGAGATGCCCCATCTCAATTAACGCAGGAGAAACCTCTTGATCTCCAGTAGTGGCCGACAGTTTGATAATCAGAGCAATGAGCAGTAATCTGGCCGCCCGGGCGATGTTCCAGACACCGGCCACGGACAAGTCAAAGTAGCTGTGCACCGCTCCAGGCCAGTGGCAAACTGGAATAGGTGATCTAGATCCGCTCGGATTCAATATTGCAACTACGGTTGGCTTGAAGGTTGCGGCTCGGGAGTTTTCCCAATCTGCGAAGCGTGCATTCAACGCAATGCACTCGTCCTTGGCCGCGCGGTAATCGTCCAATCCTGACAAACATTCGTATCTTGTCCACAGAAGGTCTAGGCCTGTCATTAAGCCCCCTAAGATTTGCCCATGGTCTGTGAGAGCAGAATTCGAGAAGGGTTTTGAAAAGTCTCTGTATTTCTTTGCGTCCCAAAGATTCAGTGGTGAACGATGACTGCGTAAAAGCGCAGCCAGGCCCTTTGCATGAATGTTGTGATGACCGGGATCCACAATATTAGTAGCTGCAATCTACATCAAGCAGTTAGTACTGACCCAAGAGTGAAGTGATGGAGAAAGGCGAAGAGCATATACCTCATAAAGACCAAGCATCATGACCATGTACCTCAATTCTGTAGTCTTTGCCGAGACTGGGTTCTGTATTGCCCGGGCCAGCGAACCCAAGAGCTCCTGGTGGAGCATCTCAGCTTCCTGTATTAGACGATGCCTGTTCATTGGCCTTCCATGGCAGTAAAGGGCCACATATTGGCACGCTTTCGCGAGGTCTGATTTTACGCCAAGACGAAGGGCCCTTGGCTCGAGCCCAGAGAGAAACCCGCTGGAAAGCGTCGGATTGGTGGTGGCAACGCAAAAGTCGTAAAAGAATGCTCGGAGAGCATACTCGCTTCTCGTTGCATCAGGAATATCTGGAGGGCTAAGGTCTTCTAGAAGCAACCCGGTACTAGGCGCCGGACCTCGCCTCGGCAGCGTGCATTTTCGAGCGGTGGATATGAAGGGCACCGGGAGACTGGTATTCTGCCTTTTATATTCTCTGAAAGCTGCGAATGCTTCGTCTTCATACCCGGCACAAGGACGGTTGGCTTTCAGACACCTCATGCATGACTAAACCGGTTCATCAATTTGGTCCTATTGTGTGGTGAGATGATGGG
Organism: Calonectria honghensis; assembly: GCA_013403855.1. NCBI lineage: Eukaryota > Fungi > Ascomycota > Sordariomycetes > Hypocreales > Nectriaceae > Calonectria > Calonectria honghensis. Next base: position 127,064 of record VTGB01000049.1, read on the forward strand.
GTCAAGACTGACAGGTCGAGCCAAATCGCACTGGTCCCATTCAAGATCATAGTTAGCCTAGGTGCTGCGCCGCAAGTATAGGGAAGGATGATGAAGAACCTTTTTACGGCGCTTCTTGCATGAGATGCAGGCTCGGGATACGCCGTGGAAGACCATCTTAATCCCACCCAATGTCGCGGCAGCCGTTGACCTGGTTCTTAACGGTAAGCTTCCACCGACGCGGAAAGTTTTCAGAAGGAAGCTGATACGGAGACTACCGACGATGAAATCTAAGCTGTTTCCATTAATAATCCTGCGTTTGTTCGGCGATAACCCGCGAAACTCCGTCAAACCGGGCATTACTCCTTACAGTTAGCGTTGCGCTCCCCCGCCAAGCCCCTGATGATCCAGCGCGGTGCATCCCTGATGCATGTGTCAGTGGACTATTCTTTTGTAGTTCGGAACCTAGCAAGATGCACGAGGCCATGAATCATGGCGAGGGAGTGGCCATCTTGCGGCCTGAATTTGCAAATTGGGAACCTCTGTGATCAACGCCCGTATGTAGTCTAATAACATGGGATTCTGGAGACATTTCTGGCCCTTTTTAGTTAGTCTTGCGCTTGGTGTCCGTTGCTCTGTCCCGCAATAACATCATGCTAGCGCATATCAACGCTTTACAACTCGGGGAAGACTTCGTTATAAAGGATTGACGTCGCATGCTCGTGTATAAAAGCCACCCTGTCTCTCCCGCTTTCTCTTGAAGAATCAGCTTCATCCTTCACATTGAATTCTCTCTTCCCCTTTGCTATAACTCGCCTAGGACTGCGATCACCGCAACCACAGAAGTTCTTTGTCCACTCCACCCTCACCAACAACAATGCAGCTTACTAACACTGCCGCCTGGGTTGTCTCCCACAACGCGTACCCTTACGAGATTAAGCCTGCTCCCGTTGGAGTGCCGGCGGACGATCAGATCCTCATCAAGAACCTTGCCTTTGCGATCAACCCAATCGACCACAAGGCACAAACGACAGATGTTCACAAGAATATCCTCGTCTACCCATGCATCCCCGGAGAAGATGTTGCCGGAGAAGTTGTTAGTGTTGGGCCCAATGTTACCCGTTTCAAAGTCGGCGACCGCGTGGCTGGTTGCGCAGCCGGCTTCCTCACTAAGCGAAACGAAGAAAAGGCTTTCCAAGCCTACACGGTTCTTTCGACTGACCTCACCGCGCGCATTCCCGATACCCTCTCACTTGACAAGGCCGTCACTTTCCCGCTAGGACTTTGCACTGCTGCCGCGGGACTGTTCAATCCCGACTTTCTTAATTTGCAACTACCTACCGAGCCTGCTCAAAAGCCAACCGGAAAAGCACTGCTGGTGTGGGGTGGTGCGTCGTGCGTGGGAGGAAATGCGATCCAGCTTGGCGTGGCTGCTGGTTACGACGTCATCACCACCTCGTCACCAAAGCACTTTGACATGATGAGAAAGTTGGGAGCGAGTCACTTTTTTGACTACAAGAGTTCCACGGTTGTTGCTGACCTTCTCAATGCTTTGGACGGCAAAGAGATAGCAGGCATCTACAATGCAATTGGCCCAGCAGCATCCGGCTTGGCACAGGAATTTGCCGAAAAGGCAGACGGTGTGAAGTTCATCGCCACAGTGGTGCCTGGAGGGCCGGTGCCTCCCAGAGGTATCGAGGTTAAGCATGTTTTTAGTCTTTCCATCACCTTGAGTCACCTTGCAAAGGCGGTCTGGGTAGATTACTTACCAAAGGCTCTTCAATTGGGATCCTTCCGCCCTTGGCCTGAGCCTTTGATTTTCGGAAAGGGACTGGAAAGTCTGCAAGCAGCTGTCGACCATGTAGGTACAAAGGGTGTTTCTGGCCAGAAACCGGTGGTTCTTGTATAATAAGCCTGGTACAAATTTATGCAATTACATGAAATTGGAATAAATCAACCTTTGTAATATTTAATCTATCATGATCGTGTTTCATTTTATTAAATGTAACAGCCATTTCATCACAGGTACAGTGGTAGGTCAGGTTGAGAAGCGAGGTTGTTGATAAACCTGGCTTCGGTTGCTCAGTCGATTCGAGTAGGTAAATATCATGGAAGTAATCCAGTCTGGTATTGATACAGCGCACTGTGATATTTACGCTGCATCGCGCGTGGCTTGTCCAAAAGTTCTGCCAATGGTCACCGCTCTGCGAAGGAGGACTTGATCGGCGGCGGGGTTACTCCATGTCGTCAGCATGGCGCTGTTTCGAGAGGCCCTTCTTAGCATCATGTAAAATACACAAACCTCCCCCGTCTATCCATGGAATCCAAGACCTTTCATAAATTCTCGAGCCTTCCGCCAGAGCTTCGTCATCGGGTATGGGATCTCGCAGTGCGCCCGTTGTCGGCTGAAGGACATCTCCACAGGTTCATCATTGTGTACCATCACTTTGGAAGTCCTGTCTACAACCCACACCCAATCTCTGGAAGTCTTCTGAAGCTGCATCAGCACAATGGATATAAACTTGAACTTGCCGTTCCTTGGGACCACCCCGAGCGTGGTACCAATGATTCCGTGTACGGCGTGGATCACGGCATGTGGATGGCTTGTCGAGACTCACGAGCAGCTATGGAAAGGGCTTTTCAAAAGAATGAATGGTGGTCAGAGCTGGAGGCTGAAAACTCCCCAAAACGCTTGGCTGGCCCTGGGAAGTACTTTCGCCAAGAGGATGCGTCACACAGCGCCTCGTATATTGATCGTGACGGACAAGAAACGATCGTTACGATCCGTCCAAACACCGATATTGTGCATCTTGATGCACTGGGCCTTGCCTGCGTCGACTGGTTCTACAGCTATGCAGCTGACACTGAGACCATTTTGGACTACAGAGGGCACGAAAGCGCAAGCCCAAAGCCCAGCTTTCTTGGTTCCAACATAGCCGTAGATTATGACACGGTCATGTTGGATATTTTGGAGGGGCGGCTGGCCCATAGATGCTTCACAAAGATCAAAATGCACTCGGAGTCCATTATAGAGATGATAAATTTAATCCACGATGAATGCGAACGAACGCTGTGGTTTATTGACCCCAGACTTCGACCACGGTCCGTCGACCCAGCTGAGCCGCAGCCACTACATAACCCGAAGACCACAGGCCCAGGGTATCCACCCCGAGCTGTGTTCCGATCAGGGGAGGCTGAGTTTATTGAAGTTGCTCGAGAGGACATGGAAAACTGGGAACTCGACATTGACGAATGGAGTACCAATAGCAAGACCGTTTTTGACTTTTTTTATGCTTTAGCTGTCCACGCCACCCCTCGCCTAGAGCTTCATGGTACCGAAAGGTTGAAGGTTTTGGCATGCCGGCCATTTTCGACGAAGCTTCGCAAAAAGCTACCGCAAATTGCTTCAGAAACCCGTTGTCCAACTTGTCACCCCCCCTCGCCTGTGAGGAGGAACATGGCGGTAAAGGAAGGACAGCATTTGGACGACATCGACGATGTACTGTCGCTAAGCGACTTTAATTTGTTTGACTGAATGATATGGCCAAACAGTGTTTGGCGTAAGCAATATATACACCAAGAAGATGACTAGAAGTACATATCTTCTTCACTTGTGTCCACCTCAGCCGGCAAGTCAACCATTTCCTTGATTAGGGATTGGCCGAGTATTGCTTCCTTTCGCACTAGAAGCCGTACAATAGTCATTCGCCCACTCCACGCAGCCCAACCCAGAGGGGTCCAGCCGTCATTGTCCGTAGCATTAAAGTCAGCGCCGTTATCGAGCAAAACCTGCGCAACCCACTCCACCCCATTCTCCACAGCCCACCATAGCAGCGGCCTACCGTGATGATCTTTCATGTTAACGTCGGCGCCATGATCTATCAGAAGTTGCATCGAAGCCGTTTCCCCTTTTTCCGTTGCGAAGCACAGCGCTGTCCGGCCAGCGTTATCCTGGGCGTTGATTTCAGCGCCACTCTCAATCAGGAGTTGCATTGTCGCCCTATGTTTAGTGACTTTGTTCTTAATTTTTGCTGCTAAAAAGAGGGCTGTCTGGCCATCATTCGTCTTCAGGTTGACGTCGGCACCGCGGTCAATTAGCAGTTTTGCAACACTCTCAATTGCCTCTGACGAGACCCACCCCAAACCTGACCAGCCATTGTTGTCTTGAGCGTCGATATTAGCGCCGTAATCGAGCAGAAGCTGTACGATAGCCTCGTGGCCATTTTTCGCAGCCCATATGAGGGGCGTCTGGCCGTCCTCATCCTGAACCTCAAAGTTGGCGCCGCTCTTCAGTAGAAGCGCTGCAAGATTGGTACGGCCCTTTTCTGCAGCATACCATAGTACTGTTCGGCCATCTATTTGCTCCTCATTCACATCAACGCCCTCGTCAATAAGAAGCTGTGCAGCCATTTCTTGCCCATGCCTTGTGGCCCATCCCAAGGGTGTCATGCCATAGTTATCCATAGCGCGCATATCAGCACCGTGTTCGATAAGAACACGCATAGCGGCATCGTGGCCATGGAGCGCGGCGAATCCTATGGCTGTCCTACCCTCACTGTTTACAGCGTCGACATCGGCGATCTTGTCAACAAGAAGTTTGACAATGCCCGTGTGTCCGCTGGTCGCGGCCAGCAACATCGGACTTGGTTCGAATCTTCCACAAGCGTTCACATCAACGCCCTGGTCAATCAGAAATCGCACGACAGCTTCATGCCCATTCCCCGCGGCCCGCGATATAGGAGTCTCGCCTCGTATATTAACGGTGTCGGGATTGGCCCCATGATCCACCAGAAGCCGCACTGTAGCCTCGCGCCCTTGCTCTGCAGCCCACCAGAGACACGTTTGGCCTTCTTTGTTCTGGGCATTGATGTCAGCGCCTTGTTGAAGCAAGATTTTGAAAATCGCGACGTGGTTCTTCTCTGCAGCAAGCCACAGCGGCGTCTGGGCCCATGCGCTCTCGGCGTGGATGTTGGCACCCATGTCGATCAGAAGTCGCACAGAAGCCTCATTCCCCTCCCATGCAGCCCATCCCAGAGGTGTCATGCTAAGCTGTCCCTCCGTGGCATTGATGTCAGCGCCGGCCTTCACCAACACCTGTACAACTGCTGCATGACCTTTTTCTGTGGCGCACCGCAGTGGGGTTCGGCCAAGGGAGTCAGCAGTGTCAATATAGGCGCCTTTGCTGAGTAGAATCTCTACAACAGCCTCATGACCATTCTCTACGGCTGCTGCCAACGACGCAGGGAGCTCCTTACCCCAGGGTTCAATGTCATCTCTGTTCTCAATTAGTCTTCGGGTTGCGGTCCGAAGCCCATTTGCTGCGGCGAATAGCAATGGCGTCCAATCCGGATCCTCAGGCTTTGAGGAAACGTTAAATCCGCTCTTGGATAATGACTTGGCTAATCCCTGGTGGTTATCGATCGCCAGGCAGTGTAGTGGAGTCCATCGACTTTTGTCAATAAGGGCATCGTTCAATTCCCCTTCATACCATAACTCGGCCGTCTTTAGCCCCCAATTTAAATCCGCGAAATGCCCCGGCGTCCAGCCGTACTTGTCTTTTGCTTTTGGGTTGGCACCGTTCTCACACAAGATTTTGATGATTCCCATACACCCATTCATCGCCGCAAAATGCAGAGGTGTCCAGCCGACCTCATGGTCTTCTACGTTGTTGCAGGCACCACGGTTGAGCAGTAGCGTGACAACTTGTTCGTTCCCACTTTCGGCTGCATAATGGAGCGGGGTCCATCCCATCCTGTCTTTGACGTTGACGTCGGCCCCTGTTTCAACCAGCCACCGCACCACCTCTCCGTGCCTATTCATTGCTGCATAATGGAGCGGTGTTAAGTCATTGAAACCTTTCGAGTCGATAAGGTTCTTATCATCCTCCAGAAGCAGCTGAACAACCGGTCTGAAGCCCATGCGCGCCGCAATGTGCAATGGGAGGTTTCCGTCATTGCCTTTGTCGGCTGCACTACTTCCACCCTTCATCAAGAACTTTGCGATTATAGCAGAGCCCGCCCAAGCGGCACGATGCAATGCAGTCTGCCCGCGGCCATCTTTGATTCTCAAGTAGTCTTTAGAAGAAGCTTTCTCAGCCAAGAATTCGACCATCGACATGTCTCCTCTCTCAGCGGCAACGTGACATACCCCCCGTCCGGTCCGGTCTAGCTCCTCCAAGTCAACCTTTTCAGCCATTTCCTGCGCTTTTGTACTGTCTCCTCTCCAAATTGCTTGTTGAATAGTCTCGGGTATCTCTTCTTGACTTTCTATGTTGTTGGAATAGGCGTGTATGGCGTGGGCATTGTCAACAACCTCATCGCCTGCGACGATAACCGTCTGCAGGTCCCAACCTACTTCTGGTAGATGCTCGCGAAAGTACAGTGCACCCACATAGTGATAACGGGTTAGCTCCTCGATCTCCTTCCCCTGAAGTTTTATCACAAGAAGAGCTCTACTTATAAGCCCATAGCCAGGCTCGGCCAATAAATAACAGTGCTCATTTTGTGCAAGAGCGGTTTCTAGGCGCCGCCGAACCAAAGCGTGCATGCCGTTATCCCACAATAAATTCTGCTTGATACTGGAGCTCATACGGTTCACACGCCATTCACCGTGGATGCTCCCGTCTCTAGAAACTGCTAAATAAGAACTTGGAACATGCAGAGGCTGCAACGGCATGCTAAACAGACTAGTTGGACACCAACTAAATGCATTGGACATGGTTGCAGAATTGTGAAATAGATGACCATGGTGAACTCGGCGTAGTGTCACAAGGACGCGCTGGTAAGTGTTCTGCACCAGCTCTGCCTTCTCAACCCCTGTTAGGAGGGCAGAAATGACGGACATATCCTTAGGCCATGATGTGTGACGTGAACCCAGTGCCATCAAAAGGTAGTTCAAGTCCCCGTGGTCTTCTTGCTTGTTTCTCCGAAATGCAGTACGAAGAAGGTTGATGATTGCGGTGGCCTCTTTGCGTGGGCCGTCAGGCTCGCCATCTTTGGAGAGAATATCTTCATCCAGATCTTTGATGACAAGACCACCTTGCGGGGCTTTAAAGGCCACTTTGACTTTGTGCGAATTGGCTAGCTCGAGAGCAGTCCACCCTCGACTAAACCAGGGCGACATGAGAATGCCAAAGCATGCAGTCTCTAGGTCCCACTCCCACTCCCGAAGGAAGCAATCGTGCACTAGGGTGACGCGGGCGAACTGGTAGTTGGTATGCATCTTCTGAATAGCTAAACCTCGGGCAACCTTTTCTTTGGGAATACATATTGTATCCCACCAGATCCCCTCACACTGGAAGTCTTCTGCAATATCCTGGAAGAATTTGAATAAGCACTCGTTGACCTCGCCATCCGTCCAGGCACCAGCTCCTGTTCCATCGGACCAGACATGAGAGACTGCCATATACGGTCGATCAGGGTCAAGCAATGCGTTTCCGGCCAGCTTCCACGCAGTAGGCCTCCCATTCTCTGCTGCATCCCTCAACGTGTCTCTCGGGAAGCGACCGCGCACCGGAGCACAGTCTAAGGTTACGCACTCATGTCGTTGGTGAACCGCCGTAAAGTCACGCTGGGAGTTCTCGCAGAAGTCAAATGTGCAAAGGTCGTGAGAGGTGTTCGGCTCATGTGCGTCGTCTTCCAAACTCAAATCTGCTGTTTCTGAAAGCAATGTTTCTGCAAGTAGTCTTTTCGGAAGGAGCTTCGGCAGTGCTTCCCTCGCGACGGCCCATAGTCGGTTCGGACAGAGGTTGAGTTTTTCTGTTGCTTGCTTGAAGCATTCTAAGAGTTCCTCTTGGGGTTCAGGATTCATTATCAGCGTTGAAAAATATTGCAGATGAAAACAGTGGTCGGGCAGCGTGATTAATTAGTCCTGCCCGTAGATACTGCAACCTGAGAGCCATGCCTAGTGTTATAACCCATGCCACTTAGGGCGGTCATAACCGGCAGAATAACCATTTGACCCGTTTTTCCGTCAGCATAAACCCTGTCAAGCGGGCTGAGCCACCGGCCGGATCTGTCAGCTATGGCAAGGGTCTGTCCGGCGGGCCGTCGGAAGGCAAGGCAGGTTGTTATCTGACATTTGATTATTCGTATAATTCATCTTTGATAAATGCTTTTCTCATTGAGCTTTGAAACAATTTCAGTTATCTACAGTTTTCAAGCAATAAGTTCGGCTATTTAACCTAAAGAACACTCTATCTTTAGATACTGTGTTTTAGGAACAGCCCAAAACATGAACCCCCAAGTCCAACAATACCCAACAGTGACCCTCATCCAGACGGGGACCTTCGTTATCTTTGCATTCTTGGCAGTATCCTCCACTAAGATAGCTACGGAGTTTAGAATGAAGAATAGAATTTCATGCCACCACCCACACACAAAACCCTGTTGCCACGCCACCAATCCATGTGTCGCCCCAGAAAATAGAAACACAAGTACTGTGCATAAAAGCCTGGATGTGGGACCTCGAGACCTCACTTGGAAGATATGTCGAACTATAAAAGTTGCTAGGGACACCCAGGTAGCAGAGACTAAGCGATGCCAAAAGCGGCTCCAGAATGAGCGGATCGTATAAGTGGCTTGGATATCGCCAAACAGCGGGGGCCATTCCTCTGGTGAATCAACGCAAACAACGCACACGGCAATCAACGAGAGTATGCTGTGACCGAAGTTGACTAATGCCCAGCTAGTAGTAATAAACTCAACGACGGAAATCGCCCGCAGAGCCACCTCGAACGCAGACACTTTGTGAAGGCGGCGAAGTAACACGGCCTGCTTGGCCAAGGTGGCGGTAGGTGGGCCAAGAATTTTTACTGATTTGTAAATGAGCCCAGGTAGAAATTTATCACAAAAGTGATAAATTCCAAGGCAGAGTATTATGCGACCCAATTGCCTAAATGCAAAGGAAGTCCTCTTACTTAGAGGTGTCGAGGGATTCGGCCTAGGCACAGAAGCAAGGGTATTTACACGGACAGCATGCGCCTTTGCCGTATTATTAATTGTTTCTATGTGGATTGGGGCGTTTCTGGAGTTGAAGATCATTTTGTATGCAGCGATCCACCCGCGCAGAGAAAACGGCCGGCCTGAGGGAACCTCGGACTTGTTGGCCAAGAGGCAGACTGTGTGGACAAACCAAACGACCATGAACTGGCCCATAACTAATCCTTGCGTGAGAGGAAGAAATGGGAGGCTGTTTATGCCGGAAAAAGCCACGGCGCTGAGCGTAAAGATAATGGGAAGCAGTCCAAGTCTCGAGGCCATGTGGCGGGTCTGAAGCCCAGCCATGCCAACGGCGGATGCCGCTCCGAGGGAGGCTATAGACAAGAGGAAGGATGCCATAGATGCGGGTAGATGGGTGGAAAATGGGAAGCAAGAGATGCGAACATGATATAGATCCAAAGCATGACGGCCTGGCGCGAAGATATGTGACTAGTAATGGGCAATTTGCATTGCGTACTTGGTATTTAGATGCAGTAATCAAACCCCACTGGCTGGGCGAATCGCCTCAATATCGGTTCTCGCTCCTCGCTTCTCGCTTCGCTGGCTCACTTCGCCACATCTTACCTTGAGGTGCCTTACTTCGGTCATCTTCAGCCGTCAGCCCTTGTCCGCCCCCACGCCCTGCAACAAGCCAATAGTGAGGCGCCACCAAGTACCCCAAATATGACATTTTACAGCACGCCGAGCATTACTCAGCCACAATTAGGTGCTTCGGGCTGCCTCCGTTGCCCACACCTCAGTGATGAAATAGCGTCGCGGCTAATTTGTAAGGCATTTTTGATTCTCGGTAATCCAGTTCTCCGCGCCATAGCGTCAAATGCCTACCCGCCCACATCAGCGGCGATACCGAAACACACAAGCGGGAAGAAGAAGAAAGAATACAGTGGTTGGTTGTCAGCTTAGCGAAAAAAGGTGGATAGAAATTACTGGGATCCAATAGCCCTAACTGCAACTGCCACACTCGCGCCTAGTAGAGGGAACCCGAAAGGTAAGCGGTATTTCCAAAAATAAGCTTATTTGGAATAGAGCATTTGAAGGCCATTGCAGCATCCACGAGACAAGTAAGTGTTATAGAAGCGTCCTTCCTCGACGACGTATATAAGACATTGTTGTCGCCGGCTTTTATCTTTTCGTTTCATCATCACCAACAGAATCTTCAGAGTCTTCCTCATTTCCAAAGCCACCAAAAGCTATATCTCAAGCGCCCTTCTTCCTCCCAACAAAGTCTCAAGAGCCAAACCCATCCACCACCAAAATGAAGTCCGCCGTCTTTGCCAGCGTCGCCATCACGGCCCTCACCAGCTTCTTCGCCCAGCCCGTTGCGGCTGGCGGATTCCTCAACGCTGCCGGAAAGGCAGCTTCCCTCGTTGAAACCGGTCTCGACATCGCCGACGGCCTTAGCAAGCGCGGTGCCTACGATGACTATGATGCCAAGCCCATTGCCGAGGTGACTTGGTACGACAACGGCGCCGCCTTCGGCATCTCCAAGCTCCCCGAGAGCATCCTGGCCGCTGTCGACGTCTGGAACAGCATCCCCGAGCCAGCCAAGTCCGGCCTCGACCAGATGTTTGGCAAGATCAAGCGCAACGGTCCCGGCTCCGTCTACGCATGGGCTTACCCTGAGACGGCCTGGGAGCTGAAGTCCAAGTACCTTGACTTCCAGACTCCCGAGTACGCCAACGCCACCGAGTACTAAGCACGACGAAGTGCACCGGTGAGAATGTGATCATGAGAGACGGAACGGTCGTTATACCATGTGGAGGAGAGGCTCGCGCAATGTTGTATCGTTTTTGATTTATTTAGCATAGCATTATAGACATTATAGATTAGTTAGAGCAGCAATCAATTCACTCGCTAGATCTTTTACGACGACAACAATATATGCCAGACCATCATTGATGTGAATTTTATTGGATTTGCTAAGAGCTCTTAGATTTTATTTATATCATCAATATCGGGCTTCTGTTGAAAGAGCAATGCTAGAATATGCTTACGTTCATTCCCTTTCCTTCAATATGGCTTTGTTTAACAAAAGTATATCAGCGTCAGAGAATGGCCCTAGTCTATAAAGAAGAACAAATAATGAAACAAAAAAGCAAAGAAAGAATGCTGGAGAAGCAACTAACCAATCTTGCAGCGGCAGTCAAGAGGGACCCGTATAGATGTGACTCCTATTCTATATGGCAGTTCCTCCTATTGGCACCAAAGATGAGAGCAAAAAGAATCCTTGAAGTTTAATAGATTTCGTGAGCTAATGCGTCGCTAATGATATGGTACTATGGTAAAAATATTTCTCTAGTCTAGGTGTAGATTATACCAATGTTGACAAATCAAGTACTCTAGAACGCTCGCAAATGCCATGCTTCATGTTCATGTTAGAGATCAAAAAATGCAAACCCTTTTAAACACCTGAAATTTCCAAAATACCAAAACTCCATCATCTATACTTGAAATCTGAAGCTAGATGCACTTTTGTTGTCGGCCCCTCAGGGTCCCTTCAGAAGCCAAGACTAATGCTCTTAGCCTTGAAATATAACACGGGCCATTCTACTGGCGTGACTCTGACGCCGAGTACTTGGAGAGTTGACGCCACTCCTTGCCGTGCTGCATAACGAAGATTGGAATAGGGGCTATAGCCAAAGTGAACAAGGCTAATGCGGTAAAACCCCAGCCGGGTCCAAAAGAATCAATGAGCGGCGCAGCTGCGAGAGGCAGGAATGTGCCCATGAGACACCTAATGACAACCAGTCCAGTCATGGCAGAAGCGGAATAGATGCCAAAGGCGTCGACAATGTAGGCAGCAAGCGGGATCTCCACGGCCAACATGGTCATTCCGATCAAGCCCACAGAGATCAACAGCAGAGGCAGCGGCAGACGCATCTCGGCAATCCAGCCGTAAAGCCCGATGGTAACGGGCAGACCCAGCGAGCCAATAATGGCAATTGGGAGGCGGAACTCGGGAAGTCCTACACCGCCATTGGCAGCGCGCATCTTGATGTAGATTTTGTCGAGCGCGCTCTCGCACAGTAGGACACTGACAACAGATCCCAAGCCTACGGCGGTTAGCAAAGCGATTCATTACCTCATTCGGGATCCACTTACTAAAAGAAAACAGGGATGCGCCAACTTGCGACGAGGAGAGCCCATAGCCGTCCTCCAGAATCTCAGGCAGTGTGGTTGTCAGGTTGTAGTAGTGTGCGTACGCACAGCCACCAACCAGGCCCAGTCCTAGCAGGATCCGAGAGCTACCAAGGACAGCTGCCGGCCGAACAATAGACTCGAACACTCCACCCGACGTTTCCAGCACGCGCTCATCTACGGGCACATTGGCTTCGAGCGATGTGGTGTTTCTGGACTTCATCAATAACCTCTCCTTCCTCCTGATGATGGCCGTCTGGTATGTTTCCCTGAAGCAGGTCAAGGAGAGAACGGCACCAACCGCAGTCAGGATGACGCTCATCCAGATGACCCATCGCCAGTTGAGGCTCTCGGCGATGTACCCGGAGAGAGCCGGGCCGATGGCGCCTCCGATGAGGGGTGCAAGCATGACCAGGCTCATGGGGGAGCCCTGCTGATCGGGCTCGAAAATATCTCCGATGATGGCCGGGCCGAGCACATTGGAAGTCACGGCGAGGCCGGACAAGGCCCGCGCAAAGATCATGACGCCCGTCGTCTGCGCCGTGGCGGCCAGTGCCGTGGCGGCAACGAAGAGCACGTTGCACACGTTAATGACCGGGTAGCGACCAAAGCTCTCGGAGAGCGGGGCGATGACAAGCGGGCCCGCTGCCTCACCGAGCTCCCAGATCGTGACGAGGAGCACGGTGGCATACCTGTTGGCCTTGCCGCCGGTGAGATCCTCGACAATGCGGCCGGCAACCGGTACAGGCGAGATGCAGTTGAACGTTCTTTTGAGAGGTCATGTTAGCTAGTCGCGCGGAAACGGGGGGACACCAATTCGCACACTGTAAAGGCCATGAAGAAGATGATGGATGTGATCAACCACTTAAATGAGCTGGGCCACTTGCGGGGATTGTCATGGCTGCAGCTCTCATCCACTTTCTGTTCCTCGTCGACAACCGCCCTGAGCAAAGGCTCCGTCTCGTCCATTGTCCGTGGGGCCATGCTGTCACCCCGCGTTGAATCTGGGGAAACTGCTTGTGAAAATTTTGATTCCGACGCGTTTGACAATTCGAATGGGAAGCCGGATAAGAAGGGGAAAAAATCAAAAAGCTTGTTGAGGTGGGTGGCTGGCTTGTGGGACACCCCTGCAGAGTTGCACAAGAGTCAATCACAACCCACGCAGGTTTTGGATGATTCAGTTTGCTGGCCAAACCGAGACAGCTCAATTGGTATTGAGGAAGCAGGCGATGAAATGTTTTCCTCCAACCAAGTGCTCACCTGCTTGTCTTTGAACCCGGGAAAATTTGCACGCCCTAGGTGGAGCCTTGTTGTCAACATCTCGCCTCAGTGGAGTCGCACCATGTCCAACTAGGGCGCATTTGACATTGTGGAGTCTCGTCAGGTGGACCGTGGCAAAAAGGCGCATGAACTGCAGACGGACTGCCCGCAGTCGTGCCGTGTTGTCTTGAATTGGTTGACGATTTCTGCGTCGCTTGCACGTCATTTGATTTACCGTACATGCAGCGGAGCGCATTGGACGCTGCGTGGTTCAGTTGTGTGGGCCGCCAATCACGAAGAGCGGGACGTTGAGAACCCAGTTAAAAATGGGTGTTGTCTTGCACACGCTAAGATCCCGATGCCGTCCCCGCTCCCGATGGTGGTGATGGCCATTGTTGCTCCGTACCATCACTAAGAACACTTCCCGGAAAGGCTGTCAACTCGGCAACGGAAAATCTGGCACTTCTCCTTGTTGCTTGGGTGCTGGAGGGGGATAGCATGACCCAACGATTCACACTACGGGAGGTTATTAGACCTACATTAAATTGACCAAGCCCATTCGACAATCCAAATCTAGTGGATCGAAATAGAGCACTGGGAACTTCTGGTCGCTCCATGTCGGAAGACGGTCGCTGCCATGCTTGCTCTAGGGTATCCAGTAGCGTGGATCCAAGGATTAAAAGTAGACCAACCATGAGAAGCCCAATCCATTCTTGCCACTGCATAGTTAGTTCCTTATAGTAATAAGTTTTAGATTTTCTTTTTCGAAAACATAGAGTTGATGATGCCAATTTCGCCATGGAGAGAAGCAGACAACTCTGAGGTGGAGGTCGGGGAATTTAATCTAACCTGATCTGGTTGGTTCAAGGCCTGGCTCTTAGCGGCGCACGGATCATGCCAGCTTGCGATTGCGCATCTTCAGCCAGCCATCAGACAAAGTATGTGAAGCCACGAGCAGCCACAAGGGCGCGTCGAGTCGTTTTGATTTCAAGCAACGACCGGGAGCTAGTTTTCACAACCTTCAATCTCATTTGATTAGAATTTCGCTGACAGACCACCTATACTAACCATGTTTGGGGCTTCATCGAGAGAAATAGTCCGCAAGCCAAGCATCCATCACGATACTCGAACTTGATCAAACACCGTCTTGCCCCGCCAGAAATATCTCGTGACTGTCTCAACTTTCAGCAAGCCACATCATTTGCCATTTTGTACTATTTTAGTTTCTATGTCCCGTGCCGACCTTCTGGCACGTTGATGAGCGATTAAACGGCAATTTTATAACCAAGACGTAGCACAATACATGTCTTCCTATTCTACACAACAATCCTACCATCCCTCAACCCGCTGCCCTTACACCCACAGAATAAACCAGCCCCAACACCTGTTGATTTGAGAAGCTCGCCTAAATTATCGCAATGAGCACTGCCCAGGAACGTACCCTGACCGTGACGGTTACTGAGGACCAGGCACCGTTTCTGAAGGAGCAGGGCTGGTATCTTCATGTCGCCAAAACAGTAGTCAGCAGTGGAAAAAGTGCGTTCGGACCCCTTCCAAAGAACAGAGCCGTTTAAGAACTGACGCGGAAATGCACAAGTTGATTGCAATGTAGCCTGGCAGAGCATCGTACCCAACAGCATTATGATGGTGTCTTGGGAGCCCGTATATGGCTTCAACTGGCGCGCGACGCTTACAGAGGGCGGCGGCGTGTCAATAGTTACAGAGGGTGATGAGTGGGTTCAATGTGACTTTGGGCAAGCATTGGACCTTGATGCGACCGGAAAATTTGTCCCGGGCCAAGGGAGCGGTACTCCTGGGCTTATTACCGTCGGCGACAACAATTGGCCGACTTCATCGCAAGGCGAGGTTAACATTATGATTGGCACTAAAGATATGACTGATGGGACCTGGAAGATTATTTATGTTGATCCGATTACCATTGGGCTACATAACTCAGCCTCCTATCAGCCGCTAGAGGAGGTGTGGTGGTGGTACGATTCTGAGCCCTTGGGCTTGCCCAACGTCCCAAAACACATGTCACCAATCGAGAAGGGTAATTTTGGGCTGTTGGAAGACGGATTTCGCAAGACTTCTAACTTTGATCCTGCTACGGGAGAGTGGACGACTACAAACGCGCAACAAACATTGATTGATGATAGTGGAGACAAGGATACGTGCTAATAGCCTGTGTCGCTGATAAAGGCATACTCTATGTAATATCTTGACCTTTCGGTTGGCGTCTTCATAGCCCCAAAGGTTGAATTAACTAAGCCCAGTTTTGGAAAAAGCGAACAGCTTGAACAAAGGCCTCCTCTTTACCAACCTTTTCCTCTAGAATGGTGACGTTGATGTGAGTACCGAAGCCATGTACGGTGCCTCCGTAAACTGCTGAAGAATATGGCTGTCCAGTCCCTTCGAGCAGGGACTCAACCTCTAATCGGCGCGAGCCTGAGAATGCTGGATCGGTTGCTGAAGGAACATAATTAATTTCCTAAGTGATTTCTGAGCGTGAGTACACAAGGATACTTACATGCGCCAGCAATGCTGAGAGGGCCCGTGACGTTCAAGACTTCGTCGTTTGTGACAAGGGATGGATGGGCCGCAAAGCCTACATCAACGCTCCCCCCTTGGCGCAGATGACGAAATACTAGACGGCCACCAAAGCAATATCCCGCGGCTGCAATCGTCCCGATGCCAAGCGAATAGATATAGCTAATGGCATTCTCGACAATAGGATCGGTCACATTGTGTTCATGAGCGGCGACAAATACCTCCAAGGCCGCCAAGTCTTCCGCGGCATTGGGGTCTGTCGGATCTACATCGACTGTGGACGGCTGGCCATTAAAGAGGTCCGGAGCTACAGTGATGTATCCCGCACGGGCAAAGCTGTCGGCCAGTCTGGATATTACACAGTGAGAAATTCAACACAATGTGGCTCTGCGAGGGTGAATACGTACAGCTGAGCGTCCACGCTCTGGATACCGTATACATCACTCAGGAATAGCACACCCACAGTTGAATTCTCGGCCTGCTTGGCTTTGACATTGCTGGGCTTTGTAACATAGAGGCTGACTAAGTAAAGTTAGCTTTCAAAGCTATGCAAAATTGTAATCTGGACACCATACATCCTGAATGGTCCACAAATTCTCCCAAGGGATCGCCAGAGTGGGCGACGAGACTGCCGTCAACGGGAGGGTACCCAGCGGCGCAGATTGCAATATGAATAAAACTAACAAAAACGGAAATATTTGCAGAAAGATGCATGATGGAGAGAGAAAGACAACGTCCTAAGTACACTAGAAAGGTCTAATTTTACCAATTGAATGTATCGGGGGCTGGAAGTAAATTATGATATGCGAATTTCTCATTGTATGGCGACAATGGCGTCCTTTATAGTGCAGAACGTAAGATTCCGGTGGCATATTCTGCAGACATGACTCGGATGTGGGTTTGGGAATAGCACATTCTTCTTTTTGTCGAGGGCTTGATAACGCCGACGCCTGTGACTTCTGTAATGTCCGCTGCTCAGCGGCTCTGACAATATGCTTGAAAGGAACACGAGGGCCTGTGTGGTCGGACTTTAACTATGAAATTTAGCTCTAAATCCGTCCCTGCACTGGATAGAGGTTTTGAGCCTTCATCTTGGTATTGTCGAGACCGAGCTTTGGTTTCAACCCTTGTTCTAACTTAAATCTGGAATTTGACTTCTTCTAGGGTTAAGTAGCGCCGATGGAGTATCTGGCCATTTACGAAGGTACTTGCAGGGGTTTCGTGAGTTGAAAAGAGCGGACATAATACAATTTTGAATCCACTCCGACATTCACCTCCGAATTGTATCCACTCCGTAACTGGCTACTGAAATCATCCACTATACAAAAGATTTCCCGAAAATAACCCGTTTCAAATCTCCCCCTCGCATAATTTAGCTCAAATCTCTGTCCTTCAAGCTATGGCAATATTGGTTCCACCTAAATTTTAATCTCTTCCTGTCTGCGCCTGATCCTGAGTTGCACAAATGGGTCCCCCGTTAGAGTGAATCCATGCTTATAAACTTGGGGTTCCGCCTCGGATGTAATTTCCCAGTCGTATTTCATAATTAGATGGACAAGCGCAATCTTGGATTCGTTTGCGGCAAAGAAACGGCCTGGGCACGCATGCTGCCCGTGACCAAAGGCAAGATTATCCGGGCTTGTCGAGACTAGTTGAGCAGCATTCTGCATCCCAGGTTCGTTACGTAGCTTGTAAAATCGGTGACCGTCCCAAGTTTCGGGGTTTGCGTGAAGCTTAGGATCCCACAGTCGGTGAGATGAAACGCCTACGCCACTGTTCTTCGGAATGATGGTGCCATCGGAGAGCTTGATATCCTCTAGGGCAAGTCGTTGCATAGAGACTACATGGATTCATGATTAGTTTAGTGAAGGGCTAGCTGACCATCTTTAAGAGCTTACCAATTTCAGTCGGTTTCATGCGCTGACTCTCCTTGATAACGCTATCCATCAATTTCATATTGTACAGCGATGTCTTTTTCCAGCCCTCATTTTGGAGCACCTCGATAATTTCCTCCCGGAGAGGCTTCAGTATTTCGGGGTTCTGTGCAATCCTGGTCATGACCTGAGTCAACAGATCCGTCGTGGTGTGGATGGCCGCAAGTGAGAGCGAGAGCTGCGCGCCCGTAGGATCATAATCCTTGCCCTTGGCCGCCTGCTCGCACCACTCGATCGCGTCATCGTACTGGGGTGCAGGCTTTCCTTGAGCCGCCGCTTCAGCTTTGGCTTTTCGCCGTTGTTCGATGAGGCCATTGATGATTTTACGTGCATCAGCGACCTGCTCTCTGAGCTTGCGGCAGTTGGGCATGAACCAGTGGACAAACGGGCGTGAGAACTCTGGCCAGATTCGCAATTCTTCGCCAGCCATAAAACCCGTCACTGTATATTCACGAGTAATGCGAAGCCAATCTTCATTACGGCATAGTTCTTGACCGAGGAAGACTCGCGAAGAAATGCGCGCCACGAGGCGGAGAATTTCTTCCCTCATGGAGATAGTGTGCCATTCTACACGGTTTAGCATGGTACCTGCTTGATTGACATGATTATTTCTCACCTTTATTATCAGTGAATAGAGCTTCTAAACTGAGCGCCGTTTCCTCAGCAAGAGGCTCAGTAACCTTGTCTACAAGTGATCCGGTTAGTCAGCATCGCTGCAGGATCGAAAATCGCGTGATCTCATACTCAGCAGTTTCGTCAAGTCCTTGGTAACAATTGCTTGGACAATATTAGTCCCCTTTGTTCCCTCCGCGAACCCGTCAAAGCCAGGCAAATGACCATGAAACGCCTAACAATGATTAGTTATCTTTTTCTCAAAAGTGGAATTTTGTCCCACGTGGAAGATCCATTTGGCAAAATCCAGCCGCTTGTCATTTCGGATTTCTTGAGCCATGCGAGGGGGCAGAATAGTAATGTTTCCAACATCCCCAATAAGCCGCATAGGCTTGTCAGGATTGGCGTGGAACCAATCACCCGTAAGTTTGTTCGCATTTGACACAAATTCGTTCTTGGCTCTCTTGTTGGACAGCTCGAACGCCATCTTGGGGTTGAGGAGGGTAACATTGGAAGATATCCCTTTGTGAAACAAAGGTACAAGTACCACAACGGAAGTCACCAAGGCGAGAATCAGCTTCCCCGTGATGGTGTATGGCGAGCTGACATCCGCCCATGACAAAGAAACAAAGTCGAGCAACATTGTATACAGCTTAGTAGCATGAGCTTCCCATGCACCACATGTATTTGTGTATACAATTCAAACCGTAATGGGACCAAGATATTCACTGCTTTTATATTGCTACCTCTGGTCCGGGTTCTCGGAAACTTGAGCACTCCGTCCAAATAATGTGAGGCGCGCACACCAGGAGCCAACTCCCGAGATCGAAGCGGGTCCAGCCGCTTTGACCCACGATTAACTCTGTTTTAGGTCCATTTCCATGCGAATACTCTCTCGGCTAATCTCCTGGCCCATATATACGAAAATCATTACCCTAAATGTCCGCACACTGACCAATGGTAGGCGTGCGGTACGCATCATGATACCCGTTGTCTCATATCGTCAACGCATGCGAGTGCATTACCAATCCCAAGCGCCGCGGGATGCGCGGGTTTCTGCATGATTGTTCTCAGTTGCGTCACCGCCTGGAATCTAGCAAAATTTTTGTTGGCAGAGTGGCCAACAGCATGGTTTCGGTTATGAAGTTCCCGGCTTTGATCTAAAAATGGAGGAATGGTCCTGTGCGAGATAAGCCACTGACTAGGTTGGGGTGAGAGCACGCGAAAGAGTGAGTCTGAGATACGTACATACTTGGACGAGATTATTCCGAATAGAAATCGACTTGACGAAAATGAGGAGTAATTCTGCATGGTTTTGTGCATGTATACTGCGAAAAATGTGGTTCAATTTGGGGCCACACTGTGCCCCGTTTTGCTTGACTTTCTCGTCTGAAACGTTCAACTGGTCGGGTTAGCAGAGAAGCTCAAGATCATTGCTGATTGCTGTTATCATTATGTAACCCTTATTCGGGGACGTTACAAGCAATCAGTCATCGTCATAGAATGGAATCTCAGGTGAAACAATCAACGCGCACATCTGAAAAAACTGAAGATTACTTTTCGTTCCTCTTGCTGCCTCAAAAGTTGCAACACGGAATATTGACTGTTTTCCTCTTTTAGCAATACGACACTTTTTTTTAAATTGGACCGGATTTCATGCATCACACCGCGAGTTTCTAGAATCCCAGCGCGACAAAATCGCTGCAGTCCATGTACCATGCCTTCCAAGTTTGATCAGTGGTGGTACATTGTCCAACCATTGCTTGCACTCCCCCGTTTGGCAAGCTGCACTCCTCAGTATTGTAGAGCCGTACTGTTTTAATGTCAACCAAGATTGTTAGCTGAAGATGATCCAGTAGAACTTACGGCGACATCCAGTCTGGATCTTCTCCAGGGTGATGGATTGGATATCCCCTGGATTCATTAATCCGCATGTATTATTGGAGGTTTGATCCAAAACCCAAAGTTCTCCATTCGGATATGGGCAGTGTTGCTCTGGAAAGCCGTAAAAATAACCAAGATTGGAATCTGTTCCTGGTGCACTAGAAACCACCAATGCCGGTACCGTAGTGGATGCGGCCAACTTGGTGACCAATGTAGGAGCAGCAAAAGCTGAAAAGTTCTCTAGAACTGGTAGACCAGCGGTTGACGTAGATTTAATTCTCACCGAGGTAATGGTGGGAACTACCGCAGCAGTGGAAACATTCGCAACGAACGCAATAAGAGGGGCAGCAGAGCTGGGGCGCATTTTGAAGTGTAAATTGCTTTCGAAGTGCTGAGTGTAGTTGAATCGGCGAAAAAAGAAAACTTAGTGATGATCTCTAAGTAGACAAATGAAGGGCAAATAAAAGTATTTATCTTCACCAACTCCAACCTATTCACCAACATATCTAGAATAGTATTACATTATGGTTGGCAAAGGGCGAGCGCGACCGTGCTAATTTTAGATGTGGTGGATCGTCATGGTTCATATGTCAGCGCGGCAAAATTGGTTTGGGGTGAGAACGGATGTTGCGGCTAATAATCGCCAGTCATGGAGGCCTAAGATACAGGTGAGATCTGAGTTGACAGGTTCAAATTATAGAAGCTCCAGGTTCGGCCATTTCCAAGAAGGCACGGGCAATGTGACTTTGAATCTCAAAATATGTCGCAGGATTCACCACTCCTACACCATGATGTTAATCAAGACTATTCTTATATTTTAAGCCCATTTTCAATATTTTTCTCAACATTTATTGTTATTTTTGGGATCGCGTTTTGTCACACACCGTAGATAGCCTTAATAGCCTAGCCCGAACAACACAGTAACAGCAAGATCAAACAGACCGGCCCCGGGCTGCACACAGCCCGATTTCGCATAAAAATGCTGTCAATAACGGTGACCGGCTTATCTGACCGTTACGGATACAACTGGAGGCCGCCGCCAGCCTTATCAGATAACGGTAGCCAAGATCGCCAAGCTGCGAATAGCTTCAACCTTAGATAGGAAGTCTCGGACTACAGCTGCCAGCTGCAGCTATAAGAGACGTAGCTAGATCCCCTCATTAGTGAGAAATCAAGAGCTTCAATTTCCAACCAGATGCATAAGAGCCATAGCTGTCTGTTGATATGTTTCCTTACGTTTCCGACTCACCGTCACATTATTTATTTACAACTTTCAAGATCACAAATGGCATCGATGGGTCGCATTAAAAATCGCCCAAATCGTCGCTTCAACTTTAGAATTCTCTTTAATAATTTCTAACTCACATTTAAAAAGGGAGTGCATCCGTCACGTCTCATTACCATCCAGTAAATCTTCCCAACTTCCGAATCACTCGCTAGCTAACAACCTGGGTACCCTAAATAATTAGCTAGGTAGTGAAAAAATACCAATTCAATTTTTTATTCATCTTTGGGCTCATTGATTAGAATTCTCCTACAGAAGTTCAACGCGACGTGTAGTGTGACTTCAATTTCCTGCACATTCTCCCAAAAATGAAGAACCCCCAGAATCGTTTTGCGAATAACACATTAACAGCACTAACACAGAGCAAACTGCCTTGTTGAAAAGGGATTGTGACTCGGTGTCGCTGCTTGGAACGGACAAGGAGTATCCGTGACTGGAAAGAGCACATTTCCCCTCATCCATTCCTCATTTGTACATCGGCTAGCATTCTATCACCCAGTCGGTGATCACCTCCAAAAGATCCTGGTAATCCCCGCAACCAACCTAATATTAGACTTGGCTATAGCATCAAAATTTGGTAGCTAAGCCCGGGGGTCACAGGGATAATTAGACTTAATGACAGGCTTAATGGCAAGCGCACAGCTGGCTTTCCCCACACTGCAGGACGATTACCATGGTGCTAGCGCAGATCGGCTCTAATCATCACATGCCATGAAGACTAATGAACAACCGTTTAAATAGGCGCGGAGATGCGTGATCAATAGAAGCCTCGGCCTAGATTTTGCGATACTCACGTGGTTGATGGTCAAGACTTTGAGCGAAGTTGTAGCAGGGACTTGATATAAATGCGCTCGGTAAAGCCTTGTCAGAAATGCCAGGGTCAGCCTTCTCAATTTATCCTGAACCATGCAGATGCTGTCCTACATTTTGGCTGTTGCAGCCTTGTGTGTTCCATCCTTTTGCTTTGAGTACAATACTTTCGATGGGGAAGGTCACCCTGCTTGCTATAATGTGACCAACGTTTACGATGCGGAGAGCGTCGATCACATCGTGGACTTGGTAAAGGATGCAGCCAGCAAGGGATTACAGGTACGCGCCGCAGCAAAAGGGCACATGTGGTATGATACCCAATGCTCTGATGATGAGACAGTCATCATTCGCACTGAGTATGTAAATAAGATCTGGGACTTGGACCTTGATGCGGGAACGGTCATGGTAGAAGCTGGCGTGACCTTTTTCCAATTGGCTGAATACCTACATGAGAATGGCGCCAACATCGGGACTGGTTTGGTAAATTGGAACATTAGCCTGGGAGGAAGCATTGCCATGGGAGCACACCGAACGTCGCTCAGAGAGGACGCGGTGGTTGTTGGGGGAGTACTGGCTCTTGACATTATTGATGGAAAGGGAGAAATTCGACACATCGAGCGCGATGACTCGGATGACGATTGGTTGGCTGCTTCGACATCTCTTGGGCTTCTGGGGATCATCGCAAGGATCAAAATGCAGGTATTTCCAGAGACAAAGGTGTGGGCTATGCAAAAAACGTAAGTTGGAGGTGATTTCTACGGTTGCTATCTAGCTCATCCGATTTAGGCTCGACGAAGATGATGTACTTGATGGAGATATTTACGGAATGATCTCGCCATATCTTACTGCCAACTTCTGGGTATGTCCCCCCCTCTCTCCCAAAGGGCTAATTCTGATGTAACTAAAGTGGTGGCCATACAAACGCAAGTTCCACTGGCGCTACTATGATTCTGTTTCGGTCGAAGAGAATGAACAAGAGGGTTTTCAATCCACCTTTTCTGTGTCTGAAATCGAGGCCATTGCGGCACGCACCCTCTTGGACAGTGGGAAGTACCTCCCGTCCTCCAACTGGCTTGCTGAAGAAATTTTCTTCGGCCTGTGGGACAAGCCTAATTTCCGCGACAAGTCCACAAACGAAGAGATCACAGAATGGCCCGTGTACGGCTACAATTACGACGTCCTCATTGGGGGGCTGTATCCTGATCAAAAACCGGAATGGGATTACGACCTCCGTGGCTACACGCTGGAGCTCGCATTCCCTGTGACGCGAGCTAACGAGATGCTCAAGAGAGTTCGCGAGCTCTTTGATGCGGAGGCAAAAAAGCTGATCTTTATGACTTCGACATACAGAAGTGGGATCAATATTAAATTCAGCAAGGCACACTACGATTTCCTCGGCCAGTCAACGTATGATACAGCAGATGGTCAGGATTGGAGCAAGGGCACCATCATGTTCGACTTTCCTTCGTATCGGCCAACAGTTGGCGACCACAAGAGATACAATGAAGAGTTCTGTGAGTTCATCATATACGTGGACGAGATGGGAGATGCTAACGGAGTAGATATCAATCTTGCCAATACGTTGGTAGACGAATTTCCTTGCCGACCTCACTGGACAAAGAACACTAGAGATGTGTTCCAGAGAGCCGTTAAGAATTTGGATCCTGAGGTATGTGACACACCGTTGGATAGGTCTCAGTGGCTAACCGTAGTAGAATCTTGCTCGTTTCAAGACGGTTAGGGAGAAATTCGATCCAAGTGGTATTTATAGAAGCGTGGTTGGAGAGATTTTGGGCATGTACGACTGAAGCCTGTCAGTTCCAGACAGTTAAATGTGAGAATTATGTAGGAACACCCAGTTTGCACCATACCAGCAGTTTCAGTACTGTCTCTTCTTGCCGTCACACTATCTTCCAACCCCTTATTCATTTCTCCTTTGCTCATTGTTCGTCGAAGAGACGGTGCTGCTATTCCTCTTTCCATCAGACACTGAATTGCCCCACGCTTTATCGTCCAAAACCGAAAATCTTGTAGTCGCACTTTGGTCTTTGTTGGTCCAGGTGATATCTGCCCGTGGCTCTGTTCTCCCACCGCTGGGCATTGCCATTTCGGAATCATGTTTTGGCGTTGGACTTTTACCGTTGCGTCGGAGGTTGAAATACGGCCCAAGTGATGGTATGCATGCGATGATGAGACCTAGATTGCACTCGGCAAAGGTCCAGAGTGCTGTATGCGTTAAGCTGCTGCTAAACCACACAGGCCACCATGGTACATACCGACAACACCTATGGATGCTCCAGGTTTTCCGTAGGAGGATTCTGCGATTGAAACATAGCGCAGTATTGAAAATATTGTCGTAATTAATCCAAGAATAAAGGTGAAGTATATGCCAGCTCTGAGAGTGAGTTCCAGTTCCAAACCAGGTAGAATTAGCCACGGCAGCAAGAAGGCTGCAAAGGTTAGCCTTGCTCGAACGTAATTAGGTTCCACCTTCTTACTGAAAATATCGCCTGCGAGGTTCAGAATCCAAGTGATTTGAAAAAATCTCTCTAGCTCCATCTTGTCGCACGTCCTAGGGCTCATATCCCTGACAGGGCACTGTTAGCGATGGACTGCACCGCTACAGTCGCAGTTGCCAGTTTGGACTTAAAAGCGCAAGCTTACCAGACAGAGCTTATAGGTACACAAATGAAGAGGATTGTACATATAGTGGCTACGTAGGCCATTACAATGTACGTAATCGTGGCATTCAACAGAATTCGTCTTTTTGGCATGAACTCTGTAAACATTGGCGAACAAGCCGATAAAACCGCCCCCTTGCAAAGATGTGTTGCGGTGAAGAATGGAATATAAGCCAGCCAGATGATCTATTTCCTAGCAACACCACGGTCATTTACACTCATCTTTTAGCAGATTCGGAAAGGGGATATACCTGCCTTTAAAATCTCGGAAAGGTCCGCTTTACTCCCCTGATAGTCCGCGCCGTTGCTCCAAACCCCGGGATCAAGTGCACCTAGCTGGTGAAGCCGGATATTTGTCAAGCTGGCGCTGCAGCTAGCGACCCATGCTGCACATATTAATAAATCTCCTGAAAGTAGTTTCCGTTTCTGGATGCCAAGGCGCAGATAGAGACGGGCAGCGATGGCCGCAGTGGCAATTGCGAGGAGTAGAAATATCACCGCCTGCATGAACACGTTAGCCTAAATAATCTCACACTGTTTCCTGCGCTTGGTACCAGAGTCTCTGCCGGCCTAGGTGCTCTACTCATATTGTTATCGCATACTATAAGGCGTGCGACATAATGTCGTCATGGACGGGTCTTCCAGGCGGTCCTCGCTGCCCAGTTGGACTTTCCACTGAAATAAAATTAATGAAGAAACGATGTCGGCTCGAAGTAACGTGGGCGCCGCAGTATTTTAAAGGCCAGTCAAAAACTCAACATTGGAGCTAGCGGTGTCTTTCATCGCCACATCCCCAACCCCAGCTAGAGATCTCGCTGATCTCGCCTTCTAGTTTCAAAGTTAAACAATAGTGTTGAAGACGGGAAAACTTATTTCGTGCCAGCACCTAACCGCAACGTATGCCAAATAATTAATTTCATTTCTCCGTATAACATCAATATGAAGCCCACAGCGAGTGATTTTATATTTGCTCGCGATCAACATTGCGTATGTCCGTTGGTAAAAGGTCTTCGGCGAAAGAAATGAACCCCCTGGTCCAACCCAGGAATCCATTGGAATGTGATTCGAATGACTGCTCTGGAGTTAGTCTTGGCTCATTGGTGTGCTACTTAGCTCAAACCAAGATTTGGTCCAATAGCTAAACTAAGCCGGTATTGGCCAAAGTCCATTCTGATATCCACAATAAGCTTTAGCATCGAACTAATAGGCGGAGCGTCAGAAACGATGCAGAGAAGGAAGAGCAACTAAGATCAGCTTATATTAGGCATGAGGAGAAGTATATGGCTAAATAAATTCAATTGCTTGAAAGAATTCGCGTCTCGTTCAGGATTTGGTTGCAACTTCCAGAGGTAGGATCTGACGACAGTTGGCGCTGTCAGGCAAGGTGAGACGGGGGTTCAATAACGGTTGGAATAACCTCTCTTTCGAGGTATGTTAGGAGTTTGCCGTCAGGTAAAAATATGGGCGCCACACAAAATAAACTAGCACTGCACTGGACATCAGGAGATGAATGCGTCATGGCTGGGAAAAAAAGAAAGAGAAGAACTAGAGCCCAAATACACAGGCCGGGTGGAAGCTCTTTTACCTTTATGAATGCCCACCAAGCGCAGACACAATCATTTCAACCACTCAAGGCCATTCACAACAAGACCAAAACTGGTCATGGCTGCTGACATACACGATGCATGGGGCCATACAAAGCCAGCAGGGGAAATCGCGAGGATCGCGGGTGTCAAGAGAGTTGAGCTTCGCTTTCACTGGCTTATCCCTTTGAGTGCCGGGTAGCTGCACTTTCGTACCTGCGAAGGTATTGGCCAATCATATGATAGTTACTCAAAAAAGGTACATGGAATCCTACCATAGTTATATGCTTGTAGAAGTCCCCGGCATATTTATGTGGGTCTGGTACGCAAGTGCAGCTACCCGGCACTCAAAGGGATTGTTGGAGCACGTGAATTAGGAGGTGTAACATTTAGACGTGATTATCTATTCAATCTAGAGAGGCCAATCTAGTTCTAATATACCTTGTGAAGCTATCTCTGCTGTTTCCGGCATAACCCGGATCCGGGCTTGATATGACGCCTTTGGGCTAGCCTATCCGCGATATCCCAAAGCGGCGACTGTGGAGTCTCGCTGCTTTAACAGGGATAGCGCGACTAGCTGCTAACGGATTACAGGCACCATCCGCAACGCCCATGGGAATTGTTTTGGCCCCGGTTACCGCCCTTAGCTCGGCACTGAGCTGTCGGCGGATCTGTCCCTGGGATTACCTGGGGAATAAATCAGATGCACCCACCGGGCCTCTCACTCTTGTAGATTGAGGCATGATCGGGGCCGAAAATGAGGTGTTGTAAATTTTTTTCAAATGGGACAAAAAAACATGCCTATAAAGCTATCACACCCACCCAAGGAACTGGTGCATAGATGATCACCTCCCAAGCTGAAAGACTAAATACAGATCAGATTCAAGACGCAAACAGCCACTCCTCAAAGATATCCGGTAGCCAATGGCCCATTCCTTATCCCACCTCTCTATATGCGGAAAGGTCTACTCAATGTACGACTCCTCCCACATTCTCTCAATATCTAGAAGATACAAAACGGCAGCTTATACTGAGAAAGGTCATCCCTTGCCCGTCTTCCTCCAGAACAGGAGGAGCATTCCTCATCTGTTGCCTCGCATGAGGAGACTATTTCGCTGCCACTCCAACGGTACCTGAAACAGCCGATATCTCATGACAGCATTCCAGAAATTAGCTTGCCGACCTTCAGTGGAGGCTCGGGATTGTCCTACGAACAGCGAGCTTTCAAAGCTATTGAGAAATTCACCACATCCTTCGGCACCTTACCATTGAGCTCAGCTGCTAATGGGCTAAGAGATGGAAAGACTTAAATCATGCCATGAGTCCAAAGCTCACTTTCTCTATTCAGCGGCACATAGCCTCCATCAGCTATTCCTCAATACTACATAATGGTCTAGTATTCCTCGGGCATGGCGTCAAGCCTTTCGAGCTGGATCATCCACGCAATAAGTGAAACAGTTGCGCATCTGGGCAGTGGAGCTAGTTGGGCCAAATTCCTTCACATTCAAGGTTTTCAGTATAGTTCTTTCCGAATTTATGAATTAGCCTCCAACTCTACGTTTGATCTCATTGTGGCAGGTGGCATGTCTTCGAATCCTTGATATGTACTATTCGTCTTGAAGGCAGTATTACAGGCCCGCAATGAAGATGCGAAAGTCTCACAGTGATAATTCCCCAGTTTCCTGTGTATGATAGAAACATCTGTCAATTTCGAGAACCACACCCGGCGAAGTTGCTTTTTGAGACCATCTTGTAAACCATGCTGCGGATCGCGGTTTCCCTTGAACACCTTTCCTGCTCGATTGCCCAGGAGTTACCAAGTTGTATTCAACTGCCATCAACAGCCTCGATCCTACCTACATGAGATCACCAAAAAGCCCAGGCATCAAAACACGGGCATGCCTTGATTCTCGTGACATTTATATGTACATACTTCAAGATTAGCATCATCATCCATAAGAGCACATCTTAAAAAGATTGACGCGGAGAAAACAAAACACCGTAGCTGACCACTTCATGGCAGTCTGAACCCCATTTCTAGGCTGTGCCCGTGCCAACTCGCCAAAAATCGAAAAGAATTGATTCCTAAGAACAACACCGTGGAAATGCAGTCTCACTCTATCCTCCCAGATGCTCATGAGCCAAAAAGAAAGGTCTCAGAGGGAGTCGAACCCTCGCTGGCGGAATCAGAATCCGCAGTCATAACCGTTAGACCATGAAACCAATGGGCTAATTTTGCTGTTGTGCGGAGGTGATGTGGAATCTAAAAGTGTTCCATTGGCCAAGCGGGGATCTCTGAAGCGCACGATGTGGAGCTCTTGCCAGTGCTGAGTTGCAATTACGGCCCACAAATCTATCAAAATTTGGTAACCATTCACCTTCATGTACCGGTTGCTTAAAATATTCCCTATTATCAGATATAAACGAGAACACCAAGAAAGCAATGGAAGCATGGAGCGGATTTCGTTTTCTGTAAGGTCACTGAAGAAACGGGGTGGGTACTGGGTCAAAATACCTACCCAACATAGAATATGGTTGACATTACTTGACTCAGACCCGCGTTCTGATAGGCTCCCTTTCCCCATGGACGTGTTAACCAAACAACGAGTTTGTTACCATCCGATACGGATTGTCCAGATGAGAGTTTGGCGCGAAAAATATGCCAATGAAGGTGTGCTTCTTTGTCACTCCAATTCATCAAAACCTGTTACGTGCATCGATTTGCACACTTGGCATTTTCACAACTTAGCACCTGCTAGGCTGATGTTTCGTGCAGCCTAGATGTAGGTGGCTATGATCAAAACGATAAACTACTCATATTATCGAGCCTCGCAACTAAACAGATTGCACATTCTTCATCAACCATCATGTTTTGCGACCATGAATATGCCCTGCGCCGCCCCCACTGAACCAGTGGGGCTGACTCCAACGAGCCGCGATCAGATCAGCACCAATCAGCACCAGAGGCCAGGGGAAATCTCGTCTGTGCATCCAAATCGGGATGAATCGTCTTGCGTGCAATCGACTCCCATAAATACCAAAGCGCGCCCCATAAGGCTTCGCGTAAATCACTCCGCAAAAACTCATCACTTCCACGCAATCCATCATGACGGGAGTTCCTAAAAGTCGAGGCTGCGAAGCCTGTCGCAAGCACAAGAAAGGGGTATGTGATCTGAAAACGAACCATTGAGATGGATACTCATCACCATCAGTGCGACAAGGTACGGCCCATCTGCGGGAGATGTAAGCACCTGGGTATTCCCTGTGTCGGGAGTGGCGCCAAGCGCTGGACCTTCATATCGGAAACCCCTCAAGCCCTGGCTGAACAGCTCGCTCTCATACAAAACCCAGACAACAACATACGAGTCCCATCTGCCTGGATTTATATTCTCGGCATTGGAAATGTTGGGCACGATGTGCGCCCTATTGAAACCGTTTCCTCTGCCAATCGGCGCCACTCCAAAGGGCCAAGGCCGGCTTTTGATGTCTCCGCATCGGCCCTGGTCACTGCCTATAATGTAATACAGTACCACCAACCCAAAATAAAGGCTCTCGCGAAGTATGTTGATGCATTAAGTGCGCTACGCGTGTCTTTGCAAAAGGCCGACGTGCCGGTTGTCGTCAAGATACAAACAGTTTACAATGTCTACATATGCGAGGTGAGTAGAGTTTCCCTTCAAAGTAAACGGACAGCTTCTAATGCAAAATTGATGGTTAGCAATGGCTTAGTCCCAAACAGGGCATTGCAGCAAAACACCGCGAGGCGATGGCGTATTTACTCAGAGATGCCTTTTACGAGGGGAAATTAGCTGAAATCCCGACCGGGCATATTTACGGGATCTGTCAAATTGTGGTAAGCAACACACGCCAATGACCAATCAGAATCATCTCACATTTAATCCAGATATGGGCGGGACTATTAAACCCCAAGATCACACTCGATCCATGGATGTGGCATATTATCGATATGTTTGGCGGCCCACGGCCACAGAAATATCAGCGAGGCCAACCAGACCTCCAGGTTTGGGTCGAGATATTCTTATTTTTCCAGGAGCCGAAAAAACACACACAAAGGATTCATTCCATTTATGATTTTATGCGAATGGAGAAGCCGCTTCTTCATCAAAGTGCGGAAAGGATGGCAGCTGCAGCTGCTGCATCAGATGCCCCAATGGTGGCAAAAAGGCTTTTCATCTCTTACCGCGTGCAATATGGGCAGCTTTTGATAATGATGATGATTCTGAATCGGCTCTGTAGGACAGTAGCTGAGGATTCTCAACTTGCTCAAGAGTCGCATAAATTCGTTGATGAGGTATTCGTGATGCACGAGGAATATTACGATTTTCGACCTTTTGGTGGGATCTTTATACACATAATGCTGGCAGTGGCCTGGGGATCGGTCGACGGCTCATATCGCCGGCAGGAACTGGAGAAGATAATGGGAAAGAATTCATCAGAGTACTGGGGAGCTGGATGTCTAGAAAATGCGAGATTAATAAAGCGCCGGCTTGATGCAGCAGGATCTGGTGCAGCTGATGCAGAGCGACACATTCTGTCGCGGGTATACCTAGACTAATTGTTCTATGAACTATATAATGGCCCTTTTGAGTTGAGAATAGGAAAAATGTACAAAATAAAATACCTAAAATGACGGGATATGCTTTATGAACCACTTATTGCATTGCATATATTTTTCGTACCGGATCCTGCCGTGTGTTTGTAACGTTCATCATTAGCTGCTGAGTATGTCCCATGCTGACCAGTATCCTCCTATCGATATGTGGGATAAATTGGGTCCTGTGCACTCTTCCTTGAGGTCGCATCTGGAGGATACCATGTGTGGGTGAGCAAGTGCATAGTCTAATAAAAGATCTCGAGGGGTGTTTATTTCGTAGCGAGTGTTGGGGCCGAATCTTTGTCCAAGGTACCGCCAGTGTTTTTGCTTGAAACATAGCAACCAGCACCAACCTTCCCCGGGTATTCTTGTGAATTTTGAAGGCACCGGCTGCGATGCAGTTAGCAAAGGCGGTTCATAACTCGGTAGACATGACCAGCGACAAACCGAGATTGGTGCGTAACTGTGCGGGTAAGCGGGAGGTGGAGGTGGTGGAGGTGGTGTCGTTGGTGCCCAGTAGACAGGTGGAGTGTGCACATATGGTGGTGGGTATGCATATGTATATGCCGGCGTGTACGGGTACGTTTGCGCGCAATAGCAAGGGGAATGGAAGTCCATGTTCAGTCTCTGTCGATGTTCAAAGTGCACTGCTTACTTGGGATGGATGGATGGATGTCACACAATTCATAAAAGTCGGAGCACACGCAAAATCATCGGGTGCAAAGATAGTTTTATCAGCACAGGGATTGAATCGTATACACCGCCAGGGTACAAACGATTGGGTGCGTGGCTGAGCATGAGTCGATCAGACCAGACATTGACGTGTGAGAGTTCAGGGAAGACGATAGGGTAAATCGGGGGCAGGTGACGGTAACTAGCACGCTACTTTGCTGCCCAACTGCTTCCGTGGACCGATCAAATCGAGATGCAGAATTACGTGGCGAGCAATTGGTGGCCGAGCCTCTTGTGGCGCATATCCACTCATGTTTCTCAGCTAGCCTAATCTGGTTTTTTAGGCCGGCATCTTCGAAACAAAGTTGCAAATTCCAGATCAACAGTATTCTCCGTCTGCTGAATGCAGGTGAATTCATGACTTTGGTGAATTTGGGCACCTGTGTCCATTATACAGCTATTAACATGCTTTCAAACACAATGAGATGTGATGTAATTGGTTGGTTCTCATCTCTCGCTGAGTGGGTCTTCTTGAGCCCTGAATTCATCTACCCTATATCATTCAAACCTGTTGGAACACGTGAATTAGGAGGTGTAACATTAAGACGCGATTGTCTATTCAATCTAGAGGGACCAATCTAGTTCTAATATACCTTGTGAAGCTATCTCTGCTGTTTCCGGCATAACCCGGATCCGGGCTTGATATGACGCCTTTGGGCTAGCCTGTCCGCGACATCCCAAAGCGGCGACTGTGGAGTCTCGCTGCTTTAACAAAACCTATACATTTTGTGTTGTGGATATCTGCAATGGGTAGGAAATTCAGTCCCTTCACTACTTATTTAATTCTCTTTGACTTGCGATCCATTTGTATCCTCAACCGTGATAGGCTCAATGAAAAAGGTAGTGAAGGGAAAGCATTTACCATCAGTTGTGGGCCAGAGGCCGGCCAATTGCCTTCAGCCATCCATCATCATGTCACACCTGCCCTGAGGATTTCAAAACAGATATTATGAACAGGCATGGCTCTGTGTGAGCAGCTGTACTTTCCTCCAAGGGTCCCTAGCATGATACACATGGGGTGCAATTCCGTGGTATAGAACCAATCACTAGGAGGTCGAAAACTTGGGACTGACTAGGTACTACATCAATGATTGCATTTGCACTAGCTATGTTCCACAACTTCACCAAGTCTGGCTAGACTTGCATCTTTAGCCAAATGGGTAAACTGTGGCTCACGATGAAAACGCCGTGAGTGTGCCTTGTCTCTAGCGTCTTCTCGTTGGGGTTAGTCAAGTCGTTAGCGCCAGCCACTGGAACGACGGGTTTTGATCCAGCTAAAGATGGAGGATGATTGAGAGCTACTCACACTTTGTCTGCTGGTTGCGTGTGCAGAACAATTAATCTGGCTCGCTCTGTCTGACCTTTTCTAGGCCTCTTCAACTAGAGAGCTGTTTGCTTGACGGGATGGACATATGGGAGGAGGTTTTCAGCTCAATGGAGGCATTCAGGCGGATTCTGCATGTGGCGCTCTCGTAGCGAATCGGGTTGTTAGTTTCTGCAGACGAATTCCGCTAGTTGTGCACGCCGCACAATTAAGAAAGTGCGTTGAAGTAGGTTGGAAAGCCCCTCGCCTCTTTCGTCACAACACTGCCCCATGGTCGGTGAAGGATAATTACCTCATTCCATCGAGCGCGGTGTACTGTCGCTTCGAATCCTCCTCCCTCTTTCCTGGAGCTGATGGTTGTCACCATCAGACTACGGCAGCTTTTCTCACCATTTGCATACTAAACCACGAGATGGACCCGGTTTCCATAAGCGTGTCTGCCGTGGCGCTTGCTAAAGCAACACAGACGGTATGGCTTCTTTTACTCTATTACGTTTTGATGCAGAGGCTTCGCAGTTCTGCACTTTGCACGAAGAGAAGTAGCTAATCAAGGACCTGTAGATATCAGTCTGGTTGTGTGAACTGGTGAGAGATGTGGGAAATGTTGACTCTAGAATATGTGAAGTGTCCAACGAGGTTGCGCAGCTCACTGATCTTCTCGAATCTGTTGAGCGCGTGGTTCAACAATGCCAGTCACAAACTTTGACACTTGCGCATTTGGACAGTGATATGTGGCATGAAATCAAAACAGCTCTTTCAGATTGCGAGGTCAATATTAATGGGCTGAATACGCTGATTGTGGATCTTTGCGGGGAAAATGAATCAAGCGCTCCAAACTTTTCTAGGCTCTTTAGAAAGCCAAGCATCCATTTCAAAATCTCGATTCACAGAGAGGACATAGATGAGTTTAAGAGCAAAATACACAAGTCCAACTGTGCCATACAGATGTCTTTGGCTGTCCTTAGTGTGTAAGTAAATACTAAAATGCCCTATTTTGCTCCAATTTACGGAACAGATGCTTCAGCGCACCTCAACACCTCTCAAGATCGATTGCAACGCCTCCTTCACATCCCCGTCCGGTTGACGATCAAGAGCTGCCAGCACTCATAGTAACAGAAAACCGGCTATGGCTCGCTTTGCTTCTTGGTATTAGTACATAGATGAAATGTACTGCTCAATTTCACTGCGGCCAGCACTCCACGGCTTCATGTGGGGCTGCCATCTCCATAAGCTAACAGCCTTTCGTTCAGGGGTCTGGACGAAGCCCCGCTGGTGCCTGAAGCGAGGGCAGTTTTCGTCGTCTTGATGGAGGCACAGCCCCCGCAAGAATCCTTCCTGGGCCGCCGTCTCGGAGTCAATCCAACGCATTCTTGATAGTGCAGATGATCAGACGCTCCAAGAGATGACAGGCATCTGGCGCGACAATACACAACAACAGTTGACTACCGTTTGTGTAACGGTATGAGCGGCCGGCCCCATGCTTGAGGCGAGAGCCCAATTTACTAGATTGAGCATAGGTTGACTTGGGCAGAGCGCATTTGTAGCAGCGTTGGTAGCAAGCGCATTCACATGGCCAGTGCTGGAAAACCTTTCTCACTCTGGCAACGCAACCGTTTCTGCCATATGGTACGTACGCATCGCTGCTCATCGCGGTTGTCTCGATCGCAGCGGCAAGTCAGCAATCGGTTGCGTTATGCCGCCTCAACACATATCTTGGTCGAGCTGAAAAGACACGAAGCATGCTCGGGAAACAGGGCCGTCAAGGGTGGAGACCGAGGACGTGGCAGTTGTGCATCTGGCAGACACCTGTAATGATTCTCAATGGCAGCATATCCCTTTGAGTGCTGTAAGACTACACTTAGGCACCAAGCAAAGTAGACTGTTAACCACTAAACCCTAAACTAAAGATATATAATCTCTAATTAACATGCATAATGCTAATAGTTTTAGGAGTTATCTTATTTATATAAAGTTATATTATCCCTTTAGAATTTCGCTTGGTGGCTGGGTGAACAAGGTAGGGTACCTAGGTGCAGTCTTACAGCGCTTGAAGCGATACGGCTTTGTGTTAGGTTTGTGTGTATTTGTCTATGAATCTGTCGCTTCTGCTGAATAGTGGACAAGCAATGAGTTAAAGGTACTTGTTTACCAATACCCCGAATCTAGATTATCACTAACAAGCTAGATTGTCGTTATGTTCTCTCTTACCATCGCTGCATCCCTGATCAGCTATGCAATCACAGCTATTGGTATATACCATCATCTTTGATTATCCCGGCTATTCTGGCTGCCTAGCGGACCCAACCAAGCTGCATCAATGGCCCACACTGATAGCAACGTCGCAAAATGACACGGGGAGTCTTTCCGTTAGTGTATCACGCTACCACCATTGGCCAGACTCCAACAAAACCCAAGTGTAAAACCTATCGAGATCCCACGCAGAACTACTTCTCCAAGCGCATTCTTTGGTAGAAAGACTATATCGGAACCTGTGAAGTAGCAAAAGGTTAAATTAAACCAGAATCTCAGCATTATGTAGCTTATCAATGTGGCGTTTAGCATAGCCTTAAATTGCGTACTAGGCGAGGGATGGTTCTGTGATTCCTTCAGATCGGGCACCTCCAGCTTCGTGGAGCTTTCTCTTTTTGTATAGCTGATACTCTTGTCGGCCCATACAGAAGAACCGTGAGGCGCTGTAGAGTTGAGCAATAATCCACAGAGAGAATATCAAGGGCGTAATAACTCTCCAGACAAGATCCCAGGAAGCCCAAGAGCGGTACAGCAGGTAAACGGTGATTGCAATTTCGACTAGTGCAGCAATGACTTCCCAAATCGCGCAGGTGAATGCCAAGCAAAATAAAAGCCGAGCGTTGCCACGCTTAACCCGCCAGATAATCATTGAGATGTAAATGGGAAATTGAATTAAGACATCAAACATGCCTATCTCCACTGTTAGTAAACCTTTCCCATTAAAATGCGACAGGACAAAGTTTGATCAGACGTACCCCAAAACATGCACATATAAAACTCAAGGGCTGCTTGGGCCAATCTGCGTGTGTCGCCAAAGAGATATACAGCCGTCTGGCCTATAACCAGAAGAGCAATGTGATGCGCGATGTTGATATAGCTTGCAAACTTCGTTCGGTAGCACAGCTCGAAGATGTAATATCCGCTGTATAGCTGGCACGTGATGAACATCAGATCACCAACTGTAGCGCCGCTGCTCCCAACGGGAGTCGAGAATCCTGCGGGGCCGGCAACCAAGATGAAAAAAGGGTAACACCCGATACAGAGAATCGAAGACATCATCATCGCGCCCACATGGAAGTAAGTAAACGAGCGAAGGCGTCTTTGCTTGTCGGGGCGTTCCAGCTCCTGGTAAACTTTGCCGTAGACCCATCGGAAAACCCATCGCTCCAGTATATTTGCAATCAAGATGATGCCGATAATAGTTAACGTGAGTATGAAGGACCCATAGTGAGTTAACTTTGTAAGCGCTTCAATGTTGAGATTCGCAATCTTGTCCCGATGATGCAACTGTCTCTCATTGGTGGAATCCTCCATGCTGGTGAGAGTCCTGATGAAGAACTTGGTAGACCTTTTTAGAGCAAGATTTCGGGGGGCTCCGGTGAGTAGGA
Organism: Calonectria honghensis; assembly: GCA_013403855.1. Lineage (NCBI taxonomy): Eukaryota > Fungi > Ascomycota > Sordariomycetes > Hypocreales > Nectriaceae > Calonectria > Calonectria honghensis. The sequence goes on from VTGB01000049.1 coordinate 164,088, forward strand.
AGGGGGTTCGTTCCTAGCGAAAAGGAGAAGGTGGAGGCTCAACCGGGACCTACTAGAAATAGATGCTAAATAAATAATTTTGGCGGTCTTGTGTTAGTGGCCTGCCTGGTTCGTGCAAGGAGTTTGCATTAGTGAGGGGGTAAGAGGTCAGACCGGCCTTGGTTGGTATTTTATATCGGTAGCCATGGTATCTCCGAAGGATTATGTGAGACTCTTGGAGATTTCATTGGTATCCGAAGCCATAAGGGTAGTAGGGCCTGTTTGGAATACCTTGTTGTGAAAAACTCATAAGGTTTACTTAAACCGCGGTCTGGACCTCAGCTTACGAACCCTGGTGTTTGAACAGAGCTGTCAAAGACATTCTTCTTTCTCCGGGAGGAAGACAAAAGTAATTATGCTGCCAGGCTGCTTTGGCCACAAGCTCCGACATGCCTGATTGTATTGAAAAATTGTATATGGCTGGAACAACCATTCACTTAGCCCCGTAAATAACATATTCTACGAAACATCAAAATTGCAATTATTGTCCCAGGACTTGATGTCGCACTGAGAATACAAAAAGTCCGAGGGCTTGTCGGGCAGTTGCAAATAGCCCACTTAACTTCTGTGCCCCTCTCCGCGCCCAGGGGCAAACGCCATGGTCAACTACCAGTAGGAGGCGCACTGGTAAGAATGGCAGGTCTGTGGCCAAGCGTTCAACAATACAGCATCATCATCATATATGAAATGCGGTTGTTGGGGAGAAGTGAGTGAATTCGTATTCATGGCCTCGGCGCTCAATTCGACCGTAAGAACTCACGAAATTCATCCATGCTGTGGAGCCTGGTACCCGAGATATTTTAACTGAAAATGGCTAGCACGGCAAGCTTCCTTGCAACATGATGAATATGATTCTTTGCCATAAAAATAAACCTAGGCTATTCCTTATTTTACTTTGATGTAAATGATATCGGTGGTGGTTTTAGAAAGCCACAGACCCAGAGCATGGATGAATCCCGCGAGTTCTTACGGTATTCTTCCTTTTGTTAGTGTGCAGGCACTTCCGTGCCTAAACCTAGCGTGGGGCGCTGTTCGTATGCACCTGGTGGCCTTCTTCCTGTGCCACAGGCTGGGCCTGCCGGTTGTCTGTTTTTATGTGCGAGGCTTTTGACAAGTGTATCGTACCTTCTTTCTATTAGTAACAGGAACAACATGTCACAATCAACGTCGGGGATTTCGAACATACGTCCGTCTCATGCTTTCCCAAACAAAATCACTACTCAAATCGAACAAATCCTAGTTGAGATGATATTTTACTTGTTTTCGAAAATAGCATATATATGTTGATGACGTCGTGATCCTAGTCCCTCAGCGTTATGAAATAGTGACGAGATGATATGCTGGGCTTGTAATACGGCCTACGCCATCGGTAAAGGGCTTTGTGTTTCAAAGATGTCTGGGTCTCCAGATGAATGCTGAAAATATAGGTTCTTCCGGCTAAAGTTTATTCTTGCGAACGTGTATTTTATCGTTGCGCCGTCACATAATCGAGTTCGGCGTAGTGCGGTCCCCGCATGCCCCTAGTCTTGAAAACCACAGCCACATCGATTAATATTGACAGTCTTCCGCCAAGTGTTAAAATTCTAAATGGTAACATTGACGAAAGGTTCGGTAAGGTTTGCACTTTCCAGGACACGATGATATTCTCGGGGTACTGGTTGAATCATTAGGGTTTCGGGTTCGGTCAGCATACCGAGGGGCCACCTAGCTTCCAGGGGAGAGTGAATAAAGTTGAACAAAGCTGCGAATAAGGTTGCGAGACCCTGGTCAATATGGAGGAAGGATCGGCGGCTTCGGCGACTTTAGGGAAGGGCTAGCATGGACAATTCCTAAACTGAACCCACTCAAGAAGCTTTTAATTCATCTGGAAGTCTCGGAAGACCCGGGACTTCTGTCAAATATTTATGGCATTACCATGTTTAACCGGTTTTAACAGTCTTGATTGATGCGGGAATAGTTGTGAAGGCGTGTTCATCCCGCCGTTGTTGAGTATTGCAACGGCGCAGATAAACTTTGGTTGGCGTGTTTGCGGACAATACCCACAATGGGTGATCTCGGCGTCAGTCATGAGTTTTCGGAAAGGCCGTAGCTTTTTAATTGCGAGCAACCACTGGATCCAACCTGCCAACCTAGGTGAGATCGGGATGGTATCCGATCAGAACGGTCGGGATTTTGAGTGGTGGAATTCCACGTGGATTTAAATTGTAGGAGTAGTTTCATATCATGGGTGGATCATCAGCGAAGGGCCGCAGGAAGCTCCAAGCACGCACCAAGCCCATAAGCATAACGGCGGTAATTAATAGAGAAGATCATCTATCCGATACATGATATTAAGCGAAGGAGCTCGGTGCCGTGTTGATGGGTCGAGTTCTATGCGCCGCACTAAAGTTGCCAGGAATGGTTTTACCCTGGTCAAACCAGCACATAGCCACATAGTCACAAAGTCGCCGACCGGTTCTCCCTGCATGACTGGTATATGTTGTATTATCTCTCAATAATATTTAAAGTTTTAAATAATATAAAAGGGACACAATCGTCCCGAGATTGTGCGCTGGCTATGCACCGTGTCGCCTGCCCGCCGCCATGCTGATCTCATTTGCGAGAGCCACAGCTGCACTGGGGGCTTTGCCTCTCCTGCTGGCCCAGGAGACCGCCAACGACCTCCTTGCATCTCTCCAAAGCCAAGTTATCGAGTCTCTCAGCCGCTCAGTTGCATCAAACACCACCAATTCATGTACTCTTGCCAGTGCGCATGTACGCAAAGATTGGTAAGTTGTACAGGTTACTTATCCAACAGGATTGTTTGGGTACTAATAGTGATTTCAATGGCAGGAAAAGATTAACCGCAGACGAAAAGACCGATTACATCAACGCCGTACTTTGCTTGAGGGAGAAACCTTCCAAGAGCGACCCTTCCTTCGCTCCTGGTGCCCGGACCCGGTATGATGACTTTGTCGCGGTCCATATTAGCCAGACCAATAGCATCCACGGCACCGTAAGGCAGTTCCGCTCCCGTCTTCGCAATATGCGCTAATTTCCGTCCTAACTTAGGCAAACTTCTTGACCTGGCACCGTTACTTTGTGTGGGCTTACGAAGCCGCACTCCGTGACGAGTGTGGCTACAAAGGCTACCAGCCGTACTGGGACTGGTTCGATGGCTCCGACTTTGCCAACATGCCCCTTTTCGACGGAAGCGAAACTAGTATGAGCGGTGATGGTGAATTTGTTCCCCATAACGGCACTCTGATCGACGGAGGTAACGGCAGTGTATTTCTTCGTTCAGGTAACGGAGGCGGCTGCATCAAGGATGGGCCGTTCAAGGGGTAAACAGAATAAAAGCCAAGTCGCGCCACGAATAATATGGGGCTAACATCGCATAGAGCTGTGGCCAACCTCGGACCGGTGTTTCCCGCCATGGATGGCATGGGTCGAAGCAACGGATCGCTGAGCTACAACCCCCGATGCCTGCGCCGAGATTTGGCCAAAGAACCCGCCGATAGGTGGTTTACGCGCGACAATCTTCACAACATCACATGTGGTCAAGCATCTAGCAACATATCTGATTTCCAGAATGAATTGCAGGGGCGCCTCAGCGACGAATTCCTTGGACTGCACTCTTCAGGCCACTACGCCGTGGGCGGCGATGCTTCGGACCCCTTCTCATCGCCCAACGAACCTGTTTTCTGGCTACATCATGCCATGGTCGACTATGTGTACTGGATCTGGCAGGCCTTGCATCCCGAGGTGGCCGACGACATTGCCGGGACCATGACTATTTTCAACTCTCCCCCAAGTCGCGACGGTCTGGTGAGCGACATACTCGATCTTGGCATCAACGCCCCGAATATTACGATTTCCGATGCTCTTGATACGCTTGGTAGCGCACCATTTTGCTATATTTATGAATAACCATAGCTTGTCGTGTTGGGTGGGCCGGTGATCGGAACGTACATGCACAAATGGCGTCAACTATAGTAGCTAGTTAGGTGTAGCGTGCTACACTTGAAACCAGGCAGACATATCCTCTGTGTTTGTATTCTTAAAAATAATTTATCAAAGTATCTGATTTAATTGATACAAGCGACTGGTAAAATCAGCCCCCCCCAAACAGATCTCCCGAGTTACACCTGCTTGAGGTACTCATGTCAAGCAATAGTCGATTTGAATCCCCCGATCATGCGTTCCAGTTGTCATCATTACGCTAACCTACCGCTGTTAACTGCCGAGATCCTCTCCGCACAAATGCGGGGTTTACACAATCGTGGGATTACATTAATAAGCCGGATGGGTAGCTCCCATGACCATGACGACTGCAGCCACGAATGCCATAAGCTTACCCTGGATCCCTAGACTGCCCCCAACATCACAGGTCTATTTTAAAGTTCTCTGTCCATCAGATGAACGACTTCTATTTTCCTTTTTTTATTCACACACCATTATAACCTTTTGAGCTACGATGACTGTACCATCACCAGAACAGCCGAAGAGGGTATGTTACCGTGTCCCTTCCTAGACAACCCCACTTACTAATCTGTATAATAGATAGTTATTGTAGGTGCTGGTCCGTCTGGATTACTCCTAGCCCTACTTCTAGCTCGAGAGAATATCCCTTCCGTCGTGCTGGAAGCATGGCCGCACCTAGACACTCGCCTCCGTGCCACCCAGTACGGCGTGCCCGCCACACGAGTCTTTCGACGCGCCGGTGTACTCCAAGACTTTCGTGATGCCAGCATTGACAAGTTTCCAGCCATTTGCTGGAGACGTGTGGTGGACGGTGAAATGCTAATCACTATTGACCTCTCGCTCACGGACAATGATCCTGATCGTATGACTATTCTTCCGTTGGGCGAGATTATCAAGATCATGTACCGCCACTGCGTTACCAAGTGGGGAGGCTTAATAGACATCAAGTTCAACCACAAAGTAGTGGGTGTGACTCAGGATGAGACAAAAGCATGGGTTAATGTTGAGATCGGAAAAGAAGGTGAGGTGGTGAAGGAGGACATCCCCGCCGCTTTTGTCGTCGGCTGCGATGGAGCATCTAGCGCTGTTAGGCGCTCGCTATTTGGCCGAAGCTGGCCAGGTCAAACCCTGCCTTACAAATTTGTGGTTCAAAATGTAGGAAGTAATGACTATCTGCAGATTTAACAAGCAGCTAACCGTCAATAGGTTTTCTACGATGGCTTTGAGAAGCATGGCTGGGATGGGGGGAACTATATGGTAGACTCCAATCACTGGGGTCTCATTGCTCGTCGGGGCAAAGGAGGGCTATGGCGTGTCACGTATGGTGACTCAGATGTGGGGATGACAGACGAAGAGTACCTTGAGAATCGCCCATCGCGTTTGAAAGCAATGCTACCGGGGAACCCAGACCCAGATCAGTACCGCATCGAGGGCACCAATCTCTACAACATTCACAATCGCTGCGCAGAAAGTTTCAAAGTAGGCCGTGTAATGCTCGCAGGCGATGCGGCGCACGTCTGCAATCCGATGGGGGGATATGGATGCATGAGTGCTGTTCTTGATGTTGATGGTCTTGCGGACTGTTTCATTGGATATTTCAGTGGGAGGGCGGGAGAAGAGATCCTGGATGCTTATGCCAGAGTCAGGAGGGATATTTTCCTAAAGTATGCCGATCCCAGGTCCATCAAGAACTTAAACAGGGTGGCAACCGCGGATCCTTGGACCGTTCTGGAGACGGACAAATTCTTTCGTCTTTTGAAAAGCCTGCAAGATGATGATAATGCGATGAGAAATTTCTTACTGGTTAGCAAGGAACCTATTTCCAACCCCTACTCATATTCTCACTGGCAGCTAACTAATGCTTTGCTCTGCAGAAAGTATCAAGTATTGAGTATGATTTCAAACAGCACTATGAAAACTAAAATTTATTACAAGAAAATAGGTATTCGTCAGGTTACCAATGTTTTTCATCCATAGCAGCCAACTACGGCTATCTAATACGTGGCCTGGAGAGTTGCTAATTCATAGTTGATTATTTAGTGTTGAACTGACAATAAATGTCAAATAAAGTCTGAGACAACTTGATGTTATTTTAACATCTGGCCAAAGCTTTTGTGTGATATCCCCAATCGGGCCTACCTTATCTCGCTTTCAACCTTCACCCCACGATAAAACATTCTGACTAAAAGTTTGCACGCTGAATTTACGCTACATCATCAAATGAAGACTGCAGCAGCAGCAGCCTGGGAATCGTGACGCGTCCTTGCTTGCCAACGCTTTGACTTTAACAGATGCGTCCTCGTGTTCACCCATTCGGGGAGCGGAGACTACACCCCACGCTAGGAGATCTGTTGGCTGCTCGGGCTCAATTAGAAGACCGGCGACCCCGCTCTGATCCAGCCGTCATGCCAGAGACAGCGCGGTATATAGTGTTATACAACCAGAAAATTCCATATATCAAATGTGATTCTTTATTGGCCAGCACGGCTTCCGCCGTAATAATTTTCCGCATTAAGCTAAGGTAGATATTTAGGCAGCCTAGTGCTGGTCACCAGGCTGCACTTCGTTTTTTCTCCACGTATGGTTAAATTTTGAATCTTTTTACTTTTTCATCCGTTCGAAAGTCATTGGAAACAAGTCAAAATAAGTTGAAATGAGTCACACTGCCGCACGCTGGGCGCTGGGTGGTAAACCACCGCTGAACAAAATACCCTTCACCCGCTGGTTTGCCAGCTGGAATATCCTCTATCTGTTTAGAGTTAGGCTAAGAACTTTTCTTCGAGCTATCGGTCTGAAGATCTTTACATTTCTCAGCTACAAACATGAAGAGCCTTCTAAAGTGCTGATTAACAAGTCACGAAGTTTGGCCTTGGCTCGCTCCACTATTCACTTGCTCCCCGCTAGTGTTTCGTTAGGGTTAATCATACTCAACTTTCAAGCCTACTTCATTGGTGCAGAACTGCAAGGCGCTCGCGATCAAGATAATCTTAAACTTGGACTGTTGCAAGTAGCGGCCAAGATCCAGGTAAATGTAATTCCTAAAATAATTCGTCCGTTCGCAGCTAATGGGCGAGTCAAGGAATTGCTTGTTGTGTCCAGCTTGGGTGTCGTTATATTCCACGCACTTAGACATGAGCTCATCTTCGGGCAAGGGCTTCCGTTGGGTCTCATTGTTTCAGGGTGGTCATTTACTCAACTGAGGTATTTCTGCTGGCCTACAACTCTAATTCATCTGATGAACCCAAGCTCGTTGACCTACTGAATTAGCTATTTCTGGTCCCCCGAGTTCTGGGCGGGGGTTATAATTCGAGAGAAAACATCGGCTAGATATTACAGACGCTATGCCTTTTTGTTGCTAGTATTCATGGCCGGCATGATAGCTGTTCTTGCTGGCCCTGCGGCCGCCATCTTGATGATACCTCGGGAACTAGAAACACCAGTGGGTGGAGGGGTGTTCTGGCTTAACGGTGAGGCGTTTGAGGGCTTAAAATTTTCGGGAGAGCTGATAAATCTGTGTCCTAGGCAGCGACGAGCAATTATGGCCGACATATCTCGATAGCCAATATTATGACCAATGGAACTGCACCACCCAAGAAAAATATCTCGTCAGCCCCAAATGCCCATCTGCTGGCTTCTTACCGCTATATATGTACTACTCTACTTGGTGGAACTACCCTATGGCCAATTTTCAGTTTGAGTTACAGGATACAAATGTTCGGAAACTCATGACTGCGTGGCCATCCTCACAACCAGCCATGGACACGTGGGCTTTCACAGGCCATACTGCATCAGCAACCCTCCAGGATGCATTTGTCACAATGCATAGCCGAGCATTGAACTGGTTGGTTGGGAACAAGCCACGAGAATATCCTTATCCTCAGAACATTAATTTCGCTCAATCTAGACGATACGAAGTGAAAACAAAGCTTCCCGCAGTGCGCACAGCTTGTGTGCACCACAACATGACAGATTTGCGAACGAAAAACCTCACGGTTCGCTTTCCAATTCTACCAGAGTTTATAAAAGTCGGTCAAACACCGCAGTGTGGAGATGAGATTGAAGTGTCTCAGCTAATAGAAAAGTCCATGGCTAAACGGGGCCTGCTTTATAACAATGACATTCCCCTTGACGAAATGCTTCTAAACGGCAGTCGCCGAATAGTCTCAATACCTGTCCCTATACCAAACCACACTGTCAGCTCTCTAGGGTTGATATTGTTTGTTAATAGGACTGTGGAGGATTTGGACCAAGATGCTGAAAATTTCAATCTCGCTACTTGTTCAATTGACGCTCGTTGGGTGCCGGGGGAAACTATCATCAGCACAGTCGTCGAGCCTCTCGCCCACGAATTCTTCAACAATAAAGTGAGGAACCTGATTGGCGCAGAATTCTACATTAAGAATCCCACAGTCCTCTACCCTTCGCCAATCGATGGTACTGAAGATGGACTGCCGATTGGTATCCACCTGACGCCAGATTGGTATGACATATTCTCGCCCGTAATTACACAGAACGTTTTCCAAATACCTGGTCTGCTAGGCGCCATGGAAAACCAGACCACATTGGAGCGGATACTGGAAGTGTCGATGAGCAACAAACGCGAATATTTGTTAGATGTACAGTGTACCATTTCCACGGCCGTGGCGGACGGGCTATCTCGTTCTGGCCTTATCCCGAACGATAGAGCGACTCGCTTTCTTGGCGCCGAAGATCCAGGACAGTCCTTGGCTATACTAAACGAGTCCATCGCTCGCAAAATTCTTCACCTCGGAAACCCAAAAGAGGTCTTTCCTGCACCGCCCATCTTGGCAGGCGGGAATATGACAAGGATGGAAATGACAGCCAAGTTTACTGGATACGCAATCTATGCACGCGGTCGATTTGATTACTTTTCTATCATATTGCTGCTGGGCCATGCTATTGTGGCATTGGCTCACACAATCTGGGTCGTTTTCTGGGGACAAACGGGCGAATCGTGGGATAATATTGCAGAAATGATTGCGCTGGCACACAAGTCTCCGCCGCCCAAAGAAGAGACGTTGAACAACACCTGTGCAGGGATAATCACGCTGAAAACATTGTCTTCTGTTGCTTGAGTGGAGACCTCGGAAAGTAAAGACAACTTACGGCTCCGGTTCAAGGAAGACGGGGGCCCTCGCGCTGAGAGTCTCAAGCCACAAGTAGATCAAGCATATAACATTTAGCCTTAATTATCGGGTTATGGTTTTTATATGAGGCTTAACAATTACAATTGTAAACGCCAGAACATAGAGTAATGCGATAGGTATTACAACCTCTTGCACGGCAGGTAAAAGAACTGCTAAGGCTAGCCGAATACAACTAAATATGATAGCACCCCTGATTTGACTAGAATAAAGGGTATCGAACAGAGCTCCTCAAGAACAATGAGGACCAAAATAATCAACGCACGCTTCCTTTTAAACTAATCAGAAACTCTCGTCTTGGTGCGATTCCAATGACCATTCCAACCTCCTCTTCGATATTGAAAATGTGCCCATTCGCTCATAATAACCTAATTGGTGTCTCGAAGGACGACGGATTATCCTGTGTGTAAATTTTGCATCCCTGTAGATGAGAGGCAGGCAAAAGACTTCCAAGTCCCCTGCAACAGCTATTTTATAATCTATGAACCAGTCGAATCCGGCGAAAACATTGGAATTCGTCTTTGATCCAAGCCTTATTATTATTAGCCGCTGCCCATGGTTGAGTTCAGGAAGAGAGCTAGTAAGAGACGATTTAGAGACAGTCAATCTAACCTTCCAAGGAAAGACTTTGGGATAAACCTTCCGACGAAAAAAGTACAACACCAGCAGACTCAGAAGCGCATATACTGTGCTTCCAACTATGATTGCAACAGGATCTGTGCTGACGCACCAATTTATGAAGATCGTCGCCAGGCTTACTGATAAGCCGTATCCCAGGACTAGGATTGCGTTAAGTGCTTTACGCTCGGTTTGTTTGGAGATACGGTTTAACTGACGACCACGAGCGCTTGTGCCGTTAGATTCTGGCATTGAAATAGCAATTGGCAGAAGCTTTCCCCCAACAGGCAATTTATGCCTCCAAAGCAGCCCATATATTAGGTGCCACTTTCTTGGGTCGGCCAACGCCATTTGGGGGTGCATCGATAGTTCCGAAATGTGCTATGTTCGATCGCGTGTTGCGGACGCTTCGTATGTGCAGCGGACAAGTTTGGCTATCTCTTTGTCTTTAATTTCTCTCTTGTCATTAAACCTACTTAGGATGATATGCTGTAGGAGGATGCGCGAGCTGATTGGCAGATTTAGAGCCATTGGGATAACGGTTGTTCAAAAACAAGGTCAGAAGACAAAGCATTTGACTTACACATTGCTGCCTAACTATAAGTTTCCAAATCCATATATTGTCACGAGCCGGTCCCATTTAACAGCTGTTATGTGGCCCTCTATCCGCGTAGTGACAAGCAGGGCTATCAGTCTTAAGAGAGCTTCCCACGTCATCATTTTATTACCAGCTGTTGTCCCCCACCACCCCAAAGGAAGCCACCACCATGATAGGTAAAGTGGTTGTCATCACCGGCGCAGCCTCTGGCATTGGCCTAGAAACAGCAAAGCTGCTCGCCTCCGTAGCCCAGTCAAGCAGCTCGCAGGACGCAGATCTCTCCGTCGATGATATTCGTTTTCTGAAGCAGCCCTTTTGGGATTTCCATTTTGACCATGTGTGAAGATTATTTAGCTCTTCCCAAACCTAACACTGCGTGCTAACTATCCATAGTTATTGCGGCCCGCGGCATGTCAGCCTTCATCATTGCAACAATCCACATCAACCTCTGCACCGGCACACTCAGTCCCATTGTCCCGCACCGCCCAGATCTGTCACCATTACTTGAAAGCCTGATGAAATTTGACGTCTGTGGGCAATTCATGCTGACAGAGGTTGGTCATGGACTGGACGCACGAAACCTTGAGACCATCGCAACACTTCAGGCAGACGGATCGTTTGACCTCCACACACCCGACGAAATGACAGCAAAAGCCATGCCGCCAACTACCCCACAATGTGAAATTCCACGGGTTGCAATCGTTTTTTCCCGCCTACTAGTTAGTGGAGAGGACCGCGGCGTAAAAAGTTCCTTGTTTGGTTAAACGATGCGAAAGGGATGCGGCGAGGAATCACATCGCGAATCTTGCCTAATTGACCAGGAGCAAAGCCGTTGGACCATTCCATAACAAGTTTTGAGCATGTTTGCCTGCCCCCCAACGCTCTTCTGGACTCGAGAGAGAAACGGCTGGATGAGTAATCCGATTTTATGCGCCAGATCTGGCGTGTCAACGTTGGGACGCTTTCGCTGACAATCATGGGCATCACTGTAATCAAGATCTGCACACAAATCGCAGCCCTCTACAGCCAGAGGCGGACGATTACCGCTGCTGATGGTCGCAGCAAAATCTCCATCATGTCGTTCAGCACGCAGCAACGCCCGATTCTTGAAGGCTGGGCGCAGGGAATTGTTCTAGAGTCGTACGCCAGGTGGACGGTGGAGCAATTCATGAATCCTAAAATTGACATGAAAATACGCTATGCACTTGCTGTAGTGTTCAAAGCATCAGTCATTCAAGCGTCACACGTCTTGAATGACATGCTCGAACGTTGTGGCTGGCAGGGGCTTTATACATATAATCAGATTAGCGAGCTAGCTCTCACCTTTCAGGGTGCTTCTATTGCTGAAGGCGATACTCTAGTTTTATGTCTTCGTAAGTTTTCAGCAGGAATTTTGAACTGCGCTCTGTCAAAAGAAACATGGGCTGACCACTATGCTTGAATAGGTTTGGGATCGGAGCTCTTGGGTGACAAATATCGGCTTCCAAAGCCTGACAACCCTTCATACTTGCTTGCTCTTCATGAGCACAGCCTTTTTACCGAAGCGAAGGAGAAGCTGAGAGAGCTAGGTGGTTACCATGCACACAGGGGTCAGGCATTTAATCGTCACCTTCTTCCTCATTGCAGACCCCTGCTAGAATCAGTCAGTCACCCTATGGCATATGAAACAGCCAAAAAGTCAGGAGTCTGCATCAAGGTTCTACATCTTTTCGAAAGGATTCATATGAAATCTGACCTGGGATGGTATATTGAAAATGGCCACATTTCTCAGAAATCGTTTGATGAATCTCTCGTTGAAGCATATGATGCAGTGCTTCCAGACATGCTAGAATCAGTGCATAAATCTGATACCAGCAGCTATATTACTGCGCCGATAGTGACAGAGGAATCTTGGAGATCTTTTGTCCAAAGCCTGCCAAGATTCGAGTTTCCGTTGTCGATGGATGGGGGGAGTCAGCCTAAGCTTTAGGGTGGATACTGATCGCAAAATAAAGAATATATTCAAATCTACAAAGAAACTGAGCTAAGCTAGACCGGGATTTCTCTGAAGAACATCGTAGTCCATGCCCACTAAGTGGCTGTGATAGTTGAGTATAGAGGAAATAATGATGTTGTTCATGATGCCATGATCGACCATGTCAACAGTGGCGATCCACAATGCGAATGATGGTGCAATAATGGCGGCATTCTCACCATTGGCATGTCAATCGTGCAAGATTGTTAACACTGTAGTCAAACAGAATAACTTGAGACTGTGCAATGTAACAGAAACGCAGTAACGGGCTGCTGTACTCGCACAAAGCCGGCCGAGGTCCCTCCGAGACAATGGCGCGAGTGAGAAGATCACGGTGCCTATCTGCGCAACCTAAGAGCACGCGACTAGCGAAGAACTCGTTCCCTCGTCCAACGGGATTATAACATCAATACACGTGGGCAACCCAAAGAACTACCAAAGCACCTAGTGAAGCTTGCACAATCAGAGTTGGAATCAACATTTAAAAGAATTTTCTGTGACATGCCGGTGCTGGTGGGCATACTAAAAAAAAGTCTGCTGCCTGCGTATGACGACATTCTTGAGACATTTAGGCACGACCACATCGAAGGCTACTGCCATCCTATCAGCTGAGACCCGTGTGGCAATGTGGTCAGAAAATAGCCACAGTTTTTAGCTACGTGAAAGACATAGCTCATCAAGTCGTACAAGACGCGTATTCGGAAGGGTCAAAGTGGGTCAACGAAATATTCCACCAAAACTTGTCCTCCGGAAAAACAAGATATCGTCCCTTTTTTTCTGTTATTCTTACTAATGAGTACTTACCGTGGCGGTCCAATCATTATCACCACCAAAAAAAGCCAGTGGCGTTTGTGTCATTTTGAGGCATCAAGCGATTGGACCCTGATGGCCGGGAAAAGCGACTTGCCCCAAGGAGCAAATCATCAGACCATATGGAGCCAGCAAGATCCAAGTACGATAAGACGCCACCGGTCGCTTTGCACAACATGCATGGTTTCCATGCTGACGTCGGTCTTGATGGTGAGGCTGTCTTGGTTTGGGAGATCTCAAAGCATACGTAGAATTGATCAGAGCGCTTTTTTCCCATTGGCTTGTGCTGGAATTACCCACTTATATTTAATTAAATTGACACATTATTTCAGAAGCAGACCATGCCGAATCCGCTACGAAGTGGCGCCAGTCATGGGTTTGGCACGCGACAGGAAATTTATTTTAACCCCCGTGGTTTCATGCACGCTTTTCCCGCCTTCAAAGAACCCCACGACCCTTGGTCCCCATCGAACTCGCATTAGCCGGTTCTGACAGGCCAATCACCAACCAAACGGCACACAGCGTAGTCTTTTTCTTACCCGTTTCCCTTCATGTTTATATTGCTTTTTTTCCAGAGAATACTCTTCTTGAGTTTTCTGTTTTACATCGGCGCTTCCTGTCACCGAAAACCCACAGTTTACTTAATTCGTCACGGCGAGAAGCCCAAGGTTGGCAATGGGTTGAACGCCGATGGCAAACGGCGGGCACAATGTCTTCGAGAAGTTTTCGGACACAAGTCGGAGTACAAGATTGACTATATATTATCGCCATCGTATTCCCATGGTATTTTAAACTCTCGACTGCAACCCGTCTCGACTCTAACCGAATCACCCAGGCGGCAAGAGAAAGCGCGCATACGACACCGTCGTGCCTCTCGCTAAAGACCTCGGCATTCATATAGACACCTCGTGTGGTCGAGAAGATCACAAGTGCGTGGCTAAGAAAATTAAGAAACACACTGGCCACGGAAATATCCTCATATCGTACGTGTTCTTGAAGCCGTGAGTCGCGATCCAACTAACAGCTCGGTCCAGTTGGCAACATGAAAATATGGCGAAGATTGTCAAGTACCTGGGTGCAAAGCATGTAAAGGAATACCCAGACGACAGATATGACCTCATATGGACGGTGCCGTCTCCATACAGCAAGATTACCTCGAAGGACTCGGAAAATTGCCCTACATTAGATATGATGACGGAAGATGAGCTCTAGAAATCGCAACCAGACATTTATAAATGTTAATCAAGAGGAGAATGACCCAACCTAAACCAAGCCCAAATGTTGACTATCAAGCTTTCCATTATACATCATCGCAACACCCTCGGGCTGATCTTGGTTGAAACTCCCTTGGCCTGACTTGAGCGCTCTCAGCCCCCGGGTCTGGGATGAACGACCATTGTTGTCCTTGGGGAAAAGATTGACTATTAAAAAGAGTATGCAAGGCAGTCGGTGAGAAAGATGGTGAAAATGAGGGACTGCCTTGACTGATTGCCTTGACAGGTGACTGTACGTGTTATGCGTCATACGTGCGGCCAAATGCTCCTTCGAAGATGTTTTGCGGCATGAAAATTGTACAATATTACACATGCTAGCTTATTATAACATAAAGAGGCTCCGAAGACGTGGGCCACAACTCACGGTGGCTCAGAAGCTTGACCGCTAGTCGGTTGTGAAGATCAGGTTGATGGATCAGGGGTTCCTCCTGCCAGTGATCGTCGTCATGCTTTGAACAGCTTGCGGGTAATCTTCCTTATACACACATCATGGAATATCGCCGTATCAGTCATTGATTCAAATGGCCAAGTGAGAATGTTGTATTTGAACAGTTTGGCGCGTTCTCCAAGCGCGCACCACAATGGATTCACGATTCACACTGCACACATAAAGCAAATGGAAACCGTCAAGAAATATTGGACAAAAATAAGCTCCCATGCGTCAAAATTTTACAACGTGTTTTAAGCCAACTTGTGCTTTGATGATGATCAGGAGAGAAGAGTTGTCAAGGCTCTCACGAAGCCACCATTCCTGCACTGCGATGTGTTGACGGACATCCATCAGCCCAAAATTTACATGCACTCAGGGGAAATTACCAAAGCGACACAGGCAGTTTGGGCCATGCTCGAGATGATGGCACGGATTAATTATACATCAAGAATACTCGCAACACCGTGCGCGTCGACTGGCTCAATGTCTCAGGGGTTGGCTGGGCTAAGTGAGAGGTGGCTGGGGCTAACACTGACGAGGCAACTCGCGACCGACAAAGCTCATACAAATCCCCACCAAAATAATGTCTCAAAAGGGGGGGAACATCAACACTGCCCACCACGAATGCTTCAGTTGTTCGGATGGTACGGAGGGTACGGAGGGTACGGCATCAGGGGTGTAAGGATTTAGGTTTGCTACCAGGTCCTACTGAATATTGCTGTCAGTTCCTTCACGCTGCATCTGTCTAACACAAAGATTTCCTTGGAGGATGGCACCGAGCAGACCAGCAAGTCCTCTCTCTCATCGGCATAGAGCCATTCATTTAGCTCAAGCCTCCATTCGTCGCAGCATGGTTCGCACAAGTGTGAATGTTTCATGGAGGCACCCAGTGACCCAGTAAACCGCCTTTGCGCACCTGCGCAAGCTCCACTCTCTTCGCGATTGCGCAGAGCGTCATAATTGGCTAACAGAAATAAAACATTTTATCCTCTGACCAATACGTTCGCCAGACTCTTGAAAATGTGGGGCATGTGCCCAAATTTACTGCCTCGTTTCAAGCTCGGCATAAAATAAAATGCAACCCTTCCGCCCAAAACGGGCCCGAATGGCGATGTAATCATTTCGATTGGTCAAGTCCACTATTCGATGCAGCACCACAATTGTGGTGCCTTACCACAATTGTGGTGCCCTTTTGTGTGCAAAAAAGGACGGCTCCCTCGCGGCTATGTCTCCCTCCGCCTTCGCTCCAATTCCACAAGGCTCTCAAACTCCGCCAAAACACATGAAATCCGTCAATTTTCGGCATTCTTGGCTCTCAACGCACTCAACACAAGTACCTGATGCCAATGTCGTCACCTGAACCGCTCTCCTTCAACAGTCCACCTCTCCTGATTATTCGCTCGATCCGAACTGTTTACAATACTGTCACAAAAACAAGCCGGGCTACCTGAAAGGATCGACAGCATTCTCTTATTTCTCATCGAAAATCGCAGACAATCATGGCTCACAAGTGTGATGCTACACCTTGCTGGTGATGAGGCTGAGATCCTGGAATATCTTGAGATGCTGAGGGTCAGAATCGACATGTCCGCCTGGCGTGCCCATGGCTTTATCGACCTGTTGAATGATCTTTTTGGCGCGAACCATTTGGGCTTCGAGGGACTGGAGGGGTAGCCCAAGGGCCAAATGATCCTGGAATCGTGGCTGGCCCTCGCCGTTGAGATAACGATCGAGCAAACCTCGATCCGATTTCTCGGTCTCAGGTTTCACGTGAGGTTCTCCAGTCGTCCTGTTGTCAGATGTCAGCATGTCAAGATTATTTCCTCTCATTTCGTCTCACATTATAGTTGTATGTCAAGGTTAGTCGTTTGTACTGTTGGTCGCGCCGTCGCCCACTTGCTATACCCTTTTTCTTATTCTTTGCCTTTTCCTTGCTACGTACACTTCAATTTCGCTGCCGCGTCTGTCTAGTGGACAGACAACAACCAGACAGCAATTGAACAGCCGAAGAGATCAGTATATCGATCGCGGCACGCCACCGAATGAATGCGGCGAGGTTTTACTATACGATGTTGCGATGTGTGGCAGAAGTGCGCGACCCAGATGGAATAGAATGGTGAGACGAAGGGAAGACCAAAACGGCAACTGCGGGGGGCACGGAATTAATGATGGACATGGTGGGATTTGATTGGATGGTGTGGCTGAGTGTCGAATTTGCAACTGTCGACATCGACACTATCACAGCTAATACTGTCGAATTCGACACTCTTTCTCGATTCGGTGTGGGCCGGAACGCTGAATCGGATATGTTCGGTGAGCCAATCGGTTGCGAGGATGCCCGAATCCACGGCAACGCCCCACGAATAATCCGACAAGGCGGGGCAGGTATGGCATTGTGGTGTGGGAGAAAACAGCGGACAACAAATTGGGAAAATTCAGGATAAATGGACAAAAATTTCCACGAGCAATGTGGCCGTCAAAGAAAATGAGTGTGTTTTTTTTCTTGCCTTTTTGGGTTCAAAACACCATGAAAAGAGCATATACGGTTATACTGGTGAAGGGTGCGCTAAAGGATTTAGCGGCTGGACCCCTGTAGAGGCTCTGCAAGCATCGATCTCGACGGATCAAGCCCCCGCACCCTCCGTCACCTGGTCTAATTCCCTAGTTTGATCCCAGCAAGAAACGAGATACGAAAAAAAAAGGAATCCCAAGACAGCTTCACAGGCCTAACAGCCAGAGCAAAACAGAATCATGGCTCCATCCAGGATCCCACGCCCACTGTCCCGCGTCCGCCCTCGTCCTCGCGCCCGCACCCACGCTCGCAACAACAGGACTACGAGAAATGCTCCCAGCGGCAACTTTCGCTGCTTCGTTAAGGCTGCCCGAGGCAAAAACCCACTGGCAAAGTTCGCCGGGTGCTGTTCCACGCCCAAGAAGAACATGCGTATACTGAAGTGGGTACCACCCGGCCATGCGCCGTCGCCATTTGAGCGTTAGACCTGACGGATAGGCGATTTGCAGGGAGCATGCGAAGAGCAAGCACAAGTGCGATTGTCCCGAGAGGGAGAAAGGCATATGCCTGAACCCGGCCCATCTGACCTCAGACCAGCTCGCCAAAATCGAGAAGACAACGCTTCGTGGCTTCGGCTCCCACGGAGAACAATGGGTTGCCCTGGCACACATCGTTGATGAAACCGCCCAGCTCCCGCACCCGCACCAACCGACGACCTGCCAGCTGGTCAACCTTTCATGGCGCCCCCCGCCGGACTTTTCGGACAGGCTCCAGCAACGGTTCAACAAGGAAGCGCCGGGCCTCGTCGGTCCCTTCTATGCCCAGTTCCGCATCCTTGTTGATGAAGTGTCCAGAACAGGAGCCACGGCCGAGGATGACCACTTCGCCGGGCACGAGAGCGATGCAACTCTTGCTGTTTCCCCTCACAACTCCGTCTCTAGCTCCGATATCACGAATGACACCCGAGACGATGTCGTCATGGAGACCAACGGTCTTGGAGCCGAGGCCGTTGCTGCCGGAGCGCCAAAACCGGCGCCTCCCGCCTCAGGTGCCGCCGTTGAACCTGACGTTAATGTGCAGAACCAACAAGCCCCAGGTGCCGCCAATGACTCGACCGATCCCGCCAAGCCTCATTCCTCAGAAGCCATGGATTTTCCTGCCCCGTCGCCACCCAATCATGCACTGGAAGATGTTGACGACCAGCAGATCTTGATGCTAATTGACGACACTTACGGGGAACAGCCCCCATGTCAACCTTCTCGTCTTATATAATTATGTAGCCGGTCAGCAAATGAATTTCAGTTTCTCATATTGACTCAGTCCATTCTCTTTGATACGCGATTGGATGCTACTTGGTCCCACTATCAGTTATTTCTAGGGTGACAGAAAGGACAAGACACTCTCACTGTCATGTGGGGCACTCCGCAAAATGATGGCGCTGCACCAAGAAATTGAATGTCAATCCCTAATTGCCCACGTCGGGTGGAAATCTAGGAATATACCATTTGCAATTAGAAGCTATTTACGAAGGTTCCCATCCCACAGGCAAGAACTCTTGCAAGGCTTCATCCTTGATTTAGCTGCGTTGACGCAATAGCCTCGTCAATTAGTGTCAGCCTTGTGTACTCGCTGACCAATCAGGTCATCGTCATCTACCACTGCCTCAAGTCGCCCAAAACCGCCGCCACCCAATCCTTACACTCCTCCCTTCAACATCGCCAGTAGGTGAAGCAGCCAACCATCACGCCCCCGCCCCCCGCCGACGCAGCCCCACGTATTTTGAGCAGTCCTACCGCTTCTGCCCCGGGGCACCGAACGCGACATCTTGATAGCGATGGATATCGCGGTGCATTCGGCACACAAGCTTCGACCCCCAGCTTCAGATGGTCGACGATCGAGACGAGACATATCGGGTGGGTCGGGGAAAGCTCCGTTGGGAAGAACCACTACATGCGCTTGCGCATGTCGGGACAAGGCACTGCACGCTTTGTCCACACGTGCCACGCAGAGGTCCGCGAGGAACCTCACTGCGGGGTTGACCCACGACACAAAGCTATCCACTCGCCCGGGCGGCCCTGCGAAGTGTTGTCGAGAGCCGCATGCAATTGCTTCCGGCACTCCCACGCTCTGCAGACATCCCATGGCTATGAGCAACGCCCTTCCGCCGGGACCAAGTCGCTCTCCTGCCCTGAGCCCGCGCTCTCGCGCCCGTTCACGACCCTTTCCCTCTTCTGGGTCCTCACGTCCCACCTTGACAGCAATACCCCGCCGCATCAGTCGACCAGTGTCGCCTTCATATATATTCGATGCAGACGCGGTCAGTTTGTGGACAGGGGCGGTTGAAGATGGGAATTCGGCAGGCCAAGGAGAGAACCCGCCGCAGGGTTCGGCACCACAAAAGGGCGTTGAAGTTGCCGATTCTAGGCCAAACACAAAGAGACAGCTGACCTTGACCGCTACTCACGGCGGGAATGGTGAAGATGACTTTGACGACGGGCGCGGGAATCGCGACGAGCTAAAGCGGATCAAGAGGTCAAGCAACGGAATCCCAATGCTTGCCTGCCCATTTTACAAACATGACCCTGTCAAGTACGGAGTATCAAGAGTGTGTGCTGGTCCTGGGTGGACTACCACTCACCGAGTCAAGTGAGTTTGGCCGGAGCAGCTCATCATCTACCGCATGATGTTGACAATTTTTGCAAATATAGAGAGCATGTCTTTCGTCGACATAGAAAATCAGGCCCTCAGTGTGATCGATGCTTCGAGCGTTTTGACAACGAAACTGCGTTGCAGTTTCACCTTGCTCCAACAACATGTACTAGACAAACTCAGGTGCCGACGAATGAGGACGTGAATGTGCGTCAGGAGAAGGAGCTGAGGAAACGAAAACAGCGTGGACTAAAGCAGACCGAGAAAGAGAGATGGGACGAAATGTATTCCATTCTGTTTCCGAATCAAAACATTCCTAGTTGCTGTAAGCATGCGTGAGCTTCGTCCTTGCTGATTGTCGTGGCTGACCTGTGGATAGATTACCAAGACGAGCCACTTGATGTCGAGAATGGTCGGCTAGAACAGTATGCGATTGCAACGGTGCCAAACAAGGTTTTGGAAAAATTAGGTGACATGTTGTCGAGCGCGGGTATGCAGCACACCGTTCGTGAGGCTGTGAAATCAAGCCTGGAGGCTTGCTTCCGTGACTTTCGGGAACAACCGACAGAGCCTTGCGAGGAAGTACAACCTGAGGTTCCTTCCAATCCACCCGGCCAGGATGATCCGACCGTGAGCCACCTACCGATTCTCGATCCAGCCTTTGACTTCCTAGGCGGGTGGGACAATGCATTGTGGACAGTTGATCCGTCCATGTTTCTCAACAATTCGTTACTAGAAGATGAATTCAACGCGTCGACTGGTGCTGCGCTAGATACCCGCGGTAGCAACGAGAATATGGCAAATTCTGATAAAAAAGAACAGTTTGACGAGTCAAACCCGGTGTCAGACCAGCAAGCCGTAAAGTAATACATGCCCTCGCGCGCAGGCATGAATGATTCATCAGTGCTGAAGTCATCCATGTACACCTCTCTCTGCGAGTTGGGCAACCAAAACCCATATATTAGCATCACATTATTAGACTAGTTTACCTCTGTTTTCTCTTTTGCGGGAAAAAGAAACACGAAATAAATTTGAATGTTGTTTACAATTGACACATGGGCCAAGAACAGGGCATGCTCTATTCCTGCAAGCGGAAGTACTTCCTCAATTGCTTGTGGGGCTGCTACGCGATGTCTACAGTGCAAATGTCATAGATGGTGCTTAGCGCACTGTCACGTCAGCGATTATCGCCTCTAGTGCATAAGCAGATGTTTATTCATTTCACTCTATAAATAGGAAATGCTAGGAAATATGAGGCTTTAAACTCCAAACTAAATAGAAAATTACCTTAATAAGTCCCAAACGACTTTTCTTTTATATCAACCAGGTGCCAACTAGGCCTCCATCATGTCGCATATTCTGCGTGTTGATTCCCATGTGCTGGGATAGCACTTGCTTTAATCACATTTTGCCTTGCACGTGCAAAACAAAACTCTTGAACCGCATGAATACCACATGATCCGTTATTTAAAAAATTCTTCCACGAATAGTACCGAAGAGCAGAAGAAAAAAAAGGATGTTTTTCATCCAGTATTGTTTGGGGACCCTCCTTGCTCAATCTGACTACCCTACACCTCGTGGCCCATTATACCTACCACCACCATCCTCCTCCTCACTAAGCGGAACGAATCAGTACAAACGTTTTAAAGACTCGTCTTATACGGTGTTGTGCAATCGGGGCTATTCTGTGGCAGCTTGGTATGGTGTTAACTGACTGATAGAGGTTGTCGACAACGTCTCATCGCTTTATTAGGTTCTGAGGCGAGTAGGCCAGACGGAAACGCGAGAGGCCGAACCAAGCGACGAAGAAACTAGAACCGTAGCCTCGAGACACAACTTTTACGTTAAGTTCTCGGGATCGTTTTCGCATGTTCAAGGTTCGTGACGATGACTCGCAAATAAGTTTAAAACAGATGGGACGTGAATAACTTCTTTTGTTGTTTTCTTTTTGCATCTATGTACGCGGGCTCCGCTATGAAGGGCACAATGTCTATTGAAACAAATTTCTATCATGCTATTATTCAGTTCTGTCAACGTGAATAAGTCCCCAACTCTTGAGGTCGGGTTACCGAGCTCAACTCTGCTATTGCTGGCTGATTTAGCGGCATAATATTTATTGCTCCATCGTAGTGCTTTTCCGCATACGTGGCAGCGGCCTCTTTTAGAAGTCTATTCTTCTGCCGCAGCTGGCGGCCGAAATAAAACAAGGCGCTGGCGATTAAGCAAGCTCCTATAGGAATCCCAACCCCGAGTCCGATTGCCAAAGTATTCAACGTTTCCCCACTGGCCGCGGGTTCCGATGTTGTCGTCACCGAAACCTCGGCCGCTGAGGTTGTGGATTGCGTCGTCGGCCGTCTGGTTGAGATCGAGGTTGAGGCTGAGGCTGGAGTGGAGGTTGAGGACGAAGGAGGTTTCCAAATGGACTTGGCGACAGCTATCGTAAATATGTTGGACGATTTAGAACAGCAATCAACGAGGTTGCCACAGCATGCTTTCATGGTCGAGAAATCGCCCCCCCCTTCGCAATCGAATATGGTGGGGTATCCCGAATCTGAAAAGACCGCCTCTTAGAAAAGGTTACATGCCCAAGACGATGGGTCTTACCAGCATCACAGTGCTTCTGACACGGTTGCGACCAGTTCTCATCGGTGCACCCTTGTTGAGACCAAGCGTTGTTGTCGTGTGCATTGAGGCATAGGCCGCTCGAAGTGCAATAATCATCTTGGCTGCAGCAAATGCTTGTTTCGCTGTCTAGTTCGCAAGGTTGCAGGTCGTGGACGGCACTTCCGTTTATAGCATAGCAAGTCGCGGCGGCCGACGCAGTCGCCGGGAAGAGGAGGAGAAAATGGCGAAGCATATTTTTCATAAAAAGATGGGGTACAAAATAAACATGATCGACGGATCAAGAGAAATGAGCATGATGGTTATATCTTTTTCATCTACTCCATCTCGTTTCAGAGTGAGCGCTTAGCGGCAGACTCACATAATGTGCAGGACAATCGGATGAGCTGTCCAATTGTGTGACCCGAGGAGCCGCTTCGCTTAAATTTAGCTTGTATTTGGCAAATCCTGGAGACCCAAAGCAGCCCCGGTGGACCATGCAGATGCCGTTTGTCCTGTGATTGACCAGCGGTTAAATCCCACGCAGGAGCTGAACTATTTGTGGACCCGGCCAACTGTCAGGTGTCGCAACTTCTCTCTGGGGCTCGAAGCTTTGTGTTTATGGCCGGGGAGGCTAAAAATAGCTGTGCACTCAGATGTTGCGCGGCAGACTTGATAAAATGCCGGTAAGTTGCCTAAACACCTGGGGGAGTATTCTGTCGCTGAGCATTTGGAAGAGCCGGACGAGAGGGCCCAAGTTCGAGGGTGAAGTAAGCCAATGAGCCCTTGGATCACGTATGGAATTTTAATTCAACTTTGGTGAAACCGTGATTTCCACGCCTTTAATAAACAGAAGTAAAGGGAGTCTGGTTTACTCATATCCCTTTGAGTGCCGTAAGACTGCACTTAGGTACCAAGCAAAGTAGATTGTCAACCACTAAACCCTAAACTGAAGATATATAATTTCTAATTGTTATGCATAATGCTAGTGGTTTTAGGAGTTATTTTATTTATATAAAGTTATATTATCCCTTTAGAATTTTGCTTGGTGGCTAGGTGGGCGGGGTGGGGCACCTAGGCGCAGTCTTACGGCACTCAAAGGGATAGCCTCTTCCACTTTAATCCGGAACCATTGACCTCTGTTGTCAAAGCAATTCTCCCAACATCCAAGTCAGGTTTAACATCACATATTCTCACCTTTGTGTGCTTTAACTGGCGCAGCTTGTCAGAACCACTTATTCCACTGCCTTCAAACAACGGAATAAAAAAGCCCTGAAGTTACACATATGCGAATTCTATCTTCTAGCCTCTAGGTGTGCGTAGGAGCAAGATATTGGCGAGGCCAGCCAGCGCCATTTTATTTTTTGCCTGCAATTATGAGACAGAAGACAAGAATGTCATTTTAAAACTGAGATATTCCCCAGAAGCCATCACCCTACTTCAATGTACCCCATCTCGGGCGATCTTGCTTGCGGCATGGCCCCAGCAACAGGACGTTGCTCACAGGCGGTTCATGTTGAGGACCCATCCACGGAGGCGTAAACGTGGTGCACCACAGTAAGCCCCGGACGCCGACACTATAACATTTGACAGAACTTTGAGCTAGTTTTAGGCCTCAGGAACATTTCATCCCCTTGTTCGGTTTTCACCCAGATCTCAGATTGCGTTGCGTGACTTGGTCACGGTCAGATATCGTATGGCAAAGAGGTTTGCAAGAGTCTCAATTTTAGATAGATAGAATGAGCTGTGTGCTGAGGGCTTCAGAGTAGATAGAGCTAGCCCCCGTAGTAGAGCCTGTGTTAACTAGGATGGGCCTAAAGTTTCAACAGGTTTCAATCTAGTTTGTTATCGATGTTCTAGATTCTCCCCTTGCCTTCCGTTGGCTCTGATTTCAACTAGGTCAGGAAGGATCCTGGTCCTTATCAACTTGGCAAAATGCCCAAGGCCGTCGCATTTTGCAGATGTCAATATATCCCACAGGGAATATGTCAGCTGCCTCTTTGACATTACTGGTAGGTTTTCATGATGTTTCATCTTGACTTCATCTGGTTGGAATTGGGGATCTATTGCCCTGATATCATCCAAAGATCTATACCGAAGTCCCCTATAGCATGGTTGAATTGAGCTTGAAACTAAATCATCGAAGATGGAACGAATCTCGGCGAAAGTCCCATTTTGCTTGCTATCTGGAAAGTCACAAAACGCCTATAAATCATTAGCATGTATGTAGTTGAATACAAGATCACTCACCTGAAATGAAGTTCCCTCAAAGTCATGTAACACAGCTTCAATACGGTCCAAAATGATGGAGTAGTGTATTTCACCGTTATTGATTGCCTCTGTAGCAAGCTTTCTCAGGCGAATGACTTCAGCCCGGGCGGCATCGTCCCGGAGATAGAGCGTACGGCTGGAAAGTAATATGTCGATTTCACCGTACGAGTTGAATTGCTGGTTTCCTTCTTCAATATGATGTATATAAACGGGCATAGACCATGTTCTAAGCAGTCGCTCATCAAGCATGAGTAGAGCCGGTGAAGGGGTGAAGGCTTCGATAGCCATGAGTTCAATATCGCTCGCTTCATGCGCTATACCATTCGCGAAGTCTCCATGTACACTGACCCAGCTAAGACCTTTGAATTCAGGACGCAAAAAGTCCTTTGCTGCAGTGGTTTGTAGAGTCTTCACATCGATCTCAGCACGAATACTGTAAGGGAGCGAGTCACAGGCTGTTGCGATGGAACGGGACGGGAATCGAGCCTCTTTCAAGACTGACAATCTCCGATACGCATATGCCATAGTATGCGGATGTGGGAGTGACAATGACGCAACCCTCATGGTAAAGATCTTGTGAACGGTGCCGTGAAGATACAAAATTCCGCTTATGCTATA
Source organism: Calonectria honghensis (assembly GCA_013403855.1). Taxonomy (NCBI): domain Eukaryota; kingdom Fungi; phylum Ascomycota; class Sordariomycetes; order Hypocreales; family Nectriaceae; genus Calonectria; species Calonectria honghensis. The sequence continues at coordinate 189,650 of VTGB01000049.1, forward strand.
ATGTGAACTCCATTGGAATCAGTCGCAGGGATGTCATACTTTATATCTTTACAAAACACCTCTCGAAACAGACTTTTCGTTTCAAAGTCTGAATTCTACGTCTCACTTTTCTGGTTTGGTCTATTCTAGATCATCCCACTTCTTCTCCAAACCCAAAGCTATGCGGGTGTTAATATTATATTTACTCCTAGTTAAAAAAAAAAAAAACAAGCTGTAGGCTCAACCGGGTGATCCAGGAACCCGGCCACAGAGGTGGCATACAATTAGATTTGAACAATAGGGTTGGTCGTGAAAATCTTATCGCCCTGACCAAAAGAACAAATACCTTAATGACCTCTTCTAAAACAAGATTTTCCCTTGTCAATCTGAGATAAAGTTAGCCCCTTACTACTTAAGATGCCTCTTGCCAAGACCGATCGGCACACACGGCAACCTTCATCTGCACCGCGCTTCAACCACAATGCCTGCCTTCAACCGTGTTGCAATCGGCCAATCTGTGCGAGAGGAAAAAAGGAAAGGGAGCTAGAAGGGCTGACCTTCTAGCTTTATATCTAGGTTCTCATCACCATGATGGGCCCCAGCTACCCTAATAGTCGGAGAAAGGCTTTTACTCTCAGCCAACTTGGATGGATACGGCACAGCTGTATCCCCACTCCAGGCTTCAGCCTGTGACAAACAATGAGGCTTGCCCAGCCTTTTTGTCAGTAACCCTATTGACATAACTGCTAAAATTTGCCACCGAGTTTGGTACACGGCGTGTATCAACATTCAAGCTTTTCGCACTGCATCGTGAAAAACCATAAAAGTCGAACCCGCAGATGCTGTCACAAGCTATGAGCGTCATTATAGGGATCTAAGCTCTTGATTATTCAAAAGAAGGTCCATTCAGACATCAATTTTAAAGCTGCTGGTGCTGTTACACTTACAGGTGGTCTCGATAGCTTCAATAGACAGTAACAACGTAGCCAAAATGCCCGGACTAGCCGGCATCAGTATTCAGGTAATAACTAGATGCTCAAGGCTACGGCCGACCCCAAAAGACCATACTAAACAACACACACACCTAATCCGTCAACCCGTTGACTACAAGGCCCAGTCGAGCCGGCTAATTAAGCGTCAGGGCCAAGTCGAGATCGTCATGACGATCGAATCGTCTGACCTCACAGCAACCCGCGGGCCCCGACGGCAGCCTCCAACGGCAACATCAGCTATAAAAGGCTTACATAGATCCCCTTCAAAATAAAAAAGACAAGAGCTCCTTTCCACACCTTGGTCCTCATAGCTTATGACAAATGCCAGCTTCCACAGGGCGCTCTCGGAGGCCGTGATCATCATGATCCTCACCTGTTGGTATCCCCGGTACCGTCGAGGCTGGATGATCTAGACTGACGGCTGCCCTGTTTTGTGTGTTGACCTCGGAACCATTATCAGATTATACCGTGAAACATGCCACTGGACATGTGCGGTTTGATACGTATTCAATGCTGTGCGCTCACGCTTGGTAGATGGTTGATTGCCGTGGCCTATTGTGGAAGGAGCAACGTTTCGCTCCTCCGTTAATTATTTTGTCGCAAATGTTCCGTCATCACGTCATAATGTCATTTAAGGTTCGATTTGCAACGGCAAGAGCACCGCCACCTTAACGCATCCGCCATGTCGAACGTCCAACTTGAAACTGCGCACCTCCATCCGTCTAGACCGCCGCCATCTGTCCCAGACCACCACCACCTGTCCAGATAACCATTCTCAATAAATCGAAAGCGAAAGACATAACCAAACCATGGCAAAGAAAAAGATTCCGTTTAGCCGCGAAACCGCCCTCTCCTGCCTGCGAGCATGTCATGCTGCTATCGACCGGGCGCAGTTTAATCTGAAAGTTGGAAGATTGTGTGCCAAGGTATGACCATTCAATTAACAATTTTAAAATTTACCATATTAATATTTAATCTGTCAAAATAGAATGTCACAAATCCCGAGAAAGATCCTATCGCAATGATTGCACTGGCTGCACTCGTAAAGGAAATGGAGGCAGTCTCGGAGAACCTAGGTGCAGTACAATTGATGGGCCTCAACCACAAACACCCACAATTATTTCAACACTATGACGATATCCGACAAGAACGAAATAAGCTCGCTCACCGTTATGGAAATGGTATTTTTGAAAGTTTCATCGAATAGGATGATGTGCTGAAGACCGTCCATGATAAGGACCCGGAGGTAGAGTTGGAAATTCTGAAGGCGATTCAGGAATTGGACAAGAACGAGAACGCGTAGTAATTCCAGCGGCGGGTTGAAGAAGGAGATGTGTATAGGTACTGGGTTCTTCCACAAACAGCCAAGAAAATAGTATCGGTCACACAAGTTTGAGTTAATGCCGACACCTCTGATATTTGGGACTGTCACTTTGAAAACATGCTATGCATATTCGAAAACACGTGGACGTTTTAAGTAAATAAGACACTCGCACTGTGGTGACCAAGAGAATTGAAATGAGACGGAAGAAACCTGCTGCTTGTTCGAAGTGAGAATAATCATGAGTTCCAGAATGCAGTTGGCCCCAGTCTGTCCATTGCCTCCATCACGACTAGTTGCTAAGGGCTTGAAATTCTCACATCTTGTCTATGATGCAACGTAAGGCGCATTTCATATCCTATTCTCTACTTCTTGTGCTTGAGATGAGTGCGTCGAACTCGTATTTTGCTCAATTTTAATTGGACCTTGTAACCGATAGCCACCGACATGAAATAAACAAACCTAGATAGAATTAGCCGTTTTTCTGATACAGCATTTGAGAAATCAAACTCATCTTACGTGCTCATCATCTTATATATCCCAACTAGGCGTATGATGCCGTTGCATCTGACACATTGGGCCGGGATGTCGTCCAAGCCGACCAAAAGCTGGAAACCTGATGTATATGCTGAAAAAAACAGCACAGCAAGGGAAAACGTCAAAAGCTTTCCCACAATCGTAATTTCTCCCAACATTTGTTTAGTATCGTGTTCGGTGGCCTTTTGTTGAGAAATTAGATTCCAGGCAATGAATGTGAGGATACAGAAGGGCACGTCCAGGATGGAGGTAAGTATGTTGAAACCGCTAAACGTTGGTAGTATGGTTAGTCAACGCTGAAGAGCTTGTGGATACGTGACCACACTCACACCCCACCCGGTGCACCGGACTGCTGCCCCACGCAAAATAGAGGCACAAACGACAGGATAAGGTTAACAAGAGTTGGGATCGTGATAGAAATGGGCACTGCCAGGCTCTCCATCTTGAGGATCCATCCGTTGATCTCATTACAGATTGTACAGGATGACATTTCGTAGATGCGCTCGAACGGAGGGGAGTCAGAGACGGATGAATTGAAGTCATGCGATCGCCAATTGTTCTTGGCTCTTCTTCTCCTTCCTATGTTTGAACAGTTGATCGTGTCGTGAAGCCGGATGAAAACGTTTGAGGTATTGGGTCAATCACCAGGAAGGTGTCATTATTTATATTCATACCCACACAACATGAACAAACCTTTTTGGTTACAACTTGGGCCTTGAAATGACCGTTAGGGTACTCAAGGTTTGCCCGGGCTGGCGGTCTCAAAGTGGCTTTGTGTTTTTAGTGGGCAGGTGGATACAATCTCGTAAAAATGGAATCAAAATCTAAGTTGTTCGTTCCCGGGTTGACATGTTCAAACTTCCACATAAAGCGGGTTCGTATGTAGGCTGCATCATAAATTTTAATTCAGATACTAAAACGGGGCCACGGTTTTGATGTGAAGATAAACCACACACCAAGCCCAGAAAACTCGTAGGTGGCTCTCACGGTCTTAGTAGCAGATCGGGCCTGCTGGCTGCTTTTGAAGGCAGCAGAAAAATGTAGTGAAATAAATCAATGACCAGAACCAGCTAAGTCAAAACAAATATCATAAATATCATAAGAGACCATTGATCAAACGGTCCCTCAAAAAGGGAAGCCCGATAATGGGTTCGGAATCGTGTATTGAGACGAAGCTGGTCTGCTAACTTCGTGTTGCTGCCAGTGGCTTTTATCTTACTAAATCCGGTATCGCGACCGGCCCAATATATCACCTGACCTACCTGTATCTAATCCGTAATCGTGGTGTTTATTGAAATGAACACAGTAATCAGGCAAACACATTTGCGGTAGACTCAATGTAGCCAAGCTGAATCCCGCGGCTGTTTATTTTGGGCTATGAGCACATTGTCCGTTGCAGGTACCGGTTGAGCAGCATTTGCCCTCGTTCTTGGTCCCCTTTCCGCAGCAGGTATCGTTGAAAAGCCCAGCATCACACTTTTCAGGGTTCACAGCACAACCCTCTCCAGCGCCTGTCCCACAAAAGCACCTGCCATCTTGCCCAACAACGCCGCTGCCACAGCATACGCGACTGTTTGGCGCTTCTCCGCAAGGGGCGCACGGTGCCGCCTTGCAATGGCCCTCAACACAGGAGAGGTCTTTTGATGTGCCAGATGCTTTCAAGGCACAGCCTGTGAAGCAATCGCATTTTGCTCCAGCCGTAGGGGACCTGATCCGGCAGAAACCGTCAATGCACATGGCGCGGAATGGGTTAAGAACATGTCCTTTGGGAATGATGCAGTCGGATTTCTTGGGCCTGGGGCAATTATCGTTGGAAGTACAAGGGGATCCAACCATGGCAGCGTGCTCCAGTTCTCTCCCCGCAAGTTTTGAGTGGGAGAATATAGAGCAGTAGGGTTTGATGGCCAGCTTAGCGTTGCAACCGGCAGGGAAGTAGGGCTGCGTTGCATGGATCTTGCATTGAGAGAGGCCAACAAGGGCGATGAGAATAGCAAGACAAGGCATGTGCATCTTGAACGTAGGAATAGAAGGATGATTATGCGGTGTAGGCTTGAGTGAGTGAGGAGGATATAAGAAGCACGAAGAGTATTCTACGGCTTATATAGTTGACTTGACATAAGTTTGGGGCTAATATAGCACAGGCCCAACACATGGGGATCCGGGGTTAAAGTTTCTCGGGATTTGGTGGAAAATGGGCGATCAAGATGAGGACCGTCGTGCACAGCTCGTCTTGATCTTGATTGACAGGGTAAGCGTTGAACGAGCTGACGGTGGCGTCTCACCAATGTCGAGCTACGTGGTGTGGTGATGTGGTCGTTGGTTCCCAAAAATTTGACGGTCTTGCTAAGTGAATTTTCGCTTAGCAATAGATATCAGCCGCAAACAAGGCTCGAGAATGTAATGAAAGCTTGAGTTAGCTTAGCTGCACTGGTTATTGAGGCTGTGGCAAATATGGATCAATCTAGAACAGCACAGACTGCGGAAGTTGCCCGTGGCCGCTTTTCAAACCGTCTCGGCACGTCCATCGGTCGCAACGTGCCGGGGAACCGCTGGGTGCTAACGCGAGTTGGGTTACGGTCAGGCTGTTGGGCCAGTTATGTTGCAGCAACACAGACTTGATTGCGCTAGTTGTGCACCTCGGCACATAAAAGACTTCCATCCCAATACCGAGAGAGCACTAATGCTGAAAAAGTCGCTGATGCTGGGTTTACTTTGGGATTCTGAGGAGAGGCGTTTCATTTGGGCTCTGTGCCCCATGTCAGCTGTGGCTGCCTAGCCAATCAGGGCTCTCGCCCATTGTTATGTAAGAGCCGACGCTAACCCCACAGGATGGTTTCACCAGCCTTGCTCATGCCCTTCCGCAGTACGCAATGGCTTCACTACTCAATCTTCCCACCGAGATTCTCGACGCAGTGCTGGAGCTGCTCCCACGTGCCTCCCTCCGCTCACTATGCTGGACACACAGGGTCCTGGGGCCTCACGCAGAGCCCCGCTTGTACGCAGCCGTGGAGTGGACCTGGGGTGACTACCAGACTCCGCCCATCACGCTACTCCTGCGCACCTTTCTGCAGCGCCCTGAGTTGACTCAGCACGTCCGAACCCTCATCATTAGCGGGGCATGCCTTGCTGGCAGCGAGACTCCCCCTCCAAAGATGGACATTGCCACCCTGGACATGGACAAGCTGGTTGCGTACATCAACTCCACTTCGGTGCCATTTGCCAACCTCTGGATACAGGAAGCCTCAGCCGGGACAATCGATGCACTGATAACTACACTCATCTCCCAGCTTTCTAACCTGAAATGCCTTTACCTTGGTCCCAACATCACAGAAGAGAGCAACCTCTTCGGCATGATGATTCGATCAGCCATCTTCACGCCGATGCGGTATAAACTGCCCAGCTTTCAAAAGCTTAGCGAGGTGGAATACCACCGCCGAGTGGAGGACCCCTTCAGTAGGAATATCGTGGATCCCGCAGATGCCCTCTCGTTGTTTTACCTACCGACCGTGCGGCACATTCTGGCCTTTGTCAGGAATCCTGCTGTTTTTGCTTGGCCCGCCGAAACGCCAGATGCATCCAATATTACATCATTAGACATAAAAGGACTCCGAGAATCACATCTCGGTAATTTGCTATCAGTAACAAAGTCACTTCGAAAGCTTTGCTGGCAGTGGCACCACGAGCCCTCGTTGAGGTATAAAGACCAGTTCGATACTCCTACCATCAACCTTGACCAGATTGTCGATGCGCTGTTGCTAGTTGGCGAAACACTGACGGACCTGACCCTCATTGCAAGTTGTAATGAAGAGGGCCCTGATTATCCAACCCTGTGCATGACGGGCTCGTTTAGGGGTGCTGTTGGGCTTTCCAAGTTGAAGAGCCTGCAGGTCCCATTAGTCTTTCTGGTAGGCATCTCGCAGAATGAGGAGAGACGACTGGAGACTTCAATCCCACGCAGTGTGGAATGTCTCGCAATTACAGACAATTTATATCCCAACTGCGTCTACGAATGGGAAGAGGAAAATCTGTTCGAGCTGTTTAAGTTATACATGAACGGAGGCAAGGAATCTACCCCATGTATTCGTGACGTTGCACTTCATATCGGTGAAATGATTGAGGATTGGTATGTTGATGGCTGGTATCCAGAGGTGTTTGTTAAATACACAAACTATTCTGCGCACTCTGGGGTGCGGGTGCAGGTGGTAGCATGAGAGCCTCACCAATTGTGGAGAAAGCCACAGACACAATATAATCGCAAAGGATCACAATTTAGTGTTGGATATGGGACTTGAAACTCATTTATAGGGGTCGAGCTTTCACACGAGAGAATAGCTGTTGTATAATTTCATGAGTCAAAGAAGATACCTAATATAGCCTTTATCATGTTACGCATTGTTTATTACAAGATGCAGTGATACCTATATTGTCACAGTTGCAAAGAACTGGACTCACAGCTTCTATCGGCCCATAATGTCTGGAAAAGTATCCGATGTGTTGCCAGCCTTGGAAAATTACGACCCCGAAGCCGCAAATGCCGATCCTGAAACGCTCAACCACTTCAAGTTGTTTCCAATGGCAAGGGACGAGTCGGATCTTTCTGATTGACTTTGCATCCTTGGTATCTTTTAGTGCTGCAAACAGACTGTAAGGCATTGTAATATTAGCCACATGCGTGATTTTATGTCCAATACTCATATTATATCGAAGGCCACCAAACATGAGGTGAACTCACCTCTTCCCACATTTAGGATGAAAAGTCGGCCCCCGCCCCGACGACTACAAATGATGCACACCAAGGAGAAATAGACAAAAGTTGGATTCTTATAATTATAAAACCGCTCCACACGGATTTAGGCATCATCCTGCGCAGTTTCTACATCGTACTCCGTCCACTGAAGCCCAGGCCCATTGCCCAACACGGCATATGGGTCATTGTAATCAATGAACCAAGTAACACGCCCAACGCAGGGCTCGGCGGGCGTGCAAACGCTAGGACCGGGTTTTAATATCTGGCACTGCAAAACTGGGCGCATCTGAAAGCCAATGCACGCTTCATCAGCGGCGCAAAGGCTGCAGCACTCGAACGCGTCCTTGACGTCCACAGTCGTGCTCTGGAATAGAGGGTGCCAAGAGAAATCCGCGGGGCTGTAGATGCTGGTTCGGCCCAGAAAGCTGCCCCTGTACGACCTGGTGTTGGCCAGATTTCTCTTGGTGCACATGTCGTAGACGGTAGGGCCTGGCACTGTGACGGTGGCGGTGGGTATGATGAGGGTGCTGGTGGTGGTTATGGTCTTGGCTGTGGCCGTCGAGGATATGGTGAATGTGACTGTCGACTGCACCATGATGGTCGCGTAGTCGGGGACCCTGGTCTTGGTGCTCGTTATGGTCTGTGTTTTGGTAATTGTCTTGGCTGGGTAATTGGCGGTAACAGTCGTGGCCGGCTTCTCCCTGGTTGCAGTAACCACCTTGGGGATAAAGGTGGTGACATCGCACTTGACCTTCTGAGGGTACATGGGCTTCTCCTTTGTGGGAGGCTGCTTTTGGTCACGCTTCTGAGGATCTTTGGGATTGTGCACAGAACGGATGACATTGTCGCGCTTGGCTTGCGGGTCCGGCGGCAAGTCGTTGTACACGGCCTTGTGGAGGGTGTCTCCGATGGGACGAAACCCGGAAGGTGTTGGAACAATGTTGGTGGCCGTAATTGTGGTCTCGGCTGTGATTGTCGTCGTTGACGTTTGGGTAACGGTTGGGGTGGTTTTGACGGTGGTATACTTGGTGCTGACGACGTTGATTGTGTGCGTGACAGGCCAAATCGCTGTACCCACAGTAATGACTGTAGTTTTCTTGGCGGTGCGTACGACCGTCTTTGGCGTGATGGTGACAACGCTTTGGTGGTATTTGGTCTTGTGGATGGTGTACGTCTGCTTGTGGGTGCTGGTGGTGGTCGGCACCACTTTCAACGACTTGGCTCCCTGAGCAGTGAAGCAGGTCTGTTCCTTGTATGTCTCACCGACCTTGGCGCTAGCGGCGAGGCCCGCAAGGGAGGCCACGAGCCAAGTCTTCAATTGCATGGCGACGGGTAATGGAAAAGTGAGGGTCGACCAAATTGACCTGGGTTGTGAACACTTCTACACTCAGGAACGAGGGCAATAACAATTGTTAAATACGCCATGGCCATCTGCAACAGACAGGACCGTGTGGCATTGATCATTTCCACCTGTGAGACCATGGACGCAGCCACACCTCTGCGACTGGATCACCATTCGCCGGCGCCCGGTCTAGATTTTAGTGAGGCTGAGGAGCTGAGACACGACATTTGTACGGCGCAGAATTAACAGGGCGAAAAACTATCTATTTGCTTAAATTAGGACATGATTTTCTCTTTGCTGCCAGGATGAAGAGACGATACGAAATAAGAGAGGTTAATCGATACTGTATTTACAGTTATATTTACGGTTATGGACCCGTTGCGTTGAAATCCTGGCGCCGATAAATCCTTTATTTCAGCCACATGGTCTAAAATCTTCAGTTGACCCCTTTTTCATAAATTTGTCGCTTTACCAGCCAATTACACACATTGGATTGTGCGCGAGGCCTGAAGTGGCGTAGTGGCGGTGTCGCACTACTCACTCCCCTCAAGGTAGATTCAAAATCGCTTGGGCACGCAATAATACATGGGGGTTAAGTACAGCTCTGTGACGTAATAAAATTTGGAGTTCGAGTTTTAGTCTGCTCTGGGTCCTCCATGGCCATTTTGTTTAATTTTTATTTTTCAATAAATGTTTCCATTCCTTGCCCTTGGTTAAAATGAGCATTGCAAGAAAGTGTGTATCAGTCGTGGGAGAGGCAATGCTTCGTAAATAACTTGTATTGGTTGGTTTGACCAGCTCAAGGAATCTTCTTTGGAAAATGCAAATAAATACACAAAGTTCTACTGTTGGTCAAGTATACTCCGCTCCAACTCAGGCAGTGCCCACTTGACCATCCATTCTAATCGGAGCACGTCGCCCACTGCCAAACGCTCCTCGGGACGAAATCTAAGCATCTGTCGCATCAAACTCAGGAACGCTTTGGTTTCTTCCACCTCAAACTCCCCAGTCGCTTGCCGCTTCCTCCGGTACTTTTGCACACAGTCTTCGAATGATTGTTCCAGCACAGGCCACACATCGCGATCCTCTGTCGGTTTCACCAGCTTAGGTTCTCTTCCATTACTGTTTCCCACAACAAAATAGTCCCCACGGTCCTTCCATCCTTTCAGCCAAGCGGAAGGAAACCCTTCAGAGCCGAGAACATCAATTTGCTGAGCAGCAACCATTTCCTCCGTCTCAGATTCTCCAAACATAAATTTCATACCTACAATATCCCAGATAGCAGTAGCCAGGCTCCATACATCTGAGGGATATGAAAGTGGCGAATTAGGCTCAAACAGAGCTTCTGGTGCCCTTATGGGTACAGGTGTGTTGCAGTCCTTTCCCAGACGAGACGTCTTGGCAGGCGCGAATGCTGTTCCAAAGTCGCTCAACAGCACCGCTCGGGCGTCTGCGGAGGTGAATTCCTGAGCCTTCTTTCCAAGAAAAAGAGGAACAATTGCCTCAGGAGGGACATTGGGTGTGAGGGGCTTCCCATCAACTCGAGGAATCTTTTGCCTCTCAGGCTCACCAAACTTGCTTTGAAATTGCTCCAGGGGGGGTTTATTGATATCAGATAGAAGTTTGATCAGGACATTGCGAAGATGAAGATCTAATGCGTACACGTCAGTCCCTAGCCACACCTAGGAGAATCCAAAAGGCGGTTCTTATTTAAGGTTGCAGAAACCATTCCATATACCTCCATGAACGTAGCCATGAGAATGGACATGAGCAAGAGCAAGGGTAAGACCGGCTGACAACGCCCTCGCCACCCGAATGGGGAATAATCGAGAGTATGAGGCTGTTTTTAGATCTCCTTGTGCTAGACTCAATGTATAACAAGGGTGTGTTCCGTTGGGTCCTCTGACATCAAATTCATCTAATACCACAGGAATTGACCTCTTCGCGTGAGATTTCAAGTCAACGTGCAATGATGAAGGCAAGACTTCGTCTTGCCCGGGGCGTGATGGCGAAGGTCGAGTTGGGATTGAGGAAAGTAATCGCAAAATACTTGTCTCGTGCTGATGAACAGAAGAGTTGGAAACTCCAACCTTGACGGCGACATAGCTGTTCGTCTGGAGATCTTGGGCAAGCCAGATGGTAGAAAAGCCACCAAACCCCAGCTTGTCCACAACTCGATAACGGTTGTGTAAAATATCTCCAATCATTATGGGATGATAGCCACCTGGCTCATATAGGTGAAGCCGCTCTACCCCATCAATCCAATGATACTCGATGCCTGAGCCCGGCATTGCATTGGGTGTTGCAGTTGACATAACTCTGCGGGGAGGAACGGTGAGAGGTTTAAGATGCACTTGAGAATATGCGCAGAATGGGACGTGGAAAGAAAGCCTGGAGTTGGGTGGTATGGGCGCATGCCTTGGCGGAAAAAGTGTACTTGCGCGGGACATGACGAGAAGATTGCTGCTATTTGTAAAATGGCTGTTGGGGCGAAGAAAGATGCGGCGAGTGACCAACATGAAGTGATGACTAATCCATACAGCCAATCATATGCGATAGCGCCGATGTCACTTGTTGGTGGTGCATCAGTCACGAGAACTCCATCAAGAGAAGAAGGATACAACTCTCAGGGCAGGTGGCAAGGTTGTCTGGCCGGAGAAGGGTCAGTTGGAAGAGTATACGGACAGCCCCATTGGTTAATCTCATCTTCCCAATTAGCTATGCAAGCTGGCGAATTCATCATATCTATACTCCGCATAGCTTCAGAATATAGATGATAGGTGCCAATTCTGGGCAACAAAAGCTAATTTACACATTCCATGATAATCTAAGTTTGCATTGAGATGTTTTGGTGGGCTTTGAACGAGTGGACTGTCGTACTTGAATCGTAGCTTACATCAAAGTTGTTATGTCAAGATATTCAATCGACAATTTATTTCACACAGCGTCGAAAGCACAAATTAATTTCCATAATATGCCTATATCATTGATAAATGTGTGATTACGCAACATTAACCTTTGAGTGTGGTCCTGGCGACGCATTTGCATCTTGCTGTTTAGGAGGTTATTTTCACCCCCTCCACCCTTGCATCGCAAAACAGAAGTCCTGCTTGTGATATTACGGGCATTTCCTTCGTTAAACCATCCTTCGTTAAAATATCCTCAACAAAAAAAGTCATTGTTGACCACATGCAGCCTGGCCTGAAAATCGTAACCAGAGTCGTGAATCAGAAGGTAGTTTATTTAATTTTCATTGATGCGGAGGGAAAATGCGTCAGGAAACGGACCCGCCCTATAGTTACTGGCCAGCCACAAATATTGGGTGTCAAGCGAGACAATGTGAGAGCGGTAGACTATGTCTGCGTATAAAAAAAGACCAGAAATTAGTAGGTTCATTATCAAGTTTTTTCTAGTTTTGCTGGATTCAAATTGCAAACTATCTTCTAAGCTGCAATTTTGAGCCAGGCTCCTACTTGCAACCCTCGCCCAGTTAAGTCTCCGAAGCCGATTGATGTCAACATTAGGCATGAGCAAGCAACTAAGTTATGTCAAGCCCAAAACAACGGAAACAAACACCCTACGCCAAATCTTTTCCCACGCAATCATTTTCGGTCTTCCCGTCTTCAACACGGGTCTGATTAAACTGCTCCAGGGGCAATGAACTCATTCTGCAAGCCACGTTATTTAGTGCTCAAGAGGACATCAGGCTGAATCAGGTGTCAGCACTTGGGCGTCCAATACTCTGTTATCAATCATGTGGCCATAAAGGGGAGGGATAATATCACAATTGCTATGTTCATAGTTATCGGGCTATTGGAAAGCCAGTCCTGCGGTGCCCCTGCATCGCCAAAGGTAGCGGCGGCCTGGCCTCCGCTTCTGTTTCCGTTGAGCCAAATATGCCGAATCAATTGCAAACCCTCAGCGCCTACGATAATGTGAGAGTACATATCGCTGGGCACTCGAGACCAACGAGTTCAAGGAATGGAGGAGCGATACAGAGTGCCGCATCCTTTGGGTCAAGGGAAATCCCGTCAATGGGAAGACGATGCTTCTCTGCGGCATAATTGATGAGCTCCAAGCACCTTCAAGACTTGTTGACGGTGGCGACAATGTGTCGCTGTCCTAATTCTTCTGCCAAGCAAAAGATTCAAGCCTCAAAAATGCCCCGGCTGTGCTATGTGGCCTTGCCTATCTTCTCGCTGTTCAGAATCCATCCATCACTGCCCACATCCGTGAAAGGTACCATGGGTCAAACACAACAGGTACAGCCCATTGGAATTCAAGGATAGCCATGGAAAATATTTTGTCCAAAATATTAGAGGATTTCACAATCAAAAACTCATTTCTAGTCATTGACCTTGGATGAATGCGAAGCAGAATTGGATGCCCTTTTGGCCTTCATCACATGCCACGCAGCCACGCAGCCGCGCCTCCAAGATTAAATGGATAATTTCCAGTCGCACCCGCCCTGGCATCCGGGTCACTGGACGCGATAGAATTATTCAATCATCCTCTTGTTATCTCCACACATAATTTTGCAATATTCTTTATCAGTGGGGGTAATTGGTGGATACCTGTGACGAGTTAGTCCATGCGACAAGGCTCTTAGCTGCCGCCGCCTGCAACAACTGCCGCAATAGTGATTATTGACCGATGTTATCGCGCTTGGCAGGGCAGTCGAGGACACTTGTCTCAAATCATGAGACTAAAACCGGAAAATTCCGTTCATACGTCGTATATCGTATTTCTTGGAAAGCTGATGAGAGAACAAGCTTATTTCCACCGGCTCATGCACGGCCAGCCAAGGGACTTTTGTGATGGCGAAATGATAAACGAATATTGTGCAATTAGGTTCTCGCTTGTTCTATGGCCTTCCCTTCCTAGAGACAATTTTAAGTTTGATACTTGTGATAAGGCAATTGAATTAGGGAAATACCTGAATTGGTAGTCTCTCCGAGATGGAAATTGTTGCTGATGCTGACAAAATGTGGATGGTGGCTCCATAAAAAGAGTACCACTGGTTGATGTTGTTACCAGCCTGGGGTGAATATTTAAGATGTGTGTTTAGCCTTGATTCAATGGCCAATGCTCCAGCTTCTCCTCGTATCCGTTGTTCTCCCATATCATCCACGTTCTCAATGCATTTTGTCAAGTCTCTTGCCGCTGCAGTTGCAGTTTCCATCTCTGGAATATTTGCTGCCGTAACTCCCCGGGAGGTACCAAGTCTCCTCATCTTCACCAAGACCTTGGGTTATCGCCATACAAGGTATGTAGCCCGAAATTCCTTGTCACTTCGTCTCCTCCGCCACATTGTTCCTTTAACCAGCTGACATCAAGCGTTGAAGCATCCCCCATGGAATAGACTTGGTAACTTCCATTGCAAACGAAAGAGGATGGTCCGTTGCCACATCTGAGAACTCTTCAATCTTCACAGAGGAAGGACTGAGGCCTTACACCACTTTGGTATTCATCTCCACAACCGGTAACTTTTTATCGGTCAATGAATCCAATGGATTGAATGATTTCTTGCTGAGAGGTGGCTCTTGGCTTGGAATCCACGCAGGTTCGTTGGTTTACTGCCACACAGCTTGTGTAGAGATTGACTTGCTTTCAAAACCTTGTAGCTGCTGACTTTGGCGATGATATGCCTGCATGGTACAGCAAGCTCGTCGGCGGACAGGTAAGAGACATGGTTTGAAAATGAATGTTCACAACATATGTCAGAAATCCTAACCAGCTTCTACATCCAGTTCCTCTCTCACCCTTGCGAAACCGTTGAAAACTGTGATGAGGCCAACCGAGCGAGATACCCTCCAGGTGAGTTGTTCAATTATTGCACTGCGCAATTTCCGTGTCCAAAGTTCTGACAGAGCTCTTGTGCCCAGGCGGCAATGTCCGCCCTGACATCGTGCAAATCCAGACGCACGACCATCCATCCAGTATCAATCTGCCCGCAACTTACAACAGAACGGATGAGTGGTATGCCTACAAAACCAATGTTGCCGACTTCCCGTCCAACTATACAGTTCTTGCCACGCTTGCCGAGACCTACATCGATGACATCACCATCAGCCCCGAGCTTGAGCACATGGACCCCCACCCCATTTCCTGGTACTCCATGTACGAAGGCAAAGCCAGGGCCTTTTACACTGGTCAGGGACACACAAATGAGACATACTATGACCCGTATTTCATTACGCATGTTACCGGCGGCTTGGAATGGGTTACTGGTGTTTCGAATTAAGCTTCTCGGAACTCATATCTACACACTTTGTCAATTGTAGGGGATGGAGAATCCTTTAGAATATGCATACCTTCATTTCACCTCGAACAAGTATTATTAGATGATAGATCAAAAAACCACCGAACTTAAAATAACAAACAAGGGGCTCCGAGAGCAATTAGGGAAGTTTCCCCGATGTTCTTTTTATAATTATCGCCCTTGCTTGTTGCCTACCCCTGCGAAACTGCTGTCAGCTTGTGAAGAACGTGACGACTATCCCTGTTTAGTTAGACTGCGGCTCAGTCCGCTCTGCGGGAAGTTTATTCTGATCAGCACCAGTCTATTGTTAACAAATGAACAACCTGATTCAATTGATACCGCATATTCTATTTCGTCCAAATGAATATTTACTATATTGCTTAATTGACGTGCACAGTCTGTGACGAGCAACCCATTTAACCATCAACTTGCCTCAGCATGTCTCGTGTTATGGCAAGATTTCACAGCTCGGCATATGGCCGAAAATTACTGCAAATGGAACTGAAACCGTTCGCATTCAAATCGAGCACGATCGCTCCTGTGGAGCCAAGCGGGAGGCACCCTGTAATGGGTTTAAAGTGGCTAATTGACGGCTTTGCTCCCTCCGACCTTCCCAACATGGGCATGGTCCAGGTGTGGATCTTTTTTCGAAATCTACGCGAGCCATCCAAAATACTCCGCCTCAAGATGCGATGAAATGGCGCAGAAGCATTGGAGGAACGGCCAAAATGAGCATGGCTTTACTCGTTCCGATGGACTGTGACTCCTCATACTCAAACAGGAGGTAGAGAATTAATCGGCTTTATGACAGTGTCATCTACGTCCGGGTTCCTTATAGGTTCCGATTTCATTGCACCGGAATCCTCGTGTGCTGACTCTCTTGATGATGCGGTAAAGGAGATCACTAAAATCACTTCAACTCAAGTTCCGCCAGCATCTTTGTCAGCACTCTGCGTAATTGCTGTAACAAGAGGATGGCTCTGCGTATTGATTCAAACCAACCCGCATTCACGTGCTAGCAACTACCACTAGTACCATTTCTTACTCTGACTGCCACTGCCTAGTCTCGCCTCGACCCCTGGTCCGCCCCGCCGATAAATTTGGCCGGGGTATAGTTGCCGTGCGGACCAATGACACTAATGCTCTGGTAACTTAGCGACTACTTGTAACTGGATCCCGGTGACATGGGTTCCAACGTTTCCAGCTCAATTAAGCTAAACAACAAGGTTCTTACTGGGGCGACCAATTGCGTCGAGCTCACCGCGGAGTCTCGGGCTTGCCACCGAGTCTCGGGCCTGCCACGGCTGAGGCTCACCATGGCTGCCCCTTTGTCAACGGCAAGGAGCAGGTTGCCACGAGCGGGTTCACACTACGGCCGATAACGCCGCAGAGCCAGCAACTCCCACAGTGAACCTCAAATTCGTCTAGTTTAGGAATAGCGGCGGTGCTGGTGGGCACGAGGGTGCCATTGGTCAGCAGAATGCTCACCAGGGTATGGCATCATATTGGTGTAGCGATTTGGTTCCAGCAGCTCGAATCCAAATTAAATTCGTTCAGGATCAGGTATTATCGTCGTAGACGACAGAGTTAGTGACGGGACAAGTTTAGGGTGAGAATATTGCTGATGGATCCTGTGTCCGCACATTCTCAGTTCCCACTTCGCAACTGAACCTGCTATAGGGTAGGTCATCGGTGCTGGTGTCATTTCACTTGATCAAGCTCTAAACAAATCCCGAATGACAGCCCCGTAGTTGGATATTTGTACGTTCGTTCTGGTATCGAGTTTCTGGAAAGCGAGCGACAGCAGTTGGCTGCATTCGCGGTAAATCACGAAACGATGCTAATGTCATTGATGAATCGCCGAAATCGGGTTCGATGTTGATGGAAATAGCGTTCCGGAATACATCGTTGCAGGCGACGGCACAGGATTCGGTGACATGTCCCAAATTACCCAGGCTAATCTTAGTCCAAAAGGGCTACGGGACTGCGCAGTACGCCAGGATCACACCGATAAGGCGCGGGATGTTGTTACGGTGAAAGGAATGGGAAGATGATGATCTGGCACTAGTTTGCTGACGAGGTTCGCGATAATGGACATGCCACGGCAGCAGAGATTGACCCATGGTACCAGGACATAGGCGTATTCTCCTTATACAGTAGGTTCCATGATTCACCCAACGGGAGGCCGATTGGCGACAAGAACTGTCGGCTATGGGGACACCAGGCCGTCCAGTGAGTCGGGGATACTTTTCGACAGTTCACCAACAAGAAAGTCATGGAGAAGTGTGATTGAGAGAAACCAACCAAGTACATCGCTGTTACACTGGTATCAACATGACGCGTTGCATGCATACGCCTAATGTCGAATATTTCCCTGGTCATGGCATGGATACGCCGCCTACGCCCGGCATCTAGGACATCGATTCGTGAAGGTCCAGACGGAAACTTGGGCATAGAAGTGTTTCTATGATTCCTGAGGATTGAGACTGAGCAAGAAATCTGCAATCTTGGGCAGGACCAGCCTTTTGGTGCATTGAAGAGGTCTGTTGAGCCCAAATATTTTCAACCACCCTCAGAACCCTCCGCTAGTGTTGCCTTTGCTTTCAGCTATATTTTGCTTCAAAGAGGTTGCCTTCGGGAAGGGATAAAATGAGGCAAAAGAAAAGACCAAACAGAGGGAAATAAAAACGCGGATCTTCGATTGCAGTTGATTACCACTTATGTATGTGGATGCTGGATGCAGGCCTGCTTGCTCTTCCTTTGCCATGCACTCGGCAAGTGATTGGGCAAACTCCAATATCAGGCACATCATGCAAGGTAAAATGCCGAGACACCCCTATTCCTATGCTGCCGATCGAATGTGTAGAAGGCGGAGGATCTTGTCCGTATTGTGACATCATGCGTATCAATTGAGACTAGCACAGGTAGAACTATCGGATGTTGGTCTTGCCGTCGGAGCAGTGTTCCTCCGAGCGAGACAACGCTAACTTGGCCGAAGCCTTTCGGGCACTAACGACGTGTCTTGGACTTGCCAACCTCTCCACACCAGGCGATTGGAATTAATCGACTGCTATTGGCCATGCCAGCAGCGCTAGCTGTCTAGCTTCAAAACTGAAATGTTTGCCAACTCGCTGGGCGCGTTTTTCTCAAGACGGGAATGCAGGGGTGCCGCCGATCACTTACACCGTTGTGCGGTCCGTGCTGGCTGGTTTGGATGAGAGCAAGCACGAAAACCACCTGCTTGGTACAAGCATTTGATATGGCCGGAGCCCATTGGAAGCATTTATTAAAGGATGAAAGAGGTCGTTTAGGTACACGTCAAGCCATCCAAATACCAAATGTAGATTACGATCCATGCTCTCACGTCCAAATGCCGCCCCAAGCTGTTGGACTGCTGCGTCTGTGCCCGCTGCAAGGCACGCACGTAGCTTTGGCCGCTCGACCATACAGTTGCGACTGGCATTCAAAGTAGACCAAACATGTTTGTAATTTGGATCTGCCGAAGCACGGTGTCAAAGTGCGACTCCCCCGCAATTGCCGTAGCTAAAGGTGCCTTAGCTTGGATCGCCATCCATCCTAGGCTGGGCCGATGAGCCGGCCGGAACTTGAGTGATCCGAGACACTAGTCTAATTACGAACCAGACCAAAGTTATTATCGATGGTTACAGGGAACTACCAGTGAGCTACCAACAATGGTTAGCCGTCAAGTAGTATTTAGAAACGAGATAGAGAATGAGAAATATAAACAAATATCCTGTATTGAACCCATTGCGTCTCATCTTCTCCAGGTTCCCCAGCCCAGTTCTCATTCTTTGCATCACAATACATTCATCATGCGCTACTCCAATCTTGTGCTTGCAGCAGCAGCTGCCGTGTCCGTTACTGCTCAGAGGCCCACGGATACTCCCATCTGCGATTACTATACGACAGCTGTGCTCAAAAAGAACACTGCCGAAAACCAAGCCACTCTTTTGACTGTCCTTGTCAACACTGTGGTCATTGGTAACTGTGAGTAATCCCACCAAAGCGATGCTTGATGCCAAAGACTAATCTCACGTGCCCCCCCCAGACACAAAGCCCAATGTTGGAATTGCTGTGCCCGGCATCCTCGCCCCTGGCAAGATCAACAACACCGACGTCAACTTGTTGCCCTACTTCACAGGGCAGCTCGCTTCGACAAACCGCGGAGGCAGCAAGGGCGTTTCCGTCAACTTCCTCGATGGAGGTGGCGCAGCGCCCCTGATGAAGAACAAACCAGCCAACGATGACAAATCGAACCAATAGTACGATCCCCATTTTGGATGATGCAGTGTAAAGAGGAAGCGCTAACCAAAACTCGCAGCTTCCTTCTCACCCATCTCTACGAATTCTTCGGCTCCCTGCTTGGCTGCTCCATGCAGGGCATGTCGGGCTTCGACGCCTACATGGGCGAGGCGTCCATGTACGAGGTGCACAAGTTCATGGACCTGGACTACGCCTCCGTCACATACTTTGTTACCCAGGTGGGCCTTGCAGCGGCCTCGTTCGGCGTCGCCGAGGACGACATCAAGATCGTTGCCGGAGCCCTCAACTCCATCTTCAACGTTCGCTGCGGGCCCGCCACAACCGTCATCAAGTCGCAGGGCCCCGAGATGCAGTCCATCTGTATTGATCCCAAGACCTGCCCCATGGCTATGAACGGCGTGTGCTCCAAGTACGATACCCCCATAATGCCCATGAACGCAACCATGCGATCGTCGTCCACCATGGCCAGCGGCACCATGATGTCCACCAGCACCCCCGAGGCTACCAGCTCGCAAACCGGAGGTGCTGCTGCGCACGGCCTTGGCGTAGCTGCTGCTGCTGTCGGCATTGCTGCCTTTATGTTGTAGATGAAACAAGATTAATGAGGTGGACACTAAAAAGTGCTCAAATATGTTACACTGTAACGCTATATCTAATTCTGGAATCATGTATTTAGTTTAATCAAAGTTCTCTCCTGACCGATCAAATAAAACCCTGACCACCATGGTCAAGTACACGAGATAAACCAACTTTAAACTCCAAAATATAAATTTCTTGCAACTTTGTGCGATTGAAATACGAGGTGATAGTGTAGCCTGAGGCTACTCTGCTCAGGCGCCATAATTTACTTATCATGGAGGAACGCTTCTCATGCCGTGGTCGTCTCCGAATTCACGTTGCTCTAGCCCTGGTTCGCTTGGCCAGTGCTATTTCCCTCTTACTCTGTCGACATAGGCAATAAACGAAGAGCATTAAATTCGTGCATAGAACCGCGACATTTTGTGTAAAATAATGTTGTGCCAGGAAGGGCAAAATGTGCAATCTGCTCTAGCGCTCTCGCAAATCACGGGTCCGGACTGAGTTCAGGATGGCAAACAAGATGGCATTTGGATGAACAGCAGATGACGCTCGCAGTCATCAGCCTCTTCAGGGCTGTCATCCGCCTGGGTGGAGCAGATGGTCAGGATTGGTTGACATGGCTACGCTACGGACACTAAAGCTCGGCAAATTTAGGCGAGCTCCACCTCTCACCGGGGGTGGTGGGGAACGGTTTGATGCTGTTTTGGGGTCAGCCTGACGCTGCTGTAGGCTGTCATTTACAGGCGGCCGATCCAGCCACAGCATCGCTGGCCTCATGGATGTCTTGCTTGGCAGCAGCCTTCCGCTTGGAGGCGTTCTTGGGGAACACTGTCGTCGCGCCGAACTATAAGGGCCCCAGCGTGTACCTAAACATGAGCTGCGTGCACGTGCATTCTGTGCATTCTGCGGGTTTCCGTCCCGTTGACAGTCAGCACTCTGGCGGTCAAGACGATGGGTGTCGCCAAGCTGCTTTCTCCGGTCGTGAGACGGCAGTGTTTGATTGAGGTGAGGGGCCAAGCAGTCGGCGGTAGTGTCATGTTGCAGCCGAACCACGTGTCGTAGGGCCCGGGAAACACGATGGCTTCGGCGGGTAATTGGCGCGTGGCGTGGGTGGGACGGAGCGCATGTTGGGTCTAGTGATGGCGGTATCTCGCTATTTGCTTGTTGCTTCGTATGGTGGGAGAGGAGCCCTGAGTCATCTCGCCTTTCCCAATCCTGCTTCTATGCATAGGTGCGAGCGGAGAGCTTCCAGCCAATTTTCTGACGCGGCTGCCGGCATCCCACACGGGTGGCTGCTCTAGGTGCAAACATATACTACGGGCATCTGTTCTGCTGCCATCCGCAATGGGCCTTGCCAGTTCCCGCAGCCCTTTTCACGCAACCGTGTTCTAAGCTTGGCAGGCAAGCATGCCGAGACGCTCGCCCCGCCACCTGGCAGCAGCTAGAGGTGGATGGTTTGCCCAAGGCGTTTTGCAGAGCATGCCGTGCGTCTCGGGTAGCTAATCGGTGTGCAGGAGCAGGACTAGAGACTGGCTGGCGGAGGTAGGCAGCGAGCATTGGAAACCCGATCAAGTAGGTTGATAGGGTCAACATCGGGCAAGATAATTTGGGAGTAGCAGGGAAATGAAGTGGGCTAACTTTTGTCTGCGGGCGCCCGCGCCATGCGACCTAATCCAACACGTAGGCCGTACTACATCTCCTCCGAGATCCCACCAAGACTGTCAGCGCCGGCCTCCCTGTTCTGCCGCTTATTGCCCCCATCTCGACTTGGGTGGAGCATCTTGCGCTTAGCACTCCTCCCTGCGGGAGCCGAACGCACGGGGGAGGCTCTTGGTGTGATGATGTCGTCATCGTCGTCTTCTTCTTCTTCCAACGGGATCGCCTGCGAAGAACCTACTGCAGGTTGTTGCCCAAGTGTGCTTATGTTTAGTCTCGTTGGATCCAACATGAGCTCCAGCTCGTAGCAGCCCTGGGCGGAGAGCCGACACTTGGGGTTAATAACAAGCATTCTGCTGATCAGCTTCATCAAAGGATCTTCCGGTGAGCAGGCAAAGTCCCTGTTGAATTGATTCACAATCAACTCACACCAGCTTATACCAGACCTGGGATATATGGGATCAGCTTCCGGGCTAGGGAGGCCGCGTAGGAGCCCGTATGCCGTGACTCCCAGTCCCCAAACATCAACAGAGTGGTCGTAGTCCAGTCCGGTTTGCATTGCTCCCCAAAACTCAGGCGCAGAGTATTTTCCTATCCACATCCTTGTCGTCCTGGTCAGATTACCGGCCTTCGCAATCCCGAAGTCTCCCAGCTTCACATAGATGCCCTGCTCGTTTCTATCAAAAACGAGGATATTGTCGGGCTTCAGATCACGGTGAATGTACTTATTTTTATCATCTTGGATATGAATCAAAGCCAAAAGCACCTGTCGAATTACTGATCGTATTTCGTGCGGTGAGAGCCGGGAGTCTTGGTGCGCGTTAGCTAGGGATCCTTTTGCTGCCCATTCCATCTCAAACTGGTTGGGACATGATTGGAATAGATTGGGCAACAGCTTGACAATATGTGGCTGTATGGGTCAGCTCAGATTCCAAGATATGAACGAAAAACCCACGTGGTTGCAATCTTCTAAAGCTTTGATTTCCGCCTCGAAGGCCTGAATGTTGGCTTTGTCTAGGCTAGTGAGCACCTTCCGCGCGAGGAAGGCACCCGACTGCGTATTCCACATCTGCCGCACGACACCCTGACCCCCCCAATAATAATCCCGGAGCTCGATCCAACATTCTTCTATGTTTCCGGACCTTGTCTCGTTTACATATTCTCTCACCATGTGAGATCCTGTGATTGTGCCAGTCATTAGTCCAAGTCTTCCGATGTGGTGGGTTAACATCGATGGGGCTAGGCCCCCTTTTCTTTGGACCTCGTTCATGTACGCTTCGGATGTTACTTGGACAGGCAGAATCTCGATTTGGATGCAATAATCCCCTGGAAGTCGCAAGTTGAATTTCATGCCGGTGAGATGTTCATAACCATTCAAGATAAATGTGAATTTGGTGCGAATGCCCATATCGAACTTGCGGTCATCGGAAAGTTGGTAAGATACATCGACCCAATTCTGTTTGCCCATATTTTGCAAGACAAGGCGCCCCAGGTTGTCAAATCGTAGTTGGAAATGCTCGGTATCGATGTGCCTTTCTTTGAAGACTAGCTGGCACTGATTGGATGATCCAACAATGAATCGATCGTTACGGGTGAAGGACGAGAAGCGTAGCTCAACGCCGGAATTGGCCGCTTTAGAACCCCTGCTGCCCGTGACAGTAGCATCGGGAACTCTTGAGCCATGTGCCTCGGTAATGGGGTAGAGATGTGTGCTTTTCCGGATCGCTGTCGTCGTTCTGCGATGATCGGCGGGCGATGGGTAGATGCGTGCTAAGACTATGTCACCCTCCATGGTGATAGCGACTGTGGCAGAAAGAAGTCTAGTGGGAAATGTAAACACAAAATGGAAAAGTAACTGAAGATTAGAGTGTATAATATTAAAATTAAAATCTACAAAGAGAAGTGGCGGACCTTGAATTGTCATGTTTGCTAAATCCACAAAGAGAAGTGGCCGGGTTTTTCATTGTCATGTTTGCTCGCCCCCCCACCCAGGTTAGCCATGGCCTATGGTGTGGTGTAAGTGTAACATATACCAAAAACGCCCCCTCTGTATCGCACAGAAGCGTCTTTTGAGTGACGAATCAATTTGTGTTATGGTAAATTATGCACCGCGTGATGACCATTCAAGGCGCGCCTGCTCCTGGGCGCGTCCAACCCAAAATCTTTGTCGCGGCGAAGGTAGTTCATTGCTCAACTCTCACACCTGCTTTTTTGTAGCGACCGTCACCATGTCTTCACCAAAGACACCCGCCTTCAGGGAAGTAGAAAGACTGCCACGGGAAACCCTACTCAACAGTAGTAATGCAGCAATCGCTCGGTATGTAAAGGCGCACCTCGGTTCCGACAAGTTGGCTACAAGCATCCCAGTCGCTGTCTCGAAAGCGTACGAACGCTCACAAAAAGACGATTTTCGGTACGTTCTCACGGGTTAATGTTTATTTGTTTAGCCTTTTTCCTACTCTAATGCATTATAGGAACCGATTCATAGAGACGACGTACAGCTGTCGACATAACTATGAGGACCTAAGGCAAATCGACAAAGCGCTGTATAACATAATTGCGGATCCCGACAAAGTTTCATCGCGATTCGAACCGGACTGTGAAATCCAATGGGTAATAGTTACACCGCCGACAAATGAGCTACAGGGCAGAATATATCGCGAGGTGGCAGCGTATTACGATCTTGTTGGGGACGGAGGTCGCCCAGCCTACCCAATTGAGCATCTGGCCGATGTTGCGGAAACCCCCAAAAGGTTTAACGAACTGTGGTGTGTTTGGGGGAAGGATTCTGCTAGTAGAGAGGTTTGGGAAGTCTACCAGAGACAATTGAAGCGATGGGGGGACTTTCGGAAGTGGCAACGGCACAACCGCCATCTTCCAGACGAGCTCGACGGGGGCTTCCCGGCCTATGTCAACCAGCAGAGGCCAAATAGGCATCCCCCTCTTCCCGCAACGGTGAGTTCAGAGATAGAATCCTCGCTCCGTCGCGATTGGGAAGCGGCAATTAAGCGCCGAGAATTTCTCACGCAAGAGGGCTGCGGTGAATTCGCAGACTACGTCCATTCCGCCAGGAGACGACTTGCGCAGCACAGCATTACTCATCACTTAGGCCTTAAAGAGGACATGGACGAGCAAGACCCCCTGACGACGTGGATGGAATACGCCAACTTTGAGATGTGGAGGCTCGAACAGCGCCCGACAGATGTCCAAGTACACCAGCGGGCCATCGACGAGGCTTTCAGCAGGCTTGGCAACATAATTTCTTTGGAGCCCCATGAGACTCCCGAGTCGGTACGGATCGGCCTCGAAGACTTTCAAGAGGAAAGGCGTGAGGCCGACGATGCTTACTTTACGCGAGGAGACGCGGACCCGGAGAAGAGGAAGGCGATTGAGGAACGGGACGCCGAGACCCGACGCCGTGCATTCGCGCTCGCGGACCGCCACGAGGCAATCGAGAACTTTATTGACGAGACGAGCGCTGATAGGAGGAAAATTGCCCACCGAGCCCAGCACCAGAGACTCGTGCAGTGGATCTTGGAACAGATACCGCTGGTCGAGGCCGAATCTGCCATGCCTCCTCCGCCGCCGGCTCAAATCCCCCCAGGCGACCACGAGGGCGCCACTGACGCTGTCCACGGTGGTTCTGTGGGAAGTCAGGGGCACCAAACACAGCAGGCGTTGGGCCGTCGTTTTGTGCGCGGCGCTGCAGCCAAGGCCCGGGAAGCCCTCGCCGAGCGTTACACTTCGTCTGGGCGGGAGAAGTCAGCGCCGTCGTCTGCCGAGCAAGACACGCTGGCCGACGCAGCGGTCACAAAGACACGTCTTACCAACCCAAGCACTGCGGCGAAGAAGAGTCGGGGTTCCGGACGGCGTGCTGCCAGGACGATGTCGACGACGTCGACGACTGGAACAAAAAAGATGACTAAGAGCAAAGGCCGCAGTCGGCAGCAAGGTCAAGCTGCGCTCTCGAGAGGAACAAAGAGGAAGAGGTGATTGCGCCACGGTGCGGGGACAGAGTGCTAGCGTACATACGTTGCATGGGATAGTCGGTTTGATGCTGACCTCCACATGAGACCAGTGCAGCTGCATCTTGGGGGGCGGAGGGATTATGCAGACAGAAAATTGTTGCATTTCTCAAAGTTCGGGGTTTTTATTTTTCAGTTCCCTTTAATTTGATCGCTTTGTTGTCCCTCTCATCGCTTGATAGCCCCTGACCGACCAGTAGTTGTGAAATGACGTCGCGATGAGATTTTGCATTCTTGCCAAAGCTTGAAAGAATAGGAAAGCACTGCTCAACTCGCTAACCACTGGCAGTAAAGAAATCCATCCGCGCCACGCTTTAGATCGTATTATTCTTGGCAGCTGCATGTGAGGTCACTGCAACGACCCCCAATCGTTGAATTCTTGCTGGTTGCCTCTTCAGCTTGGCTGCCTTCTGCCCATTGCAAATGGCGGATTGGTTGGCTCCCAACACGTTAGTCATCATGTAACTTTACACTTTGACAATAACAGCGTCCGCCTTCTCTGTCAGCTTCCTTCATCAACCCGACCGACTGCTTCAGGCGACGTACCATGACGAGCATTACGCTGTCGGACGATATTTGGCGTATAATATTTGAGCACTTCCTGTGGGAATTGCCTGCAGATGGCTGGTGGCAAAATGGACGGCAAATTGATCGATCACTGCTGCTGATACTCACCTCACTTTGCATGGTATCAACTCAATTTTGCCGCGTTGCTCAGCCCCTCCTATATCGTGTTATTGCTGTACAGGGCACAAAACATGTGGGGAGAAACCTCTCACGATGTTTTCATCAACATTTTTATTGTGTTCACATTGTATCTCATAAACTAACTATAATCCCAGTCAATTTTCTCAACCTTTTCTTCAAGACCCTACAAATCGCCCATTCCCTCTGGGATCTGGCTCTGCAACTTGCTAGAAACAAGGGCTTGCTCAGCAGCAATCTCCCTTGCAATACCTGCCCAAAAGTCGCAAGAGGTCTTTTTGTTTTGACCATCAGTGAATGTGCTGAAGTATTTCGTAACCTGCATCACCTTCCTAAGCTTGTTCTTTCCTCCAACAGCCTTCGGCCAGTTGTACAAAGTACCTGGGGGCGATGGGTTGGGGTTCCCGGTAACTCCAAATGTCGCAAAGTATTTGTGGTACTTCTTCCTCACGTTCCGTTCAAGAAGGTTGGCGTAATAATTGGCGACGGCCTCGCCCATCTCGGGCATGGCCTTCTCAAGCTGCTTCACTAGCATGTTATAAACATCCGTCTTGCTGTTAGCAAACAGCGCAATCAAGTCAGCTCCGTGTAGCGCTAGTCCTTGGTTTGGGAAGGCGTATTCCATCATGTAAGAGTCTTCAGGGTATGCATCAAACAGGTCTCTGGTGTTGCAGACGAAGGAAACGTCTCGGATGATGTTCTGAGTGCAGCTCTGGTATGTAGACTTGATCAAACCCCACGGGCCGTGGCATCCGTACTTGACTTTGATCTTATTTCGTACCGCCTGTCTATGATCTCCGGGTATGAATTCTGCCAGGAACTTGTCCAAGCTTTCCTTGCCCTCGATTTCGGGTGTAAAGACGAATGCTTCATTTCCAGTATGAGAAATAATGGTGGACGAGATGTTTGGCCAAACTTTGCCTATTCACAGTAGATTAGACATTGAACATCACCACAATTCCTTTCGCGCGTAAAAGTCTTACCTTCGGCAAAGGCCATTGCTGGGATAGTCTTGATCCATTTACCATCCACAGCGGGACCAACAGGAAATAGGCCAGTCTGCCTGACATTATTGAACAGCTCCTGGTTAGCTTTTATGAGATCCGTGACGTTACGGCCTCGCAGACAGGTCATGTCATATTTCTGGCCGCATCCCGCAAGTTCAGAAAAGTTCTTGTACATCCTGTCAAGACGACCATCGGGAGCATTATCCCAAGCCCACTCGAATGCGGGGCTCATGGCCACGAAGGTATGGAACAAAGGATCTTGCTTGCCCTCTTCGCGAATCAGGTGGTGCAAAATAGAGCCAGCGCCAGCAGATTCACCCCAGGCAGAGACATGGTTCTTGTCACCTCCAACCTTTTGGGCATGTTCTTGTACCCATTTGAAAAGTAGGGCCTGGTCGTGCAACCCAGCATTCGGTTGGGCAGCGGACTCCATGTAGTGCCCCGACAAAAAGCCAAATGCACCGACTCTGTAGTTACCGGTGATAAAAATGGCATCGTGGTCTGCAGCATTGAGCACGGGCACTCCGCTGTACAGGGGGCCTCCCTGGTTCTTGCTGCCAATGGCGTATGCACCGCCGTAGATCCAGACGATGACGGGTAAGGGTTTGGCTCCAGGTTGGAATGCCTTCTTGGGGGCATAAACGTCGAGGAACAGACAATCTTCGGTCTGGTTCAAATCAGGATTCTCGGGGTCATCTAGAGGGGCCCTGCCACCTGGAGGGTTCTGTAACTGGAAGAGGTCGACCTGAATACAGCTTGTGGCGTGAGTGATGTGCTGCAGTGAATCATTCTTCTCCGTAGGAAATGAGGGCAGACCAAAGCGTTCAGGCACGATTCCAAAGCGAACGTTTTCAAAAAGATAAATCTAAATGAAATTAGCAAAAAGTAATTGCGCAAGCGATGGCTCTTGTTACTTCAGGATCCTGCGGGTGTGATTTTGCCTGCCACTTGCCCCATGGCAAATCCAATACAGGTAAATCTTCCACCGCTGCTGCGACGCAGGTGAGGAGGGCTAAAAAGCCTAAAAACGGCTTAATCATCATCGAGTCAACAAATTTGTCAGCTTCAGTGTGTAATCTTGTTAAGAAAGCGCAATAGATGTGTGCGATTGAGATAGTAAAACCCTGAGCTGTTGCACTACATCGCCTGCTTTTATACATCATATGACTGCGGGGCCCTGTTCCTCAGTCCGAGAGGAGTAAACATTCTACCATAGTTAGCTGGGCAAAAGAGGGGAATCGTGTTGTGGAAACCCAAATGCAACCTCCCATAAAATTAAATTCTGGCTCGTCTAATACACATTCATCATCTGTGGACCTGGGTCCACATGGCGCTTCGACACACAAAGGATTGGCCTGTAAAGGGATCAACATTCCGTGCTCGCGGGGTTTTCTTTTCGGCTCTAGTTATTTTTCTTACTCTTGAAGCGATCAATAGAGGCGTCAGATAAGGTTGGCAGGTTTGTCAAGCCCATCAACCTTTATCGTCAAGCTGGCCAACTTGCAATTCGGCTTCACATACTCTCTCTTGCGGGGAAGGATAGAAAGCTACATCGCAATCCTGTGGGATGAATGAATGGAACTTCACGATACGCCACCACAATGACCGACGATCCATTACCAGGCCCAGCCTCATCAATCTGCCCTTGAAGAGCCGCATCGTGCGGCAGATGTGGCGCTCTGGAGGAAAAGGTTTCAAAACACGGGCTGTCGTTTTAAAAGCCGAACCTAACAAGCGGATCTTCCCAGAAGTTTAATCGTATTCTAGCGGGTCTTGTGATGTCAGTGGATGTCTGCGAATGCAAATCGCAATCTGTCACGAACCGCCCCGACTCTCTTATCCATGGGGCAGTAAATGCAGTAAATGGCTGTAGCAAAATAGAGAAATCTTTGAATAGCTAATAGCTCAGAGTTCTAACCTATCATTTCCCTTTGCAGCCAAGGGATTCTGACTCTCGGTGTTTGCCCAGTTATACGAGGCCAAGGCAGCATGACGACCTTGGCGTTTTTCTTGACTCTTGCTACCATGTTGATACCTTTGTTAGCCCGCAATCTGCCACAGACAATTCAAACTACCGCATCGCATACTTTTGGCATTTCGGGACATCGGAAATATTTCAGATGCGATCCGGCATCCGCGCGCCGTGCCGCTCACTGTCACTCATGCATTTATCCGCGGATTGAGAATGGCACCCTCATGCCCCTCCATTTACAGGGTTCCCTTTTTTCCTTCAGATTTACCTCTCTCGTGCCATTAGAAAATTCACGACTCATCTCATCCCGTACTTAGACACTCGTATGGTACTTATCGCATCGAATAGCACATATAGCGTGGGAATAAATAATGGCACATGTTCTATAGCATGCTGTTGATTTTGGATTTAGCTGATGGTTAAAATACTATAAATAACTCCCAGGTGCTTTTTGATGCTTCATTGTTTTAATTTCCAAACTGACCCCAATTCCGATGAAACCCTATCACATTCAGGTGTTTTCAGCCCAAAATCTACACAATCTCAATTCTGAGATACCTTTGCCTTTGCAACTAAATCTCGCCATTTGTGAATTTGCTCCGAATCTAACGCTTGAAGTGAAATGCGGGAATTCGTCCTCCCATTCGTAAACGCAAGTCTATCAGACTCACCATAGTCATTGCTTTTTGGTACACGATCATCACGAATGATCTTAACCTTTCTGTGTGGATACTGAGTCTGAGAGGTGTATCCACCCTCTCCAGTGTCGTAAAGCGGGTGATTCCTCTTACCACTAGTGAATGGCTTTTTTAGAGAACATAAATAATGGTCTAGATGGCAGAAATGGCATGAACATTGGCTGTAAAAAGACTGCCGTAGACTGCACCCAAAATGCCAATTACCTAGCAAAGGACAAAGCAAAAAGTGGTTCACTCCTAGTTTTAGTGCAAAATCCAAAAGTCAAGGCCTACCCCTTGACAGCCCCAATAATGCACTTATTTTGCCACTGGAGTAGAGAACGGGACAAAATAATTATTTGATGGATTAACAATGTGTCAATATCATTTCCAGACAAGATTGCGACATGCATTCAGAAAGTCTCGTAATAAAAACTATTGTCAATTTCATTTTGTAGTTTGTATTGCAACTATCCCTTTGAGTGCCGTAAGACTGCACCTAGATACCCCACCTTGTTCACCCAGCCACTAAGCAAAATTCCAAAAGGATAATATAACTTTATATAAATAAAATAACTCCTAAAACCACTAGTATTATGCATGTCAATTAGAAATTATATAACTTCAGTTTAGGGTTTAGTGACTAACAGTCTACTTTGCTTGGTACCTAGGTGCAGTCTTATGACACTCATAGATTTCTAAAGAATCATGGGATTTTAGAAGCTAACATTCCCAGGAATGCACTCAACGCAGGTACAGCATATCTACAGAACCTATATTTCAGAGGGTTTAACTCAACCACAAAACAAATAATAATGAAATGGAAAAAGAACATTACGCATGAATTTTCCACGAACTTTATGATCTCAACATTAAAAATAACAGAGATATCAAGCGTAAGCACAGGAACAAACCGCCATATTATCTTCCCATGATATTAACAGGTATTAAACATAATAAACCATCGAACTTATTTATCCTTCTATACTACTTCTTACTCCTGCCTACGCGTTCTCGTTCTTGTCCAATTCCTAAATCGCCTTCAGAATTTCCGACTCTACCTCTGGGTCCTTATCATGGACGGTCTTCAGCACATCATCCTAGTCGATGGACCTTTTAGAAATACCATGTCCGTAACAGTGAGCGAGCTTATTTCGTTCTCTTCGGATATCGTCATCTCACGAGTCTCGTACTTTATCGCGACATGCCCGTTCTTGGCAGCAAAGGCAGGTAGTCCAGCACCCCGAAGATGGACCCGGGACGGGAAACATTCACATTTTGGTTCTTGAGACGAGACAAAAAGTTCTCTGGGTTGTATTTTCGCCTGGGAGATCACAACATAATTTCGAACTGCTGCTCCTAGGTCCCATGTATGCATAGTCTAGGGCCGCGAAAAAGGTCAGGTGTTGCGATGGCGACCCGGCCTTTGCTGAGACACACCTCTTAGCTGGAGTTGAACGAGTTTAGATGAATTCTATGCAATCTCACCAAGAACTTCTTCAAATAGAATAAAAGATTTGCGTGTGTTTAGCAATGATATTTTGCTATGGAGATGAAGTGTCAGTACGAAGGTGACGGCTGATGTGAAGCACTCTATCGTTTGAACGTAAGGCAGCAGACGCAAGCCTCAACAAAAATATTGTATCACAAGTGGAGGCGAAGGATTGGCTGCGGATGGAAAATTTGTTGCAGCCACTCTGCTTCATACGACCAACAATCTATGCATCGAATAGTTGACAAGTTTGTGGTGTGTTGAAAAGTGAAGCTGGCTGTAGGGTAGCTGCAAAAGATTCCTGATGGTGGCTGGGAAGTATTACTGAACTATGGAGTGGAGACGAGAATATCCACATAAATGTGGAGAACCAATCAAAACTGTTAGTAGAAGCCAAAATGCGGAGGAAAAAGCAAAATTCTGCTCCACTCCATAATCCGATTTTGTGAGTAAATACGATGTCCGACCGTTTTGCGATTGATCCTGATCCATGATTCGGCTGCGTTGATTCACCTACAGGGTTGGAAAAACAGAAAAATATCTTGATCCATTGGGAATTTCCTATTCTTGGGTTTTTCTTTCTTGCACTCGTTAGCCGGGTCGGTCGATCAGGTGCTGCGAGGGTATGTGGCATTCTCAACAACGCGTGTCACGTGGGCATTTGCTCATACGCATTCGTTCCGTTTGTTTTTGCCAGCCAACGCGATCAGGAACCGCTTCAAAAAGATATTTGACACTCTCAAAAAGCAAAAATGAAACGCATATGTATAGGAATAGCCCGATGCGGGGGTCGAACCCGCAACCTTGAGATCGCGTACTCGTAAGAGTCTCACGCTCTACCGATTGAGCTAACCGGGCTCAATCTTGAATTGTTTCTTGATTGGCTCCTCAGCGCCCCCGACCGTGCTAAGTTGGAATCGCGACGACTCGGATATCGGGTTGATCCATGCATCGGTTACGATGTGAGTTTACTGCTTGCGATCGGAAGAGAAAACGAAGGGGTATCTCGGTTAAATTTCGGAGATGGCACCTCGGTTGTGATTGTCGTAGCTTCAGATGATGATTCATGACAGGCAACATCCCGTGTACTCTGGCGTTTGCGACTTCGCAGGACTATTTCTTGGCTCTAGCACTAAGATATGTTGGAAATTATTAATGGGACACAGTTGATTGCTTCGAATCGTCGAAACACCTCCTGTTTTGTCACTTCTCTTGTTTGGTTTGGTGAAAGAGAAACCGAGCCCGAAACCGAAGACGGGTTCCACTCTTGCCCAGCTTTGCCGGATTCAGGGACAACCGGAGCGAAGTAAATGAGACTGATTCGATGTTACGGCGTGATCAGCTGATTGGCCAGGCTAAATTAGTGAAATTGTGTACTTAATCGTAAAAATAGCACCACGGCAGAGCATCAGCTCTGCATAAAGCGGCTCATGCCCAGATTTGATCACCTTCCCAAACACACCCGTCCACCAATCGGCTCATCACTAGGACACAGACATGGCGTACCTCACTTTTGTCATTCCAGAAGTTCCTAACGACCGCAAGCAAGACTTCCTCGCCGCATGGCCGACAATCAGCTCCACCATCAAGGGCCAGGACGGGGTGGCTGGGCTGATTGCCGGCCCTGTCTTGGCCGAGAACGGTGACCCGGCTGTCCAATTTAAGTTCGTGCAGTGCATCGGTAAGCCCCTGCCTGTGATGCCTCTGATAAATTTACCTAATATTGCGTAGCATTTAAGACACTGGAAGCCATGGAAAGCTTTCAATCATCTGCTTGGGCGGTTGAGAATGCTGCCGCGTACAAGGAGCATGGTGGAGGGGAACCGCGGATTGCCAAATTTGAAGTGTCTCAACTCCCGGAAAATGCGACGCCGAAGCCTTTCCTTCAGTACTCAATAATTACTCTGCACGACGAAACCAAGGTTGAAGAGGCCCACGCCGCCTGGATGGACTTTGCGAAGGCTCTGGGAAAGGTTACCTGGGGCGGGCAGAGCATCGGCGATGGACCAAAGATGGTACTTGAGCTTTTCGGATGGAATAGCATGAATGTGAGTGATTGCACTATTGGAATTTGCAGATTACTGACTGGAAGCAGAAAGCCGGAGAAGCATACAGTAAGCCAGAGGCTGCAGCTGCGTTAGCCAAATACAAGAGCTTTGGAAAGACGAAGAGTGTGATCATTCATGTTCGTAAATAATTATATGAGGTTATTGATAAATATTTGTAGCCTTGAGGGTATCTGTCTTGTGACTTGAGTGCAAGCTTTAGAGACGTGTGTAATGCTATTTAGCCTTATTCTGAGAGTAGTTAATTTCTAACTTAAATCTCTCTCTCGGTAGGCTGAATTACCATGCCGCTGGAGTCAACCTCCACCCTGTGTTTCTTGGTGCTTTCTTTCCTCGGGTTAGGGGCCTCAAAGACCTCGGACAGCTCCTCGAGTGTCTTGCCAGCCGTCTCCACAAAGAAGAAATAAATGATGACTATTTCAACGCAGATCCAGCAAATGTAGACGACATAGAGCTTCCACCCGATAACCCGGATTCCTTCACTGATGCCGTACGTATTGACAATCATAGCGGTGTTGACGAACAAATAGTTGAGACCTGATCCTTTGGCGCGGGTACGGTTCTCAAGACACTCGACTACGTATAGGGCTTGCAGTGGAGTGAAGCTCCAGGCGAAAAAGATTCCGAAAATGTAAATGGCAACAATAACACCGTAGGAGAGATTAGGGTGGGTGTCGATGCTGGCGGTAAATGCGGTCAGGAAGATGTAGGATACCAAGCATCCAGTCAATCCCCAGAGCATCATGGGTCTGCGGCCGAGCTTATCGAGCAATGAAGCGCCGTAGACAGAGGCAATCATACAGAAGATAGGGTTAATTGCGTTGAGCATGAGTTGCGTGTTGGTATTTGTGATGCCTGCGGCCTTGATCATCTCGGGCATGAAATACGAAATGACATTGTTTCCTGGTGCAACAAGTGTCAGCCATCTGGGTAAGCTCCATTATCATGTGTATATGTAATTACCTGACCACTGCCCAAAGAAGGCCATGCCGATCACCATGCCCAATCGGTACCGAGCAGCCCTGGTGTTGAAAATTTCGCGGTAATCCCACCAAGGGTTCTTGTCCTGGTGCATATTCTTCTGCTCGATGATTTCACGGTATTGCAGTTGGACGATTGGGCTATTGACGTTGCCCTCACCGTGATACTTGGCCAGGATCTGCAGAGCTTCTTCCTCTCGGCCCTGGGCGATGAGCCAACGTGGAGATTCCGGAAAGAATAGCACAACCATCATTGTAATAGCGGGCATCCCGGCCTGGACAATGGTGGGAATGCGCCATGCCCACGACGACTGGAAGTGGAGGTTGGAGCCGTAGGTAGCCCAACCAGCGATGATTTGACCCAACCACCAAAGGTTATTGTACCTGAATAATTTCGATGAGCATGACTGAAAGAAGGAAAGCGATGCAAAATTCGACTTACATGCCAGCCATAAAGCCACGGTAAGCAGGGTGTGCAAGCTCCACGGTGTAAGCGGGCGCTCCACCGGCTGCGATGGCTGCTCCGAACCCGAGAACAAATCGGCCACCAATGAAATGCCCAAGGGTATGAGCCGTGCTCTGGATTGCAGTTCCGATAACAACCCAAGCACAGCCAATGAAGATGCACCATCTGCGACCCAAACCA
Organism: Calonectria honghensis; assembly: GCA_013403855.1. Lineage (NCBI taxonomy): Eukaryota > Fungi > Ascomycota > Sordariomycetes > Hypocreales > Nectriaceae > Calonectria > Calonectria honghensis. The sequence goes on from VTGB01000049.1 coordinate 224,919, forward strand.
TCGGCGAGGAGTCCACATAATGGGAAGGCAGCGATTTGACCAATGTTGTAGATAATGAAGACAATACCAGTAGACGAGCCAGTTCCGTCGAGCCCGAAGGATTCTTGATACGGGATCATCGCATTGACCGAACCCATAAGGGTGCCATCTGTACAGCCAACATGTCAGGCCGTTAAGTTACTCGATAGTCTTGCAAGAGCACATACCATAACCGTTCATAGTTGAAACCAAGTAACCGACTCCCAAGATGCAGTAAAGCTTCATCATGTTGCGAGACCACGGGTTGGGCTTCTCTTCGGACACGGCTGCCGCCAGCGCGACCGAGGCAGCGTTGACCGGTTCAGCATGTTCATGGTGCGACGTCTTCTCGTTGCCATGTACGGACTTTTCGTCGCTCGCGCGATCGTGCGAGGGTGCACTTTCACTTTCCGCCATGGTGTTTTGCCCGAAGGAGAAAATTGGAATGAGTCAAGAAGTGCGAGGGAGAGCGGCCAAAGTCTGCCTGCAACCTGCATTCCATTCGTTGCTGGGATAGGAGGCCCAGTCGGATATATATATACAACGGGAACGCGTGCAGTTTCCACCATCAAGGAAAACAACCCGCGGAGCTTCGGCTTAGGGCCAAAGCCCCTGTCTCTGCTCTTCATCGCCGCAACCGCCATCACGAGGTGGTTCGCCTCAGAACTTCCCACGCGGAAAATATTGTGCCCAATGACGATCCGGGGGCTCTATAGTGCGGGGACAAAAATGGCTGCGGTTCCCCATATTTTGGAGTCTGGGGTAATAAGTTAGGACTTTGCGGGGTAGGAAACATGATCGGCCGCGCTATTACTCGAATGACTTTGGCCAGTCAAGCGTCTGCCGAGGAACAAGGCCGCTCCCGTCGCGCGACTGGGGCCATTACTGGTGGATTCCTGCCACTTCGTGAGTGCAACACCAGCTGTTGCAGGGGATCAATGGTCTCGGGGAGTGCCGGCGCTAGCGGCCAGGGGACCTGGTGAGGGCGTAAACATACTGCTATGCCCATCTGTTGTGGCATGAAACATTCAGCGGAGTCCCGGGTATGCGCCGACCATACATCGTGCGCTATTCAAGATGGCGGGGTGCCAAACCGTGAGCACCAGTAACCAAGCTACTGGACAAGATTTTCCTGGATATACGACGGAGATCTTGATGGAGAATAAGCATGCAAGGCATTTACCCGAAGAAGTGGAAATTTAGCCGTCCCCATAATACAAGCTCACGGGCGAATGCGCGGGTGACGGTGGGTGGTTGGTTATCGGGGAATTATTCGGTTATGACTGTACTCGTCGACAGAGGTGTCATTTCTCAACATTGCCATCACCGCGCGAACGCACGACAAGAACGATGACGAATTCATTACATGCTCCTGGTTCACCTTTGGCGCTGGTTGGTTCCAACTGAGAGCAAGCCCTTCGTGTGGTGTACGGTGACGGGCATGAAACATGCCGGTATCCAGGCGACTTGAACCAATTGTGCCACACCCTGAGGCAAATGAAAGGAGCCATCACTTTCAAGGTTCAGTTCGGTAAAACTGAGGAACATCAGGGGGTAATCAATGGACGCTTGTACCTTAAAGGAGATGCATACCCATGCTCGTGTGTGATTGCGGGTTTATTCCGTCTTCTTGTTTGTTGACTTGGGTCGCCTGACACTGCGTTGGGTGTTGGCTTCGTTTTGGGCCATGACGCCTCCAATTGCCATGGCGTCGCTATTTATGGAGGCGATGATCGGAGCCGTTTAAGTTGGTCAATGATTGGTTGCAGTTAGCCAGCGTTGTGGGCACCAAGTTGCCAAAAAATAAATCTAATCCAACTCTGGCGCTTGGCACAAGTGAAGTGCGTGGCCAACATGCGTCCGGCTCGCAGCCGCTATTACCGAAAATGGAAGAGGCTACATATTCTTTTGGCCCAGTCTCTTGAATGCCCGGCTCTTTGGAGCCCAGTCCCATTTTTCCTTTTTGCTTTGTGGCGGTGGAGCGTGAGGTGTTCATGTTGGTCCACAGGGGTTCTCCTGGAGTGGATGATGAACCAATGGCTGGGGGGCAGAGAAACTTGCAAGAGCAGTGTTGTGAGGGAAGTTATAAGCGGCGGCTTGGTTGGTTGGCTTGTTTTATCGCTTAGGCATAATGAAGCCCTGTCGCGTTGGACGCCAGCCTTCTTCAGTTAGAGCGCGTCGTTGGGCTCTGGCTGGTCGTTGGACTCTGCCCCGTAGGATTTAGACTCTACTCGGGTATCCTTTTCCGTTACCAGCATTAGCTCCCTCGACCCCGGAGTGTTTCTGCTTCTGTTGTGCGGTGCCGGACAAATTCGTACCTTAAATACGCCCTGCGCCGTGCAAGGGTGTCTGCATTCTTAGTTGTTGTAAGCGCCAGCATTACGAACAGGGATTGGGTTTAATTCCGCAATTTTGAGTTTGCGAGGTGGTCAAAACATGCTGTTTGCATGTGAATTATCATGGTCTACACAGTTGTATTGCGCAACGAAATAGATGAGTTGGCCGACAGCCCGAGAGTTGGGGATTATGGAGTCGCATCAGGTGACTGACGGCATGGTGTTGTTGTCGATGCGGGGGCTTACTGGACCACTCTCATTTCTCGACCAGCTTGCAATACAGAGCGTGAGGTAGAAAAATGTGCATCTTTGCCCTCCCCAAATCCTTGCCTTCTACGGAAAAGTTTGAACTTTTGCTCGATCAGTACAAATCCTTCCGCCTCTCTTCGTTGAAGTTGTCTCCACAGGCTTTCAGCTCCACACATACCGGCGAGGTGGCCTTCCCACGTGAGAGGTGGAAATTAAGACTTGCCAATCCGCTCGCAACCAACATTATTGCCGTATCGGATACCAAAAGTCTTGATTCAGCCCAGGATGGTCAAGAATTGGACAAAATCCTGGGTAACGAATGGCTGGCCGCGTTGACCTTGGTGGGCCCACTGGACCAAGAAGCCGCGACAACAACGCTAGATGACATGCACATTGATCCCAGCACACACGTGGTTGAGCAAGTTCAGTCGTACTTTACCTTGAGCGCTATGTATGTTTCGCCCAGTGCTAGAGGCAAAGGTATCGGCGCTCAGCTGGTTAACTTTGCCATATGCCTTGCCCAGGAGCAAGCCTCGGGAGGGAGGGCGTCAGTATTTCTGGTCGTGGATTACGATAATGACGCAGCTAGGCGAACGTATGAAAATTGTGGTTTCGTCGTAGTTGACCGGCATTGGTTTGATGACTCTCGGAAAGGACCGTCTGGGCGGACAGAAGCGGCAATCATGCAACTTGACATCGGTGAGGGTACCACTGTCCACGCATAATAGTACCGTTATGGTCATGTATTAAGCTATATAATTCTAGCACTCTGCCATCTGCATTTCATTGCTGTGTGTAAATGATGATTGGCTGGTTAAATTCATCATGCTTCTGTGCCCATTGCGATATTTCCCCACCGAAGCCAAAGCCTGTTGAGTTTGATGTTGCCTTTCCCAGCAGCACGAGAGATACTCTATACTAATGAGCACATCTGGGTGACTTGGTCCCAGCTGTATTCTGCGAGTTCGCAGAACCCTGAGAAATAGCCTCTCTGCCTCCTTGAGTCGATCTTGGTGTAAAAAGGCCGATGCGAGATTGTCCATGACGGTCAATGTGGCAGAGTGTTCTGCCCCCAGTTTTATCAAGCACGACTCCATTGCCTGGGAAAATAACTCTTCGGCCTCCTCCCATCGACCATGCTTGGAATTTATTAATCCGAGATTTGTAATATTCGTCAAGGTCACGGGATGGTGTGGCCCAAGGATCTTATTGCAGCCTTCCTTCGCCTGCAGTGCAAGCTTCTTCGCCTTGACTAACCGACCTTGAATTGACGTCGTCAGAGCTAGATTGTCTATGCTGGACAGGGTCCTGGGGTGATAGGGACCAAGCGTTGCCTTGTAGACTCCAAGAACTTGCATCTCAAGTTCCCCTGCTTCTTTGACCTCTCCCTTATTCTTCAATGTCGATGCGAGAGATGCCATGGCTTGAATAGTAAGGAGGTGCGTGATTCCAAGTTTGGACTTGGAAACAGCCATAACCTGCCGTTCAAGCATCTCCGCCTTGTCGGGTTGGCCTTGAGCCCGATACGTTGATGCTAGGTTGATGACATTTGATAGCGTCGATGGATGGTCGATGCCAAGTCGTGCTCTGGAACTGCTTGTTGCCCGCATCTCTAAATCCTCGGCCTCTTTCCACCGGCCTTGCAGCGCGTAAATCTTGGCAAGCCCTTTAACTGAGAGTTCGGTGAGAACGTGATTGGGACCGCAGGTGAGGGTCAAATCATCCTTTTCTTGCTTCAGCTGCGCCTCGGCGTGATGTATCTGCGATTGTTCCAGGTACACGTGTGTGGAATCTGACCATGGGAGCAATCCGCCCATAGTTGACTCCCATGTGGTTGTAGAGTCAAATCTATTTTGGTGTTGATGCAACTCCTTGATCATGGTCTGGAATGTTTGCATGTTATGTTTACTTTGGCCAATAATAGTCTCGACCATAGCTTCATCTCTTCTTACTCCAAAGCCTATGTAATAGCACAGGGCCAGCTGTAGATTTAAAGACGAGGATTTCGAATAGTTCTCCAGAAGGCACTGAGATATATGAGATCGAACACGATAGTCTGCGCGATAAAAGTCGTAAATTGATGCCTGGATCTGATCTCGGTTAGTGCGTGCGTGGCCGGAACCCTTCAACACCATTACCTTAAATTCATCGCAATGCGTTGCTTCTGGAGGTCCTCTTATGAAAGAGCGGCGCTGAACTTGCCTTGAAGGTGTTAGTTTGAGCAGCATCCACAAGGCTTCGAACTCACCTTTCCGGTGCCAACTGTTTTAGTAAGGAATTGATTGCATGGCTCTCCCTTTGATCCGGGTCTTGCTGCAAACTTGAGTTAAAGAAATCTTTTAATGTGGTTTTTAAATCTGCTTCAAGGCTTGTTTCTGGCTCCAACAGCTCATGCGCTCGTGACAACAGTCCTGGTTTTATCTGTTGCAAATAATCTTCGGGCTGGATTCCTTCTTGATTTGACGGGACTGCTCTTTTGAATGTTGGCTGGAATAGGACCCATACACAGAGCATACCAAAACAAAAGGTGTCAGCCTTTACAGACTGCAAAAAGGTCCACTCAATTGTCAATCCATCGTTTTCTGGCGAGTGCCAAGGCTCAGATCTTTGCAGCACCGGCCGTTGCTCATCGTTTATGAACCGACTAGAATATTGAAAATCTCGAACCTTTGCGCGATACTTTCCAGGCAGAGGAGAGAAAAGAAAGATATTTTCAGGCTTGATATCCCCGTGTACAATTTCTACATATGCGCTTAGCGGGAGTACATTCTTTGGGCGTAGCTATTTACTCACGATTGCGGTGCATATCCACAATTGCCATTCCTATATCCAGGCATAGTTCGAGCCTGTCACTGAAAGACAAATTATTGCCTTCACCTTGGAAAAACTCGTATAAATTTCCAAAGGGAGACTTTTCGAATACTAAAATCGGTTGTGGCCTATCATCGCTTGGGAATATGTCCCAGCCTATGCCCCGGAGTTGAACAACGTTGGCATTCTGAAGAACAAACGGCTGGCTCAGAATGCTCATTTCATTCACAAGAGTGCGGAGCATTTTTTGCTCTGAATTTCGGGTTGTGTTATGGCTGTTGCTGGTCAAGGGTGTGTTTATGGGGACTGAAGTTCTTCGGCTGCGAGAGCCCACTTCTGTTCCTGCGACCGCATTTTCAGTGTCGCACACGACGGGAAGAAACTGAATGCGCAAAGCTTGAGCCGATGCAAGAAATTCTAACAGGTTGCATCTGTCGGGATCCGGGGTTGGTGCCCGTAGCTTAACACCGGTAGAAGATCTCCAGGAAAATATTTTTGAGCGTCGGGGCGATGTGGATGTCGGCATGGCTCCAATTGACAGTGGCTGTGAATAAAATGCTGCTTGTGATGCCTTCCGGCGACGGAACTGGAGGTGCAAATGAAAAGAGACCAATTCCCAATCAAAAAAAACCAGATCACTTCAAAACTCACTTCCGATTTCATTTTAATCTACGCAAACACGCCAGTATGCCATTTTATGTAAATCTCTGTTTTTTTTTGCTGAGCGTGTCAGCCGAGTTCGTGATGTTGGTTATGTTCCTCATGTTGGTTGTGCGGTTGCATAAAAAGTAAGCGCTGATGCATGCACGCACAGCCGCTTCCCTATCCTTTATCAATACAATTGGAAGCGGCTGTGGGCAAAATCCCTCACAACGGCCCCCAAGGCCGAAATGTCAGTCATTTCCCTTGCGCCACAAACAGGACGTCACTAGCAATATTTACTCTGCCCGCTCTGCAGCAAACCATTTATAGAATTTGCGTTCCTGCAGCCACCTGCGCAATATCTGGCTGCGATGTGTTCCTGTGCTCTGGTGTTGGGCCTCATTGTGCGTCTACTCCGCCTAACGATGGCTATGTTGGCCCATTTTGATATCGGCCCAAGGTTCATTGGTCAGAATCCGCAATTGCTGCAGCGAAAAGACTCCTTAATGCAGTTGGAATCCACAGCATAGTACATTTGTCACGAAGTCATTTGTTTGGAATGTTTCTTTCACCGCCCACGCGCAGCACCTCGTGTTGGTCGCAATTTTCTTGGTCCTGTCACTAAGCCTCCTCAGCCAGGCCATGTGGACGATGATGCAACCAAGATCGTCGAATCGCCCGGTGTTGAAACTACACAATTGCTTGCCTTTCAAATGCTTGCATGCTATCCGAGGAGTGTTTCGGACCTTGAATAGAGGGCTTGCCAAGGCTAATCCATCGATATTTTCCAATTTTGAGTACCCTAAACCTTTTGAGTAGGACATAAACCAGGAGTTGAACATTGTACCCGGCGGAATCAACACTTCTCTGAGTCATAACCGCTTGACAATTTGCTTGTCCAGAAACTTTTATTGCCACGCATCCTCAACCTCATGATCCCTCGCCTGTCCAGCCCTTGTTTTCTTGGCATCATCTCGCATAAGAAGCCGACGTCTATGTTGTTCCTCCAACGTTTTTAGACTTTGTTGACAGTTTTACCAGTATTCATCTCCAAATTTCTCAGATTTCCCTTCCAAGTTGCTCTTTCGCCATATCCATAGCCTCTCTTATCCGGCGCAATAAATCCTCGGTACCTTGGGAGCTGGCGTCCCTCTGACGTATAGCATCCTGGCAGGCTCCCAATCCTTGCGGGCCTCCTCGAACTCCTCGGCGGTTCGGCTTGGTCCGTGAGACTGCATTTCGATATGCACGTTAAGGTGTTTTAGAACTCCGAAGGCCTTGGAGTAACTGTTCCACCCGCACTCATAGATTCTACAAACATCCTCATACCGTTTGCGGGGTCGATTGTAATCTTGTGTCTTAGGTTTGGGAGCCGAAGAGGGAATCCGGTTGTGTCCCAACGGGCTGGCCAAGGTGGCTGGCGTCAAAGGCGCACCGCTGCGTTGACTGGGCCCTGTGCAGTTAGATAGCTGCTGGGTATCGATGGTGCTAACGGGAAGAATGGAGTTGGACCTGTGCGGCAGGTCTGTGTTGAGTACACATGGTAGATGCGCCTCTGAAGAAAAACTTGACATGGGCACGCCGATAGGTAGACTTTTCGGTTGTTGCGCCTCGGCTCCATTGCTGCTTTCCGGATGGCATGAAGTTTGGGCTTGCTCTAAATGAGGTTCTGGTGAAGGTGGATAGGTATACTTTCCATACAGGTTATCACTTCTAACCTACTAGGCAATATTTATATAATGTCGCTTCCAATAAATCCAACGTAAGATTCAACACGCTTTAGTGGTCTACATAGAACTTTTTCTATGTTTTCGCATCAATGGGGTTTGTAGATATCCCTTTGAGTGCCGTAAGACTGCACCTACGTACCCCACCTTGCTCACCCAGCCACCAAGCGAAATTCTAAAGGCATAATATAACTTTATATAAATAAAATAACTCCTAAAACCACTAGCATTATGCATGCCCATTGGAAATTATATATATTCAGTTTAGGGTTTAGTGGTTGACAGTCTACTTTGCTTGGTACCTAAGTGCAGTCTTACGGCACTCAAAGGGATTGTCTAATAACTCGATCAATTTCAAGCTAGTTGGGCTTTAGCTGAAAGAACCATCTCAGAAATTCGGACAAGCCGGTCATATATGTGGTCTGGAAGCTCCGTATCCAATAATTCGTTGATGGCTTCATCAGCCTTGTTTAACTCAAGCCGTGAATTGCCAATCCTCTGGTGGAGTGTTTTGTTTTCAATCTCTGCTTGCCCATTGCGGGCTCGGAGCCTCTCATTATTTCGACGGAGCCGTCCTTGGTCCTCTGAGGCTTGATGCGCCATTAGATTTGAGTTTTCTGTTGGGAGACTGAGATCCGGGAACATTGAGAACTCTGATGAGATGGACATAGAATCCCGGTTTGGGCATCTCGTTCGTTGAAGTGGTATACTGCAATTTGTGTGCTGTTCTGCATCTGTGCTCAAAGGAGTCACAGCCAAAGAGGAAGAGGCTGCAGTCGATTGTTGTGGAATATGGGAAGATTGATTCGAAAGCGGGCAAGAAATGTACGAGAGTTGATTTCCAGACATAAAGGAGCTGGAAGCCTTTAGCACGATTGGAACTCACCTTGGTTGGAGAATTACCACAAGGGTAACGCAACAACAATGCCATTTCACGTACCTGCTTAAGACGGGAGCGTTGACTTCTATAGGCTCTCGAGGCGCTTGTTGAAAAGGAAAATTGGACAATATTGCAGGGATTATCATTGAATCCAATTGGATGTAATCCAAAGTTGATGTTAGTTGGTGTCAGGATTTCAACATTGGCTTGACTTACATGGCCAAAACTGATTCTTCAACGACTCTACGTTCCTTGTCCCCATTCCTGGAATGAGGACCTGGAATAAGTTCCACCAACTGTCTTCTTCGGTTCCCAGATGGCTCATGCTTTCGATCTCCACCTCCTGTTGCGCACTCATGAATACTTCGGCTTTGGGTTTTTCAGTGATGGCACAGGACTCAGTCTGCTTCTCATGAGTTGCCAACTTTCTCTTCGATTCAAAGGCTCTCCAGCAGCGACTACATCGGTACGAAGCCATGTGTTTACGGTTTAAATGCTGTCTATCGCTTGTTAGTCTGAATGCTGACATGTATGAGCTAGGATTATACCGACTTGAGCCTTTGAATCCCAGCACATCCGCCCTCTGGATTACGCGGTCCCGGTTTAAAGCAAGCCTGGAACTGGTCAAAAACTTGATATGGACATGCAAAGCGCATTCGCCGCTCAGAAGATTTTGTTGTATTGTTGGCGCGAGGTCGCTTCCTTCTCTTAGCCTCCCTGTCAGAACTACCATAATCATTATGGACACCTTCCTGAAAACCGTTTCCATTAACATCAGCATTTCCTGACTGATGCAATGTGTTTTCATGTGGAGTCATCGACTGGTCATTTGAAGAAGTATTGCTTGTGTCTGACGAATCGGAGCAGGTATTGTACTGTTCATTGGAGTTATACTCTCCCTCGGTCTCGTAGTCAGAGTCATAGCATACATTCGACTTATGCTGAATTAAATCATAACCCAGTGAGATCACCTCGATCTTAACTCGTGCAACTCCAACTTGTCGCATTGGTCGGTCCAATTTTGGGATTATTAAGCCAACTTCCTGGCCATTGGGCTGGGATGGAGATATCGCTTCAGCGTCAGTTGTGGTTGTAACAGAGCAAGACTCGTCCAAAGTCGTCACGTTATTCGAGGATTCTGCCGCAGGACTGCTTCAGAGTCAGTTGAGAGTGATGTAGAAGATATGCTGGGGCGTACCAAGCAATAGATAAATCGAGGCCATTTAATAATGCTTGTTCTTTTCTGTAAATATCTGTCTGGGTGTATGACCCTCCAGCGTCTGTCGATGTCGTGTATTGCGTAGCAGTGTCACATTGCCCGTGTTGAGAAACCGGTGCATTCGAACACGCCCCGTTGCGTCCTACTTTTCTTTCGCTCCCATCGGATGAAAAGGCACTTTTGGGTTCTTTAGTGGTTACTAAAGTTTCACTCACGGTGTCATAGACCACCGCCAGCGACTGTAATTCGGAACACTCCGAAGTTGCCTGAGTATCAAGCATCTCTGGTTCCTCAGCGCTTTCCGGGGTAGGTGTATGCGGCGTGGACAGAGAGTCCAATGATGTAAGAAATAATTCCTCTCCAGGCGTTTGTGTCGACTCATGCAATGGGAATGGACTTTTGGACCGTTTCGGGCGTTCATTTAATGCCCAAATATTGCCTTGTGAGGAGTCAATGCTGCTAGAGGCGTCGGTATCTGCTTGTTTTAGTTCTCCAGAATATGACATTTCCACTGGCTTTTCATTGTCTGTCTGTCGCCTTCCTTCGGAAGTCTTAGGTTCAGTCTCAACCCTCCCCTTAGCGAGGCTTTCCTTCCAGATCACCTTTTTGACTCCCTCCATGTCATTTTCTTCAGTTGCCCGTGTTTCACCCTCGGACATTCCCTCGGTGTGAGTCACGCTAGCTTGTGGTTTGACAAGTTCGTCAGTAGCCACAGGTCCTGCCCTGGCCTGAAGTAGTGCACTTTCTCCTCTAACCCCAATCACCTGTTCGATGCCCCCGTCGATTCGGGGCAGAGGTTTAATACTGTCTTGATCTGTACCGGAAATACTCTGGTTTTCTTTTTGATCCATGGGCTTTTTCTCACTCTTCCGGTCCGAAGCCCCCGGGACAGGGAGAGAGGGAGAGTGGGGCTTGCAGTTAGGGTACGCGCGGTAGCTATGGTCAGAAATCGATTGTGTAAGGAGGGGGGCCTCTTGTTTGGCCCTGTGCAAGATCCGTTCTCGGCGCCGGGCCTCATTCTCGTTCCTTCCGGCCTTTCTCCCAGCCCCCACTTCTTTCCCAGGGAAATCTTTGGCATCTCAGTCAGCCGTTGCTTAGGGGTCCCCCTCAGGCCCAGTTTCAGATTCTTACCCTGGGGAGTTCGCTTCCTTCCGTGACACCGCGTTGTGACGTGAGTGTTGAGGCGGTTCAGAGTGCCGTAGGCCCTCTCGCAGCCGTTCCATCCACACTTGTAGATCCCCTCAGTCTCATCATACCGTCTTCCAGGCTGGTATTCATATGCGCTGAGGGGAGGGAGGTATGAATAAACCTGGCCGAGTCCTGCAGATGGATCCAAGGGAGGTGGCGTGAAGTAGGGGATGTGTTCTGGCATCAAAGCCGTATCGTTGTATTGGTTGTACCCCATCCAGTTTGGTTCCTGCTGGGCATAGAAATCGCTGCTGTGATGAGAGTAGCTGTGCAACACGTCTGGGTTGAACAAAGTCGGACTGGCCACGGCAGTATATGGATAATTCCCCAGTTCTGCCATAGTGATACTACCGGTGGCTGCATAGTCCTCAGCGTCGTAGGCAAATACCATATTCCCAGCAGCCGACGGCCCTTGGGCTTCGTCGACTTCAGTCTCAGCCCTTCCATGCCCTTCCGGCGCTCGCCCCAGCGATCTTCTAAATAGATTCTCCATGCCGCAGTGTCAGGCGCAGTAATTAGCATCGTTGGGCCAAGGGCCAATTATTCTTCGGAACTGGTGCTATGATACAATCCAAGAATTTGAATCCAAATTGCTAGGTGAGTACATAAGTCAGCAAAGAGTGGGGTTGCCTTCTGCCTAGTCCTCTAACAACACAACTTGTGTTGGTTTGCAGGGGTCAGCCTCGATGCTGATTGGCCCCAGGGCACCGTGCCAAGCTCAACATGTGTATCAACCAACCAATTAGGAACGAAAGTTCAAATGCATCAATATTCAAGACGAAGAAGTCACACAAGCTGAGACCTAGGTGATAAGACAGAGCGATTTCATCTTTCAGTAAGGAAAGGACCATACACACATACAGAGCGAGTGTCTGCCATAATGATCACCCATCTTGTACCAGGCTGGGATGCTCTAGAACGGTAGGAGGAATACAATGTGCAGGTCAGTAGCATATGTGTTGAGCGTCCCCCTCCCCTGCCAGGTTCGTAGTATGGTACCTGTGTGTTTCATATCTCAATATGTGAAGTAGGCTACACATGTCGATGGAGGTGGTAGAAATCCAAATTTGGAAACTTCAGAGCCACTTCGTATATATCCAAGCCATGCCAGAGTCACGGACACTCCAGAGTCAAATCCTGTCGCATCGAATCCACTTGCCATAACCGCCCATACCCATCTATCTTTTAAATCCGTTCAATTCCGAATTCTTTCCAGAAGACACTGCATTTGCCAATCTGAAGATGCAACCATGGCCGGCCAAACCTGGCTGTGAGAGCCAAACAATCAAGCTGCAGCACGTATTCTACATCTTATAATCATCACTGAGTCTTAAGTATATAGATTCCAGTGCGATAAACAGCCTGTGTCCGATGACGTCTCATCACTTATATGTGAACCAGGCGATTGCATGGGGATTAAATACACCAACAACACGGCAGAGAATGAGGCCAGCGATGGCGGTACGGTTTCGATCTCGGCTACTCATCCAGATATGTTGAATGGAGTGGGCTCACAATTTCAAACGTGAAATTTCAATTAATAGAAAGGCGGTGGAATGGTTTCCAAGGACTAGTGTGCTAAATTTAGGTACAAAATAATTGTTTAAGGGTTTAGTGGAGTGAGCCTGCTACTGAGTCTCCAATTTTAAGCTTTCCATCTTCTGAAAAGGAGATCAATTGAACTGTGGGATCGTGAGTCTTGATTGTTTGGAAGCAAGCGTTCCAATTCTGCTCAATGATCTGTTTTTGCGTGATCCGATCAATATGCCTTTGGAATAAATTCCCAATGACTCTCTGGCCCATAGCAATGTAGAGGACCGATGAGTAAAGCTGGAGCGGCGCGTCGTCAATTGCCTGGTGAAACTGCTGGATCAAGCGGCTGGCATCATCCAGGAGCAACCCAGCACTGCTTTCCGTCTGTATCATCATTGTTAGAGCAAATACGCTGACAAAATCGAATCTGACCTACATCAAAAAGTCCCTGGAGCTCTCGTATAAAGTCGATGCTTTCTGATATTCGCCCGATCAAACTCAAGGCTTCAATCCAATGAAGAAAATGTTTCTGGAGGAATTGGCATGCTTGGTGCTCATCATCAAGCTTCACCTGGCCTTCTTTCAGGTGATATACCCAATAGCGACAGGCATATTGGACCTCTGGGGGTAGAGCTTTACCGATTGCTTGTTGGTCTATCTCGTTCCTTCGTTTCGCTGGAGAATCTAGACCACAGATGTTAAATTCAAGACAGTCTGAAAGAAGATTGAGACACTTTGTCGCCAGCTCCTCGTGCGTCTTTCTCTTGTCGATCCAAAGCTCTTTCATAGTACATCCCCGGTGGTCGATAAAAGATTCGCGAAATGACAAAGGAAAAGCCTGTATAGGTGTGGTGGAATTTCGTGGAACACTGACAACTGAACTCCAAGGCTTCAGCGCGGCACCAATGGTTCCTTGGTCAATTCCTAGTAGTTGGCCAAGAGACAATTTCGAAAGTGGTTCTCCCAAAACGGCAATTGAACCAACAATATCTCGAAAGCCTTTTGTTATGTTAATCTTTTGAGATCCCGTCGTCCGTATCAACAGGTGCTCTAGAGCCCGAAGGTATGTTGTATTGGGCTTCTCATCGTGTATTGGCATTGGATGTGCAAATATCCGCTGCAGCTCTGATTCAGGATCACAACACGTGCTGTCTGCTAACAAACGACACATTGTTGCAGCAAAAATGAATGACGGCACAGCCATCTTCACTAACGCCTCAGCGCTTTGTTGAGTGGGCCAATCTTCAGATGTATGCATGGATCCCCCTTCGCCGCCCCTCTTTTCGTTCTCTCGAATCCTCTCCGATTCGTGCGTCAAGTAAGTGGAGATATCTTTTTGCACCACTTCTTGCGGCACATCGTGAAGCATCTCCCTTTGGTGAGACTCGTCGCCAATATCCTTGAAGCTGATTTGCATATGCAATTCTGGACGACTAGTGAGGAAGAAGTTCAAATCCACGCCTGTTTGCTTGTTTGTCTCTGACAAAAAGCTAACAATGCGCTTTATATCACTCTTTTGGTTGCATCCATCAAGGGCATCAAGAATAACGACAATTCTAGGGCGTTTCTTGAGATTGCTCGTCATTTCAGCAAGGGGCTTTATGATGAGCTTCTCAATCCGCTCGTTTGAAAATGCCTCGTTAATGCCGGGGTCATTCCAGATTGCGTTCTGAATATTCTGCGCGAAAGGGTGGTGCCTTTGAGAAAACAGTCTGCAGATCGCCGTAATACAATGCTCTGCAGAACCGCGATCACCCTCGCCCCTTTTGAAAAAGAAGCTGGCAACAAGGTCCCCAGTGGCGCTAAATCTCTCCGCCATCGCGCGAGATATGGTGGGATTTCCAGTTACCGCCATTCCCTGAAGCCAGAAAATATGTCGGCCATCAGGATCGTGGGCCCAAGCTTGGCCCAGAAGCTCGACTCGGGTATCAGGGGAACATCCCATGTCGTTTTGCTTGGTGTAGGAATCGAAGGCGGCACCCTGGGAGGTTTTCAAACTTGACATTGCGGTAGATTGGCTGCAGCTAACCAAAATGGGTCTATAAAATATTAACATTAATGTACCTACTCATAAAGCCAACTTACTCTTGACGCTGAGCGGTCTGATACGACTCCCTCAAAAGCCTCAGAAGTTCCACCACATTCGGCTGGTTCGAATGATCAGAGCGTTTTTCAAGACCTTCAACGGATTTCGTGAGCTTTATTTCGGCATCCAAAAGATCTTGAATATAGCCCTCTGCATCGTGATGATCGAAGGGAGCCGCGACTCCACTGCTCTGTGGATATGCAAACCCAAGAAATAAAAGGGATTGGACGTAGCATCCAACTATGCTCTCATGGAGCTGGCTTAAGGCTTCCTGGTGATTTTCGGGAGGAAGATTGACAGAGTTGTACAATCCCTGATACAAATCACATTGAATCATCAAAGTGGTAACTTTGGCGAGACCAAAGGCGGTTTCACTGCTCAGTGTGCTGTCCGAGGTCACAGCCTATTAATTGTTAGCATTGTGTAAGACTAATGAAATGGCTCATCAAAATACGCACTTTCAGCACATGTCGCACTGATGCCCATGGAAGATCGGCGTTCAGAGGTTCGACACTTGCAGCAATGTCACCCAGGACGGCGAACTTGTTCAAAATGTCGGCAGCCTTGTCGACAAATTCGCACACAGGGTGTTCTTGTCCCTTTATCGTGAGGCCCCATTCATCTTGCATCCGGTCGACTTTCTTGTCAGTCATTGCCTGCTTCATCATGCGTCCGATTTCTTTGGACGAGCTTTGCACAGACTCGAATTCGCGGTCAGAATCCTCGGTCATTTTCTCCACAAGCTCGACCGCATTGCTGGCCGCGTCAGAGTCATGCTTCAACGCGTCCAGATGATCCAAAGCTTTGCCCCATAATCCGAGCTCATCATGGGCTACAGGGTGCGGCTCGGATTCTTCCTCGCTAGGAGTGAATGCAGTGCGGCCGTCGTCCGACGGGAGGCTGATTTCGTCTGGATTCGCCGCCTGTGGGGCAGGGGTGTTGGACAGTTCCTCGAGCGCTCTCAATACTTCGGGAACGTTTGGAACGGAAACCTCCAAGGTTCAGGTTTTGTTAGCCATAACAACAACAAAATGGTGGGGTGCAATCACTACTCACCGGGTTCATGCTTGCTTCTTCTTGCTTTGCAGCAAGACAGCAACACCTCCGCGCCCACCGCCTCAATTTACCCTGACCTTGCTTGGAGCTCATTTTGAGGGAATTGGAATGACTCTGGTGGTAAATGATCTGATGGTGAATGATGAAATTTTCTCGTTCAATGTGGATTGCAGAGATACTTATACAACGGGGGCACGGAAACGTGTCCAAAGATACGAGGTCGTTCCACAGAAACGAAAATTCAGCATCGGCTCACAGCTCACCAAGCGAGGAGGAAATTCTCACAAAACAGCCGAGTTGGGCGCCAGAATGACAACACATGTGCAGCCAGATCTGCAGCGGCTTGATGTCCAGACATGGGTTGATTTGCAGTCATTGGCTTTATCCAATCAAACAAGAAGTCTTCGGCATCAACATGCAGCCAAGTATTTGACGAGTTGTGTGGCTGCCCACCAGTTCGCTCACCGACGCCCGAGCACTTGCATTATCAAGGTCAAAAGATAGCATAAAAACGAACCCAATACCTTTCAATTGCAGTTTGCAATTGCATCGATGGGCACACGCTCCACAAAAACATGTACAATTGTTGTATCCTGTCATATTCTAACATTCTAGACGGTGAGGAAGCTAGTGACCTTGCAACACACCGACTTATTACGCGGCTCCGGGTTCGCGTCCGGCAGCTGGGTGCACTGACCAAGCTGCATTCAACCATGCACTCCCGCCACCCGCCTGCAGTGAGGCGCTTGACAGCATTCCTGAATAAAAATTGCATGGCTCCAACATAAAGCAAAAGGGATTGCAAATGGATAACACGGTGTTGTTTTGAGCCAATGTGTTGAGGGGAAAATGGCACAGATATCATGCAACATTTGGCTTTAATCATCATAGGTAACGAACACGAGTACATTTACATCAAACTTCGCGGAGATATCTCAAGAGGTCTTTCTCGTTTCCTGAAGAAACTAAAGTCGGCAGTCGACCACACCGCGACAGGATGGGAAAACGCTTCCTTGAAAAATCTTGCCGGTATCCGTTCGGTTCCTGCACCGTTGCGACAAAGGCAAAAGCCCCAATGCAAGTACAAGTCAGCAGCAGGGAATAAAACTCATCCCCGAGGCGTACGGACAGGGTTCAAAATTGAGGCCCTCGCTGCTACAGCTCCAGGTGGATTTCGACGCCGTGAAATCGTGTTGATTGACGCCAACAGTGAAAGTTCAGGGCTAAATTTTCTGTTCCATGTTCATTCGCAGATTGGGAATTCCGGGCTCTCTCTAAATTCTCTGACGTGTGGCTGAGAGTATGAAGATTATGTGAACTTGGACTTCATGAAAGCTGGGGGAATAGGTCGCGGATAAGAGATGCAGGCAAAACCTATTTGGATGTGGGAGGCTTCTAATATGGTTCAAGCCCGTTCGTAGCAGTGCCCAACGCATCAATACCCTTGTTCCTGCGTCTGCACCTACTTCAAAGGCCCGAACTTTTGCCCCACACACTACTTCTATGCGGGGGTCCTTCAGAATCGGGCAAAGCCTTCGTCAACAGGCATTTTGTGATGATGTGTACAGTTGAACTTTCCAGTCACAGGCTGTACCTTTCAATGGCCCGAAAGAGTCTTTATCACCATTTGGAACTGGTAGTCCTGTTCTCGCCTTCTAGATACAGGAATATTCGCATCTCGAGAGCGTTCAACGGCGCTTCAATGCAGCGAGAGATAGCGTGGGTTGGACCTCTAGTGAAGGATGAGACTGAGCTGCCAGGCCCACGACCTCAACAGCGTGATAGGCTGCTTCAAGTGGATCAAAATCCTGGTAGTGGAGGTGGTCAAAGCAACTGCCGGCGATTGAAACCGCTGCGGGTCTGGGGTTCTCCATGGAGTGATGGGTTGGTGATAACTTCAACCAAGGTCGATAGGTGGGGCGAAATCCACCACTCTCTCGATTTGATAGGGCCACGTAAAATAGTACGTGCGCCAACCCCTGAGATTCAGGGCGGTGGGGCGGAGCTGAGCCACAAGTATGGGTTGCTAGTGGCCATGCGGCTGATTCATGTCGATGCCATGCACACGCGTCCCGAGACGCGTTGTGAGATCCATCAACACGATTGCGACCTGATTTGGATTATTAGGCATAGCCACAACAGAGTTTCTCATTGTGGTTTTCCCCAATATTGCGGGGACTTTTGTGCCCACTGTTTCTTCAAAATGGACCCTTTGACCACAATAACGGACGAGCAAACAGTATCCAACGCAACAACATCGCAGGTGTTGCGAGCACGTCTTTTGTCGCACTACCATGGCGCATATTTCTCCGTTAATACTCGGATTTAATCCACCAAATTTGGTTGATGGAAGTATTTCCTCAGGTCACATGTGGGCGTTTCAACCTTGTCTGCCAACGAGTTATCAGAGCCTTACCCTGCAGTAGAACCAGCTTCACCAGTTCCAACTATGGACCTAAAAGTGCAAGCTAGGGCAAATTGTACCGGGGCCCACTCACTGCATTGGATCGAATTATTGTTTCCAGGAGTTTCCCACTTGTATCATCTCGGGTTTCTTAGCGAACATAGTATAAATTAGATGAAGGAACCGTTGACTTTGCTATGTTTAATATGTGTCGTGGAGTTCCTAGGTATAAGCCATGTCACCTTGAACTAGCCATTTTCTCGGCGAGGTCTCTGATGAAAGCGCTTCTCTAGTACGATGAAATCCATACTTGTTTGAGTAAAACAAGGCACTTGAGACAAGAACTGAATTCTAGGCCAACATTCCCCTGCCTGAACTCTTCCTTCTTTCTGCGATACTCTGGCTTGACAGCAACGTTGTTTCCCCGCCGAAACTCTCGGAATTTCCTGCATAATTTCTTTTCCCCCTACCTCTAAAGTAAGGACCTAGACTTGGTAGAGCAGCAACTAGGATGCCGATATTACTGTCTAGGTTGCCGTAAAATACTGTAATATTTCAGCTAACAATCAATATTTTACGTGGGCAACGGAACACAATCGAGGTGTAATCACCTACCTGCTGTGGTAATGTGAACACCATTACGCTCGGATAATATTGTAATAATGGCGAATCGGAAGACACAGATTGCCATGTCGATCAGACCAAGCGATATGATGCAATAAATACAGACCTTCAGTCTTTTATTTAATTTCATATCGGACACGATGCTCAGTGGCAGGATAAGGACTAAGAGTTTAATGATTAAATGTTCAGTGGCGGCTCAAGAGTATCGCAAATACCTAAAATATCGCCCAAAAAATGAAAGGCCCATGCAACATCGTATGTATGTCTCAAGGGATGTATAGGACAATACGGTTTAGACATAGACCTATTGCAACATTGTTAATAAAGTTGTCCCTGACACTTGACGTAAATAGGGAAGTCCGGACCAGTTTCTATCAATGGGCAGACAAACAAGAAATGACATCAGGATGGTGGCTATGTAAGACAGAATAAGGTAGCCAATTGAGGCCCAAAGGAATATCCTTCGTTTTACCATAAAGTCAGGAATGCTCTGTCGGTAGATTTCCAGCAGAGTGGCTTTTACTAGGGTAAAAGTTGTGACGTATGGAAAATAAGAAATCCAAAAGAGCTACAAGTCACAATTTCGTTAGACTGTCTGACATGAAAACAGTTGGATAGCATGTCCCACTTTCGATTGCACTTGCCTTGTGAGCCAGCTCCACCTGTTCGAGACTGCCTTGATATTCTCGAAGGCTGATTGTTACATTACTCTCTAGAAAGCCTATTTGGTAAAATTTGATGTCGAATGCGGCCTTTGTAACTGCCGTCGCCAAAGCGCAGCAAATGAGGACATCGCTGAGGTGTAACCCTTGTTTCTGTATTCTGAACCGAAGGTTGAATCGGGCTGCGATGACTAAAAACACGACACCCAGAACAGTCCATTCCCCTGTCTAGTTTTTCGAATGTGAGTAAGGAGAATTCACAGCGGTCGGCCCACATACCATTACTGCCACTGGGCCAGGGGCGGATGCTGTCATGGTCGGTTGTATTTCCAAGGGGCAGACATGAAATAGAATTTGGCCATGGGTGATCGGTTAATGAAGAACAGACGATCGTTACCTTGGCGCGCCGAAGGAATTGTTTTGTTTCGTCGGCATTTGGGTTGAATGCAGAAATGGGGAACAGGATGAAAACGGGAGCGGGGCGGAATGCCACTTGTTATGACCTCGCGGCGTTTTGTTTAGTGTGGAGGGATGGTCTAATTCAACTCGATTCATGTATTGAGTTGAGATAAGGCTTAACTATTATGCCAGTAGTAGAAAGGCTAAGCATCAAATCTTGCCGAAACTCATCTAGTATCAGTGTTTTACCTAAGCTTGTGTAAAGCTAATGCCTGCATTAGACAAAGCGTAAACTTTATGTAGTGCTGCTGGGATGTTGTGCATTCTAGGCCATTCTATGTCGAATGGCTACCGGACAACCCCTCACTGCTCCCGTGCCCATGGATGGATGTGCAATGCGAGAGGACTTGGATGGCATGGGAAAATAGCTTATGCAGATGGCTGAATATGAATTTCTTAACTATATGGCTATTCTATCAATAGCTTCCCCCCAAACAACCCTAAGTCTTGCAATTACATCGTCCATGGTTGGTCGGCGCGAATGCACCCCATCGCGTCCATGTATCTCAACTCTTGCTTGGTCTCCTTTCTGGTCGTGTATTTGACTACAAGACAGAAGACCTAGTTTCACATCACATGTCCAAGCCCGTTGATCAGAATTGTCGTGCATAAGTCTTGTTAATCGGCCAAGCGGGGCACAATCAAAGCTCTCAACGCCCTAAGCTGTACTGGCTTCAATTGCTTTATTGATAGCGTCGTACTCTCCTCAGGGGAGTAAATTGGACGGGCTAAATGTGACGTACAAGGATGGATGAAAGTCTATCTCTCTAATTCCTAACCCCAGAGCAGCCCAGAAAGATTCACCAATTTCCATCAACATAGGTTGGCGCCTCGAGTTCCCGTCACATTTTGGCGCTGCCTTGGGTTTATGTTGTCTTCGCCAGTGTCAAATCGGCTGAACTCAATATAGTCCGCTCGGTCACTCTTTGACGGTTGCGGAGATCTCAGATGACCCATGACACGGCTAAAGCGGTTGTAAGCCAAAATCGTGCCCTGCTCACCATTGGAGGAGTTGGCAGGTGCAGGCGTCTGCATAGACCTTCGGCGAATCCCCTTGGCGTCCTCTCTGATCAGCTGAAGACCCATGAAGGAATAAATGATGTTGAGGAGCGGGATGGACAAGCCGTGGACGAGAATGGAAAACAGCACGAGCCAGTACACCACGGGCCGCATAGCTCTGACCAAGTTTGTCTCCTCATCGTCGCCTTCTCCAAGATCCGGGAAGAGGTGCATGGCGTGCTCCACGTAGAAGACGGCGCCGGCGCCAATAGGGCCAAAGTAACCCATAAAGAGAGCTTCCTTGATGTTGGTGCAAACTTCTGGCATGAGCTTGTATGTGAGCAGAATAGCGTGAATTCTTCTAAAGAGCATGACCATGACGCCCAAGCCAATTAGGCGGCCGAATGTTAACCCTGTAGTCTCTGGGTCATGGAAGTCAGACCAAGGCAGGACAGCGCTGATGTACATGAAACCGCCAAAGTTGAGAAGCACATCCACGCACGACCCGATGACGAGGGCAGCGAGAAATGTCAGCTTTGGGACGGTAGCCATGATGCAGCCCGTGGTGCAAAGCCACATGTTGGCCATGATTGGCAAGATGCACATGGCCATGTGTTTCCATCTCGTCCAAATTTATTTTTCCGGGAGCTGGCAACCAGAAATGACCAGCTGGACTCCAAACATGACACGCGCGACACCCTGTGATACGTCTTGGGGAAACCCTCTTGGTGTATGGTTCTTCGGGGTTCCATTGTGCTACACAATGTGCTCCACCATAGCGCTTATAATTTTTTTTCATCGGTGGCAAGCGCCTGTGAATGATGCACATACTTAATCATTATGAAATCTTAAGGCTGCATAATTAACTATGTGCCACACGGGTCCATTTTATGTTGTCTTGCGCACTTCCCCATCAAACATGATGGTACCGCTAGAACTTTATATACACCTTGGGTGGTATATTTTTGTTTTGTCAATAAAGACATCGTTTCCGCTTTGGTATTGCTCAAGACCATGGCTCAGTTTGTATTCGACAAAGCACACATACCACAGCATCTACCTTGCAGCATGATTGGCTTCAAATCGGATGAATCAGTCTGCGGAGCTTTTCTATTTACATGCAGTAGGGTGGAACTTAATGTACTGGCTGAGTGTCTGTGAATCTACAGTCCCTTTGCACCACATTTTTTTAGTTATTCAAATTGAGTATCATCTGTTGATAGAGGGTAGCGGTAAGATTTGGTCACAGCTCACAAACCGCGTCAGCTCCAAAATTAGTCTTTACGTGTTGATTCAAGCTAGCACACCTATCTTTACCATTGCTTATCTGCTCGGGCTACAGCGCGAGCTCCCTATCTGATCTAGCTTTCGGTACATGCATTACTGAAAATTGAAACCAGCCCACCCGTTCGCCGCGCATTTGTCCAAAGCACCTCGGTACTCTGCCAAGCCCCCCATGTAATTCAACGGCTCCCGTGGCTTCCCCGGAACATTTGCCCCCATGTACCATGTTGTTTCGTTCAACGATAGAAGAGTTTTGCTGCACGCCTCATTTGTCTGGCGGGCCCAGTCTGTCTCAGCTTCGAGGCTGGGCACGATGCTGGAATGGCCATTGGTTCGCATGTATTTCAGTGTGTCGATGATCCAATCAGCTTGAACCTCGGAGATGACAGGCCCAATTGCCATCGCTGTCGGACTCTGTGGTCCGTACAGATATAGCAGGTTGGGAAACCCAGAAGTTGACAGGCCGAGGAAGGTTCGGGATCCCGTGTTCCATTCATTTTTAAGGACCTTTCCCTTTAGCCCCTTGATGTCGATTCTGCTGAAGCTGCCGGTCACCGCGTCAAATCCCGTGGCAAGCAAAATGGCATCGAGCTCGTGCACAGTGCCGTCGGCCATTTTTACACCGCTCGGGATAATCTCATCAATAGGGTTCTTCTTCAGGGCAACCAAGCTGACATTGTCCTGGCTTAGCACTTCATAAAAGTTTTGTTCCAGCGACGGGCGCTTGGTCGCAAACGGGTATGGAGGGTCCCAAGGCGCAAGATTCTCAATCAACTCGGGATCATCCTTTGTGATTCTCTCGCGCACCTTGTCGCGCCAAAAGTCGTAAAACAGTCGGTTTGAATCGAGGTTTGTCATGAAATCGGAGTAGTTGGAGGATGTCGGTGCCCAGCCCCCCTGTGCCCAGAGGTGCTCGAAAAAGGCCCTTCGCTGAACGGGAGTATCATCCAAGGCTTTCTTCGTCATGACCGGGAAAGTGAAGCCCGCCACAGTAGTTTTCATGCGCTTAAAGAGTTCTGAATAACCCTCCTTGCTCGGTTGTCGCCCTACCCACGATCTCTGTCGCATGGGCAGTGCGCAATTTGGTGATCTTTGGAAAATGACAAGCTTGTCTGCAATGGCTCCCATCTCTTGAATGAGCTGGACACCGGTGGCACCCGTTCCCATGACGGCCACCTTCTTTCCTCTGAGGTCTATCGGCTGCTCGGGCCATTGGGCGGAGTGGCATGCAAATCCTTGAAACGTCTCAAGCCCTTTCAACTTTGGGGTGAAGATTTTGGAAGCAAATCCCATGGCGGGGAGAAGGAACCTAGCAGAGACAAGGTGATCTTTGTCTGTCGTGATAGTCCACTCCATCTTTTGAGAATCGAAGCTTGCTTCTGTAACTTTGGCTCCAAAGGTGACATCTTTGCTCAAATCCCATTTACGATCGACAAAGTCAAAGTACTGCAAGATTTCTGGCTGGCTGGGATATTCTTGAGTCCACTCCCATTCCTTCCAAAGTTCAGGGTCTGAGTATTCGTAAAATGGTGTGTTGGTATCGACACGGGCGCCGGGGTAGTGGTTGGACCGCCAGACACCTCCCAGGCCATGGCCTTCCTCAAAGACCCTTGCTCGAAATCCTTGGTCTCTTAGGTTCTTGAGAAGGTAGCAGCCTCCAAAGCCGGCGCCGATGATGATAACATCCAAAGGGCGGGTATCCACATAAGAAGGCATGAGTGCGGTGATGATGCAGTGCACAATATGAGTCTGTGTGAAAATCAACTCAGAGAAGGAATGTCTGGCTTTGTTTATAATTCAGTCGATGCAAATTCTCGAGGGTCACTTCTTCATTTATGTCCATCATTTCAGTATCTTCAATTTCCGATTAGGATGCATTCTTCCCCGCACTGCCTGGTGCTTGCAGGTGACCGCGGAGTCAGTATTCTCGGACGAGAAATGCACGCTAATGCCCGTCGCGACCGATATCGATCGGATAGATATCCAGGTGCATCAATAAAACCAATCAGCGTAAATGTCCAAAACACAAAATGCAACACTCTGCCAACCTGCCCTTTCGGTATCGGTTACCGGTCCCGTAGGTCGCGCTCGTGGCTTATCTGTGGGTCTGTTCACGGATATGGTTCCCGTAGCGCTAGCCATGAACTAGTGTGGGGAATGGACGTGGGATCGATTCTTCATAATATGTGATTCCGATGAACTCCGAAGGTAATCCTTTTGTTTTTGGTGTTTTTTTTTTAAAAAAAAAAAAGAGAGAGAACGGCTAAGGGAAGATCAATGCTCAGGTCATGCTGCAATGCCATCCGTTCAGTTTCTTTCTCCTGCCATTTCGAACAGTGCGGATGCCATACCCGATGCTGTAGTGAAAGGGACGAATGGAATAGAAGGCGCATATCATACGGCTATGGTATCCGATAGTTGTTGGTGCATCAGAGTCCTGCATCTGTACACCAATCCAAGTTGAGGCGCAGTGAATTAGTTGAGCAACACTTTGATCCGCTTCTCGTTCTCCAGGTCACGCACGGATACTCATTACGATTTATTATTGATGAATCTCGTGGTGCAATTCGTAGTTTATACTGTTCCTGGTTGTTATGTATTAAGCCTCATCGAAATTGTGTGCTCGTTATCGCGCCTTTAAAACCAGAACACTATGGAAATCTCCTTTCCCATTCAGATAACACTCTGTGGTCATTGTACTTAAAAAATATTGAAGTATTATCTGCAGCACCATTGAATCCTTCGAGAAATCACCTGATAAAAGTTCAACTGGTGTGATTTGTCGCCTCGTTTTCAGGCGCCAGCGGCCATTCCAAACTATCTATATCCAGGCTATTTGCAAGTTCCATTAGCTGATCTACACTAAGTTCGCATTGAAACCCGGAATCATTGACAAGACTGTCTTCCAGGGCCTCTGAATACTGAGCCGAGGCCGCGATGGAGGTGGCAAACGCGTCATTACGGCTTATTTCCTGCTGGTTCCATCCTTCCCCAGAATTTGCCGATGCCCTGTTGATCGGCAACTGATTAAGTTGTCCCTCGAGCATCCTTAGTTCTGAATGTATCATTTCGGCAGTTCTATTTCCCCTCGAGCTCATTTCACTCAGTATTGCATTCGAGCGTTGAGTCCAAGACAGGAGGTCGGGTACTAAGGACGGATCAATCGACGATGCTAGCAGTAAGGCTATCGATGAGACAAACACTGCATCGAGATCGAAGGGCAAAAATGTTTCTGCGGCAGAAGGATTAGTGTCCACAGTCTTGAAAATGTATATTTCCACACGACTACAAACCTAAGAGTCCTTGGTTTAGGAGTGCGGATAGGATTCTCAAAATCTGACGAGAGGATTCTATGCAGATTTGGAGTAGACCTCTGACGCTTTCAGATTGAAGCCAGTGCATCAGGTTCGCTGCCGAATGCCCAAGTCTGGATTGAAGAAACGTGTATAGTAGCGGTCGAGTGGTAAGAACAATGCACTAAAGTCCATCGTCTCATGTTAGGAAAGCTGGAGCTATGAATTGAGGAAATTTCTGTCATTTTGGCCTACCTGATGGTGTTGGAGGTGTAAATGCGCGGCGACACGAGAACATCCGGACGCATTCTCATTTGTCTGAATCTCGAAGCAGTTGTTTAGTCGATCTGCCACCCCCGCAATACTTCTGAGAACTGATCTCGTCGCCTCTAAATATCGACTATCAAGCTGTCCCTCGATTCCATAAATAGCTAGAGAAATTTATGAGTAAGTTACTGAGACAAGGGTTCCGGGCAAGCTCACTGTTTTGAATTCGATGCAAAAGTCGAGCGACTTCGGCTTGGATGGCAAAGGCATTTTTCTCTTGGGGATCAGTTGGAGATGTGGGATAAAGCGTATTTACGCATTCCTCTTTAATCATCATCGGCACACCCATTAATGAAGCTAGAAGTCGATCGAGGATGTAGACGGTCCACCAAATCCTTCGGCACTTTTCAACATAGTCTTCACCTAAATGGTGGCCCTTCATTTCTGTATGCATACCGTACTCAAAGGCTACACTGACAGCCTGGACGAGCTACCTGAATGTCAGTACGGGGCGGCAAGAGAATCACTAGAGAACTCACTATGCGATACGCGGCGGGTCGACTGTTCAGACATTGGAGGTAAAGTGCAGTGGAGCACAAAACCTGCATCTTTTCAATGGGCTTGTGCTGGCACATGGATAGATCTGGCATCAATTTCATGGCTTGGACAAAGAGCTCTGCGCCAGGCGGTTTCTGGGATTTACTAATCTGCACGACAAATGCTTTACCAAATGCCATGATGATTAGATAGTGAACGTACCAGAGAGGAGACACGTTGGCCCTCTCTCCGGCGCTGCTGTGGAAGATAGCAAACTGCTCCATGAAATACTCATCATCAATCAAAAAGAAGAGCTTGTCGCAGTGAAATTTTACCGTGTTGATGAGATGGAGAGCAAAGTCCCTTGTAGGCAAGGCTGAAGGACTGAGCTCCTGGTCCCCTGGTCGCGCTCTGGACCCGTCCCAGCCCAAATCATAAACATAACCATCAAATAATAGGTTCTCTGTGGGGAGCGGTAGACCAGTGACGGCTTCATAGGTCATGGACAATACTCTTCTCCCAAAGGACCAATTTGACGATGTTCCCATAAAAACTAGAAGAGGCGGATAGCATTAGTGGCTGAGAGGCACAAGAAGACTGTGGGGGACTAACGCATGCGACCATCTGGACCCGGAACCCAATTAGCTGTGTGAAAAGCCAAAGGATTTGTCAGAGGTGCCCTTATAGCAGGGCCTGTTCCGTGTGGCTCCGCAGGTGCCATATAGGATGGTGTTGTAGAAGTGTTATTGTCGTTTGTAGTGTTGGGAGATAGAGGTTTGTGTATTGGCAACTCGCTGCTCCCAGCTGCACGAGCGTTGTTAAAAAGACTATGCGTTACATGTTTTTGATCAGCCAACCTACCGGAGCCGGGGTCTCCCAAATTTTCTGCGGTCATATTGGCTGGCATTCTATGGCCTGTGTCATTTTCAAGGGCTGCCAACCTCTGTTGGAGACTCTTCAGGTATCTACAAGCCGTTAGTGAGATACCTCAACCCTGGGTTGTCATTCTACTGACCCTTGTGTGACAAGGACCTTTGGAGAGTCTTCGCCGAATTGACAATCTAAACTCCGCTTCTCGCATTGGAGACAGGGATCGGAACCGCTGCATCTGATCTTTTGTTCGCGACATCTTCTGCAGCTGCGCGCGGAGGTTAGTTGCTACAGGACGCTCGGCTGATACGAGAAGCATCTTACGCTTTGCGGGCCCGTTTTCTCCCTCTCCCGGTCATTTCTTATGGGCATGAAGTGTAGAAATGATTGGCAGGCTGAAGTTGGCCCTGATCAGGCCCGGCTCAGCCGACGCAACGAAGCGCAAGCGGGGTAGGGTAGATACACGGGTGTTGAACGATTGGCCGTCCACGTCAGCGGCCCCACCTTGCAGTCCCCAAGCTAAAGCGACCAAGATGAGACTAGCATATCAATTGAGAAAGGCTGCGAAATTTAACGCATTAGCATTTGCCTGGAACAAGGTTGATGACCCACTCTAACTTGTAATCTTTCTTCCATAGCTTCGTTCTCATCTTCCCCGAATGTGAAATCTGCCAACTTCTTTGTCATTTTGCACATTCACAATGCCCTGTTATAATCAGAAACAGTGCAATTTGTTCGATATTGGCAGCCAAGAACAGCTTGACATACCTCTTCTACTGTTCCCCCCACAATAGAGCGATAAACGGTCACTTCCTTGCGTTGACCCATACGTAGGACACGGCCTATTGCCTGCTCTTCCATGAAAGGGTTCCATTGGGGCTCCACAAAGTGAACGACATTGGCGATGGTAAGGGTCAGTCTGCGACAGAATTCAGCCTTGAATTCAAAACAGAACATTCTGAGTCTCGTCATACCCGACAGCCCCCGTCCCTGTGGGTAGAAGAAGTACGCAAATGGGGGGCTCTTCTTGAAACATCTTCAAAAATTGCGACCTGTCCAAAGAACCAGTCCTGCCATCCACTTGGACATGGCCAAATTCGCAGCGATCAAGGCTTCTTCTCAGAAGATCCAATGTTGAGGTCCAGTTCGAAAATACGATCCTGTGCGGTCAATGGCCGATTCTGTTGCAGGTGTATAGTTAACTCACTATTTGCTATTTGCGTTTGATTTTATGTTTTCAATCACGGAGAGAAGCTTTGTGGAGTGAGGTCTCTGAAAATTTGGGTCTGGAGAATGGATATTCAACCGCAATTCAACGTCGTTCACCGGACTCTGAGAATCATCCGGCCCCAGGCTGGGTATCTGATATTTCTTACCGCACTCGGGGCAGAAGTCAATCAACTCCAGCATGGTCCGGTCATATTCTGACGCTGTGGGGCATTTCTCGCACGCCGTGGCTTGACTCTCAGTAGTGAAGAGATCTGGATAGAAATGGCAGAGTACCGCGGTTACAAATCATGCGCATTCTCAGAAAAGGCATGAAAAGAATGTTATGCTTCCTGGGGTGGCTGGACTTGCTAACTTGGTCATCAATGTCACGTCTGGATTGCTTTAGTATCTTCGCGTAAAGGTTGGCAACTGAAGAAACTTTTGACCAGTTCTCTGATGTCAATGCTATCCGAATTCGCGGTTCTTTTGCTGGTTCTACATCCAGAGATATTATGGTAAGACTGCCACTGGCATTAAAGCCAAGAAACTACGCAATAAGATGCGCATGTACCAGTCGCTCCCCGAAGAGTTCTAGAACTACTACCCCAAGCTACTATTTGCTGGCGAAGATGCCAAGGGAACTGTCACACTCGGAATGATACGAAAACTACCCTAACCTGCGATACTTACTCCTTAACATAGAAATCACCCTTCCTGAAGCTATAAGCATGTTGGAGAAGGTCCTTGAGTACGAGTATGGCAAGGCCGACCTGGGATATGTATGTATTGAAAATATTGTTGGTAAACTAATGGTTTCAATGAAACGGTGTCTGTCAATCAGATGCCTAGCAAGCCAATCCCATCAAACCCTCTCATCTGCCTTGGGGTAACATTCCAGTCGCTTAACATGCAGAGGCTACCTGGCCCAGACAGGTCAGATAACCATCGCTGTTGACAGAAATCTGCTCGGCTACACATCCGTTAATACTGGTTATCGTAGCATGGGTCAGTTAAATGTCTTACCCAGATCAATGCTCACGTCAACAAGTGTGCTGCTCTCGGCATTGAAGCAATCGCACTCAAGTACAGTAGAGCCTCGGACCTTGGCGAGGTATGTGCAGAGTTCCTGAGCATCGACACATTCGTTGATGCCGTCGCTCAAAGAAGCGGTAGATGGGGAGAAGTTTCCACTGTAGATCTAGGGTTAGCAGGTTCCTACCACTGATTTGCTTTTTTTGTTTTTTTGTTTTTTTGTTTTCTTGCACACCGAACAGTGGCCATATTGAAGTGAAAGAGGGGTGAGAAACACGTACTCAACCTCCCAGAGTAGACTGCTGCCGTTGAAGGCAAGGCAATCGTTCAGGTCAAGCTTGGAGCAGACCGAGGTGCCAGAGTCAGACGAGCAGGTGGCGGTGAGCGAGCGTCGACCATCGGTACTGGACCAAGCACTGCAGTCTGAAGTCCAGTCGGCCGCAACGATGGTGGCAAAGACGGAAAGGATAACTGAAGTCTTCATTTTTTAATAAGTGGAATAAAGGCTTGAGACTATAATGTTCGAATGGCCCCGAGCACAAACTTTTGCTCAAAGCATAGGCTACGATAGTTTATATAATTGCCATTTCTTTCCTACCCATTTACACCAAGCAGATGGCAACCCCCTGCAACATTAGCCCAAAGTAATAAACTCGCAGGATGGCAATCCTACGGGAATCGGACTTTGCCCAAAGCGATGCCCCTATGGGCCCCCCACCGACCCGATTCTCGGGGCCTCCTACTGCTTTGAGGCCGCGCGTCGGGCCCACACGGGCATGAACCCGACTTTACGTCGTAGGGCTGTCCGCAAGTGACCAATTGCTTACTCTGAACTTCTTTTCTGACATAATCGCAGACTATTGGATTATTTACATTTCCACCCTGGTTCGAGCACACGGAGCATCCTGATCGTTGTTCCATTCGGGGTTAGCCAATGCCGAGTCGAAGCCTGTCTGGTTCATAGCCGACGCCGGCAATCCTCTCACCGGCATTTCGACAGGGCAGTTTATGTGAAACCAGAGGGAATGCCTGCCGGTCGAGCCTCAGACGACGACAATCCATCGCGTCAACTGGACCGTCGGTGTATAATCCCACCCAACGCTCCGCATAAATTTCGAAGTCGCCGAGGAATATCGTTGGGGATTGCGGCGGGTTTAGAAGCTGTGCCGCTGATGTAACCCACGAGATGTGACGCTTTGGGGTCGTGATGCCTGTTGGTGATCCCATATCACCCCGCCTCCTGTGCCACGAGGCTGGTAATCTTGTGATCTGAGTCTGGGTCTTCAGCATGCGCCGCAGGATTTCCAGTTCTCTCCGGGTGAGCTTTTTTGTTTCCTGCTTTCAAGGCCATATCGGAGGACGCGAGATGAAAGTACCGAGGGGATTCATCCCGCCTGGCAAAACCTAGGCGAATTCCACAATATCCTACGCTAGAGCACTCCCATTAAATCCCCGAAGTTTACAAATAGGCTAAGGATCCTTCTGCAATTACCGATACCAGAGCCGCCCCTGCCAATCAGGGCTGACAGCTTGTCGCCACCAAAACTATTCCTTGTCCGCTCTAATGCAACAGCGACTAGCCGTAATCTATCAAATCATCGATAAATGGGGACGAGTCTGTGCACGGCGGCCGCCTCAACCAGCTACACGGCTGTTGCCTTCGGCATGTGGGGGAGTAATTAAAAGGAAAGGCCCATATTTAGGGCCTAGCCTCCCGTGGCACGATGTCCGTCCTGGGGTTTCCGCAATGGTGCTAGTTGTTACAATTTAGTCTGCTTTTTTGGCATGGTTATTGTGAAGCATGGTTGAGTGAGGCCGAAACAGGTCCGCAAACCGATTTGGATCAAATGGTTGGGAATTTGATAATAAACCCTTTCACATACATATTGAACACCTGAGGAGACTTTTTATGCAATAGTATGCACAATGTACCCAGTACCAGATCAAGTGCAAGTGTATTGGTAACAAAAGGAAATGGAGTCGATAGAGACAACAAATCATATCCCTCATCACGATAAGGCCCCATTTCGGCCCCAACAGGCTAAATGCTTTACTTCAAGGACAAGTAGTTCTGTATCCGACACTTCTGGATTCACAACTATTGCACAAGTCTTATTTCCATGCACGTAGTCATTACCATAGCTCGCCCGTACTGCAAGACTCATCCCAGACACTCACGATTTGACTATGCATGTTCCACGCTTGGTTCAAGGGCGATCCTGCACATGCATAAATCATTGCATCCCTCCAATCAGGAAGCAAGGTTGGATGTAAGTTATGCAACAAAGGTCTGACTGCAGCCATCGTGCAGATTATTAGCCCATGGATTTTGCACCACATCTCCTCTGTACGTACCGTGTCAGAGCTCACAGGCAAAGAAGACGGTCGCATGATGACTTTTATCTATCACAGTAATGAGACACAAACGATGACCGTAACTGAAGACTGTTCATAGTTATTTCTTCAGCTGTTAATTCTGACGTGACATTTGCAAAGCGATCAGATAAGAGCAACCCTGCAATGATCGACGCGCAGCCAACCAAGTTCATGTCGCAATGATTGGCATATCCACAAAAATGGATGCCAACACACGTTTTTGGAACAGAAATCGCTGCTTTGAAACAATTGTCCAAAATAAGTAGGTAGTACTATAGTAGGTCCGTTATTGGTATTTTTTATTCTTGATCCATGGAAGCAGGCTACAGTGGAATTTCTCATTCAGGTCATAGGTAAGTCGGAATCCTCTTCTCCTCGTGCGCCTTCATTTAGACATTTCTCATCAGCAATAATTCGTCTCAAAGCTGCAGCCCGCCGACAGTGCAAATTGAAATGAAGTACTATTTAATTCCAACACTCAAAGTGCATTGGTTCCTTCGTAGGTCAAATACCCTTCTTGGCCGGGAATCGGGCTCTGCGTATCGTAATCATACGCGTTAGTAGTATTGTAGTCCCACCAGAAGCTAAGGTGCTGCGGGTAGCTCGAGTTGTACCCGCAGGTTTCGACAAAGTCGGGCAGCGACTTGGAGACCAGTTTGGTGTAGTTGGCCAAGGAGCATGAGAAGCCCGGGCCGTCCTGACAGCCTGTGTAAGGTACAACGGCTTCGTTGAGGACCAGGCGCACATAGCTTCCCTTTTCGCTTACGGCAGTGGCGTTGCATGACAAGCGCTCAATGGTGAGATGACCCCCCATGGGCACAATGTTTCCAGTGTTGTACTCATTGGGAAAGGGGATGTGATCAAGCGGGAGATCCTTTGCAGGGCTCGATATACCCAGTGCAGCAAGGACCGGGGTGATGTTTGTGTCATGGCAGCTACGCAAAGCGTCAGTGTCAAGTGCACCGCAAAATTTTCATAGATGCATTATTGCTCACAAGTTCCAAAACATTTTGCCAGCCTTCTTGGGACCTTGGTTTAAGAGCGTCAGGCTGGCATTGGCATAGACAGCCCCAACAGCAGCCATGTTCTTATCACCAGGACCAGTGCAGTAGTAATAGGTCAAATCCTGGGTGTAGCCGAAAGCAATCCACTCATCCAAAGTGAATACATCAACCCAATCCGAGTAGCCACGCACGTTGAGTTCAAAGGCAGCCATCTGCATCAAGTTGTAGATGTCAGAGCTGTTCAGATTGAGACCCGTGTTCTGTGCGTTGATTCTCTCGGCGGCCACGTCAAATTGTGGCTGATAGTTGGTCAGGTTGCCACAGACAGCTGTGTCGTTGTCCGTCAAACAAGATGGTGTCAGGCTGTTCGCGCCCATGTATGAGTACTCGGGGATAATGTTCATCGCGACCACATCAGTATAGTTCCAACCGAAGAAGCCCTCGCCTACAATAAATTAGTCGGAGATTTTGCATGCGTCAGGGTCAAAAGCATCTTACCAAACTTGCGTGCAGTCATGACGATGCGCTCATAGCCGCTCGAGAACATGGGAATAGTCACGTTTACAGCGGTAGGGTCCCAAAGGTGGCCATAGCGAACGCCGTACTCAGCACCATGTCTGTAGCCATCCAGCAAGCCCGAGTAAGGTCCATTGAAGGACTCCAGGGCCATGTCTTGCAGGTTGGGGATGAAGAATTGCCAGCGATTGAGAAATTCCAAATCATCCACCCACTTGGAGGGTTTTGTGGCATAGATTTTATCGAGCGAGCTGATGAACTTGGCACCCGTGCCCGGATCGGGCCAACGCTCGCCGTGGCGCTTCAGCATGATAACCTGGTCAACCTCGCAGGCGGCTGGCGGGTCTCGGCCAATGCCGTACGACTGGCGGTTAGAGTACGGGCCGTTGCCGCCATAGTGCTTCAACACAGAGTAGCCTTCAGTAAAAGACTGGTCATATGGGGCGTTGAAGGGATAGCGACCGTAGCTTCCGGGCTTGTTGGGTGTGTAGCCGGCAGCCAGTGGCACGGCGCCACCGAGGATGGCGGCCAAAATGGTTGCGAGCTGGGCCATTGCAAGAACGAATTTAAAGTTGAGTGGCTGCTATCTCAATGTAACCCAGTCGGGCTTGGCACTCTTTTTTATACATGTCAAAGCCTCGTCTGTGTTATTGGATCACAATCTCCGATATCGAGATGTTCCGTGCTGGCCGGAGCCGCAGGTTACAGCATCTCACTACAATGTCATCATCCATGGCAGGGTAAGTGCGCTATGAACACGATTCAAGCCACGCCCGATCGGCAGCGATAAGCCGAAAATTTCACAAAATTCAGCACGTGCCCACTGCGAAACGTTGTGGTTGGGCTGGCGGCGGGGTAATGAGACTCACCCAGTGCCGCATTCCCGGCAATCCCAGGTGAAAACATGCAAAAGTGGCATGCCGAAGCCGGAACTCGGCCTTGATGTTGCCTTTTACCAGCCTCGACATGACAAGGAGGATAGATGAATCCATTCCGTCTAGTTGATCGTCAAGTGACATGCGAACCACGTCGATCGGTCCACTATGCCAACTATTGTATCACGTGCAGCGTCAACGGCATACGGAATAACCAATAATAAACACGTGCAAAGAATTTTTAATTAAAATTGATTCCATTATATTTATATAGAGTAGTAAATGCATCCTGCATTTGCGACAACACTATGCTTCGGCCGTGGGCTTGGCCGTGGGCTTGGCCACCTTCTTCTTCTTCTTGCACTGTGGAGGGAAGCCAGTCAGTACACACACACGAAACCAATAATAGGTCCTTACCTTGCCCCAAGCTCCCGGTGGAGCACCCTTGGCCATTACACATTCGAACTTCGGGCAGCATGCTGCCGCAGGAAATATGGAGTAGTTGCATTTTCCTCCAGCTTTGGCGCACTTCGGCTTCTTGGCTGAGGGTTGAGCATCGGCTGCCACCGCGGTGGCAGCTGCGAGAACAAGAACCGTCAAGAATTTCATAATGAGACTTGTCAGGTCAGGCGGAATAACGTTGGTAAAAAGAAATCAATATTGTTGTGACTGGTCCTATTAGCAGCATCATTGGAGAGGTGGCGTGTATTTATATCCTCTCCTTGGCCAAGATTTGCGTCGAAACTTCATGACCCCTTCCTCTTAGGGAATGCAAGCTATCTCTGGCAGCATTCCAACGGATGAAGCTGGTTTTCAGCTGAAATACGTAGCCGACAGTGGCGTTGATTAAAAAAATGTAAAACGTCTGTTTGCCGGATTCAACGTTCTAGACTCAAATTATCGGGAGGTACCGGTGGACCACATCGGCTCAAAGCGTAAGTGTTATTGTGTGGAATGGTATGTTTGCATTAACCACAAAGCATGTGTCGGATCTCGGCATGAAATAGGCGTTGGTTTGCACAGGCCCTACGCCCTCCGGCGAGGTCCCGGAACGTTTCTAAATGAAGAATTCCAGTGACAGGATTCAAAAGCTCAAAAAGAGAAAAATATGTTGACGAACGAGGCATGGTATCGTACAAGTTGCGATTATTTAAGCAAATTGCGGCGTGTTACCCTGGAGACATCCTCTAGAATTAGGACTTTTTTTTTTCATTGCGAGGCGAGGGTTGATCACTCTTGCCGCTGAGCAGATGGTGACAGCTTTTAAATCCACTTTAAAATCTACGCATTCGGTCAACATGATGAAGGGAGAGCAAAAAGAAAATTTCAATTGCGTGATCTGGGAATCGAACCCAGGGCTCCCCGACGTTGCTCGGATGGCAACGGAGAATTTTACCACTAAACCAATCACGCTCATTGGTTGAGAACGCCAGACACATACAATGCTAAGAACAGGACCTGCGATGGCGCGGTGGAAAATGATGCACAGGGGATGGGCCAATGGACCACTGTCAATGACCGTTACACCCAGTTGGGCCGTGTTGATGATATTGGGCCGATGATTGGTCCCTTTTGACACGAGAGTGGGGGAATGGCGGGGAACACGTGGTGGAAATTACTAGATTGAGGATAACGGCTATTTACAGGGGGTCTATTGACCCATCCCACAACATTACCGCTTCCTCGCGCTAGTCCTATTACGGCAGAAGTTCATCACACAGCCAAATCAATGCCGCCAGTTCACTGGGTCAGTGCAAACGGGTTCTCTTCATTTTATATTGTATCAACAAGCGCAAACTCGAGGCGTAAAATTTATAAATTCATCATGGCTTGTATAGCTCCTTTATCATAACCTATTTTACCTCCAAACCGGTATACTCGTTTGAGCGTCAATCATTGTCTTGATAACTGAAGCACATCACGTTCTGAGACCCCCTTCGGCGCCAATTCACTTCTTGCAAGCAAAGACGGTCGTCGTAGTGGCTTCCTTTGCCGTTACAGTGGTTGTGAACTCAACGACCGGTCCGGCACCGAGATGTCGCACAGCCGTGGTGATTGCTTTGCAGCCCTCGCAGTCAACCTTTTCCGTCGTCGTCTTCGTTTTTGTCCAAACCGTCATGGTCGGACCAAATGTCATGTGGGGAGCGACTGTGACCGTCTTTGTGCATGGAGCAGCGGATCTATGAGCTATCTGGCCATTGCGGGTGCCTCTGGCATTGAGTTCGCGGCCTTCGGGCATAGCATTGCCGACCACCATGTTGGCGGCAACGGCCAGGGCGATAAACGTGGCGCGCAGCGAGAAAAGCATGGTTTCGTTGTTGTACGGTATTTCTTTTGGGATATTAGTGTCTGCGCTGTCGTTTCTTAGATGTCAAGCAAACATACCGAATTTTGGAAATTGGAATGATTTGAGATGGTGGCAAGAGGATGAAGATGATTGCGAACGTGCACGCGTAGGGCTGGATATATATGATGATGCGGGTAGTCGGCACAAGAGCGTCATTTCATTCCAGGTGCTGCCGTTGAGTCAGCCGGAAATTAATTTATTTAGCCCACTACCATCTTTTCTCGTTGTGCAGCCGTTTTCAAAAGTTCCAGAATTAGTCGCTGGTGGATTAATTGCTCGAGTGCGCGCTCAACCTGACACGCTCCGGCGGGTTTGACCATGGGCGGGCTTGTGTTGGGCTGATTGCCTGTGCTTGCCAAAACTGCTTCGGTAGCGACTAAGTAGCGGCGACCAATGCGCTGCAACTGCCCCTGAGCCCGCCCCCCGTGCAGTGGCCGCGACGACCAGCTTGGTCTTGATACCGGGCCTAATTAACGGGCTAAAGCCAGCCACCCTGCGCCATCAGCCACACTGAATCGTCCGGGCTGACTGAGCATTCCAATTCAAAGTTGTGCGTCCTGCACATCACAGCAAATCGTACGATTGAGCCGTGTAGGCATTAAATGACCATTTTGAACAACTTTGGGGATGCGTATTTGTTGAGCCATCCAAGCGTAGGATAATTTCTTCAATCACAGGTATGTGGTGGATGCATGATAGGAAAGCCAATAATTCATCAAGAACATTGGTTTATGATTGAGACTATGTAATGACTTGCGGCTGTAGATCTAATGAGAGCTAACTGATCTAAATTCTAGATTTGACTCTTTTCTCTTGCGAGATGATGTAATTCTTTAAACAATAAAGCAGAAATAGATGCACAATGATAACTCCTCGTGCCGACCAGCGACACGCCCATGCATGCAGGGAAATATGTTTACAAATGAAAGCCGAAACGACATGAGAAATGTGGCTTGAAAAACCTTGATAAATGAAATATGCAGTCACGAGGGAAGATGAATATCCCCTACTTGGTTTCGGCCAGCCTCTTGATCATGAATTGATCCAAAAACTCGAGGCTTTGGTCGAGGTCGGTTCGGAGCAGCGACTTGCCAGCCGTCATGGGCAGTCGCTCTGGTGCAGGCTGCGAAAGATAGTTCTTTGCTCGGGATCTGTGGGCGGTTCGAAACAACTAAGCGATAATAATGTTAGCATCTCGGCTGGACAGACAGGTCAAGCAGGATTTCCCTTGACCATGGGAAAAATGGGACGAAACTCACCCTTATGCGCTTGACGATTTCATCAAACTCAGCAATGATCTGGGCTACGGTCTCGTCTTGGGGCAAAGCAGACAGCTGAGCCCGGAACGAGTACTTGCTCAACGTGTTTGCCAGGACTCTTTGTCTGACGGGTACATTGCGCTCCCTATCCTGAAGCGGCAGGTAAGGCTCCAATCCGAGAAATGCATCCAGCGCCTGGAAAAGAGGAATCTGGTTGCCGCTCAAGCCGTCAAACCGAACCCATTCGCCGCTTGTCTGGTCAAAGTGGCCCACACCCCAGGCAAAGAAGCCCTGGACACGGGATAACCAGACGGAGAGAGGAATCTGACCGTCGTGCATGCGGTCGTAGTAGCTGCTCAGAACGAATCGCAGCTGCGCAGTGATGCGAGCCAAGTATTGCGCGCAAGCAGCCTTGTCGTCGCGGGCAAATGCGATGGTGGCAAGGACCATGTCGTGGTAGATGGGCAGGCCCGCTAGCTCAACGTCGTGGAAGATGCGCGCGAATGCCTCCTCTCCTGAGGTAATCTTTTCAGACATGCCCGTGTTGATCCTGTAGACGTGGTTCCCATTAGGGTCGAAGTTGAGAACCAAGTTGCTCGTGTTGTTGCCGCTGTCAGATGCGCAGCCGAAGTGGCGCTGGAGGTACGTCCAAGGCTCCACGAGCTCGGCCGGCAAGTCGACTTCCTTCTCGAGCTGGGCAACTCTGACAACGGGGATGGTGGCCCAGCGAAACGCGTGCCGGCTGGAGGCGATGCAGCAGTAAAAGGCATTGTACACGTCTCGCGGGAACAAATCCCAGCGGCCTGCTTCGGCTGCTTGCATCATCAGACGCACTTGTTCCAGGTTGACCTTGTCATTCAGGAGTTTTCGGAATCGGGCTCGAAAATCAGAAATGCGAATTTCGTTTGCCTCATCGTCCAAAGAAACTGTTTCTTGAGGGATGAGGTGTGCGAGCTCGAAATAGATGTCCTTGTAGGGCCGGAGAGCTTCTGGCCAGGTGGAGTTGTTGTGGTTGGCTCGCGGTGGCCAGTATCCCGCACCATCCTTTTCGACTAAATCGGCAAACACAGCTGCAACCTCGTGTGTGTTCTTCAATTCTTGAATGTGCGAGAGCATTTTGTCTCTTGACATAGGGGCCAAGTTTGGCGTGCCATTTCTTGAGAGGCGTTTCAAAACGTCAGTAAAGAGAGCCAAGAAGGCGAAAACAAGGGCAATGGAGCTAACGGCCCAGAACATTAGTAGAGACATTCTGTCTGTGTAGTTCTTCTGTTGGTATTGTGAAAGATGTTGTAGCATGATGAATAACTTGTCCGGAGATTGTGCAAGAACTAATGTTTTATAACCAGATCTCCGAGGCAGTGTCGTCAGGCAACGAAGGCCTCTGAGTAATGAAAGGATCTACATGCCGAGGATGTTGGGAGATTTTGCCCCCAAACTACTCCCATGACAGTTGGTTGAACTTTGGTAGTTTTTGCACAACTAGTATGGTGCAACCGATGGTGGTACCTATCTGTCAGGCGGGTCTGCGAGTTCGCAGTTGTGGGGCCAAGGCAACAGAGAGTCCTAGGGCTGACATATTCCTGGGGCCTCAGCCAATTGCAGCCTCATCCTACCCCCGTAAACCGGTCCTCGGGGCTTACACAGCCCCGTGCCGTTTGTATACTTTCACAATGACAGCCTATTAATATCTGACTCGCGGGCAGTTCCTTCGGGGTCCCCCGATACGAAGCATCCGCCCGAACTCGGTGCCCAGACTGTGGCTCGCCCTATATGGCAGGTGGGGGCTGCCCCCATTTTCAGGGCTGTGGCAGTTGGCAGTTGGCAGCAGCCCCTATGCAGTTGGTCGGCAGAGGAAGAGGCGGGGCGGGCCGCTGTACTCACACTACTCACATGCACCAACATCCATGTTTCCGCCGTTTTGGTTACCAATGCGCCGCGTCCAGATTGGTTCGTGCCTGGTGAGAGTCACAGCAACAGAAATTTCCAATCAGTGTATTCCTTGACTATACTAGGCATCATCTGCTCTCAAGACGAGTCGTTTGGTATGACCCCTGTCAGGAACGCGATTTCTGGAGAATTCCTAAAGCTACGCCTCCGCAGTCAGGCCTTGTGCACTCAATGGAGAGAATCGCGAGCCTCATCAATTGTGAAAAGGACAACTAAGATATCTCAATCCCGTACATCTCTATTTGATGAAGTTGCATTCGAACGAGTCAGGTAAACTGGGGCGCGCAGCCTTGTTTGGCGCGCTAAGAACAAAAAGAATGAGGCCCATCTGCTATCAGTTACTACATGTTTTTGGCGCAATCATGCTGCTGCAGTTCACAACCAACCGGCCAACAGAAACTTGGGGAAATGCGCCATCAACTTTAGTAGCTACAAGAACCAACAATTTCATATTGTACTCCGCCACCACTTTGGATTGAAGATACGAAGAAAATCAAATTAGCAGTGAACTCTGTTAGGCAATCAGTCACTGATTGCAGTTCTCAATTCGAGAATGGGATAATAATGGGCCGTCACCAATTAATCGTACGATGCATGACTCGGAATCAGCCCTATCCGTGTTGCTGGTGGGTGCACCGAAATATGTCTTGCAAATCAGAGACGAGCAGTCCTCTTGTGCCATCCAGCAGTAAGAATCGGCATTAGAGAATACCTTGTCATTGGATGCCTCCTTTCAGGTGCCGGCTAAACCGTAAGCTGGATCAAAGACATCTCACCTATAGGAGGCACAGCCAGGGGTTAAAGATGCTGAGGAGCAGGGTTTAGGGACTTGGGAAAGTGCATGGTGGTCAGCAGAGTCGCATGGGCTTGTGAATCATGATGCCTGCCGGACTATGCCCCCTTGCACTAACCCTGTTTCCCAAGTTGGTGGGCTTCATTCCATCATGTGATAAAAAATCCAACTTTTATGACAAATTCTCATGGCGGCAATCCCCTTGTCAAGGGCTTTGTCAAGAAAAGGGAGAGGAGTCTTTCCCTCTCTAGTCTTCTCGCAACCGTAATCGACCTCCTTCTTGCTGATGAAGATGATGGACTTGGGTATTTCTCTTCCCTAGCTATCACCTTGGTCTTTATCGCTTTTGATATCTACTCTATTGTTATCAGGATGGATGAGCGGTATCTGAAAAGACGCTTTATGGCTGCAAGCACATGGGACCCAGGAGGAAAACCCGGAAAGTCAAGGAATAAAAGATCATGGCAACAATGGTTTGGAAACCCCCAGCATGTGGGTTGCGAAAATATCTGGAGTTGGCCTTACATTTGTCACACTCACGGGTGGCCTCAATAGCCTTGGCCGGCCTCTGTTACGTGGGTCAGATGCTCGGACTAGCCGGCATCACCGTTTGATCAACGGCTACATAGTTGAGGCTGCAATTAGCCCCGAAACACTATCCGAATTGACGCATGCGCCCGGAAGATCAATCTGATGGCTACAGGCCCTGTCGGGCGCGGCTAATCAGCTATGGAGGCTAGGCAGTGATCGGCGTGATGATCACGTTCCAACGACCTGGAAGCTGGCGGCGGGCCCCGGCCGCCTCCAACAACTGGCTATAAAAGGCCCAAGTAGAACCTTTCCATGGGGAGAAAAGCCGAGGGCTTCATTGCTTGCATCTGGATTCATAACCAGTGACAGCATTGACGAAGCAGAAACCCAATGAAGGAGAGTGTGTCAGCTCATTCAAGCTTCATCTTGAAGAGATTGGGGTTTTAGAAGATGGAACATCATGTGATACTGTTGAAATATGGCTAGATTGTAGTTTGATGCGAATCTATGACCAGAGATTTGTCTATTTACCTTCAAAGTTCTCCTAAGGAATCCAAGATGCCATCACAGTGACTTTCGGCCATGGCCAACCACGCCGTCGTTTTCAGCTCATTCTAATATACCCAAAGGTACCTTGGATCATGTTTAACGCTTTAAATCCTCAGGTTACATTGATTACCAACAAGTACCAGTTTTTAGCCCGTGATACAGTACACATTTTTGATAGATGAGAGAGTTGTGCTGCGTTCGTCGCTCTCTGCAATGTACAGGGAATCACGCGTTTTGCTCCTGCTGGCTCAATCCAACAAAGAAAATTGACAATATATCTATTATATAGGTTTTTAGGTTTCCAAGTTCAATCGTTGTAAAATTTGATCTTCATGGTGACGTATGTCGAGAATCGGACCATTAGCATGGCTTAGTCAGGTTGGTGCTGCATCGCCACGGTTTAGGCAACGAAGCACGCCAATCTCTCTGCGACATGGGGGCTGCATCCCGATTCCTTGCACCTCGTATTCTCCGCCTCTGTATGGTGGCTGAGCGGAAAATTGTCCACCCGCAGCCATAACTTGTTTCATTTATATTATCGTGCATTGGCTCGAGCCTGACACATAAAAAGATTGAACCCCAATGGCTCAATTACTTGATCATTTTTAGTCTGGGCAGCCCAAACAACCCAGCGTAGTTGCATCATGCCGTCCATCAACGCATCCATCTCTACCTCCTCACCCCTTCTGGACTTGACCTCCAGGGACTCCTTTTCCATTACCGTTGAATTAGTATTGGATCACACTCATCCTATTACATTTTCTAGTTCATCTTCTGGTCTTTTCGATGCTCGAATCATGACCCAGGACGGCCTGTCCTTCAAAGAGGTCACGACGGGTGAATTGATAAGTCGCAATCGGGTGAATATATGCACTTTTGTCAACACTTTGAGTTTGGACAAGGATAACCAGGGCTCGTTTATGACACTGTACCCCGGCAAAACTCACACCGTCGAAGGCAAAATCCACGGCTTCGAGGGCAAGCCTCTCTTTCCTCCTGCGTCATCATCGATGACGCAACAGGAATGGCTGCAAAAAGTGGATTCAAGTCCAGATTGCTGGGTGTGGAGAAATGCACGGGGCTTTGAGGATGGAAAAACCTATGAAATTGGGATCAATGATACTGCGTTGGGGAGGGGATGGTTGGAGGGTGAAAAGCCTGAGATCTTGACCAGGCCAGCTGCGCAACGCAAGCTCCAGAGCACAGAGATACAAGAGGTCCCCATTCATGTCGTGAAGACGGTCAAACTTTTGGTACGCAGATCAGATGACAATCCAGACTGGCCATAGATGGAAACGGTTGTCAATTAGCAGCCCAGTCAACATTTAACGCAGCAATACCAACTTCTGAAGATGTGTATTGCGAGGAATATATTTTAGTAAGAACAAACAACTCCTGTTGGTCGCAGAATTTCGGGTACGCGGCATCTTTGTTTTATCGGTTGCAACTTCAGCAGAGACAAACGCAGATCGCGACTTAGCGAGATACTGGGAAGATGGAAAAATATTTAAAACTGCGACTTTTGCGTGCACGAGGATTTAGGTGAATATTTATATGACTTGTTCAATCAACTTGAATTTCTAAAAACCTGTGGTTTCATAAATATCCAATTACCAATCTCTTTACTTCTGAAGGTAGCTTCACGCCATTCCACTTGATAGACCTAGTTAGTGCGGTTGGGACATGGAATGCCAACCTTGCGACTGATAGAGCAGCAGTCGGCATTCTAGTCACGGCTATTAGCTCCTGTTCATTGACCTGTTTTGTTCCATTACTCACACATTGCGCCGCCGTAGGGCCTCCAACGTTTTCGCAAAACTGGTACTTCGATTTTTGACAGGCGTCGCTGTTCATTCCAGTGTGCTGCCCAAGACAGCCATGAAAGCCTTGCCAACAGCAATCTTGAGACTGGCTACACTACCACGGTGTTAGATCCAAGTAAGAATTAGCATGATTATTTAAGAGCTTGCGGCAGTATTTAAAGATGCCAGGACGGCCAGAACAGAGAAGATGGTAGCAGAGAACTTCATTATGAAAATGGTTTAGGGATGTCCTTTCAGTTGACTGGTTAGATGAAATGTTGGATTGCTAAAAGAGGAGAGAATATAGGTGATAATGACAATGCAGTGTCTGCTGGATGCGACCTTTTCAGCGCTAGAAATATACTTCTACCGGAGAATATACGATCTCGACTCTGCTCTATTGCAGAAAAAGGTGACAGACGTGCTGGACTCCCTTCAGCGATGCGTCCCCGCAGACAACAGATCGGTGCACGGATCCGCGGGCTTTGTTTGGCCGGCACTCATTGCGGCATGCGAGGCAGAA
This sequence comes from Calonectria honghensis, assembly GCA_013403855.1. Taxonomy (NCBI): domain Eukaryota; kingdom Fungi; phylum Ascomycota; class Sordariomycetes; order Hypocreales; family Nectriaceae; genus Calonectria; species Calonectria honghensis. The sequence continues at coordinate 268,826 of VTGB01000049.1, forward strand.
GATCAACAAACACAGAATGCCTTCTCGGCCTAGTTTAGAGTATTTTCTAGACAAACGGGATTTCCAACATTCCAAGACATACTGCTAGTCATTGAACGCGTCTGGCGTGACAAGAATAGCGTGAATGGGACAGGTGCGACGTGGATAGATTTGATGCAGCGGGGCCGTTGCAGGGTGGGCTTCGGGTGGTACATTAGCGATAGTGAATAACACAGCTACTCGGTTGAGCACAAGGCTGCACCTGTCTCTGCTCTTGCATAAAGATCGACTAGAAAGGTTCGGGGTGTTAATTGCCTAATCTGATTGCGATTTAGCTCGTAAGAGGGGAGTCCACCTTACCCGGACGCACGCGCTTTCTTGATAAAATATAAATTTTAAATGATAAGTAAATCTATTTAAATCTAAATGATATTCTTATGCTTTGATTATATTTTAACCCCTTTGTATTATTTGAATGTGTATATTACAATGCTATTGTTTTTTTTTTAATCCTCTGGCGTATACTGAACCCACCCGTATTGTCCGGATAAGAAAGTGGGTGCGTCCGGGTAAGGTGGACCTAAGAGGGGATGACTTCCTCGCCAGAATGGACTGGTAGATAGACAAAGCGCTAGACAAAGTGGGAGCCTTTTGTCAAGCAGTCAACATTTGAGTAGATATAGCATGGAGAAATCAGGCGATAAGCCACGGCCACTTCTTGCAGTTTTATCATACATCCTTGTCCGTGACATTGAGATCCAAGTCAATGATGCCTTTCCAGGGCAAAGTGGTACGATGGGACTTCCTGATGCAGCTGATTGCTTTTCGCTGACGTCGATCTACAACAGTTTGCAATTACCGGTGCCGCTTCCGGCATGGGTCTCGCCACGGCGAAACTGCTCGCTGCTCGAGGCGCTTACATTTCTCTCGCTGATATCAACGAGGATGCGCTCGCGGATGCTGTCAAGTCGCTGCACGATAGCGACAAGCACTTGTGCACGGCTGTTGACGTGCGCGACAGCGAGTCTGTTGATGCATGGATCCAGGCAACCAGAGAAAAGTTCGGAAAGCTGAACGGGGCTGTAAACATGGCTGGCGTGATTCGAAAAGCCATGCCGGTGACTGACGTGACCGACGATGATTGGGACATCACTTTTGCCGTCAATGTCAAGGGTGTGTTCAACTGCCTACGCGCCCAGCTAAATTCCATCGACCCCGGGGGGAGCATTGTGAGCGGTGTTCTCAACTGAAAGTTTTGCTTGTCTGCTGCTAACACACGCATCAGGTCTCGGCAGCGAGTGTGCTTGGACAGTTGGGCGCACCTGGAAACGCGGCCTACTGTGCAAGCAAGGCTGCCGTCATTGGCCTGACTCGAACTGCAGCCAAGGAAAATGAGGACATAAGAGTGAATTGTGTGTCACCCGGTACGTCTCGATTCTATTAATTGAGTCAGCCAGGATTAATTTGACTAACAGGCACAGGGTCTGTGAATACCCCAATCTCAGCTAGTGAGGATCCGGAACATGTCAGGCGCGGCTCGCAGCACACTGCCCAGAAAAGGAGAGCAGAGCCAATTGAAGTCTCGCGTGTCATTGCATTCCTCTTGAGCGATGCCGCTTCTTTTGTAACTGGGGCTGTTTATAATGTGGATGGTGGATGGGTGTGCTGACCTGGCTGAGGATGTTCATGTTCAGTATGATCTATATACATCTGGCTCTAGTCCGTACATTAAGTGGATAAAAACGTTTACAACCTAGATGCATTTGCACTTGTAATACTCTTTCTTCGCATCTTTATTCCCCAGTGCTGGCAGACTTTGGATGTTGTCGAGCCATCTTGTTGTCAAGCCAATTCTGGCCTGCGAAAACGAATGTTAGTGATGCCATAGCAGGCTCACCCGTCCTTGAAAATCTTCTGAAGTTTCTCACAAAGAGAGGATTGCTCTGTGGGAAAGTCTTTACAACCAACCTGGTTTCGGGAAGTGGCTTGGTGTTTTTAGCGATACATATGTGGACCACGAGGCGAACAAACTTTATTCCGACTGGATGGTTGAAAAGATCCACGCCAGGATCGCAGACCCGGTGCTTGCGGAAAAACTGATCCCCAAAGACCATGGATTTGGCACTCGGAGCGTCTCGCTAGAAAGCGGTTATTATGAGGCATTCGATAAGCCTAACGTGCATCTAGTCGATCTCAAAGTAACACCAATCACCACTGTCTCTGCAGATGGTATCGTCACGTCTGACGGGAAAAGCCACGAGCTGGATATTCTCATCTTTGCAACCAGATTCTATGCGATTACAGGCTCCTTTTCCAAGATTGATTGGCAATCAAAGAGGGGTCAGCCGTTGCTTGGAAGCAGCCAATCCGACAAAGGAAGACGGGCCATCTGGCTCGACCATAGACCTAGCACGACCATGGGTATTCTGAGCAACGACATGCCCAACATGTTTATGGTTCTTGGGCCTCACCAGCCATTTGGAAATATTCCCCACAGCATCGAACGTGCCGTTGAAGTTGTCATGGGTTTGCTTGAGCATTGCTATCAAAATGAGTACAGGTATGTCGATGCGACGCAGAAGGCCTGCAATGAATGGACTGAGCATGTTGTATAATGTGGTCAAGGTGGGCTGGCCAATGAAATAGACAGTTAGATTACTCGTGTCAATGCCAATGTCGAGGGGGAAAGTGTTAGAACGGTGGCAAGATGCGGTGGGAGTGCGCAGGAATACCGAAGACGTTACGAGGAGATGAAGAAGAAGGGTTATCCTGATTTCATTTTTGCTTGAGCTTAGTTTCGTCTACTGGCGAAAATGAAAATTTGCCTCTTCAATTAAAACGTGATGTTTCGATCGGTAATTTATCATAAGCGATGCCAAGAAGCCCAATAAGTTAGCAGGATTGTCATTGATCGGTTCGGAGCAGAGAACTATTTTACAAACAGCTGGTGGAATGTTCATATTATTGGTTGGACCCATTACCTGCTAGGCGTAAGTACGAGGCTAAAAGAATCGGCTGTCGGCACCTATGCCGTAATTCGCCCACCTCTATGGCCTTAGAAGTTACGCCCAATACTTGTGGGCGGTTGAGCATTTATTCTTACACATCCACCCACAACCCCCACGCAAATCATCATGTAGATGCATTAGCCACGGTCCGTTGCTTTGCAATAGATGAGTAAACATCCCCGCTTTTGGCTCGGTGCCCAGTGGGGGCATGATGCATCGGCTCTAAGCGGCCGATCCCTGGCCTTGAGGGGCAAAGCCGAAGAAATGGGATCAGATAAGATTATCATCTCATCTAAAATGATCAAGAGGCCGAAAACCGCCCACATCTTGTCTGGGTTTCCCGCTTGCGGGTCCTGCATAATGTCAATACGAGAGCAACATGTTCCCAAGTCTTGAAGCGTCGTGGGCCACACCAATGAGTGTTTTGGACACCTCGAACTCACAGTGGCAAGTGACTTAATCCAAGGAATAGTCCTCAATATAAATCAGCAATTCATTCCAATGAATTAATTAGCACATTTCATCGCTAAACGTGGAGGGACACAGCACCGTGCCATTCAATGCCTTATTTGTATTTAGCCAACTTTGAAGAGGAATGGACCCAATTAAAATCATCACTCACGCCATGATTCGATAGAGAAGGCCGTCTATTCTTATGTCTAAATCCCGCGCTTAATGCCCCCACACAATGCAGACGTCGTATAAGCAGCATCACCAAAGTCAACCAGCTTGATGTTTTCTCCGGGTATAAATATCCAATTCCATCGCCTCTTCAAATCTGTATCTTCATCCATCATTATCCCTCATATCTTTTGAAATATACAACGATCAACATGCAGATCTCCAACCTCGTCGTCCTTGCTCTTTCGGCTGCAGTGGCTTCCGCCGCTGCTGTGAGCACCACAGCAAGCACCACCACCACTGAAGTCGCCAGCGCACCATGCGGTAAATACTTTACCAATGACCTGGTTGGCTGCAAGGCCAATTGTGAGGGTCACGGTGGACGATGCATCCCTGGTGGTGATGGTGGAATTGCAAACTACCTTTGCTGGTGCTAGGCGTCCAATTGATGTTCCGAGGAGTATGTCAAGTCTGGGGTTTCAGGAATCAAGCTAACCATTTTGCCAGAATCTAAGACATTGAAAAATTAAATTTCGGGTTGGGGCAATTTACATTTGGACGGACTTGCGAAGAGTCGTGTTGGAAGATTTCATCCTTTACAAGGGGTCTGTTTTACTACCTGGAAAGGGGTCACCTGGCTCAGAACATCAGTAGGTAGTATTACCACCAGTAACCTTGAGGCCAGGCATCCATATCATAGAATGCACAAAGAAATAAATTTTAAGACTTGTTTTAAAGCAACATCTGGAGATTTCTAAATCCAGTTCCACTCTCACAACTCTATCGAATGAACGATAATCAACAGATTGCATTATTCCGATAAAAAAATGCCAATCGAGTCGTGAACCAGAATCTAGGTCTACTTTAAAATCTTGTTAGTTTGTGCACGCATTGTTCATTTGTGCATGTAAAATGGATTAAGCCATTGTCTTCTTTGTTCTGTATTTAGCGGAACAAGGCTGCATACGATGCCAAGGCTCGTAGCTAGAAAACAATTCTGTCGCAAAGCCCTGTTCTCGCCTTACGACAGTAACATGTTCTTTGTACATCATCTGAATCTTTTAATAGCCTCTACTTTTTGCATCTATTTAACAAGAGAATCCGCCACCAGCGAAGTCCAAGTTCGATTTCTTCACTTCAACCCTACTCAGCTACAATATCCACGACAAAGAAATCTTCCAATTACAAACAACTCAACAACATTTCAGGTATGGATTCTCGAACCCATACAAGGCCAGTGTTTAGATGTATGTGCGGTGGGAAACTAATGACTCGAGATGGCATACAAAAACATATGAGAGACACCTGTGGGGGGCTTCTTATTAAGAGAAGCAATTACAAATGCAAGTGCCAGGGTTTTGAGCACCCGGATCTGCTTGTTTTCCAAGGCCATTTAGAAACTTGCACAGTAGAATAACTGAGTCTTCGAAAATGATCCTATCGTCATGCTGGTTACAGATGTGCATGATTTGGCTCATAACCGGACACAAAATTATGATAATCGAGGTAGTACAGTTGACAGTTCCCACTCATTCAATTTATTCTTATCAATCATGATGTTTTAGAATTCCACCAACACCCGTTAATTGCCAAAATTCAACCTCTGCTCTTCGCTAGAGAGTCAGACCCCAGTCATCATGGTTCACTCCTTCCCTGGGCCGCTGCCTTCAATACCTCGCAAGTAATCCCTTGTCGCGAAATACACGGTGAGAATAAACCCCCAAAGAAGCAAGCTCATCAGCACTCGAATTCTCTTCACGTGGCACCAACCAAAAGTCCACGCTCACACCAATAACCTCTAGTGCCATGATCGCCTCTAGCAGCTTTTCCCATAGGTCCCTGTTCTTCACAGGCGTCTTCTTAACCGTAAGCCAGCCATTGTTCGTCCACTTGTTTATCGAATGCGTCATCCCGTTGACCAAGTACGCAGAATCAGACTTAATGATGAGATGCATCACCCTACACGGCTTCTGGCATTCTGACCCACACGGCCACTGTCCTCCGTCAATTGAAAACCTCGCAGCGATTTTCACTCCAACAATGGCGGCATGCAACTCAGCCCGCTGGCTAGTGTGCAAGTGGTCGGGATCGTCGGGAATCCGAAAAGACTTGTTATGCCGTTTGCAAGCATCATCGTCCCCGAAAAACACGCCCAATCCGGAGGTGGGCCACCGCGATGCGGTCCGTGCTTGTCGTGTTCAATGGCTGGTTCGACTGAACGACGGTTACGCTTGCGAGCAAAGTCATATTCAGCGTGGCCATTCGCCCTGCGTTTACGGTTGGAAGCTGCCGACATGGTGGTAGCGTATTGTGGTTCCGAATGATGGATGTTGTACGTTGGAGCTGACTGATCTTAGCAAGGCAGGCCATCCTAAGCATCATACCCAGTACCACGAAACGTTTCTACGCGCTGGTCACGTGATATAAAGCCAATTATTACAAGCCATATGCACGTTTGCACTGCTTTTTATGTCTCCGCGATGGGATTTGTGAGACAACGTCACGTGCCACCATGCTGCGCAACCCAGGGCTTAACTCTCTCTATAAATGATAAAAACAATGAAAATCTCCAATTTATTAAGTTCGTCCGGTAGTTAATTTGGCCAGGACGGTGAATCTTTCAATGGATTTTAGGAAAACAAGAACCCAGAGAGGATTTGCTGGATAAAGGCTGGGCTGACCTGACCCAACTGCAGTTTGGACCGATCAACCCCGACCAAGACGCATCGAAATAGGAGTGCAGTGCCGATATACCTAGTGATTGCACAACGAAGTTGCGTAAGTGAAAACATTACTGCAAAAATATTTACCTATAGGGAAGGAAAAATGCAAGACGTAAGTCTACTGAACGATACAAAGTTAGTCGCTGATCTGATTTGGTCAAAATCGGCGAGGAACCCGATAGTAAGACACAGACGGACTATCTATTACCTAAAATGGAGGCCTCATAAGGATTTACAAATAGTGTGAAATGCAATATTTTAGAATTCATGGGCCACATGCCGACCCCCGTGGAGAAAAGAATGAAGTTCACCGAGGCTGCTACTTCTGGAAGCAAATCGGGCATAACCCGATCGCCTGTCATGTAGCCACAAAACCATGTTCATACGACTAGATCAGCCTCCAGTTGACAAAGATCTTACATCACTCTCGGTGAACAGAATTTGTGAAATCTTGGGTATGAACTGTGCGGCATCTTGCTCTGAGTCGCAAAATGTCATGATTTTGCGTTACTGAATCAAAGTATCTCAGATATTTGTTATTTTGGTCAGGGTGATAAGATTTTCACGGCCAATCCAATTGTATAACTGTATGTCACCTCTGTGCCCTGGATCCTGGATCACTCCGTTGAGCCTACAACTTGTTTTTGAACTAGAAGTAAATCAACATGTTCTTAGATGTCAGAGTCATAGATGAAAAAGGTTTATGTATTTCATTTGGATCATTATTTCACAATGCAACATGCGGTCAAAGAATCTCACGCCGACATTGTTATTTGAGTTTTCTATCAACCGTACCGTATTACCGGCCTTTGATTCAATCACACCATACCCTAATAGCTACTGGCCCCTATCTGGATCTCTCTTTTTGATGCCCATCCTTCGTGTCGTGAAGGGGTCGAGATAGCTGCGTTGGGGTCGTTCGTTCATCGCACTGCGATGGCGTCAATGCCGCTTGGGTTTTTTTTCCACATCACCAAGGCCCATTGGGCATAATGGAGATCCTCGTCGCTGATCATGCATGCTATAAGAGAATACGATGACCTGGAGCTCCTGTACTAGCTAACGAGTCAAAACCCGCACCCTGGTCAAGATCAGATTTTAAAAAGTTTGCCTTTGTAAAAGACTAAAACCGCAAATTCGTGCGTCATTTGCTGTGAATTCGTAGCCAGGGCACCTGGTTGTGTTTATCGTGTTGGTGGAATAATAGTATTTGAGTGGATATGTATGTGGTGTGGTGGGCATTCAGCGGCCTAGTACCCCGCCAAATTCTCGCATGTGTTATGTAATTGTCCTCTTAAGGACTAACAGACCTTCTGTCTTGCCATGCTCACACTCACCACATCGTACCGGCCTTTTATGCCTGCGACGGGCAGCCATAGATAACGCCATGGACGGACGAGACATAGGAAGGGACGATCATGCCTCATGCCGTCTAGCCGCCACGGTGCTGATGGATCCCAGTAGAATAAATTAGGAATTTATCAAAGTTTTCTGTCGTTACCCACCAGGGGTCGATCTAACAAGGGATAAAAACCCTCTAATTCTAATTATTAAGAATACCAAACGCGTCCTGGAAATTCGAAGCCACAGTGGTATCAACCCATAAAGTATCTTCTTCTCATACCATAAATACAATTCATTATTCCATATCAAAGCGATGTGACTTGGGCCAATAGTCAATGCCATTCATCAAATGCGGGCTATGCAGCTCCAACTCTTCCACTGGCGCGCTCTTCCGCCCTTCGCCTAGCAGCAATGGTTTCAACCCCTTGCCAAAATTTAGAAGACATATTACTGCTGTAATTGTCGCCATGAGACCAGAAATAAGTGAGATGGAGGCAAAAAGTACCATTTGCTCCTTCATGAATGTCCTAGACACCTTGCCATTACCACCTAGGAGGAATAACCTACTACTTAGGTAGGCAAGTAGTGCGAGGTGAACAACCTGCATATCAATCATTAACAATCGAGTAATTTCGGTGGAAAGAATCAGCACATACGAGTATAAAAGCCATTCCGAGCTTTAGCTCCCTTTTCGCACAATATCCCGCTAGACCAGCATGAAGAACAGCGGCCGGTATGATAGATATTGTCAAGGAAAATTCAGGCTCAACGAAGTGAACACATACAAAATCATACGCAACGATGAATAATATGAGAACGAAAACGGTGATTTTGAGAAATACGAGATAAAGCTATTCAAATATGTCAGCTCCGTCAGCCTATTATGATCGGCAGTCTTACCTGGTACTTCAGATGCCGGCTTTTCATCTGCCTATCAGGACTGATTTGTTCGTATAAGGACCAAGCAAACTCCACATGCAGGCGATAGGCTAAAAAGCACATGCAAACACTGCATATAGAAGACACAATGGTGCAAGAAATAAGGGCCGGATGGGCCCATTTCCAAAAGCCCACCTCAGTGTTCACAAATGGGTTGCCGAACATGTCGTGACTGTCGAGGAAACTTTCAGCGATGCCTTTGACTTGATAATACTGGAACCCCACCGCGGTGGATAGACAGATGTTTATGACGCACTGCGCCCATATCTGGATATTGTTCTTGATCCGAAATGAATCAAGAGCAGCGAAAACTTGGAAGAAGCAACCCACGGCAGCCACAGCAAATGATGTGGGTACAAGAAAAGACGAGGGAACCTGATAGACTTGGGGGTTGATCCAGGCAAGGTACAAGGCGAGAACGTTTCTATTTTGGATGTTAGTCCGGCCCCCTCGCGTACGCGAAAGCGAAGATGCAGATGGATGCACTCACCCCTGACTAGCCATGGCGAATACGGCCTGCACCACCACAACTCCCAAGAAGACCCATTCCAGGGCCGTATTTGGTTTACAAACACCAACCCTGGACTTGGATCGTGAAGACATTCTGCTGACGGATGGTGGAAGGGGGGAAGGTCGCAAGTGATTCTTCACCGGAGTGGTTTTGAGATTTCCCTTTTGTAGAGAAGAAAAAAATGCGGCTTGTGGTCTGGTCTCAACTTCTGGTCAGTCATGTGGAGTCGTTGCTGAGCCTCAGGTGGGGCGGAAAGGAGGGACGAACACAGACCTATGTTCCGGGGTAAGGTTTTGTGATTGCGTTTGTCGTATTGGCCAATTTTCTAGCAAAGGCCAAAATATCTACTTGTCCTCCAGAAGGTGATTGAAACAACACAGGAATCAATCACCCGGTTCTGGACGAGAACAACATCAGTTGGCTCAAAAGGGGTGACAAGAGAGGGCCGAGCTGGCAATGAGCTGGCAAAAAGCTGGCGGGGGCACTCCAGATGCAAACATTCCGCGGAGATCGGAAACAAAACGGGCTTCATAATATGGAGGGAAGTTTTGCGCTCAGCCAATTGAGGCGAATAAGACCGAGAGAGCGCGGAGAAGCCAAGAGGCTGGTCTCCACAATATGTCGTTGTTCCAAGAGGCAACACGAGATTCTGGCCCGAGCTTCTTTTACGAGGTGAGTTTGGATTGGGCTTTCTGGAAACAAAGGGTCCACACGCTCCTACACTATCACTCTTGCGGACAAACTAGACAGGGCGTGTGCGGAGGCCTCAGATGCTACTGCCTTGAACAGAAGTGCCAATCTTTACAAAGAGGAGTACCTATCCAGAGACTAATAGTCATTTACAGCATTTACAAATTCCTAAAAGCTTTTTCTTGTCGTGAAATGTTGAGTCAGTTTCGGCGAAGCGGTGTTCATTACTAAAGGCAATGTTCACCACCCACGTGAGAAGGTGTTGGGGTATTTCCTATGATGGGGTAAAAGCTTCAATAATAATGCACTACAGGCCTTCAATTACAATGTACCCATAAAAATGGTCGAACCTCGGCGGTTCATGAATGCGCAATGAAGCCGCATGCGCGACAAAACGACAACAATCCCTCGTCTCAACAGCCAGATTCCTTGGAACAATCATTAAAGCAGTATAGTGTGGCATGGGTGATTGTAAGATCTAGTCAATCAGGGTGCATATCCCTTTGAGTGTCGTAAGACTGCACCTAGGTACCCCACCCCGCCTACCCAGCCACCAAGCAAAATTCTAAAGGGATAATATAACTTTATATAAATAAAATAACTCCTAAAACCACTAGCATTATATATGTCAATTAGAAAGTATATATCTTTAGTTTAGGGTTTAGTGGTTAACAGTCTACTTTGCTTAGTACCTAAGTGCAGTCTTACGGCACTCAAAGGGATAGATGGTGTGATTCCAATTGATGGTATATTATGTAGACTTCAACTTGGCGAGTCGCCTTTCGGGCCACTCGCCGAATCCTCTGAGTCCTTATCTTATCGGTGATAAGATAGTACATGTGGTTGGTGGTCCGTACACCACATTCCTGCCACAGCTCCTAACAGTGATCCGATGGTTGTAAACCTATTTTCCTGAACCTATAGGCTATGTCCTAAGTCTGTTTTGATTTCCGAGCTCGACATACTTCCCTCAAGACGTGTTTTTTCTGTTTGCCTCGGATTCGAATGCAAAAACATGGATCATGAGTTATGCAACACAGAAAAATGAGCATTGTAGTACAGCTTTCCTCTTTCGAATTCAATGTTCGTAAAAATTACACAGATCCGTCGCTAAAAGATATATTAAAGTACATATGAGCTAGTAGTACAATTAATTTCCTGTAATTTTATTTTAAAATTCGAAGTTCCGCTTCATCCTCCCCGATTCAAACACCTGTGACTCTAGTGAGCAGTTGTGCGGAATGGTGATTCAATGTGCAAAAAAGCTCTAAATTAAAACTAGACAAAATAGGCGGGAAAACATTCTCGAATATAAGATTCAATTCTAAAGATTCGCCCTTATATTGCGAAGTGAATTACGGCCCGGGCTATAGGGTATTACGGCGCTTTGGGCTAGGTTCGGGCCCGAGTGCAAAGTGCAGCTGACGCGGTTGGAAGCCTCGGGCCCGACGCCGGCGGATCGGCCAGATAACTGGGGCTGGTTGAATCTGCAGCCTTGTAGGGAGACCTCACATACGACCAGGACTGTGATCGACACTGCTCCGATGGAGAATTGGAAACCAGCCTTGTTTGGTATAAGATTGAGACTTTGCGCCTCCAAATAAGGGTTGTTTCATCATCGAATTCGTTCACAATCCTGAAGTCTCATCATCATTCTTATCTCATCCATCACTTGGTAGTCAACGTTTAGGCCCCTCTTTGAAGCTGACAGAATCATCAAAATGAGCTCCAACACCACACCTGGAAAAGTCATCATCATCGGAGCTGGCTTTGCTGGTCTTGCTTTGGCGCAGGGCCTCAAGCATGCCAACCCTCTTGTCCCGTTCCAAATTTTTGAGCGCGACGCATCGGCTTCGTTCCGAGCCCAGGGATACCGGATCCGGATATCGCCCGACGGCGCCGCAGGTCTTCAGAAACTGCTCCCGCCTCACCTCTGGGATGCCTTCGAAGCCACGTGCGCTCCTGTTCCAAAAGGCCTTGGCTCGAGAATCGACGCGCGCTCTGGCGAGCCAACCAAATGGGCTGGGCCACCACCTTCTTCCACCGACGCCATGCGTCATGCCCCCCAGTTCATGGATGGGAAAAGCTACAACGCTGACAGGACTATTTTGAGGAGCATCTTGCTGAGTGGCTTGGAAGATTACGTGGCCTTTAGCAAGAAATTTGAAAAGTACCAATTGAACCCAGACGGGACGGTTCAGGTGCAGTTTGCCGATGGGTCATGCGCAGAAGGCAGCGTATTGATTGGAGCCGACGGAATTCGCTCTACACTCCGCCGCCAACTTCTACCCGGCCTCAGATTGCTCGACTCGGAGGGCCGAGCAATTTTTGGAAAGACGTTTCTGACTCCTGACCTTCATCAGCAGCTGCACGCAAATTTGACCCAAGAGATGTGCCTCATCGGCGATGAGCAAGAAAACCGTATCAAGACGCTTTGCGATTCGATGAAATTCAGCGACCCAAAGCTGGATGCGTCACTGCGTTCTCAGTTCAAGGTCCCTGCAGACTACATTTATTGGGTCATTGTCTTCAGAAAAGATTATCCGGGCCGTGACGAATTTTCTGTGCTGGGTTTGAGTGCTGAAGAGTCATGCAAGCTGTCTTTGGAGCTGACAGAATCCTGGAGTAAATCTATTCGCCTCATTCTGGACGAACAGGACAAGGAGTCCACAGCAACGCTGATGCTTCACACTTGCTCCGTCAATAACTTTGTACAGCAATGGGAAAGCCTTGAGGGTCCAGACGAGGAAGGATCCCAATCAAACCGACTTGTGAACGGGCCCATTACACTTTTGGGGGATGCTGCTCATCCAATGTCACCTGTTGGAGGTGTAGGTGCCAACACCGCCTTTCAAGAGGCTGCTGATCTCTGCAAAGCGATGATCAAGGTATTTGGAAACAAATGGACAATGTCTGATGCTATTATGGCCTACCAAGGACTGACATTAGAACGAGCCAAGGCAGTGATTGGTCGCAGCCATATGGGTGCTGGCCGTTTCTTTGGCATGAGACCTGTGGATGAGCTGACGGAAGCCATTGCTGAATGATGTGATTTAGTCACCCCAAAAGCATCCTTTGCTATGGAGTTCTAGTGGATTAAAATGCATCTCCGATCATTTGGTGATATTGAAACTTGGGGGATTGGTCCAACAGAACTGTTCTTCTGTACATTCCAATATATTATATATCAAACTCAATTAAACTCTACGATTTACAACTAAAAGAAACGGTACTTACAATTGAAGGGAAGCTATGTGGAAATTCGCTTATCTATTCATATATTCATAGACCTCGAGGAATTTTCTCCTTCCTTGAGTATCCATTTAGGTAGAACGCGGAAATACCTGATGAGGGTATAGTCGCGAGTACGAACTTGAGTAACCTGGCGGGTTCTCTTGCAGCACAGGTTACTCAAGCTCGTATCTGTCGTGAAGCTTGTGGTACAGCTTCTACATAACGAAGGTGGTGGTAGGTGGTTCTTTCCAACTATTACTTGTACAAATAGCCTCAATGAGACTGGTTTTGACGCCGACGGCCCTTGCACGTGTTGTCGCGGCCAAATAAGCCGACTTGCTCATCGGCCTCGACTGGCGCGGCAAAGATCATTCGTCACGAAAAAGTTGTTAGTTTTGGCAATAGTCAAACAAATATTGTCCAATTTGGTATTGCATGGTTTCATAAGAACGTTCCTGTATGTCCTCCTGGAATTTGCTTTTTGTCTCCAGATACTCCGAGCGCAACGTCGCTTTACAAAAGTGCTATGCAGGATAACTTTTTAGTCTAGCTCTGGCCACTCAAATGTCACATTCACGGTGCATGATTTGAGTGACATACCCGCATCATGCGGGGACGTGCCCAATGATTACTTGGCACAAGCGCGGGCGTCGGGGTGCCCTGTGTCGGACTGATTGTCCCGGTTTGCCGGTGGACAATGAGAAAAACAACAAGAAAACCTGGAGGATGGATGGCATCCTTAGGGAGAGAGGAGGAGAATGAAGGGTTGGCGTTGTAGCAATGATTTATGCCGCCCCAACATGACCCTAGGATACGCGCATCATCTTGGTGCAATCGACAGGTCGTGCTGCCATAATTAGCCCATGAGGTCATCGTCCATGGCCGTTTGAGACAAAAGCTCGGAATTGTCCGGCAATTAATCCAAGCGACACGTCTCAGCGCGTAGCCATGGTATTGCAGTTTCGCGGTCAGATAGGCGCATGGCACCAGCACATTAAATGAAGATCGCCCTGAGACAAGCTAATTTGAGAAGTAGCCCAAAGCACCCAGGCACAAATTGCAGTCCAAACCTTGTTTTTGCATTTTAGTAGTGAATTGCGAATGACCAAAAACTAAGCCAGACCACTGCGCCTACCATCCTTTTCTTCTCTGTGCTTGTTGTCTAGATTTCATCCACCCTCTTTTGGTAGTCGCATCGTTTCAGTAACGCGGGCACATCATGTATTTCAACGCAATTTTCCTCGTGCCTTTTGCCGCCACTACGCTCGCTCTCCCGTCCAGCGCAGACAGTGCACAGGCAAATACCAACTCGGCCAGGTCTGTCGCTATCAAGAACGCGTTCCGCAGTTCGTGGAATGCGTATTACAAGCAAGCATTCCCTCATGATACTCTTGACCCGATACCAAATGAGAATGGAACAAACTCCGAAGACGATAGGTATTTTGTGCCAAGCCTTTCTTGCCATCACTTAATTATTGATATGTGGGAATAAATTCTAACGTGGCGAGCTGCTAGAAATGGGTGGGGCGTTACGATCGTGGACTCTCTCGACACCGCCGTCATCATGGGCGAGTCTGAGACGATAAACCAAATGCTGGATCATATCGCCAAGATTGATTTTACTACCACTAAGAAAGAAAACGATTCCATCTCCGTTTTCGAGACCACTATCCGATATCTCGGTGGACTGATTTCAGGTTGGCCCCCGGCTGAGAGGCTATTCATAACAAGCGTCGCGTTAAGCCTCCGTCAATGAATGCTTATTAACTATTTCTAGGATATGAGCTTCTCAAAGGCCCCCTGAAGCAAAATGGAATTGATTCCTCCAAGGTTGACCTTCTATTGACTCAGGCCAAGAGCCTTGCGGATAGCATCAGCATCGCCTTTGACACTGCGAGTGGTCTTCCAGATCCAGTGGTTTATTTGAATCCTGCAAGAGTAAATAACAATACAGGAAACAACAATCTTGCTGAAGCCGGAACGTTGGTTATGGAGTGGACGCGTTTGAGCGACCTATCTGGAGACACAAAATACGCCGAGCTTGTGAAAAAGGCCGAGTCTTATCTTATCAATCCAACGGGGAGTCCAGAGGCATGGCCTGGTCTTGTCGGTACCTTTCTTTCCACAGGGAACGGATCATTCTTGGATAGCAGGGGTGGATGGTCGGGAGGCACGGACAGCTTTTACGAATACTTGATTAAAATGTATCAGTACGATCCCGTCGAGTTCGCCGAGTACAAGGATCGATGGGTGCTGGCCGCAGAGTCGACAATGGCCCACTTGGCTTCTCACCCCACAACCCGGTCGGATTTGACCTACTTGTCGCAATTCAACGGGAACAGAACAGCACCTGTATCCACACATTGTAAGTGTTGCCCATTGTTCTGAACCGAACTTGGAAGCTAACGGTGCAAAAACACAGTGGCGAGCTTTGCAGGCGGTAACTTTATTCTTGGTGGTGTTCTCCTTGGCGAAGACAAGTACACCGAGTTCGGGCTCAAGATTACCGAGTCTTATTTCAACAACTACCTTGAAACGCCCGCCGGCATGGGCCCCGAGATCTTCCGATGGGTTGACCCCAAGCTCTCCCTCAACGACACGTACAACAGGCAGCCGCTCCAGAACCAGACGGAATTTTACTCCAAGGCCGGCTTTTACACGACAAACGGCGTCTACGTGCTGCGGCCCGAGACGATTGAGAGCCTGTACTACGCGTACCGCTTGACGGGTGACTCTAAGTGGCAGGACATGGCGTGGCAGGCATACGAGAACATTGAAAAGTCGTGCGGTACCCAAGACGGCGCTTTCACCAGCCTGGATGATGTCATGCTGACCAATGGCACAACCCCTATCAATAGCATGGAGAGCTTTTGGCTTGCGGAAACGCTCAAATACCTCTATCTCATTTTCACACCAGAGTCACCTATCCAAATTTCCCTCAACGACAGCACCGGCGGAGATTATGTGTTCAACACAGAGGCTCATCCCATGCTTGTTCGTGGTAGGTACTAATTGGGAATTATTGTACTTGTATACTCTAGTTTGTATTTTTAATCCAAAATATCACTGTCCTAAGTACCGACACTCTGTATCAAATAAGCACTTGCAAGTCTGGCTTTTAACCCTTGTTTAATTTTCTTAATTCTAGCTATAAAAGTCTTTGAAGTATCCATATGTAATAGATTTCATGAAAGTGGGCGTCTCTTTGAGCTTCATACAACAAATCTTGCAACCAGTCTATTTTAATATCCTCCCCTTCAGTTACCAGTGTGATTGGCGTACAGTATAGATTTCAGCATCGACAACCAGCAAGTAGGCTTTTATTTCCCGACATATCATCCATCAGAATCCCACGCCGGTTACCAAGGATGTAATCACTTCTCAGCGGCCCTGGCAAGTTGTTGCAGCATAGCAACATCCATCATGTATAACTCCGTGTCATCGTCAGCCAAGAATACCAAGGGACCTTTGCTAATCATCAAAAGCTCGGTGTCGACTTGGAAGTGAAGAGGATCATGAGTTGCTCCCTCTAGTTCGTAAACGAAGTCGCCTTGTGCAAAGGGGCCAGCCTAAGGGTGGGCGCCATCTCCTTGGATGATGAAGATTTCAGAACTTTGAATGTGTCGATGACGGGGGAGTACCCCTCCTGATTCTGCTTTGATTATCACAGTATAAGCTCCTGATTCAGGTTGCAGGTTGATGATCTTGACCCAAATCTTGGGTGCCAAAGGAAGCCAAGTCAATTCCCGGCAATGAATGGTTGGCCCGCCGTCTTTATCCATAGGAGGGCTTGGGCCAGTAGTGATTCCAACTGGGCGAGTGTGTTTTGTCTCAGTCATTTTAAAAAGAGGAAAGAATTTTAACAAGTTAGTGATGAACGAATGTCAAGCGCCGTGGAAATGTTTGTCTCGAGTCCAGATCTAAGACAATATCCATCAGCGCCTTGAATGAACCTATTCACCCCTTGCAAATGAAAACAAATTCTCTCCATGTTGTATAAGCGATGAATAATAGGGACTGTGCTGGTCTTGGTTGTGGGCCGATCGGGAGAGAAAAAGCAGATAGATACCCCGCAAACTAAAGTCGTGGATGTCCACATATTTGGGTTCTCGGCTCCATCCGAGAAAATTTCTCGTATTCCAAGGCTCATGATTTGCCCTATTTATTTCCGCTGGAACGGAGCTTTTGGGGATATTCACACGCTAACATCTATCCACTGCATACTCCTGGTCCACGACTTGTCCCAATGTGAACGATGTGGTTGTACATGAGTTGCTTGCCCAACTTGGAAGTAGTTCGGCCTAATTTTCGTTCGTGGTTCCACATTTTCATACGTGGAGGACAGCGCATTTGTCATCATGCGACTTTGAGCCTTGACTGAGGTGGGTATTGTCCGTCTTGCAACAATACAGGTGATTTTCAGAAGAGTTGCACCTGCATAGCCCCTCCCTCCCGGCAGGAGGAGAAAGTGTTTATCCATATTCACTACACTGTGGGATAAGATAGAAGCTGCAGATTTTGTTATGGCCCACCCAAGACCAATCTAACTGGGGGTTAGCCTGCTGGCATCTGCCTCGACTCAATCACAGATATCCCAATCGAATCCATCCCAGTCCAACACCGTAGAGCCCATTAATATTAAATTATAATTATAATTATAAGAGGATTTTGAAGATAATGAAATTATTCCAGTTAACAAATCAATAATCATTTTGAAAATAAATTTGAGGCTAGTTATTGCATGTTATATTAATTTTCTGTCCCAACTGAATAACTAGCCCAACTCGGTATCCTCAGAGCAGCTTAACGTAAAAGCCGTTTCCCAATCCTATTCCGTCTATTCATAAATTCATACAGATTGTTACACCATCAAGAGAGCAGCCGCAAGAGTAACTAGTCCATACTTCGTCATAGCTGCAATATTCACACCGCTCGAATCTTCCGAACTCTCTGTGCTGCTGCTCGATCCAGATGTAGAGCTTGAATCCGAGCTACCTGTTTTGCTGGATTCGGGTTTAATAACAGCATCCAAACTGCAACATGAGTCAGTAAACGCCGAGTTCGAGCCTCGGAATGCAGCGACTCACATGTGAAGCACACCATTGCTGGTCAGGACATTTGCCTTGATAATTTTGGCATTGTTAAAGTAGATGTCGTCGCCCTTGATATGAACAGTAATGGTGGTGTCGTACATGGTCTGGAAAACCTGGCCATCTTCAAGCTCATCTGTATACGTGGTGTGGTTGAGGTAATGGGAGCTAAAATAGTTAGTCACAGTGCCTGGTAGGATGGAAGTAAACGTATTAAAAAGATGGATGACTTACAACATGAGATCCTCCAGCTCGTCTCCGACCGGTTTGTCCTGGGGGTTTCCATCTTTCTTGAAAGCCTCAGTTGAGGGGCTGAGGCAGGAAATGCTTGGAGTAGTGTTGATCTTGGTCCAAAGGTTGGTCTTGTTTAGTGACGTATCCAGCGCCGTCAACCTGTCGTCTCCAATGGTACGGACCGTCTTGGAGCAAAGCACAGGGGGTGAAAGAACACTGTCGATATAAATTAGCGCAATGTTCGGAAACCAAGAACCGATTTGGCGTACTTGTCAACCATGTGGAACGAATTTGAGCCTTTTGATCCCCATGTACCATCAATCGCCGTCATAGTAACATCCTGGGCAAGACCTGCTCTCAAGTCAACGGTGGTTGGGTTGGTGTTTGCTCGTCTGAATTTCTTGCTTGACTTGGAGGTTGTGGCAATCACGACCTGACCAGTCGCGTCGCTTCCGAACATGTCCTTGATGACCTCTCCTGCCCCTCGGTTGTTGAACTCCTCCGTCTTCAAAAACGTGGGAATCGCCGCCGTACCCATGGCCTCAAAATCGGATCCTTTTAGCGAGGCCGGGATGAGATGGTATGAAAAAAGAGTCTGAACGTCATCATAGCTAATGCTCCAAACATCTGCAATACCGGACTTTGACAGATATGTGTTGACGGCGTCATTGCTGGGAACGAGGACTGTTGTGTTGGACGTGTTGTTTCCGACGACAGAGTCAAACAACGTTGAGGAAGACGACACCAGCGAGCTGAACAGAGACAGGTCATCGTAGCCCTGTAGGGCACTGACAAGGTCGTCGGATTGAGCATTGCTGAACCCTGCTGCAGCGAGCGCCGAGACGAGGCGGTATGTGGAGATACGCATCTTGGTTAGCTATGTGCGAACACGACCTTGGCGTCAAAGGATGATCTTGTCAGAGTCGAGATAATCTGACAATCTGACATGGCAAAAAACTGTGCATCTGCAGAGGCGTGGCAGCTGCATCTTATTAGAGCAGGGGCAAATCCGGGCTGAGACGGAGGAGCGGGCTAGCAAGTGCCGGCGAGTCTAGAACCAAACAGAGTGGCGGTGCCAGTCCCGATTTAGCTTGGCTCACACTCAGCTGTGAGGGTCTGGCGATGGCTAGCGTCTGATCCCCAGCAGTCTGCTGGACGCGGCCGGTTTCGACTACACCGTAACAGGCATAGCGCTACACTACGTGGTGGCTCACTCAGCGACGTGATGGCTGCCAGGAAGCCAATTGCACACAACCCAACATGTCCCGAACTGGGGCTGAGTTATGCGGGCCTTGGCAGATGGAATGAAGGGGCGGGTGTTCAGCGACAACCACGCGGGGGCCGCGGTTCAAGAAGCGAAGAATCAGCCACCACCACGGCTCTGTCCCACGGAACTGAAAACTACGTGCGGCCAGGTGGTGGAGCCATCCCCATGTGATTCCGTAGGGCTGGTTGCGGGAGCCGTGATTGGCAAGCGAAATTTGCACAGCCGCACTGTAGCTTTACTTTATGCTTACCAGGTGGGCTTTTGTGTCAGGCCCCAAGTCAGGTCTCGGGCGACCAGCCAGCGATTCTGCCTTATTAAGGGTTCGTCCACGACGCCACGCAGTCAACCTCCAGCCGAACCACTTCATTCAATCGGTCCGCCTCAGCCAGCCTTTTGTGTCACCTGGCACGCTCACAGACCATGTTATGGATCGTGTTGGTCGAGTCAAAGAAAAGCACACCCGAGCATACTACAAGTGGAAATTGGTGAACGCTTTCAGGTAAGCGGTTTGTCGTCGACACATGAATTTACTGGGCAGTCCAACGCATTGACGCGACGAGGGAACGCACGCGCCCTGCCCATATTATGATATTCAGATAGATCAGCAAAAGATGCACAGTGAGATGCCGAGTTGCGCCCCCAGCCATGGTGGTTCATATTCAAATTGATGGGTTAAAATATACACTGCATGCAGCAATCCTGCAACATTCCGATATGTATTGGAGAAAGTAACAATGGCATCAAATGGCCTCTCACAGATGGTGTACTTGTGAGTTTGATCTAGCATCCTGTCTTAGCCCTAGGCTTCCCGACAAGGCTTTCCGATGAGAGCAGGAACCCTCATCTGGGGAAGCACAGTTGTCGACTAGACTCGGCGACCGAATTTTGCCGATCGCTTGTTGTACGCACCGCAACTAAGCTTAACTGAGCTTTCGGGTGTGGCAGTCGCAAGGGTGGAGCTAGTAGGCGACAATTCCGACGACTGTTCCGCGCTTGAGGAAGCCGAGCTTCCGCCGCTCCAGACATTGTCGCTAATGGGGGTATCCTTAATGTCCGCTTCGATTTGAGCAGCAGTGTCGGTCCAAAGGTTGAGGCCGTTCCAGAGCGTCATCGAGTCATTATAAATTCCAGGGATTTTATAAGTGGTGCTTGGCGAGCCGCTTCCAGAACCCGTGACCTTGACCTGGGCGCAGCTAAATCACATAGTCAGAACCTCCCCAACGAGAAGAAAAAAATGCCAATAGCCCGACTCACCTGTAGAAGAACTCGGCCTCATTGTTATGTGCGCCATGTAGACCAACATGCTCGGCGCGGACAAGGTACTCGCCTGCAGGGGTATCTGCTGGAATCTTGAACTCAAACTCGGACATTCCGTAGGCACACCAAGCAGTCTTGGTCAAATCACCACTTTCATCGCAGAGGGTTGTTTCCCAGATCTTGAACCAATCCCCATCGCCTTCGTACTCCTTGACATTACCGGTCGGCGCCTTGGACATGTCTAGAGCGATGATTATATCAGCAGGTATCTTTTGAGTGATTGCAATAGCCCAAGGAACATCTTACAGACTTGGCCCGGGCCTGGATGGGCAATGGAACCGTCGTAGAAAAGTTTCATGGCAATGCTATCGCCAGCAGCAACTTCGGCTACCTCGGTCTTGGCAGCGTTGCTGAAAGAGCCCAAGTTGCAGCGAAAATCATTGTCGTTTGGAGTAAGGTTGTCAAAAGTCGAGGTAAACTTGGTGGGCATATAGCACTCAGAGCGAGTGGTCTGGCGGATGTACTGCCAATCATTGGATGCAACACCGTTGAGGACCAGCTTGCTGAAAATGTAGTGAGCTGTCGCGGAGCGCGCAAGAGCGGCGATGGCGGTGAAAATGACGGCGGAATGCTTCATCTTGGCGAGAGATCCTGAGAAAAAGAGAAACAAGGAGTGTGTATACAGTTTTTAGTGATAATATACTACTCTAGGTAGAAAAAAGAATGTCAATAAAAAGTCTACGCCAGGTAGAGAGAAACGAGAGAATAGGATGGTGGTTGATTCCAATGCAAGATTCCCATTGCAAAAATCATCAGTTGTATATATATGTGCAGGTGTTACCCTTTGTAGGGATGTGTTTCCAAAACCGCCTGATTATTATTAAAGGATCCGGTTGAGTGGTAGATTATCCGCCCTTGGCGTTTCAGTGCATGCAAGTCTGCCGCACGTCAACCCATTACGAACCATCGCCTCTCGCATTTCGTATATTATCCGTTTATTCCAGCTTACAAATATTGATTCTAGCCTCCTTATATCGCATAGTTGTTTCATTACCAGCGGCAATTGACTTCGGTATCGTACCTACCAACATACAAGTGTCCCCCAAACACGCATCTCAAAAAAGTTACAGGTTCCTCACATTTTACAGGTCTGGCTAAAATATTGGCATTTCATTGCATCACGTAAGAATAGGAAGAAGATTCAACCTTCGGCTTCGTCGGCTGCA
The DNA here is from genome assembly GCA_013403855.1 of Calonectria honghensis. Classification (NCBI taxonomy): domain Eukaryota; kingdom Fungi; phylum Ascomycota; class Sordariomycetes; order Hypocreales; family Nectriaceae; genus Calonectria; species Calonectria honghensis. Next base: position 290,949 of record VTGB01000049.1, read on the forward strand.
ACCATTCTAGCAGAGTTGATTCGTACATCCACATCCCGGAAAAACTTTTCGCACCATGACCGAACCCATGGTGGACGCTTCAAGCTTATCCACAAGGGAACCACAATTCCTTTCATGGTGAGTTTCAGCCGCACGTTGCCGTACGCGAGCCTAGTTCGGACAATGTATCCCGCTAATAACCTAAGAAAAAAACAAAAGTCAGCAGTTCCAAGGTATCAACGTAGACAAGGTGAATTAATCCATGATGGAGACTTGGTTTTTGTAAATTCGCAAGTACATTGCGGCTCCAAACCATGGCGACAAGGACTGTTCACTTCGCTGCTTGCAAGCAGCCAAGCCAAACGTTAGCAGCAATAACGATCAGCCGACAAGTCTATTATTCTGTACAATTATAATTTCCCAAACCGTCACCGCCAAAATCCTGCTCAGTTCCACATCACTCCCATAAACGGTCCCATGCCTCGATGCATAATGGCCCTCTCAGCTTTAGCATCCGCTCAGGGCCTAGTGATTTAAACACGAGGATGCGACAAGTGGATGAGTTCGGTTAGAGCCACAGTCGCGTCCTACCCGAGTCGTTATTCTTTACACTAGTTCAGCTATGCTACAAACTACCATCCTGTAAACGAGATGTGGTCAAATCGATATTTCGTCTTGTTGGTGGGTCAGGCACGAAGGGACCCGAACGGGAAGGAGAAGGTGTATCATTGAGCCATTATCAGCCTTTGCATCAATCCATCAACCAAAAAGACCCAGTTCCATTGGTGGCATTATATCATTCCAAGCGATGCTACTGTGGCGTCCCTCAGCGCTGCTGTAGTCGTCATAGACAAGACGTTTACACCGCAGCGGCATAACGTCTAAACCCTGTCGTAATCAAAACTGTAAGAAAAAGGCTGCGCCAACCTTTGCCTTTCGGGTTTGCCTGCGGCATCCGAGAAACGCGAAAACTCGGATCGGATGCGATTGGTCGGCTGCAAAAGTACAATCTGCAGGGGGCAACGGATGAAACATGGCAAATAGGGGCAATCCTGTCCCTGAAACATTGCCGGATGGCGACCGGATGCGGCCGATGCAGAAAATTTAAATTTTAACCTCTTGGTAGTATTGAGGCCTATTGTGGTAAGCCATCAAAGGCTAGGTGGAAACTGGTCATCTGTGCTTCTTTGCCACCACCATGGAGTCTTTATCTTTGGTGATTATCAACTTGGGCGCACTCGATTGAACGTTTTATAATGAAGATTAACTTTCCAAAGCCATTTTTTATTTAGTATACAAATATGTATTCTTTCATCACTGTACATATGAACATGGCTTTCATACTTCAACAACAATGCTCGACTTGGAAGCTCAAAGGCCAAGCGGTGCAGTCACGCTTATTAGTAGTCTCAATATGTCGAAATCAATTGTGCTTGCGCGGACCAAGCTGTGGTAAATATTTCCCTGTCTATCAAAGCCAGTTTGTCACCATAAAGGAGCCCAGCGATCGGCACAGAGCCGGAAAAGAGAAGAAGCATGTTCCTTTGGGCTGTAACTTTTTGAATTCTTCCAGGTTGAACACCTCAATGGTCTTATTCGTTGAACGAGGCCCGAGACTTGCAATCCTATGCAAAATCGTCCTCGCACTAAACTATCAACCAGGGAGTAGATTTGGAATGGTGCTTCTTCCGAGCCTTTCAGTATTGGCTAGAATCAATTAGAGACGTGAACTAGTAGGTACCAACATGCGACAACGAGTTGCTGGTTCCAGTGCCCATGAACGAATTTTATTACAATTGCATAGTTGGCGAATCTCTACATTGACAATATCAAATGCTCGGCGTGATTGTAGCCACGCAAGGAAAATTCCCTCCACCATTCACTCATACGATGTTTTCCCAAAAAATGTCTCCCAGCTCCAAAACATCCATACAGAATTCTAATTCAGTTATGCATTCTACTCCTGCCCTATAGCAGTTCTATTTTGACAACTTGTTCTATTTCAATCGTTGACCGACTGCACCTCTCTGCCTTATACCCTCCGCTTCGATATTGCACCTATACATAATCTCGGGTTGTGTAAGCTTGGTCAGGGCAAAAGAAAAACCACAAAATTCTTGGCGATTTCTTTCTCCATCTTCTTTTTTTCCCGCCGAAGTTGTTAATCGATATATTCTTGTCACGTGGAGTAGTAACGACACCTGTGAACAAAACAAACCTACGTTCTACCTAACCCCAGATTATCCTTTATCGGCGTCTTTTGGGCTGCCCTTTTGATCCTTGAAAACATGGAGTTTGACACACCTATCAAACCAGTTCTTATGGCAAAAGTGCGTCACAGTGTTTACATCAGTGCAGGCCCCTGTAGAATTCGGCAACCGATAAGTGGTAGCGCAGCGCTTTAGGGTAGGACCGCGGCTCGCCTGGCCACCCAATTCCCCCCCTTACACTTTGGCATGTGAATTGAACCATCATAACGTAGCTTCCCTTCAGTCAAGTGGCGGTAAAACATCATCATGGCATCACTTGCGCCCGATAATCTGGCGACTGGGATATGGTAGTGCTCGCTCAGGCCCTCGTGACCGACTCGTGTGACGTGAACAAGACACGTATGGTATGACAGGAGGATTCTGGCATTTCATGAACCTTGCACGTTTGGGGCTCGGATGTGTCTTGTGTTGCATTGCATTGAGGCTCTATCGTCCATCTGACTTTAGGCAACAAAAATGGTGAAGCACGTGGTTGACTGGAAAAGTGGATCTCCATCTCGCTTCCCCTGAATGGCATCAACGCGTGCGAAACATTACTTTCCGAATACGACTGGATATATTGCCCCTATTTCAAACACCAGCAAGGTAAGTCAATTGACGTGAATCATGATGATTGCCAATTTTGCTGTTGTTGCATTTCAGCGTGTTAGTTGGCCACGTTTCACCGTCTAGTTTCGCAAGGCTCCGGGGCCATGACTCCGGGAGCTTGGGCGGGCGCTTGTCAAAGCGGATGCGGGATGAAACTATCATCATACTTGCCATTTTCTATCTGAAGCTGGGGATAGGCAACGTTTGCGAGAAGCTAGGATGATATGATGGGCGAAACGGAGCACATGACCGTGCGGCTGGGAGGTGCCCCAGCAGGAGACAGGGGTGCTGTATTAAAGTTTTTCCCATCTTTGCACATCCACAGGCACTATCGTGAGGATCACTGCGGCCCCTCTCTGGTCCCAAAGTCGCCGCATCAATTGACGGGCGCTCGCCCTATTGGGAACTGAGCCGGATCTTGGCGCCCTGTGGTGATGCATCGTCACGTTGGATCGTGCACTAGTCCCATTGGCCTATTATTAGAGCCCGAGCTCTGGACATAGCTACCTTTGGTAGCCCATGTTTGTCCCTGAAGTCTATGCTCGAGCAGCGATGATCTTGTTGAGGACACTTGTTGAGGTTGAGAGAGGAGAGCGTCAGGCAGCTTTTCCGGGCGGCTTGATAAGCTTGATCACATGGACAGTAAAATCCTGTAAAAAATTTGAGAAATCCTGTGGATACATGTTTTTCTTTTTATGGGCATGGCATAGTTGTTTATTGGCCGTCTGGGCACATCCCGCGATTTATCGTCTCCACCACCGTCCTCAACTTGACAAGATTTCCTCGGTAGTGCCGGCTTATCCAACCCGTGCCAGGCCTAAAGCGCCACCAGGCCCAGTTTATTGAGAGCCGGTCTCCCCGGCCCTTGCCACCTAGCTCACTAAACATTGGGGGTTTTTTCTCTGGCCGAATTTCTTCCGGACTATCAAGAAAAACCTGCGGTCAGGAGTCGGTCAGCGGTGTGTTCAAATACACCCTTCCTCCCCTATTTCATTGTTATTCTTTCCTCCTCTCCTCCTCTCTTCTTCCCCTATACCCTATTCACAGCCGTTATAATGCCTCACGGAACAGAATCTCTCAAGCTCACCAGCAACAACTTGCAGACGATTGCTGAGCAGCAGGGAAGCTTGAAGGTGAAGATCCCCACCTACAGCCGCGATGACGTCAAGGAGGGCATCGTCCATGTGGGCGTAGGCGGCTTCCACAGAGCCCATTTGGCCGTCTACATCGACCAATTGCTCCAGAAGCACGGTGAGCGCAACTGGGCCATTTGCGGTGTCGGTTTGCGACCCAACGATGCCGCCATGCGCGACGTCCTGGAGTCGCAGGACCACCTGTACACCGTCATTGAGCGCTCCGCCAAGGGCAGCTTCGCCAACGTGGTGGGAAGCATCCGCTCATTCCTCTATGCGCCCGACAACCGCGAGGCTGTCATTGCCAAGATGGCTCACCCGGACACGCACATTGTCTCCCTGACCATCACGGAGAGTGGCTACTACTACAACGAAAACACGCACGAGCTCCAGTCCGAGCACCCTGACATCCAGCACGACCTGGCCAACGAGAATGAGCCCATCAGCACTTTTGGCTTCCTCTACGCCGCTCTGGCCAGGCGGCACGCTCAGGGCCTGAAGCCCTTCACCGTCTTGTCGTGCGACAACATGCAGAAGAACGGCTCCATCAGCCGCCACATGCTGCTGTCTTTCGCGCGCCTGCGCAACCCGGCCATTGCCGACTGGATCGCCAGCGAGGGAGGCTTCCCCAACGCCATGGTGGACCGCATCACGCCCAGCACCAACAAGAGCGACATTAGTGCGCTGGCCGAGAACTTTGGTATTGAGGACGGCTGGCCCGTTGTCACCGAGCCCTTCATGCAGTGGGTCGTCGAGGACAAGTTCTGCGACGGTCGCCCCCCCTTTGAAAAGGTCGGTGTCCAGGTTGTCAAGGACGTGCACGACGTGGAGCAGTTTGAGAAGCACAAGCTGCGTCTCCTCAACGCCAGCCACTCGGCCATGGCCTACCCTGGACAGCTTGCCGGTTTCAAGTACGTCCACGAGGTCATGGAGCACCCCGTCTACCGCCAGTTCGTCTGGCAGATGATGCAGGAGGAAGTCAAGCCCCTGCTGCCCGAGATCCCCGGCGTCGACGTCGACAAGTACTGCAACACCCTGATGGAGCGCTTCTCCAACCCCACCATCATGGACCAGATTCCCCGCGTTGCCCTCAACGCCTCGGGCAAGATTCCCCAGTTCATCATGCCCTCCGTTGCTGAGGCCATCTGGGCCACCGCTCCCTTCCGCCGCCTCTGCTTCGTTGTCGGTGCCTGGTTCCACTACATCAACGGTGTCGACGATGCTGGAAACAAGTTCGAGGTCGACGACCCCATGCGCGAGCAGCTCCAGGCCCTGGCCAAGGCTGGTGGAAACGACCCCCGAGAGCTCCTCAGCGTCAAGATGCTGTTCGGTGACGACTTGCGAGGCGACAAGCGTTTCGTCGAGGAGGTCACCACTGCCATGGAGCTGATTACCAAGGACGGTGTCATGGCTACTCTCCCCAAGTACGTCGACCTTAACTAAATGACATGCTTGAAGCGGCTGTGATGAGGACGAAGGAACCTTCTTCATCATCCGCATTTCTACGAAAAAAAGCCCTGGTAAGGCGTAATAAATATCATGATGAGCGAAATGGTGGATGTTTAATAAAACGGCGGATTGATTGTGCAATACATTTTGATTGCACCATAAAAAAAACAAGGAACATAAGATTTCGGCAACGGAACACGATCGTTTCTCATAGTTCTACATACATTCTTGGTTGAATATAGAGGGCTAGACGAATTTAGATATAGACAAACTCGCTGCCTTTCATTCAACTGCAAGGCCTAAGAGGTTGGAGATAATAAAGAATTATCGTCTTATCAATGAATGTCTTGATTGCATCGCCGTGCATGACTCTGAAAAATGTGATAGCTTAGCAGATCCTGTTACCCCAAACTCGGGAAGGTTAACCCGTAGAGATGATCTCTACCAATGGCTCTGTAGATCCAGAGCTAAATAATAAGAGTGACACATCTATCTGAAGTACTATCCTGAACACTTGATCACCCTATTCACAGCTGTTCAAATGAATCAATGGTATTAAGTTTCTTACAAGGGTACCCCAGGCTGTGACGAGCCCTCTGAATCAAACAGCTCAGTATCTTGCGGTATTCCGGAAGCGGGCCCATTCTCGGAAACGACCCATTTAGCATTACGTAGAGTGTCTGGGGAAATGGACGATAAGCAAGGTGTGCGCAAGACTTTAGCGTTAGAGTATCACGGGTGATAGCGTCATGGCCGCCGTAAAATTTCCATCTTTTACATATGTATGCGATAGAAGCTTGATACTGTGCCTCTAATTGGCGAAGAGAATACAAGACTGCCAATCTATGGAAGCCCAGGATCCCATCTCCATGAAATCCGTGACAGTCGCTAGGGTCATGGCTATCTGACTGAAAGTCGGGGCTAATGGCAACTTGGCCAGAATCAGATACCAAATTCATAATAACCAGCTAGTTCCATTTGTGCCTCAATTGCCGTTGTCTTGGTCAATGTTGTGACCATTGTCGAAATGGCCAATGCCGTCCCTCCTTTCCTCAGGCAGTCAATGACCCATCGGGATCCAGTGTGGGGCAACGTCAATCGGTTAGAAGTCCGGCAATACGGATATCCAAAGGGGCTCATGTCAAAAGGCAAAATATAGTGTAATTACACTTCACATGAGTGGAGCCTGCAGTTCTGGGTGGGCTGGCGTCTGTGTTCCCAGAGCCTCAAACCTGCGTCATCCGACAAGACCACTCAGCAGCACTACAACAGCCAGTGTATAGAAATTGTGTCTGTGATGTATTGAAAAAGAAATACCCACAATGGCCGAAATCCCGTGAAGAGGAATGTTTATTCCGCTTGAGTCATAGAATTCTCATCTTGCCACCCTTTAAACGCTGTTACCGCATCTTTGACGGAGTCAAACGAGAAGATGGAATGCAGATACTCCTGATTAGCGAAGAGCCATTCTTTGCTAATGGAGCCTCTATCCGAATTCAAGAGTTCGGCATCTCGTTTTTCCTGTCGTGGTCCATCTGGAAGATGAAGAACGACCCGGCTGGAGTTAGCGCCTTGCACGATGGTTGTGGTTCGTGTCTTGCGGAGGGATTCATAGAGTTGAAGGATACTCGCAATGGTGTTTTTGTTTCCGGGGGTGTAGAGCACCGAATTGTTCAACAGGCCGAGAAGCTTGGCCAGAACAGCTCCGTCTTCAACAGCCATGGCAGCACCCTGCGCTTGATATGGTAGAGTTGGATGGCTTGCATCTCCGAGCAATGCGACAGCGCCCTGTTGCTTTGTCAAGATAAAGGCATAGATGGTTATGGTGTGGGCATGTACCTTGGTCCATGATTCAAGCTCCTCGTGATGCCACAACTTCCATTTCAGTATGGACGAGAAACCAGCCATCAATTTTGTCAGCCTGTCGATATTTAGCACACAAAAAATGTTCCTGCAGCGACCCAGTTATAATGCTCTTACCGGCTATCCCACCCGTCAAAATAAGCTCTCATTTCAGCGACGTCGCCTGGGGCTTGTTTAACGTCCTTGGAAAGGTTGTCTGGTCGCAGAAGTACCAAGTTGAACTTCTGCCCGCAGTCGATTGGGTAGAATACGCAGTGTCCATTGGGCCCCATCCAGCACCTGACAGTCTTTTGCTGCAAAATATGGTCAATTTGAGGATCGTGGAGCGATTCCAGCTGGTTCCGGCTCAGCGTCCCTCGGTAAGCTAGATCGCCCGTTTCGGTGGGCGGTGACGCTTTGCCGAGTAATTGGTCCCGCGACCGAGACCATAGACCTGAGACATGTCAGTTGTCTATATTCCAGCTGAGACTTGGAATGCTAAGATATCAGTGTGCCAGTTGTATGCTTACCGTCTGCACCAACAATCACGTCCCCCTTGACAATCTCGCCTCCTTTCAAGACAACATGTGTTGCGTCAAAATCAATGCTTTCCACATCCGAGTCAAGAACCAGATGCGCCCCGGCGTCTTTGGCTGCGTTCCATAGCACTTCATGGTAGTCATAGCGAGAAATTACCCTTGGCCCAGTCAGTTAGCTAATTTTGAAGTTCAATGCTGGGGACCTTTTTGCCTACATCCACTTTTCTCCAAACCTCTGCTCCATTTCTTCGCCTCCCTCTATTTTGAATAAGAACTTCCCATCTGCATATCGAACGTATTCAATGGAATCCAGGACGACACTCTTTTCAATGAGCTTGGGAAGAACCCCTAGCTGGCGAGCCACCCGGGTAGCATTTGGAGGAATCTGGATGCCAGCTCCAATCTAAACTTGGCGTTATTGAAGAGAACAACACTACATTGAATTACTTTTTGAGATTTAAGGAATAAAAGAGGAAGGTTTTCACTGTATAACTATACCAGCTTTATTAAAAGAATTACTTACTGGAGCTAGAGCTGGAACGCGCTCAAGAACAGTGACGTCGAGACCCTCTAAGCGGCATGCAAGGGCACACACCAGCCCTCCGATTCCAGCTCCAACAATGACAACCTTCATCGCTTCTATGTTGAAATCTGATCGTGACTCTGTCGAGGATCTGAATTTTGGTTGCGTCAAGCTTTGGGGAGAGAATGCCAGAAGACACCCACTGTTTCTATGGATAAAGTGCAGCGCAATATGATACCTTTTTGGGTCAACCACTACACGAAGTTCTCAATGATATCAGCTTACTATGAGAGCTAGGCTAGCCGAGCCAATCTTCGAGCGTGCCAAGCAACAGAAAGTCAACCAAATTAGCCAGATCGGATCATCTCGTAATGCGATCAAAAATCACAGCACAGTAACTGTTGATTTGCACTATGCTGATTTGAAAATTAGTCGGCGGTCGCTCATGTGGCAGATTACAAAATCAAAGGTTCCAGGATTAACAATGTGCAAGACGATGTGTGTAGAGTGGCATAGTGACTTGAGACAGAGTGAACAAAACTTACCTCTTGCTCGTATCTTCTAACTGCCAAGGAAATTGTCAGTCGAAATCAGAAGCGCCACTTGCACATAAGATGTGACTATAGAATTATATCAAACGGTATAATGACTGGATGAGCAACCAATGTCACAGCTGGTGCTATTCTTGACCCAAAAGGACAGGGTTGAAGAGAGGGGAAATGTATAGCTGTAGATTTATCGCTCATGGCAGCCCAAGTGGAGTAGTTTAGGCGATAATTTCCGCCGGGTGCCTATTGGCTATACCTGCGCAGACCACTAACATGCATACAAAACGACCAGCGAATGATCTGAAAGATTTCTCCGGTTTTTTTTTTCATTCTGGAACCGTCCCATGAAATACTTGTCTTTCCACCGGAGCCAGGACTCGTCTCAGTACGTTTAGGGTCCTGATTAAGGCGTCATTTGATGCAGTCATGGAAATGGACCTGATTGTTCTGGAAAAGAGCCTGAGACATAACGCCAAGTTAGTGCTGGTGACACTTTTGAGAGAATCTTGTCAAAAAGCAAGAACAGCGGCAGCATGGAAAAAAGAAGAAGAAAGTTTACTTAAAAAAATCACAAGGAGCATGTTATTGGGTAATTCTTGGAAACACTGAGTCATTGCCTGGTTGGCCGGAAGAGTTTGGCCGGTGGATGTCTGGCACATATGTTACGCACCCTATCTCACATATTGGGTCTCTCAGCACTGGTTTACGCCTGCACTAGTGAATTTCACAGACCTTCCCTGATGTCAAACAGGAAAGTTTGAACTAAAAGGCTTGAAATGTGTGTCGACCAGGGTCTGGTTGCTGGATTTTCATGCTCTCTTGACTGTGACTTGTTGAGCCTCGATCAACGGCAAGCGTCGCTGTTTTTTCTTTTTCCTTCCTATATTTTATTCACGATCCTGTTAAATGATTCAATACTATAAGCTGTCGCGAATCGACATGTGTAACTTTAAGAGGCAGATGATACTTTGCGACCGTAGGGCTGCATGAAGGGTCTGACCACCCTTGTCACAATGTCAGAATGATTTTGGTTGGTAGCATGGAGAGTATGCTGAGACGCCTTAGCGTATTATGCATAAAATCCTTTATCCAAACCGTTGGTTCAATACAATTAGGTCACATGATGATGGATATTTTGTCTCTCCCTCTCTCGCGGAGACTCGGTCGAGCGTGGAGTGACTTACTATCAGGGTTGAAGGGCGCGTCCCACTTGATAAGCCCACTTAGCTTGAAACGAGGTACCGGGCGGGGGCATCAGGCGATGATACTGTGGGATCGAGGATCCTTGTTGATGATTGCGCGGTCTCAAAGTCTATCAGCTGTCAGGGCGGCCCTGCGCATCATCTCTGGGCATTTTCAAAACAATCGAAAGTTCAGTGGCGCGTGCCGCTATGCACATCTTTGGCCTGACAGCCGTTTAGCTTCGTCGTAGCTTCGAAATCCGTTCCTGTCCGTGCCAATTGCGTTCATGCCCGCGCCCTGAGCGTTTGGTAGCTTTGGCCCGTTTCGGCGTTGGCGTACAGAGTTCGGCTACGGGAGGGTGACAGGTCTGACAGCCAGCCAATAACGCGGAGCCAAGATATAGCCAAGCTTTCCATCCAGCATATACCCCGAAAGTATATCGCAAGGACTTTCTCGTGTGGATTACGAAACAAGCAAGCGTCAGTTGTCGCTTGACCAATTTGGGGGGTAGAATGGGCTAACCGGCGCTAAAGACAAGCGCGATGACAGAAATTTGGCTTAGCGAGATTACTACCCAATTAGGGCATTTGGCTTGAGGCTTAAATATTTTACGAGGGTGTGCGCTGGGAAAGTTTGGTCGGTCTATTTCGCCGGTTCTTTTCCATTCTGTCATTCTTATCGAACTGTTCAGCATGGGCAGCCCAGCGACTATGTTCTGGCCCAGCAGGGCTAAACAAATTGTCGGTGACGGGCCAATTGCCATCGCCGCAAATCCACCCCCGGGCGATTGGTTCTGAGCTCCTGCCTAAGGTGGAGTAGTCCCCGGAGAGAGGCTCGTAATTCATCCAGCGAGCCACCGGAATCCTCCAATGGCTGACTGTGTCGTGACATGACAAGCTGTTGTGCCCGGTCATCTCCGACCTCGGGAGGGGGGTTGACAGTCTAGAAGCTCCCATCGTGTCTTTGGAGCATATGTGATGCGACGGTGCTTGCATGGCAGGGCGAAGAATCCACACCAAGTGCCGGATTGGCATCCCATACTCACAAAACTCGGGGCCGCGGTGGATATCTTCACGCGTACGTCGTTTATTGGCCATACATGTCTGCACGCACGCTCGTCCATTTGTCCAGCCAATTTGGTCTCCACCCTAGCGACGCATTTTGCGACATTTTACAGTAATCTCGACTCAGATAGTGAAAGCAATGACCACGTGCCATTGGGACCGTCGGACGGTCGCATCCGGCGCCACATCGGCAAACGGTGTGCTCGTATGAAGCAGCTACCGAGTATATAACCGGAGGAGAAGTAAAAAGTTCGACCCTTACCCAACTGTTGCCAATTAGTAGTCCTTACACCAGCCTCATCATGTCTTCTCAAGCCAACGCCGAAATGATTCCCTACCCGTACTCCTTTGAGACGGGCAAGCAGATCGAGGTCGATCGTCAGCAGCACGGCGCCAAGACGGAGACCATTAGCTTTCCCGATGTTCGTGGCCGATTCCCTAGCGCACAGGCTTCGCGGATGCGATCCCTGTGGCTCGAGGCCTACCGCGACAAGAGCAAGATTCTCGCCTTTCCCTGCGCCTACGACGGCCTGTCCTCAAGATTAGTAGAGGAAGCTGGCTTCCCCGCCTTTTTCCTCTCCGGTTACTCCATTGCCAGCAGCTACGGTCTTCCCGACACCGGCTACATTGCCATGCAGGAAGTGTGCCAAAAGGTCCAGGAGTGTGTCCGCCAGGTCTCGGTCCCCATTATCGTCGATGGTGACACCGGCTACGGTAGCCCTTTGAACGTCAAGAGAACCGTGGAATGTTTTGCGCGTGCTGGCGCTGCCGGAGTTCTCATTGAAGATCAAACCTGGCCTAAGCGTATGTACAGACCATCTTGATTTTCCGGAAACGTCAAACTTATAATTCTGAACAGGCTGTGGACACACCAAGGGCAAGTCCGTCGTGTCTCGCGAGGAGGCATTTGCTCGTATCCGGGCTGCATGTGATGCTCGAGATGAAGGCCTCGACATTTTCATCCTTGCCAGGACAGATGCCCTGATTGTCGGATGGGAAGAGGCCATGTTCCGTGCCAAGGAATTCAAGAGACTCGGTGTGGATGCCGTTTTCGTTGAGGCTCTGCCAGACCGTGCCTCCATGATAAAATGCGTAGAGGAACTCGATATGCCTCTGCTGGTTAACAGTAAGTTTGATTGACACCCATGTCATGGCGTACCTGCTAAGCAACTGTTCTAGTCATCGAAGGAGGTTTGACTGAAAACCTGTCGGCTAATGAATTGGCCGAGATTGGCTTCAGTGTCGTCGCCTATCCCTTCACTTTGGTTGCTGCCCACCTAAAGGCCATCCGAGAGGCCCTGGAAAATCTCAAGGCCAGCATGACAGTTGGCCCCCCTCCCATGATCCTCTCTGCCCAAGAGGTCTGCCGTGGCGTGGGCTTCAACAAGTACTGGGTATGTCACCATGAGCTAGATTTGTGATTTTGGGCACAATTACTAATATTTTGAATCAGGATCTCGAGACCAAATACGCCTATACTACTCCTGCGCAGGAGAGCGAGAAGCCGAACACCAACGGCGTGAATGAGGAGAAGAGCAGCAACAAATAATGGATATATTGATGAAACAGTGCTATTGACCAATGGTACTTGACTAGCCTAGGGTGGCTTGGTAAGCTCTCGTGAACATTTTGGCCGTGAAATATTGAAAAGGCCGCAACAGAATCTTATGCTACTTCAAAACGGGCTTGGCCTGACTGCCAAAAAAATCATTATGATAGCGTTTACCTATAAATAATACATATTTTAGACCAAGATTTCAGTTCAGATTGACTGTTCCCCAATTCTTTCAAATTCGGCTTATTATGTGAGGAGCCTTGGTTTCGTATGGCCACGTTTGAAGATGATGCCTGATAATACAGAGTGACGAGCTTATAATTTCCCTGAGCCCATTACCAACAGGAATGGCTTGAACAAGATGATGCACCGCGAAGCAATGAATCTGCAAGCGCTAGATATATCTTACTGTATAACACATGAAATTTCAATTGCCAAATTTAAATGCTAGCTACGATGAACCGATCTTGACCTTCTCCAAGGCTGGTATTCTCGAAAACGAATCTTCTGGCGTGACAGATTATCTAGGCATACAAAGAAAGCTGTGTGCACCATCCTCATGTAGTACCTTTTGCTTTGTTCGTCAGTGCATACACAACAATAACAAGGAACTTTCAATTTTCTGGAACGCGGAGAGCTCTTTTGGTTGATGGGATGGCAGGGAATGTTGGAAATGCCACACCCGCGATAGCGAGCCTGTGATGAGGGAGATTGTTGGGTTTGGGCCGTAGAGTTCTATCACAGAAAACCGTGCCATTCTGCAAATAGAGATATTTCCATAACATAAGTATTTTTCAAAGGCCATTGCAGGCATGGGAAACTTTCTGCGGCATCATCCCGACCCGCCCTGTTCGCTTGTTAAAGTTGCATAAAAGGTTGTGCAACGCCGAGGTTCATTAGATACACAAGTACTTGCCTACACATTTGATCAGGTGCTTGGCAACTTTGTGGACAGAGCCAATTGTGGTCATAACACCAATAGACACGCATTTCGACGTGAGATGAGGGAAAGGCATCTCTAAATCAAATCAAGGCATTTACAAAAGAGTCCAACGGCGTGGTTAAAGTTTTTGGCTAAGAATCTATTTCAATTTGCGATGTACATTGTGACAACGCTTGGGCAAACGCGCGGGCGGATATGCCGAAACGAAACTCAATCAGAGGATGTCTCCAGGGTTTGTCTAATGATTGTCGTGGGGTTTAGCCTTGGCGCTGCCGCTAAATAAGCGTCGTAGTTTTCGCAGCATTTTTTGAGGAATTCATTCAGGAAGACCAACTTGATATTGCAACGAATTTCCTTTCATACCCAAATAAAGTGATCAATTTATTTATTTATGTTCTTCGCCAGAGTCTTACATTCGATCTTGGTCTACGTGGATTTCTGTTCAGTTGCAGGCAATAATGAAAATGAAATTTAATGACGGATAGGATGGCTAGTTATTTCTGAAACCTCGGAGGATAAATAGGAAATCAGTTTGTGAGTCAATCTGAATGGAATTTATAAACCCAGCCTGCACTAGACTGTGATGCAGATTCACCGTCATTTCTTGGAATGTTTGGAAGAAAAAGATGGGTATTTCTACAATCATTGACCCAAACGAGGGGCTTGCAAAATCCGCTACTCTAGCCAGACAGGATCGTGAGAAGATGTCATTATTATTCCCATTCTTGGAGTATTCTGTAAGAAATGTGCTATTTCATGCAGATACGTCAGGTAGCCATGGTATATCGCAAGACGACTTTCTATCATACTTTGAGACTCCAGAATGGATAGCACTACACAACATATTCGAACAGTATGAGGTGCGTCGATATAGACCTGAAACAAGACTTTCCTACATCTTTGCCAAGGTCAATACTCCGTATCTTATCAAGGATAATACTAAAACATTATCCTGTATCGAAGAAGGAAAGGAGCCATACGGTTATCCCCTGTTAGCGGCCATTGCACACAAAAATAACGAGGCACCGGAGGCTTTTCGAGAGGTTCTGATCATGGCTCTACCACCTGAAACCTGTATTCGAGTACAGGCTGAACCGGGATTCCAAGTACCAGTCCCAGTCAAAAATCCAGAATTTAAATTCAGATTTTCGTCGCACAGATCGATAGTATCTTATTTTGACGAATATGGCGATGGTAGACTCCTTACTCTCACTATGCAGCACCAAAAGTGTAAGACAAATGTTACAGATGAAAAGGGCAGAACCCCTTCATCATGGGCCGTTCAATCTGGACATGAAAGGATAGTCAATATTCTTCTCGAGCGAAACGAAGTTGATCCAAATTCCAGGGATGAACGTGGAATGACTCCGCTTGCACATGCTTGCAAATTTGGATACCAAGGAATACTTGAAACTTTTCTAAACAATAAAAAAGTTAACCTTGAATCTCGGGATAATAAAAACAGAACCCCATTATCTTGGGCTTTTGAATGCGGCGCATTGGTGGTCATGCAACTGCTTCTCAAAACTGGAAAGGTTGATACTAACTCCCAGGATAATAATGGTCGAACCCCACTCTCTTGGGCCGCTGTAAATGGTCGTCAAGAGGCCCTAGCCTTTCTTCTTAAGACTGGAAAGGTTGATATTGATTCTCGGGATAATAATGGCCGAATCTCATTATCTTGGGCTGCTATAAATGGCAATCTAAATTCTCTTAAATTACTTCTTGAGACTGGAAAGATTGATCCCGACTCTAGGGATAAGAATGGTAGAACTCCATTATCTTGGGCTTCTGAATATGGTACACTGGAAGTCATGAAAGTACTTCTTCGGAATGATAAGGTTGACCCTGACTCTCCGGATATTGCGGGCCGTACCCCGCTATTCTGGGCTAGTTCAGTTGCAGCGAGGCAACTACTTCTTGATACAGGAACGGAAAGGTTAACTAAGATATAATAAAGATTGAACCCTAATGGATTTAGCTTTGGACAGTGGTAGCTCTAATGAAAACAGAAAGCTACACAAATGCGCAAGACCTCGCATGATGCAACTGGGTGAACAGATAGACTCGTGTAATTCCTTACTTAGGACGTCAAATCTCAACAATGCTAAAGAGCTCTTTTCCCTTTTGGTAGGGGACACACTCATCTTTGAACAGCTTCACATTGAGGGATGGGATGAAAATTTATCAATGAACTAGAACTTATATTCGTACCTTTTGAGGCTAAAATATTAGAAAACCAAGCTAAGGAACTCTTTACTCGTTCTGTTAATTTTCCTTCTTAATCCTCTTTACACTGAGAGTGAAAAGTAAGAACCAGTATGGTTAGTTCGATCAATGTCTATTTTCATGCACTGTCGGCTAAGTAATCCAGATTGAAATTGGAATCATAGGTTCATGGAGGTTCATGGAGGTTCCCTCATCCTATCCTAGCTTTGCCTCCTCATCAGTCGAACCTGAATCCGGTACAACCTCGGCCTTTCGCTCTAGCTTTCTCAGAATTCTTGCTGGGTTACCGGCGACAACATGGTAAGGAAGGACATCCTGCATGTAAATGAATTGTTAAGAACTGGACCATAGCTGATGATTGAAATCTTACCTTAGTGACAACACTACCAGCTCCAACAGTAGACCCGTCACCCACTGTCACCCCAGGTAGTATAACCACATTTGCACCAATCCAGCAATCCTCGCCGATGGTGACAGGGCTGCCAAACTCTAATACGTTAGGATCTTTGCGAAGATTTGGATCTACCGGATGACTGCCCCCGCACATGACTACATTTGGACCGATCAAGGTTCGCGATCCAATTGATATAGTGCAGGCGTCCATAAGATAACAATTGCTGTTGATGAACACATTACTGCCAACCTTAACATTGGTACCGTGCTCAAACTGAATGGGTCTTTCTATCCATGGGTATTCGTGTAGGATTCCATGCTCCTCTTCTTCATTGTCCCCTGGAGGAGGTAGTGAGCTATTGCTGCCTGTGATTCTAGTTTATTGGTGAGCAATCTTGTCAGGTCGCACATTGAAAATGAATTGAGGCCCCATATTCGACTCACTCTTTCCAATACTGAGCTGCCTCTCTCCTTGTCAAATCTCCTGCTCTATTATAGCGGCCAACAGCACTAAAACATCGACTGCGAGATGCCAAAATTTGTGGTGAAAGAGCATGATACATTTCACCACGGCGCATCCGGGCCAAATCATCGCAATCGTTAATAGCCATCCTGTTAAACTAAAGATGAGGATATCCGTTGGTAATAGAGTGGCCAATGGCTATTCAGGTCTTGATTTTGCACCAGAATATATACGAGAATAAGGGAGGTTGATAGAGAGAAAGGAATGGATAATCAAAGACCAGGTCGCTTGTGTTGGAAATGTCTCGCAGGTTACAAGCAAGGCTTATATAAAAAGAGACAAACCTAAGGGATAAGAGATATTTTATCTCTCCCTTCATACAGAACACTTATTCTTTAGACTTATCATAATACAACACATCATGAATTCTGACAGCTTATTGTGTCGGGGCTCGGGGCAATAACTTCAACAAGGATTTGATACAGGGTAGGTCATGTGACCTAGAAACCGGTCGCGATGCCGGATTCAAGATTGGGCGGTGAAAAGTTCGCATGGGTTGTTCTGATTCATGGAAATGCTAGTGAAAATTGGCGGTAGTTTTGTGAACCAACTAATCCTAAACATGATTAAAAGTCTCACCAAGTGGACACTTACTTGGTCGGGATTGTCAAAAGCTTGGCAGTGTCTCACATTGCTTGACTCGGAGACTCTAGGAAGTAGGGCCGATAGATCCATCATGATGTTGTGTGAAGTTCAGATGTCCAAGGACATGTGGATACATTGACTGCCCGAGCGGCTGCCGAGGTTATCACGGCCCGAGGGGGGTGAGGCTTGCCGAGATTCACAACAGCCCAAATTGGGTGTGGTTTCCAGTTAGCTAGACCCCCCGAGCAGTAGGGATACCCTCCTAATAGCCCCTCAACGCGAGGCCAGGGAGATCACAGGTGAAACTTTGTGATGTCACCTTGCGTTCGTGCGTGCGGTCTCGGACGTTGTTGGCTGCTAACTGTCTTTTGCCACTAGACAAAAGGTTGGTCAAAGGTATCCACATTTGTGACTGACGAACAAGCTTGAAGAGATACTTAATGGGTATTGATTGCACTTGCCCGCCTCATCATAACTTCGGACCAACAATCCTTTTGCTTGACTTTTACTTGCTTTATTCAATTATCCCTGCCGTTCATCTTCTCAATGATGATTGCACCAGCTCGCAAGGTTCTCATTACCGGATGCTCTGATGGAGGCATGGGAGCTGCTCTCGCTCTCGCTTTCCACAAGCAAGGCTTGGAGGTCTACGCAACAGCCAGAAATCCGGACAAGATGGCTGAACTAAAACTCGCAGGCATTAAAACACTTCCGCTAGATGTTCAATCAGAGTCGTCCATAGCCGAATGTGTGGCCAAGGTTCCTGCTCTTGATATCCTAGTCAATAATGCCGGAGCAGTGTCTGCTATGCCCCTCCTTGATGCTAGAGTCTCCCAGGCCAAAGATTTATTTGACCTCAACGTATGGTCATACCTCGCTGTAACACAGGCATTCATCCCCTTGTTACTTAAATCATCTAATGGGATGATTGTCAATCATACATCTGCTCAAACTGGCATTACTGTGCCTTTTGCTGGCATATACGGTGCCTCTAAAGCTGCACTTAGTTCAATCACGCAAAATCTTCGCCTTGAGCTTGAGCCTTTTAACATCAAAGTTGTTGAAATGAAGACAGCAGATGTCAAAACCAATATCATCAAGAATCTTCACCTTAACCACTGGCTTGCGTTGCCCGAAAACTCCCTTTACGACCCTGCAAGGAATATTATAGAGAACATTACAGAGAGGTTTGAGGGAATTGGACCGACACCTGAAGACTGGGCAAGTTCGATGAGCACACAGTTGGTCAAGAAGAACCCACGACCCGTAATCTGGAGTGGGGGTCGGTCGGGCCTTGTTTGGTTCTTGTCTTGCATGCCACTTGGGTGGGCTGACAAGACAGTCAAAAGAATGACGGGTCTAGATGCTGCAGAGAAGGTTATCAGAAAGGAGCGGGAACTGAACAAGCTTTAGATCGCTTTTCCTGTATTTCGATATGACAATGAGCACCGTATCGAAGGAGGATTAGGCATGGTTGCACCCCTTGTAGTCGAGTTGGTATTTTAGCCGCCTTTTCAAATTGCACTGGGTTTACACCCACATCTTGATTTTGATTCAAGCTCTCATATAGAACTCAACCACAGACCAATCGCTGGAATTTTAACCACCGCTATGCTGCTGTAAACCTTGCGATTGTTATAACTATGGTACGTGATGAGAATGCCGTCAGAGAATTCATCAACAACCTGCTCGGCCCTGCTTGAACCTCTTGCTATTCTCAATTCTTTTATCAGCTCGGAACAGGTTCTCCCATCAAGTGATAGCTATACCGTATGCTAGCTTGGCCTTGTAATGATCCTAGCCAGGCAAGGACAACTGATAGCGTTTGAACTTGAAAATCGGTTGTTGTTTCTGAATTTGTCAGTTTATGACAGCATACTTTAGCAATTAAGTTATGCATCACAGCTTGCGCGAATGAGATCAAATAGCAAAGGCTCATCTGGTACATTATCATCTATAAATAGGGGGCAAAGCTCACAGCCTCTAGTTTGTCAAGGCAACTCTTGATGGCCTGCGAAATTTCAGGAATGTGCTGGAATGAAAACATTTCGAAGTGATCTCCTTTAACGTCCACTATCTCGACAAACATCCTCGTGTCGTACCTGTCCCACCCTAAAGTCCGATCGCTTCTGTAAATGTCCACCAAGTGCATTCGGTCGTTTCCTGTTGGAATTGAGTCGGCGGCCCTCAGCAAGGAAATTAATGGTCTCTGCGTGGCCAAGTCACCAGACCAAACTGGTGGGTCCCAAGTGTGGATTACTCGTAGAGCCTCTTTCATGGCTTGAAGAGATAAAGATGCGTTCTTGGACTTTCTCAGAACTTCGTGATCCAAAGTTTCTAGAGGGACTTTTGGTGGATCGACAGGATACATGCTATCCATCATCAAGACGCCAACAATCCTGACATCAGGGTCTCCGATCATTAGTTTTGCAATTTCGAGGCTCAATAGGCCACCCATGCTCCAACCACCAATGAGAATATTCACGCTTCCATCAGCGTTACGCTCCGCCCGAAGGTCAGTGTGCGCACAAGTCCGTCTGATAATATCAGCGTAGAGGCTTCCCATTCCGCGAATACCGCCTTCAAACCCTTTGCCATTGCGAAAGTGGGGGTTGAAGATGCCGTATGTCGGCCGACCGAGAGAGTCCAAACAGTGGTAGGCAAAGGTAGTACCGCCCCCGTCGTGGATGAGAAAGACTGGTGCAGGGAGTTGTTCTAGGTAGTTGTTTGTCAAGTCTCCAGCTTGGATTAACTCTGGATTCGTCTCCATTGCTAGATAAAAACGGGTTTGCGTCTGTTGACAATATAAAGGTATAATGATGACGAGTGTAACTCAGTACGTGCCTAACCTTGTACTCTTGAAGTAGGTAGATTGCGATGAAGCTGCCCTAAGAATCAAAGACGCAGAGCAAGATAACGAGCCAAATGTGCCGGTGAATTGAGCGCGTGAAGGAAGATGCCGTAGATCTACCATCTCGGCCTAGTAAGAGCCAAGGGTTAGACCCGCCCATTGCATCTTCGCATGATCGACGTGATGAAGCACTTCGGACCGACTCGAATAGTTGCTTGAATTTGGTCCCGTTTACATGCTTTGACCATTCATGTTCGCCGTCTGTCGGTGCCGCTAGGATAGCATGAGCAAGACGCCAAGTTTGAACCCATATTATGCATCACATGAGCTCGGGCTGGCATATCACCGTCTTTCTGTCGGTCAAGGATGGCGATCTGGATTTGGTAGCGGATCAGCGCCCGAACGGGCTCTAGTTAGACTAGGCTTATGTGTGTGATGGCAGAACACGGCTCGGTGTGTTTTTCGGTGAAAGATAGTGATTTGGGTCTGGTATGCGGTAGAGGAAGGCAATGCTAAGACGCGCTAAACAGCACGATGTGGGATTGCCAACCGAGGCGAAGGCTAGATGAGAATCCACTAAATATCGAGTGTAATGCTGGCCTCAATCTAGTTTGTTTGTTTGTTTGATTCTTTGAAGCTGGTGAGTCCCCTTGAGGGCAAAGGGCGCTGGCCTCAATCCAGTGTGACATACCGTTGCATATTGGCGCGCTCGGTTGTGGGGATCTGGGCTAGCTGGCAAGTGGCCTCAAGAGCTGTGCAGCAGTCCAGCATAGGCTGGTGGTAGTGCCAGTAACCTGGCGCCTGGGTGGGCTGATCTGAAACACGGCCGATGCAAAGGTGCCTGCCTGTCTTACTCTTTGGTGGCCAATTTTATTTTGTGACTGAGGTCAGCTGGATCGCTTGGAGAGTCAGACATGACGTAGCCGGTGACATGACTCTTGCTGCAAGATGCCAACAATGAATATCCGCAGAGTATGATTCTATTATGACCATGGTAAAGTATAAGAATCATTTGAATGTGTATAAAAGCATCTGATACTGAATACACCATCCTCATTGTTACCCTCCATTTTGCTGTCCTGGCGCAAAGAATTATATTTGTTTTCAATATCAGTATACCTCATCTCACTCGTCGCATACACCAACAATGTATGAGCCTATTGCAATTGTAGGAACAGCATGCCGATTTCCCGGCGCAGCAAGTTCCCCGTCCAAACTATGGGACCTCCTTAGGGCACCAAGGGACGTTGCGAAGGAGTTCCCCTCTGACAGACTTAATGCGGCAAGCTTTTATCACGAAAATGGCGAGGTGCATGGTCGTACAAATGTACATCACAAGTCATACTTGCTGGAGGAGGATATTCGCCATTTTGACAGTGGCTTCTTTCGAATCAACCCGAAAGAGGCCGCAGATATGGACCCCCAGCAGAGGATCCTGCTAGAGACTGTGTATGAAGCATTTGAGGCAGCAGGGTGGTCAATTCACGACATCAATGGCTCACAAACATCTGTCCATGTTGGAGTAATGACCGAAGATTACACTTACATTCAATCTCGGGATCCTGACACCATGGGCAGCCATGCTACTACAGGCGTTTCACGGGCCATCTTATCCAATCGTGTATCCCATGCGTTCAATCTCCAAGGGCCTTCCCTGACTGTGGATACAGCTTGTTCAAGCTCACTTGTTGCCTTGCATCTTGCGGCCCAGGGACTTCATAGAAAGGAGGCCACCCATGCTGTGGTAGCTGGCACCAGTTTGCTTATGGACACCATGTGGTACATTTTGGAATCCTCAATGCATATGCTGTCCACGGACTCGCAATCTCGAATGTGGGATAAAAGTGCCAATGGCTACGCTCGAGGCGAGGGTTGCGCTGCTATTGTGATTAAAACACTCAGTCAGGCAATCCGCGATGGCGATCATATCGAATGTGTAATTCGAGGAACCGGTGTCAATTCAGATGGCCGCACAAATGGAATAACGGTGCCATCTCCCACCGCACAGGCGGCCTTGATTCGGCAGACATACCGAGATGCAGGCTTAGACCCTATTGCAGATCGATGCCAATACTTTGAGTGCCACGGCACTGGCACTCAAGCTGGTGATCCTGTTGAGGCCCAAGCAATAAAAGACGCCTTCTTTCCCGATGACGAGAATAGAGGCGACAGCGTCCTGTACTGCGGCTCTATAAAGACCATAATCGGGCATCTTGAGGGTTGTGCTGGATTGGCTGGAGTTATCAAAGCTTCGTTGGCACTGCAAAACAAGGAAATACCCCCCAATATGCACTTTCACGAACTCAATCCGAAAGTGGAACCATTTTACAAGCACCTGGAGGTGCCCACATCGCTGCTACCCTGGCCCCAGGCACCCGGTGGGGTTCGCAGGGCCAGCGTGAACAGCTTTGGTTTCGGCGGTACCAATGCCCATGCTATTATTGAGAGCTATGACCCTTCTGATAGTAGTGGGCTATCCCCTCACTCGTCCCTGATTGATGTTGTGGATGAGAGTTCTTGCAAACCTTCACTGGAGGGGCGACTTGTCGGACCTTTTGTCTTCTCAGCAAAAAGTCGTGGCTCATTGGCTGCTTGGCTTAAGCAGTTCCTGGATCATGTACGCCAAGAATCAATTTTGGACCTTGATTCTGTGAGCCACAGCCTTCATTCAAAGAGATCTGTGTTTCCATATCGATGCGCCATACCTGCTGTTTTGGATCAGGATGATCTTATACAAAAGCTAGAGGATCAAATCAACATCTTAAGCACTTCGACGGAGGCAACACCTAAACTCGATCCCAGGGCTGCTGTTGTTGACTCAGCGAAGATCATGGGCATCTTCACTGGCCAAGTAAGTTCCCATCAAATTTTGATAGAAATTGACTCTGACCATGATTTAAATTAGGGCGCGCAAGCTGCACGTATGGGCTATGGTCTTTTGCAGCATTGCAACCTGTTCAAGGACGCAATAATGGAATGTGAAGAAGCTCTTGCGTCAATTCCTCACCCTCCGAAGTGGTCTTTAATTGGGGAACTGGCTGCCGATCCTATGGTGTCGCGTGTGTCAGAGGCCAAGTATTCGCAACCTCTTTGCACCGCAATCCAGATTGGTCTGGTGGACCTTTTGCATGCCTGTGGAATTAAGTTCTCCGCAGTTGTTGGTCACTCGTCTGGCGAAATTGGTGCGGCATACGCAGCTGGTCTATTGAGTAAGAAGGATGCCATGGGAATTTCCTACTATAGGGGTTATGTTGCACATCTTGCTCAAGGCGCTGGCGATAAGGCTGGCGGGATGATGGCGGCTACCATGTCTTTTGATGCTGCTGCTGCCATCTGCTCCCAGCCACCATTCGAAGGCCGCATCAATGTTGCAGCGAGCAACTCCCCAACCAGTGTGACCCTATCTGGCGACAAAGATGCTCTTGTGGAAATGAAGGCCCACCTGAATGGGAGAAACATTCAGGCCAAGGCTCTCCAAGTTGATACAGCTTATCACTCGCATCATATGCTAGCCTGTGCTGACGCATATCTGGAGCACCTTAAGCAGCTTGACGTGCATGTCCTCAAGCCTCGGACCGATCAAACGTGCTGCTGGTACTCAAGTGTCAGAGCTGGGACCAACATGCTCGACAACCTTGCAGAGTCTGGACTAGAGGCACATTACTGGCTAGAGAACATGGTACGGCCAGTCTTATTCTCCGAAGCTATCGAAGTCGCCGTAAAGGCAGATGGGACAAAATTCTCCGTAGCCATGGAAGTTGGTCCACACCCAGCACTAAAAGGGCCTGTGAACCAGACGCTCAAGGCAATAATTGACTACTCTCCATCATACACTGGCTGTCTTGCCCGCGGAAAGGATGGCATTGACACATTCTCAGATATGCTTGCAACAATATGGACCATCGCTCCTGGCTCCATTGACTTTGCTGGGTGGAGAAGGGCATTCGGCCTTATGACCCACTTACAGCCTGTCAAGAATCTACCTCCGTACGCATGGGACCACACGCAAATACATTGGCGAGAATCACGTGTGGTTCACAATTATCGTCTTGGTCGGCAGCTCCCTAGTGACCTCCTTGGCCGTCTTTGGAACGATTCCCAGTACGAACATACATGGCGTAATATCTTGAAGCTCAACGAAATGCCATGGGTTAAGGGTCATGCCTTCCAAGAACAAGTTCTATTTCCGGCAACCGGCTACATTAGTATGGCTTTAGATGCTTCAAAAGCCTTGGTCAAAGAACGTCCTATCAAGTTCATCGAGGTGAAAGATATGGTCATCCCTACGGCCTTGGTGATAGGCGAGGGGGATGAGATCGAAATCTTGTTCACGATCCGCAGCCGTGAATTACCTCAAAAGGCGCAAGACGACTCGATATTACAAGCAGAATTTTATTGCTACGCTTACCCTGACCAGCGTACGGCTGATAGGACTTGTCACGGTCGGTTGATGATTCATCTCGGCGAACTTGAAGCAGGTGATCTGGCACCTGTCCGAATTTCCGACATTGAACTGACACCTTTTAACACTGATCGATTTTACCGTGCGGTATCAGACATTGGATTTGCATACCAGGGTCCTTTCCGCGCATTGACCTCAATCAACAAGTGTTGGGGCCATGCCAAAGCCACTGCATCATGGTCGGAGGAAGACCTTGGGATTGACTCCACGCTACACCCCGCTATCCTCGATACTGCGCTCCAAGCAGGAATTTCGACTTTTGTGTCTACTGCCGAGAACTCGATGGTCAGTTCCTATCTACCTGTCGGCATCAAGAGGGTTGTGATCAGCCCGAACATTTGCTTACAGAGTCCCGATGGGTCGACCGATATTGAGATTGAGGCTTATATGACTGGTCCCACTCAAGGCCAATCAAGAAAAATTGATATCAATGTACGCGCCAACATTGAATCTCTGGGCAGTTTGTGCGAAGTCCAATTGGAGGGTGTCAGTTTCCAGGCCATTTCCGAGCCGCAACCCTCAGACGATCGGAATATTTTGGCCAAGACTGTCTGGGGTCTTGATGTGGGATACGGTCTCGTTGGTCCGGGAATCAAGGTTCAAGAGAAGACACCAGTGTTTACTCCCGAAGAGTACGAGCGCATCGCATTGTTCTATATGCAGTCCCTTGGCCGTTCGGTTGATGCAGATCGCCTGGCCCAATTGAAACCTCACCATCAGGAGTTAATCGGCTACATTCACAGAGTTGTTCAGGGTATTGAGGCAGCCGATCATCCTGTTTGGTCGAAAGATTGGTTGAATGACGATTCGGAGGTCATCAGTAATCTTGAAAGTCGTGACCCGACCGACGTTGATATGATTTTGCTGAAGTCGAGCGGAGAAAAGACTCTTGCTCTTCTGAATCAGAATGCCGAATCGGATGATGCATTCTTTGAAGGATTGGCAGGTTCCTTCCACCAGAAGAGCAGCCTCGTATACACGTGCAACCAGTACATGGCACAGTTGGCGCATCAAATAACCCACAAGTTTCCAAGAAGCAATATTCTCCAGATAAGTGGCGCTGTCAGCTCTGCAGCTTCGGTCATTTTGGATGCAATTGGCGATGCGTACGACTCCTACACCTGCTCTGGCTCTTCAGAAGCCATAGTTGAAGGATTGAGAGACGCGCCGGTACCAGCCGACTCGTCCAAATTGAACTTCAAGGTGTTTGATGTTCTGACCGATGCGACCTCGCAAGGAATGAAGGCTGGATCTTACGATGTTATTATCGCAATAGATGTTTTGCGAGCGAGCCATAACCTATCCGATACAATCCAGAACATCCGAGATTTGCTGCGTCCTGGGGGCTTCTTAATTGCCATGGAGCTCACAGGTTCATCACTTCAGTCGACTGCGATCATGGGAGGGCTGGAGGGCTGGTGGTCTGGCGTGCAAGCTCGAGGAGCGGTACATCCTAGCATCAGTACCGGAGAATGGGATAGGCTCCTCTACAGAAATGGCTTCTCGGGTTTGGACTGCGCTTTCGAAGACCAGCCTGAAACCAGTACGCATGGCTTCTCAGTCTTCTCCGCCCAAGCCACCGACGACCGGTTGGATGTCTTGCGAGATCCCCTGTCATCCATACACATGATCGCACCAACGCCAGTAGTTCTTATTGGAGGTGAAACCTGCCAAGTTTCTATGCTGTCACGCAGTGTAGAAAGGATTTTACGCAATTGGGCATCGGATGTTCAAATCTACAACTGTTTCGACGTGGTTGACTGGACCCAAATCCGTCCAGGATCCTCTGTAATCAGCCTGCAGGATTTGGACAGGCCACTGTTTTCTTCACCGCCATCTGAAAATGAGCTTCAAAATCTCAAAATGGTGCTAGAAGCCGCACAAAACATGCTGTGGGTAACATCGGGTCGACTGATGGACGACCCGTACGCGAACATCATGATTGGCATTGGGCGTTCACTCAGACTGGAATTTCCGGATATTAATCTCCACTTTCTAGATTTTGATGAAAAAGAAGGATGGGATGCTCAGGTCCTATTGAGGCAATTTCTACGGCTCATATTTGCATCTTCCCTTGACAAAACTCAAGAGATACTCTGGGCAGATGAGCCAGAAGTCGTCATCAAGGATTCCAACATGATGGTGGCACGAGTTGTGCCAGACCAGGTGTCCAACGAAGTCTACAACGCTAACCGTCGCCGGCTCTTCAGGCTTGTTGACCCGACTGTGCCGATTGAGATCGCCAGAGAGCCTAGCTCATCACAATCAATCCTTGCCTGCAGTCGTCCTATGGAGTATGTAGAGGGTCACGTACCTGTCCAAGTCAGCCTTTCTATTGATATGCATGGTGATGGTGGGGCCTCTTACTTTCTCTGTTACGGCCGTATGAAGAATGGGAGCGAGAAATCAGTGATGACGCTTTCAAAAACCAGCTCCTCCATCGTCACTGCCCCCGAGGGCTCTGCTTCAATTTTGGAGGATTGTGATGCCGAGGCTCTAGCCAGCGTGGCAAAGCTTTTGGTCGCATCACAAGTGATTTGCGGCATGGCGACTCACGGCATATCTCTTGTATGCGGCGCTGATGAGGATTTGGCCAACATGATAAGTAAAATGGCGCAGGAATCCGGGCGCAGAGTGTCGTTTATCTGCATCAGCAAGAACTTCCAAAGCGAACGCCCTGGATGGGTTTACATCCACCCTAATAGTTCTGTTAGGGTTATACAAAGAACTCTTCCTCCCGACTCAACCACTTTATATAGCCTGTCCAAGAAGGAGGCAAATTTCTTGAGGCCATGCCTGCCAGAAGGCTGCACGGTCCAGACGTTTGATGCTGACACCCTGACACAGAATGCGGTTGAAGAGGCCGCAAAGGTCTACCAGTCATGCCGAGGATCATGGAGCTTGGTCTCCAAGCCCACCATCGTCAGTGTTCCTGCTATTGTTGAAAACAAAACATCGGACCTGGGACATTTCTCTGTCGTGACAGATTGGACACGACACGGCTCAGTAAGTGCCATTGTTCGTGGCCTCGAACCCCGATCGCTGTTGTCTCCCAACAAGACATACCTCTTGGTCGGAATGGCAAGTGAATTAGGTCAGTCTCTGACCTACTTCATGGTTCGTGGCGGAGCTCGCCATATTGTGTTATCCAGCCGAAACCCTAAACAGAATCAAAGATGGGTTCACAACCTCCGGGAAACCGGAATTAATCTTCACCTCGTAAAGATGGATGTCACAGACCGTTCGCAGGTCCGAGAGACCGTCAGTGAGCTACGCCGTACTATGCCAGAGATTGGCGGCGTGGCGAACGCAGCTTTGGTCCTAGAGCCGGGCGTTTTCACTAATCTTTCGGCCGAAAGCATCTCGAAACAGCTCAAGCCCAAGGTATATGGTGCGGCTCACCTCGACGATGAGTTCAAGACCGTCAAGCTAGACTTCTTTTTAGCTTTTGGCTCGCTCTTAACTGTGGTCGGCAATGCTGGCCAGGCAATCTACCACGCTGGAAATACCTTCATGATGAGCCTGGTAAATCAACGAAGGCGAAGAGGCTTGGCCGCTTCCATTCTTAACTTTGGGATGCTGGTTGACGTTGGCTATGTTGCCAGATCAGACCGTGCAGGTGGCTCCAACGTTGAGGATTGGCTGCGATCACATGTCTCCACGGCCCTGTCTGAAGAAGACTTTCACCATGTAATTCTCCAAGGAATTGCACAGGGCCATCCCGAATCTGCAAGTGGCGAGGTTATCATGGGTTTGGAAATTTACCACGATAAAGGGAAAGGGCCCAGGCCTCGATGGACTGAAACAGCCCTCTTCTCTCATATGGTGCGCGCCCACAAGGTCTCTGGAGATGAAAAGCCCGACAACGCTCCCTCTCCAGCTCAACGGTGGCAGAAAGCTCTTGAAAATTCCGGAACTGTTGATGAAGCAATCCCACCAATCACCGAGTTGTTGTCAAGAAAGATTGAGTCAATGATCCATCTATCATTGCACTCGATTCATCCCGATGAGCCCCTGTCAAATCTTGGAATCGACTCCATCAACGCCATTGAGATACGAAAATGGCTTCGAGAGAAGCTAAATGTGGATGTTTCTATGCTGAAGATCCTTGGCCGGGATTCATCTTCATCGATCATTCGTACTGTGGCAGGACAGTATCTTGCCAAACAACCAACACACAAGAACGCGCACCAGAACAATGAGTTTGATGCTAAAGCGCCACTAGTGACTAAAGAACAAACGGTCGAAACGAAATTAAATGATAAAAAACGACTGGAAGTCTTGACTGAGTCTAGTAACACTCCTGATCTCCACGAGGTTAATTCGTCTCCAATTTCATCCACATCAACATCCCCAAAATCGGGAGTAATGACTCCACAATCAGAACTTAAGGAGGAGCTCATCCGTTCAGAGCGCTTGTCATACGCTCAGGCAGGGTTCTACTATTTGAACACACTTTCCGAGAGCCGTACATCGTGGAATGTCACAGCGAAGTACAGGATCAATGGCGCGTTAAGTGTTAACAGATTTATCGACGCATTTGATAAGGTTACGCGTCGTTGGGACGCATTAAACACCCGTTTCTTCGCAACATCCGGCACGTCTGAAGTTTTACAGCACGTTATCAACAATAACAAATCCAGACTGACTTATCTTCAGTCCAGTCAGAATACTGTCGAAACGAATGTGGACAAGGCGTTTGACGAAATTGCCGCACATGAATACTCCCTCGCGACTGGCGACACCTTTCGAGCCACGCTTATCAGTCATCACGCACAGAATCATACTCTGATATTGGGCTTCCATAATATTGCTTTTGATGTGGCTTCTGTGGGATACATCTTCGCCGATATCGACCGCGCTTATCGACTCAAGTCGTTTTCTGAAAGCCCGACGTCATACTTGGACTTTTGTCGACAGAAAAGGGACGACATCGTGTCCGGCAAATTCGACAAGAGTATAGATTACTGGAAAAGCGTCCTAGACCCCATTCCTGAAACTCTTCCTTTGCTTCCATTTGCAAAAGTGAAGAGCAGACAGAACCGTCGCGCATACGGTCATCATCTCATGGAAAGGGAGATTAGCGGGCAACTCGTGCAGCGGGTTACGGAAATCAGTCAAGCTCACGGCGTTACCTTAATGCAATTTTACCTCGCCGCCATACAAGTCTTCCTCTGCCGTTTACTGGATATTGACGATGTTTGCATCGGCATCATATATATGGGGCGTGATTCAACGTCCAAGTACAGTAAGACGGTTGGTCATGCGGCAAACATACTGCCAATTCGCTTCAAGGGAGGTTTGAGCAAGTCATTCCCGGAAATATTGCAAAATACATCCGATACGGTACTCAGCAGTCTCGACCATGCTGATGTCCCGTTTGCTCTCATTCTGGAGAAGATACAAGCTGCTAGAAGTGATGGAGATCTGCCCCTCATCCAGGTAGCCTACGATTATAGAGTTCATGATGGTGCGATGACCGAAGTGGGAGGTTGCTCCGTGGTGACTGAGGAAACGAAGTATACAACCCTATACGACCTCACCATTGATGTGGTGCAGTCTACGTCCCAATGCCACGTTATCAATATTCGATGCAGCGATGACTTCTATTCACCTTCGACGACCGAATTTATCGCCGAAACCTATATCAGTGTCCTCGAGTCTCTGATCAGCGACCCCTCAGCCTTCGTCAAGAATGTGACACTCTTTAGTGACACCCAACTGCAACAAGCCTTGACTGCAGCACATGGCCCTGATATCCAGCATCAATGGCCCACCTCGCTGGCAGAGAGATTTGAGCAGGTCTCTGCAAACTTTCCCGATTCCATCGCGGTGAAAGATGGTGGCGAAGCCGTAACTTATCGTCAACTGAGACAAAAGATGGGCCTTTTTGCAAAGGTTCTGCTCGATGCAGACCTCAAACCTGGATCCCGGGTCGCGGTCCTCTGCAAGCCAAGCACCGACCTCTATGCAACAATGCTGGCAATATATTACATTGGAGCTGTTTTTGTTCCGTTAGACTTAAGCGTCCCAGCCACTAGACGCAATGACATGATGAAAGCATGCATGCCTGCGTTACTAGTCTTCCATGCAGCGACTTCCGAGGTTGCAGCCACTGAGCATGGTCATATAAAATCCCTTGACATCAGCAAGAAAGCTCAGGCTTATCCGCAAAATGCTCCTGTTCCTCAGCGCACTCCTTCAGATCCAGGGTCAGACAGCCACATTCTGTTCACAAGTGGTTCTACTGGAGTACCCAAGGGCATCAGACTTCATCAAAGAGGGGTCATGAATTATGCCTCTTATACTAGCAAGGCGTACGGGTTTGGACAAATCAAGGTCCTGCAGCAAACATCCATCGGTTTCGACATGGCCTTTGCACAAATATATAACGCCTTCACCAATGGAGGGACACTTGTGGTTGCTCCGATAGAAGCCCGAGGGGATCCTGAAGTGTTGTCACGGCTTATTCTCAATGAGAAAATCGAGTTCACATTCTGTACTCCATCTGAATATGTGCTACTTTTTGCCTATGCTAGGGAAACCTTAGAGCGATGTTATTCATGGCGTTATGCCCACACGGGGGGAGAAGCACTGCCTGAACACCTGATTCACTCCGTGCGAAACTTGGGGCTTCCTAACTTGATGCTGATTAACGCATATGGACCTGCTGAAGCTCTGATTGTCACAGACCGGGATGTGCTACAGGAGACCAATGACATCCATGGACATCAGAACGATTTTAGATCGATTGGCCGTGCTTTATCGAACACGTCGATTTATATTACTAGCGAAGTTGATGGAAGGTTGCTGCCTCTTGGTATGCCAGGCGAGATTTGCATCGGCGGCGCCTGTGTTGCCAATGGCTATCTTGACAACAATTTAAGCAGGGAGAAGTTTGTCCACAACCCATTTGCCACAGCGAAGTATATTGACCAAGGGTTCAACATAATGTACAAGTCTGGGGACAGGGGCATTCTACAGGCGGATGGCGCCATCATCTTCTTGGGCCGAGCACATGCTGGTAATGCTGTTGTCAAGCTCCGGGGTCTACGTATCGACCTCAACGAGGTTTCCGGAGAAATTTTGAGACAAGCCCCAGAACACCTTTCAGATGCGGCTGTGACGATGCGTGGCGATCCCGCATTCCTTGTATCTCACGTGGTGTTCAAATCTGGAAAACATTTGGAGCACAGGCAACTCACTACCCTTATGCAGCAACTCAATCTTCCACGTTACATGATTCCATCCGCAATTGTGCCGCTGGATCGTCTCCCAGCAACGACAAACGGAAAGCTGGATACTGCAGCTCTGGAACGCTTGCCGCTACCCGCAGCTTCTGGACAACAAAAGGATCAGCAAGAGCTTACAGAAACGGAAATGAAGCTACGCGACATTTGGATCGATATTGTTGGAGCGGTTGCAGAAACAACTGAGATCGGCCCAGACTCCTCATTCTTCACACTGGGCGGAAACTCATTCCTTCTGGTCCATTTGCAACACCGTATTAGTAACAATATTGGTATTAGAATTCCTCTTAGTTACTTGACCGAGAATCACACCTTGAGGGACATGGCTTTGATTATGAAGAAATCCGATACGAGCTAGGTTCAAGTTTCCAGGTTAGATTTTAGGCAAGGTTTTATTTGCATTTAGTCAAAATAGCAACGTATAGTTTGAAACCCGTTTTCCAAGCTTGTGACTGCGTCGCGTTGCATGACATCTAAAATAAGATTGCCCCATTATGTATTAGTTTTACTGTCTCATTGCGAGCCATGTTTAAAATCGGGGTTAATTAAAGGGCTAGTTGAGAACTTATAATGGGGCTGCAATATTGCACTGGGGGCATTGGTTTCATCTTCTTTATTTCCTCCGTCAGCCCTCGATTGTATGCCTTAGACGTTACCGCCTAGATACTTTCATCCACAGACTTTATGGCTTGGGTGTCCTTTATGAACAAACTAAATGCATGCTGTAGTATTGCTAATTCATAAATTCCACATAATTCGCATCAGACAGGCTATGGCGTTAGCGTGTGCATCTAGATATAGCCCAGACAGGCGCGGAACCCGAGCTTCTGAAATATCGCATCAGGGGGATTAGGACATATTGGTATATGGGAAACCAAAAACTATGGGTTTGGAAATGCAAGAGATATTTTGCCTTGCAGTGCCAACCGATCTGTCTCCTTTTCCTTGAGTATCGAGCGTATTCTTGCCTCTACAAGTGATCAACATAGCCCTTCACTATTCCAGTGATTCCTGGACAATCTCCTAGAGTGTCATAAAGCTCCAAACGGGTCACGGCCAGGGGCTCCAGCCAAATAGATCAGACAAGCTAGAGTGTACATCTCTTACCACCTAATGTGGGTGGTCATGAAAGTTATTTCAGTACAGGTGGCAATGTTGTATTGATCAGCGGCATTACTGCATTTGTCAATACTACTGCCTTAGTACAAAATTTCATTGGGTTATGCTTAGCGATTTTATGTATTGACTTGTACCCAATGTGATGCGGGGCAAGGTACATGTTGGAGCTTTATGACACTCTAGGAGATAGTAAAAGAGAAGTATATTATTGCTGTCCCGTCCCACCACTACGACCTTAGTCCACAGTTTATAATCACCATATTCCCCATCTAGCCGTTTCTACCACGTCACAATATAATGAGGATGGCAGAATATGGAACCATGGGAGCCTGAGACAATGTTCACCACCGAATAATGAGCCTCAGTCAGAATTTTGTACGCGTGTAGATGCTCCAAACTAGTGCCTTGTGCACGTGAGCTCTAAATTGAGGCCCAAGAGCCAACATACTACATTGCAGGACTCGGGCTCAATTGTGGGTTCGGTGTGTCGCCGCTCGGCACATCTTAGCACTAGTTTTACTAGGAACGCGGCAAGACTTTGGTCTGTGATGTCGATCACTTGCACCACCTCTGTTTAGTTCCGAAGGTCTGAGGTGGGAAGCACATTACCGTATTATCTCGCAAAATCCGGCCATGGAGTGTATCAGTTTTTTGCTTTTTCCCCCGCGTTTTGGCTTCTGATTACGACTTTGATTGGCTCTTTTTAGGCGAGATAATACGGTATTCAAGACATGTCGGTGTGCGAGTCGGAGTGATTCTACATCCAAGACATGCATGGTCCGGTCATTGAAGAGGATCGGTGGATTCCGAATGACCCTACAGTGATTCGGCCCGACTCATAAAAAACGTGCTGCCAGTTTAACAGAATCGGTAGGTACCTGAAGTATTTTTTTATGTATGAAGTAACTACTTCATAAATTAAAATTTCACAAGGACATCGCACACTTGCCATCAAGACAGATTCTGGCAGTACTGAGGGGGAAGGCACATTCGAATAAATGCTATTTTGGAAGTGTGGGGAGGTTAATTAGTGTCCAGTTTAACATGTTACTCGATCACTGGGCCTAAATTTCGCAATTATATACATAGATAGAATTAAATTTATAGCGCTGAATCCAAAACATAGCTGATAATGAAAGCTTTATTAATTCTAGTACTGAATTGAAAAATATCACCACCGATGCAGTCAGCTTCAAGGATAATGTGTGTAAACCGTAGACAATTACGGTTAATCAAGTGGTTTCGAACGAGTCAGAAATTATGAAGACTGGGATAATGGACTTTGAGAATTTTGGGACTGATTTGTTGAGGATTACTCGTGATGGAGACCAGTTTCAACAATTGTGACGGTAGAGATCATGCTGGAGATAGTCGCTCCTACCGTAATTATTCGATATGATTTGGCTCTTGGCAGCGCAGTTTGGTGGACATATTACGAGGGACTAGGAAAGATTGATAAACATGCCGCAGTTTGATAAACCAAGAGTATTTAGTGTATCTGGGCTATGATTAATCGTGACACCAAATTATGGAACACACGATTAATAACTTGGGGCACGTGATTACTGCTGATCTTACCCTATACCGTCAATTTGTCCGCTAAAAGGAATTTGCACGACCACATAAATGAGCCGAGAAAATTATGCCACAAAGTATCATAGGTAGCAATTGCTATTCCAGAGGATTTTGGCAGTCACGTAGCCGAGAACAATGGCTCTGAGAAATTTGCGTTGTTAGTTTTGACCGGTATGATGCGTAGACTGACAAGTACAGGCTAACTGAACGTGGCCCTCTGTTGCTTACTATCACTAAGCAATCCCAAAAGTAGCGACACCTATGACAGTATGCCTCACAGTTTTCTACGTCTTGCATGTGATAGACCTACGATACACTTTTAATTACGGTTCTCCTTTGAAAGAGAACTCGGAATTTTTAGAGGTCCTTTTTTGGGATGACGAGTTGAAGTCAGCGCTAGACCCGAATCGTGGAGATCTTCATCTGACTAGCTTGGATGCATGATGGCTTGAGCGAATGCGAAAGAAGCTAGAGGCATCTGCTTCAAGCAAAAATTCGAGATGGGATCGAAGTACGTCAATGGCGGCACCTGCGTCATATGAGTGACGAGGACTGTCAGGGTGCTCTGAAGATTGCGGGATAAGCACGTCTTCAGCTTGCTCCACTTGGCCTTCTTGGCAGCAGCCGTTTTATGTCACAGCGTTGAGACCAAACAGGAAATGGCCGATAAAGGTTTTTGCAGGTCCGCGACAAACCCGTGCGACGACATGGGTCGATTGCTGACAGCATAAAATTAACCGGCTTCCTTGGCAAAGCCCAGCTCACCACGGGCTCATGCCGTGAGCACTGACTTCTCGTCCCTGTGATTGAGCAGTCGACGCGAACAGCGAGACGAGATGACATAGCCCCCCGTGGATTGGATGACGAATGCGATACAACTGCAATTATCCCATGCCATCATTGTTCGCGATGGCTGCAACACTGCGCCCCGCTGCGGGCTCGGTGGGTTCCGTTTCTTGCCACCATTGCGACCCTTGGCAGCTCAAGAGTGGCCGTTGTAGCCGTCAGCCCTGCGGCTGTGGCATCCGTTGGTTGGGCCACTTTGATCTGTTTGCTGCCCGCGCAAGCATCCACTCTCGGGCAAAGGCCCCCATCCGGAACAACTTGACCAGGGTCTCGCTTCGGCAACAACGAATGAAAAGTCTCGAGGATCCTAAAAATTCTATAAGCATAAACAAATTAGGCAGTGGCACTCCACTTGTCTTGAAAGTCCCCTGGAATGGAGAGATAAGATCAGGAGGGCTGCATGGCCCTGCAAGGCAGAGACATGGCTGGTTGCTGACATCGGCATGCTATAAAGCACCGCGGTGCCCACTTATCCTGACACGCAGCCGGTCGCTATCTTCCGAACTGCCCGCTGGTGAGACTCACTTTTGCATCATCGATCACCGCAAAACATCAAACAACGACTCCTGGCATCCAACCAAATAGCAAAATGATGCGATTCGCTCTGCTGTTGGCCCTCGCTAGCATGACGGCCGCAACCATGACGGGATTTTACGTTCAGAGAGGGGTATACGAAAGCACCGACAACCAAAAGGCCTTTGGCTTCTCCTGCAACTCGTTCCAGGTTTCATGCGGCGACTACTGCATGCCAAAGACAGCGCAGTGCTGCTCCACCGGCACCGGCTCCTACTGCCCCCCGGGGAGATACTGCGTCGATGGGGGGTGCTGTCCGGTGGGCGAGACATGCTCGGGCGGACCGACGCGCTGCGAGCTCGAGTTCGAACTGTACGGAAGCTCCTGCATACCAGAGGGAGCTGTCCTCTGCGAAGACGGCACCTATTGCGATCCGACCGAGACGTGCACAAACAGGGGGACGTGTGCGAACAACACCGACACGGCTTACATGCTGTTTCCGCGTAAATCGAGTGGGTCAAAAGGCTCAAGCGCGGGTGGCAGCAGCAGCGCCCCTAGCGTCACAACCCCTGTGAGCCCGATGCTCCTGGGAGTAGCCCTAGTCGCTGTACTATTCTTATGAGAGCGCCATGGCAATATGTAATAAAATTGTATTCGTATGAGGGGAAAAGCGATCGTTCTAGGCGGAAAGCCGAGTTGGTGTGGTAACACCATGATGATACTGTTTTAATAACAAAAGAATAAAAATAAAAAATAATGTTATAATAAACAACTGAATAATCCATCATCCTCAACAAGTACTCGTTGAACCTTTGCATTTTCGAGGAGACCGCAACGGAATATGAGATGTTTGTTGGGTCTCATGAGGCTTCATCAACTCATCTCCCGGGCGTTCGGGATACGGCGATGGAGGCGATCTGTCCGATCCGATGACTTGAAGAATCAGCATGAGAAACGATCTGGCTGGTGTGTCTTTGGTTAGGGCTTACTTACAACTTTATTTTTATGCTAAGATATAGCTTGTGCTAGTACGATGTGGCGTTCGGTTGAGTGGAGAGCCTGAAACACGGCGAAATCTGTAAGCATGAGCTCCGGAACTTTGCGGAGAGGCGGGTTTTGTGATTACTTGAATACGAGGCGAGGTGGCATATTTAAGCGGGAGCTTAAGACCGACCCGCTCCTCTTCGTATTAAAAACAATTAAGCTCGGTTTGGGATATTACCGTCCCAGTTTACTGTTCGTATAAGTGAATAGCTCACATAGGAGTTGGCAGATCTCCATAAACAAATTGATTCGAAGATATTATAAAAATCTAAATGCAGCATATGGCCTGAATCGATGGGTCTTTGCAGGTTGGAAAACAATTAGTAATCACCATCAATTGTTACCCCGAGGCCTTGCTTTACTTCAACCCATACGTCCCAGCATCAATACCATAGATTATTGCCATGATGTAGCAGTTCTCTTGCTGTGGTAGTGCTATCGATTAAGCTTCTACAAGCCCTTGGACTCGTTGGCTTGGAGCGAACACTTTCGTTAAACATACTCGTAGCAGAGGAATCCCGACTGAGTATCCATAACATCCTTGATGATCTTGTCAGGCAGCACGTTGAGTAAGCTCAAAACGTGCTCCAGAGTTGTTGTATTACCGGGGTCTCCGTAATTGCCAATTGCCGCACGCTTATCGACGGGGATCACTGGCGACACAGGTTTGACGTTCGGGCCATCAATGTCATACAGGCGAGAGGTCAGATTGACATTTTGCCAATCCCACCATACCTTATCAATATACGCATGGTGGAGGTAGAACAGAGGATCTCCAGGACTCGAAATAGGGTTCAACATCTGGAGCTAGCGTTAGACAATCTTGCGCGCAAGGTAGAGATGGGGTACGGTTCTTTACGCACCTCGCCACCGACGCCGCTATGACCGCCAGAATGAGGAAAGAATTCTATGCAATCATAGGCTTGAAGATAGTTGTCAAACTTGTTGCAGTGCTCCAACCAGGTTATGTTGGAGGCAGTGCTGGAAAGGTCGTCAATGGCGCGGCTGAGACAGTGCTCTGTGTTGTTGCGGCCAGGTCCAATGATGAGAGTGTAGTTGGCAAACGGACCATCCACGACACACGAATCGGATGCTCTTCCGTTGCCGCCGAAACCGTATGTCGGGTCAAACAAAGAAGAGTTGATAAATTTTCCAGCATCCCGAACTTCATCCCAGTAGCTATGTCATGGTTAAAATGTTATCCACGATAGCTTGAGGGTTTTCTCTTCTCACGGTTGAGTTCCAGTATAGCCACACTCTGTCTGCAACAAGTACTCGTGTGCCCATGTCATGTAGCGGTGATACGGGAGGAAAGCGCCCTGATTGAAGAGCCCCGTCAGCAAATCGTTTCAGAAAAGAAGACAGACTTTTCAGGGCATGGATTACCACTTCATGGATATAATCTGCTTGGAGCTGATGCTGCTCCTGGAGGCCTTGAAATAGTGTTTTTGTCATT
Organism: Calonectria honghensis; assembly: GCA_013403855.1. Lineage (NCBI taxonomy): Eukaryota > Fungi > Ascomycota > Sordariomycetes > Hypocreales > Nectriaceae > Calonectria > Calonectria honghensis. The sequence goes on from VTGB01000049.1 coordinate 329,410, forward strand.
GGCAGCATATCATTCTTGTACTCCAACTTCATGAGACAGAGCTCTGCGTCAAGGTAAGCCGTTTTTTCTTCGTTCGTCAATGTATGCCTAAAGAATGCCAAAGGTTAATAAAGAGTTCACGACGTCTTCGTTGCTGTCTAAATATCGGCATGTGTTTGTCGGGGTGAGATACCATGCTTTGCGCTGTGCAGGTTGTTCGCACGTATTTTGTACTGCTTGTATCTGAATGGTACCTGGTAGACAACTGACGTGAGCTGAAAATGCCAGAAAAGGCACGATAAACTCGGGCTTCCAGATCATGATAAATCAGATTCGTTATTTCACTCTCGGTATGGCGATCTGTGTTGGTTGCTGTTGAGAGCAGCCAACCAGACCCTTGAGCCACAGCCTCTTATTTAAAGATTCGGATGGTTTTGACATACAAGAGAGCATCGCGTGAGCAGGGTTCGCTGCGGGGACTGGGCAGAGGCTTATTGCTGCGGACGGTTTCGCTTGACTAAAATTGACATTAAGCTCATGGCAACGCGGAAATGTTTTTTGGGCATGGATCCTCTGAAGTTCGTAAACCCACTTAGACACGTTTCGCTACGCCGAGCGAGCACGGACGAGATGGGTAACAGATCTGTCAAAACTTGCGGAAAAGTCGCCCGTGCGCTGCCCTTCTCATTACCGAAACCTTGTTCGTAGTTAACGTCCAGTTTCACACCTCGTATACTTATCCACTAGACTGACTAAGCGGCGAGATCTCCTCTCTGAGATTGTTGTCCAATTTTTGAAGGAGATGCAGAGTAAGCTCCCGTTGATGAAAGCATAAATGGTAAGGTTAAAGTCCTGATGTGCAGATGCCCCACAAAGGCAGTGTATAAATACGAGTATATGCATCCTTCTTTTCTTGTTTACAATCACCTCGTGTATTATCATTGATCATTAATAACTTCTCGCAGCTACCGCTGAAGGTAAGACTGATCAGGGTTGCCAAAAGGTCATGGCTCTGCTTGCCTACCGTGAACCTGTCGTGAAGCTGCTCTAAGGGATAATTCCGAACAATCTCCTGTTACCAGCAACCTCCTACATCCACTAGGCTAGGTCGGTGTGAATATTCTTGTAACTTCCTTCTCCCTCTCTTTGGCTCACAAAAGTCCATTGCATAATATTTCTTGAATTGGAGTTGAAATTCTTCGCTTCGATATTGAGTCGGCTGCAGTAATTTTATTTCCAGCTCGCTAGTTGATGAAGACATTGTGGTAGTCCAAGTGGAATGTGGGATAACCAGCTAGTTCAAAGAATTGGTGTATACTTTCGGACGACCACGGTCCGAGATTGAGTTTGGGGCCGAATTCTCTATAGAGAGGGAAAATGAAGTCGAAGAAAAATTGGGAAATTTTCAGGCCTTTCAATTTATCTGCCACGTCAACAATGCTCTTGATTGGGGGTGGTGCATCCCCAGGTCCGCATGAAGCTATCTCGTGGGCCCCAGCTAGTTGTTGGGGGCTGTTGGGCCGCTGCCTGGCTTTGTTTGGGATGGGCACCGTCCATGTGCCAACGTAGTTCTCCTATTACTTTGGTCTCGTACCTGCCTCTTCAACAATGTTTCTCCACTGCCCTCAACGAATTGGCTTGGGATCCAATCATGCCGTCGGTCTACAGTTACATTTGGTTTATGGAGTCAAGGAATTCAACTCAATAAAAAACGTAGTACGATCAAATGAACCAAGGCATAAACCCCATTCTATTGCCCTTTTCTTGATTTTATGCTTGTGCTTGGAAATCCGAGGCGGTATAGATGACCCAAGACTTTCTCAACTACGATGGTGGTTGCCTGCATCCGTGGACCGCGTCTCGTGAGAGCATGCTTCTGCGGCGTCCTACTCGCCCACCACCTGATACGGAACCGGCGCATCGTGCACGACTGAAAATTATTTTGCACACGAGTAGAAACGAGTTGGCATTGCGATGTGAATCTCATCGTAACGTTTCCGTACCGTGAAAGCTTTGACATTCTCGTGAAGCGCCGAGTGGACGTGGTTCCAAGTAGGTTATTTTAGCAAACTTTATCTGATTAGAAGATAGTATTCCTTGCATATGTGATTATTTCGATCTCCTATCAACTAGGAGCACTCCGTAGTATTATTGTATAGATGATAATTATTTTACAACCCAATTCAATGAACTGCAGGCCAGGATGTTTTCTCAATGATTGGATAATCGGGACCCATTTTACCCCACCTTGCCAAGAGAGCCTTGGGTACTCGAGCGCCAAGCGATCGGCGACAAGGCTGACGCTGATGACATGGCCCCGCCATCAACTTTGGTTGCGCAGGTGCAGAGACGACGCCAGGCCAGCGATGGACCCTCTCTCCATCACAACCGGTTGCGACAGCCTCGTCAGCACCATCGGATCCGTCTCGGTCTCCCTCCACGCCTTTGTGCGCACCTGTCGCGAGGCCCGCAGCGACCTCGACCGCGTCTCGCGCGAGCTGCACTCGCTCCGAACCGTCCTCGAGCTGATCCAGGAAGACGCAGCCGACCAAGGGAAGCCGTTCCCGCCGACCCTGGCGCACCATGTCTCGGGAATCGTGACCAACTGCACGTCCGTCGTCCAGGAGGTGCAGACCTGCATCACAAAGTACGGCGATGGCCGCCGGGTCACCAAGATGTCCTGGACCTTGACTGGCCAAGGGGACATGGAGAAGCTGCGGTCGAGCCTGGAAGCGCATAAATCAGCCCTCGAACTGGCCTTGGATATGCTAGCCCTGTTAGCTGCACGTTCCGGCGCGGTCTGGACCGAAGCTGACTTGGCAATAGCGCCTTGACGAAAGAGATAAAAAACGACACCACCGAGATTCGAAACGACACGGCCGCCATCAAAGACGATACTGCCCAGATTTTGCAAGAGATTGCCCGCCTCCAAGCACGATTGCCAAATAATGCTGGAACGTCCAACGATTTCTTATTGCAAAAGTATCTCGAGGAAATGACTACATATACCGAGCAGGAACTGGACGCAACTTTGTCGGGCGACGAGGAGAATTCGCGAAATTCCAGAGACTTGTCATATATCAAGGAGTACGAGGAGACTGTGCCTTCGCCAAGGGAGGATGCGTGGGAGATTCCAGCGGACCACTCGTCTGACAATAATCCCCCAGTAGCTCCCTCTCCCCTGGCCAAGATTTCTTTGACCATGGCACAGCACACATACCCGAGCCCACCAAGACGCCCTGTAGCTCCAAGCCCAAGTTTGAGTGAGTACCATGCTTTAAAATTCAACTTTGCCCCGGAATTGCGCTCATCTTCGTCTCCAGTTCCAAACCAGGCCACCCCTCGGATCTTGAACTACTCTGTGCCACATGGGCAGACGTCTAGGCCGAGGAGGCCTTCCCCAGGACGACCCTCTCACTCTATTCCTTACACTGCGGCCCGACAAGAATCTCAAGTAATAGGTGGGGTGTCAGGACGGCAATCTGGCGAGACAGAACAAAGTGAGAACGGTGTGCGTTTCAGGGAAGTCACTCCCTTTCAATCGTACATGGGTAACCTCGTTATTGATTGCCCGATACCTGATAGCGTATTGGAGACCATACCGCATGGCCCGCGGGACGAGTTCACTCATTGGCGGTTCACGGCCGTTACGTGCCCACCGGAAGAATTTACGCAGAGAAACTACGTCCTGCGCAACCGCCTTTTCGCCAAGCCACGAGACATCAAGATTGTGCTATTCTTTCTCCTGGATTCAGTTGAGACATCACAAGACTTTACTGGCCGATGGCACCTCATCGCTTCGGCTTTAAATAAGCTCCGGGCCAGAACCAATGGCACAAGCGACGTAGATGTATGGAAGAGAGTCGTGGTTTACCTCCACAGCCCAGACAGATGGGAGCGCTTGCACCCAGATGTCGTGCAGGTGTTGGAGATGATGCTAATCAAGCCGAGGCTGGACACTGTTGTCAATATTTTGGATGGTGAAACTCTAGAGCCTCCTTACTCGGAGGATTCCACAACGTTGAAAGGGAGAAATGTATATGGCATTGTCCGCGAGGTATGTTGAATGATGCACCGCGCTCAAACAAGCAACCCCACCAAGCGCCTCGATGAACCAAAAAAAATCTGACCGGTGCCGTGGGAACGAGAAATAGTATACTACTCAAGTCCGTCCTCGTTCCGGCACCTTGAACGAGGAGCAGGGCGACCTCCGAAAGGAATGCCCAGTCCAGACCATCGCGACGTCACTAAATATTCATCCAACGACTTATCACTCAAACACCCCCCGCCACTGGGTGAACGGCATCGGAAAAGCTCTGATGCCTGGGCTTTTGATTGACATGACGTCCATGGCCGACGTGCAACACGCCAGTCCAGAGTTCCTGTCCCAGGCATGGTTCAACGAGGTTCCTCAGAAAGCCCATGGCGGCAGCTTCAACGACACGTTCAAGACTATATCTTTGGGTGAGCTAAACAAAAAGCCCAAGTCTTTGCGGAGCAGCGTCTCCAAGTTCGCAAGGAACCTGCTCTCGTAATATCAATATTGGAAGTTTGTATCCACAACATGAAATTCGAAATACTACTCCAGAGACTGTACATAGTGGAATGCATAGCGTATTTATGGAAGAGAAACAAATTTATCTGGGTCGTGTTCTTCTTTGACTCGACCTGAAGCTGGCGTTTTATTGTGGGGATTTTTGCATAGTGTAAGGAGATGGCTTGATTGGCCGTCAATTAGTTTTTGAAATGATAGAACGTTTGTATATTTGGAGAAATGACTGAGAGCAGACGTCAACATAACGACCAATGGCCAATCGATTATCCTGTATTGGTCTGTTCAGACTTAGCCAATGTTGGCTACATATGAGATTCCCTTTCGCATGAAAGTATTTTTGAGCAACAAGTTTAGAAATTAAGGTATTTATATAAGTCAACTAGCTTTGCTTGTGTGCGAATCGAATAACCTTTTGCCCGTCGAGGATGCCTTATCCACCCAAAGAAAAACCCCGTTCAACACCTACACGTAGATGTAACAAAGGGGTGTGTTGCCAAGGGTATCAAGAGTCTTGGCAATCTCAATCGAAGGTCCGTTGACGCCCATGTTCAAGAGGTCGGTCTTGAGAGCATCCCGGCTCGGCGGGACGTTTCCGAGCGTAAGGGTTCCGTAAATGTCCTTGGCCACGCTGGGGTGCAGCGCCTGCCAGATCCAGTAGACGTGATCCACCATGGCGTGGTGGAGGTAAAACATGGGGTCGTTGGGCGACGAGTACAGGTCCGCAGAGTCGCCGCCCATGGTGAGGTGGCCGGCCGCGTGCATGCCGAGGAACTGGTCGAGGAAGCGACCCGTCAGCTCGCTCTGGAAGGCCTTGATGGTGCCCGAGGCATCGCCAACGGTAATGTTCAGGAGGTTGGTAGACGTCATCCAGGTGTCAACGGCATACTTGCTGAGATCGCGCCGGCGGCAGCGAGGGTTTGGACCCAGCGGACCGGTGGGGCTCGGGGTCATGCCGTCCATTGCTGGGTTGACGGGCCCAAGATGGGCTTGGATGCTGCCCGAGAGTTAGCCACTCTGCAACCGCCTTGCCGCTGCGGAGCCGCCATTCAACCAAGGCCCACACTTACTCGACAAACGGCCCGTCCTTGATACAGCCGCCACCATTGCCAGGGGGGATGGGGACGTTTCTAACACCAGCCAGGGTGCCGTTGTGGGCAAAGAAGGCGCCGTCGCCGCCCAAGCTGGTTTCGCTCCCGTCAAAGACGGGCGAGTTGGCAAAGTCGGATCCGTCAAACCAGTTCCAGTACGGCTGGTAACCCTTGTAGCCGCACTCGTCTCGCAGCGCGGCCTCGTAGGTGTGGAGAAACCAGCGGTGCCAAGTCAGAAAGTTGCCCTTTGAGCCAAACTGGTTAGCAGCAGCAGCAGCAGCGGTGCCTTGGGAAGCGGCCATTGCAGACTCACCGTGACATGGATGTGTTGGGTTTGGTTGAGGTGAACGGCGATGAAGTCATCGTAGCGAGTGACAGCGCCGGGAGCAAACGAAGGATCTGCTATGGAGGGCGTCGTCATTAGACAGCGCACGGCAGAAATGTAGTTTAACCTTTCTTGCTTGGAAAGGTGCTTCCTGGGTCAAGAGTCAGGTATACTCCATGTTGAGCATTGGGAATCAACCTACCAGTCCCGGCGCACATATGCATGGGAGATGGAGCACTTGGTCGAATTTCCGTAACTGCCGTAAGCATCGCGCTTCAAAGCCTGGAGCGCTTGATTGTTGAGGTCTTGCATGTAATCGGCGGCAGTCTTCTGAGGGGCTGCCTGCACAGAGTGCAATGTTGCCGCCAAGCTAACGAGGGCTGTAAGTGGGATATGCATGGCGACGTTGGTGTACAAGTCCAGAGTTAGTTGTTGTTGCAGTACCAAAGGCTCATGAAACCCAATGCTGCTAATGTACTCATATTATAGCATTTTCATTTTATTTTTGTTTGTTTTTCTTTCTTTCTTCCACGAGCCGCGTGCTGCAGCAGACATGTGCAATGACGCAGGTGATGCGCGATGTGCAGTTGAATTGACTGTTTGTCTTACAATAGTTCTGGACCCCGCTTGCGCCACCAACTCGCCCTTTGGCTAAAGGTGTTGAAAGCCCGATCAAGACCACCTGTTGCTCTAGCGTTCGTTCGGTGACCGAAATGTTCCTTCCCAAAGCGCAGCGGCAGTAATTTAAGTGAATCGAAGCTGGTGAAAACTGGCGATAATTTTGCTTCCAATTGAAGCTTACCGTTAAGATTACCCAGCCCCAGCAGAAAGCATCTCACGACCGGGAGCGCCTCAACTGCCCTCTCACATGCTAGCGCTGACGCGATCAGGGGGCCGGCGCCTTGTCCAGCCTCTGCAACACAACACAACACAGTGGCCATGCGTTGCTTATTTTCAGGCTGTGGCCAACAAGCTGGGAGTTGGCAGCCCGAAACACCCAGTTCCGCGTAAAGTCTCCGAGGCGGAGGATGCTAGATGTCTAATCAGCTGTTTTGTTCCTATTCTTATTCTATTAAACTTTCTTGACCCCAAAAAAAACGGACAATCCGGGTGATGCGGCACAATGAAGTGGGGGTCGGGCCAAGCTTTCCAGTGGCACTCTTATCGGACTTGGCACGCAGTGGCGGGGAAGGATACGAGCAGTTTCAGCCTCTGCCACCTTGTCAGAGGCGTCTGTTGGCTCAAATTTAGTGCATCTGTAGGATTGCGGCTGGCCATGTATGAGCATAGGATTGGCGCATCCTGCGGGGCAGTATCCGGGAGTAACTCGGCAGTTACTCGAGAAGACCCTAGCGTTACATGGCTCTTTTGCCGCAAGCTCATCACGAATTCAGCGCGTCCTCAACTCCAACAGGGATACTGGGGTGCAACGACCCAAGAGCAGCAGTAAAGTATACATTGCATCCGTGCCAGGGAGGAGAATTGGCGTGGGGTTCAATTTGTGCAGCGAATAAGTGCAATTGATTCACCCATGACTCAGCAAATTAAAGGCCATGATAAATCAAGAAAGGTCTACAGCACTCTATACAGAGCCTCATTGAATTTTGAAGTTTTAGAACGATGGGGGTTACAAGTTGTGCAGGAACATTGGTTTGGGATATATCCCACACTGTGTCATGTTCTACTGGTTCCCGTCTTGGCTACCATCTACGCGACCCAGTTGAGCACCCAAGGACATGTGTATCCGCGTATGCGCGAAATTTAAATGTCGCTGACGCCCATGGTCCAATCATGTAACCTGTGCCCGTAGTATTTTAAGACGACGTGAGGCAGGGCAAGTGCTGATGCATTTGAGGTGTGGCTTGGGTGGCTGCATCGAATCGACCAAAAAGGCAGGAATCTGCCGCTCGATCTTTGGCAAATATCCGATTTTACCGACGAGGTGGCGCCATTGTTGGCCATGGCTCGTGAGCAATGTTTCTGCCGACGTGGCAGGCTTGTATTGGCTGTCAATCTACAAATGCAATGTTGTGTTGCTTTCTCGTCGATGCAGGCACAGCGTCCATCACTTGGGCTGCGATTGGCCAGTCGATCACCTTGCAGCAAGTTTTCGGATATCGGCTGTGGGGGTCACCAACTTGAATCAATCAGGGCTTCGAAAAGGAAATAGTGTTTGTTGATTCACTGCGTCCCTCTTGCTCGTTCTTTGGATGACTGAGGACCCACTTACTGGGATTCGGATTATAGTGCACTGGATTGTGGAGTGAATCGAAGCATCTTGTTCACCTTGAACAAGGAATTGCGCAACAGTACGCAACTCTACGGAAAATAATGAAGATATCAATTCCCGAAGAACCACGGTCTTGGCAATATCACCCTTGCTATTCTTTTCTTCGACTGAATGTCACCGGGCGTCACAGAACACGGCGAACATCAGGGTAATGACTAGACTGTATGATAAAATGGGTAGAGAAAGCTCTTGCTACGACTGATTAATGAACCACGAACAACCCATTACAGCCCAACAAATCCACCTTCATGCGAGTTTCATTCGTACTTTCGGATTACGCTTTCATACCTCAACTTCCCACGCCCGTAGTCTTCCTCCAACCGGTACGTTGACTCTCCGAGTTGTCCAACGCCCGGCCAAAACCGATAGTTGCCCATATTGATATCTGAAACAAAGTCAATGTGACCTGGGCCAGCTATCCGATTTCCATCCAAAGCAATATCATAACCGTAGTGCGCAGGTCGTGCGACCGATGGGTCAACACCCGTTGCAGCCGGGTTATCTGCATCTATGATATATAAGTTCTATTGCAGGCTGGACAAAAAGCAGAGACTTATTAAAGTTCACCACAAGCTCAAAGACTTTCTTGCCATCGTTTTGCCAAGAAGTCCATATGCATGTTTGCTCCACAACATGCGAAAGTTGGTTATGACGCGCAAAGAAAGCGTCGTCTATCATCCGATTTATCAATTGGTGAAGCGGGGGTTGGTTTTCGACTGGAGGCCCTATCCCCGTAGGAAAATGTACGCCGTCGATGTAACTCTTCGACCTACTTTAAGCGTTCTCCGCCGTCATCGGGTGTCCTTACTCCAGTAGGGTCCGAGACTGGTGCCATGTTGGATGCTAATGCAAGAGACTGACGGAGTGCGATATGGATAGTATTGGGCATCTAGAGTATTATATATACATAAAATGGACGGACTGCTGACCACCATCTGTGTGAGGACAGCAACGCATACTAAGTGGCGCTCTCAAAAGTGTAGTCACAGGACTGACTTCTGAAACATCTCATTGGATGTGGCTGGAGGTTATTCCACATTGTGTTTCGCACCTGCAGTCTACCAAGCAGCCTCGATACCGGAATTCTACCAAAAGTGTGTCGTTGCTGTCCACGAAGCAGAAGAAAAGGCACGATGGATTACCAAATCTATCGCTTTAATTGATGCTCTGCCTTAATATTTACGATTTCTATGATAAAAAATACATCAGTGCCTGCAGTGCTAGGTTATTTGATTATAATAACGAAGCAGCTGTTTAGAGTATAGTTTTATTAGGCTTCATTAGGTTTTTATTTATTTTGACGTTCTGAATTTCTTCGATGAATTCTGGTCAAGCTTATATACAATCGGGCCACGCATGCTCGCCGCAAACCGATGGGGAGTGAACCAAGGACATCGGCTTATATATTTTTGACATCTTACACCGCGCTGTTCTCCTCTATGATCAAAGACTGATGGTGTCTTTGCGTGCTGAGAATCTGAGAAAAGTTTTCATGACAGAGATCTGTAAAGGAGATGAAGGGTTCATCCTTGAAATCCGTAAAGATGCCGCCGAATTCATCAGACAGATCCCCGTTCTTATTGATGGGGTATTTCCACGCAGGCAGCCACATGCGGCCATCCACAATTCCGGGGTGAAGAGGAACTTCGTCGTCGATGGCTCTCTTTGCTACCCGGAGTAGAGGACGAACAAGTGGGTAAAACCACAAACTCTGGTATCTCTTGACAAACGCCTCTTTACTGCAGGTGTTGTGGTAGAAAGAGTAGATGATTTGCGTGCCGATATTGGTGCCAAAGCGCAAGCTCCGCACCCAATCTGCAGGCTTCATGTATAGCCGTTCACCTTCAGGAAGGCTAAAAAATGTCCTATTCATAGCTCGGTAGAGTAATGAAGGCATTTGTATCTTGAATGGTCTAATGTGCATACGACCTTCGTCATACGGGTCATTGACAAGGGATGCTGTTAGGTCATAGTTGTTGTACTTCAGGACGCGCATCCAAGGTTCGTTGTAGCATTGTGTTTGAGTGAAGGTAGAGTCAAAGTCGACAAAGATGTGATAATCGGTTGTGTCATTTGGCCCTTGTTTGCTCTTAGGAAGACGGAGATTCTTCAGCATGATATCGTCGGGGAATTCCATTGGATATACGCCACCGTTAAGATCAAGACTTCGCTGGTATTCCTGTCGGGCATACAGCGTGCTGATGTAAAATTGGTCCTTGTTGCGGCCAGGATTTGTCATGTCATAGGTGTCCTCAATAAGCTTCTGGGTATCGTCAATCAGCTTTCGAAAATCGCCCATCGGTGCAATCAGTGTTCCGGAGTTCAAATGTCTTGTGTCGACATTGACGATATTGTTGGCATCCGTCTGTGGGCCATAGGCATATCGGGGCAAACCGGAGTAGGGAACGAGATGGCAACGCGCGTCTGCCGGTGAACAAATCTTTCCAGCACCAAACAAAATAGTCTGGCGCATGTCCTTTTTATGAAGCTCCTCCACAGTGAGTCCGCGTTGGTCAGCCAATCTTTGGTCCGCTTTGGCTGTCATCTCGAAGTAACGCTCGATCATGACTTCGATCGGGACTTGGGCCAAAACATCAAAGCTATCCATGACCATGATCAAATCATCGTCTTGAGAATCAGTAAGGCTATCGATGTAACGCTTAATAGCCAGGATTTTAGCGATGTGTGCTTTCCCAGAGTCAAACTCATCCTGTCCCTTGTAACCTACGATTACAGGGATCGGATAGCGGTTGACAAGGGCAGAGGCGATGCTTGCGCATACAGGGAGTCCGGATACAGTAGATGGGATTAGGTAGTGGATACGAGATGTTTTGATATGATTAGGACGTGATGTTGCCATTCTTGAAACACCCAACGAGCCCTATATGAGCATGTCAATAAACGAAGCCACAAATTGGGCGCCACCAAGCTGAGGGCCACTTACGACATCACCCAAGTTGAACATCAAGATTAGTAAAACCATCGTGATGGTCAAACAGGCGACCACATTGCGCGGGCTCCGGACCGTTGAGTCAAACATGCTGCTGACCTTCTCAACCACCATTTTTGCCGTTTTCGGACAGACACGACACAGCGGGAGAGCAGGTGTGGAGAGCGCCTGGTTGCCTGGCGCTCGCCTTATGTACGAGGATTCTTGTTTATTTTACCCCTGAGCTGAATGCGCTAGATCGAATGTCACCACAAATTCTCTGTTGCTTCTGCTTGACCGGCCGGAAAGCTGGCACGCCACGTAATTATTGGTCTGCTTTTTGCTTTTCCATGCTCTGTGGGGCGAGCTACCGAGGTGGCTTTCGATAGTCACTCCAGAGTATCCACCTCAGCTGCGTCGCGATCGCTGAAGGAATCGACAAAGTAGTCCGAAAAAAAAAACCAAAACCAAATTACTAGGAGAAAAATCTTCAAGAGTACGAGAAAGGCCCCATAATTGGATCGGCCCGCCCAGAATGTTTTGCATCTTCCTCGCTTTTGCCTGATCACAGCACGACGAAAGCGCCATGACGGGGCGGATCAAGGATGCGGGACCACAAGACCAGGATGTGAGAAGACGCAACCAATAACTGGGGACCCAGCTGTTCTACCCCCTGAACTAGTGGCTGCATCCCCCTGCAATATTGACATGATATTTGGTCAGGGCCTCTCGCTTTTCGATTAAGGTGCTCTTCCTCAAGCGCAAGCATGTCTGGCCTTTTGGAGACAGGCCGACAGGCTTTGAGCCAGCTTGGGAAAGTGTCCAGCCTTCGGAAGACGTCGACGATTCTTGTCTTCCTCGTTTCGCTTTCTGTCTCTCTCGCCGTCTTGTTTTCTTTTACGCAGGTCAGTCATCATGTTGAAGCTGCGAGCCAGCACCTGACCTGACACTGTGGCGTAGACCAACCAATATTTTTCCGTCATTCCCAGCGGTTACAGGTCCAAGAGTGCCAGTGCCTCCGATTCCGCCTCCACATCAGATAGCTCTCATGCGTCTGATACCTATGATGTTTCTGAAAATTCAAAGTCTTCGACAAATTCCAATGCGCTAAAGAGTTCTATCGCGTCGGAAAGTTTTCTTGCCCAAGAAGCCACAGCCGTCGCTTTAGGTCCCGACACTACTGAAAACTCGGGCGCTCCCGCCAGCCATTCCACACTGGCTACTACACCGCCCCGAAAGCAATGGGAAGTTGAGGGATGGCCCGTTCCCGAAGTCCCAGCGCCATCGCCGCGCCATGACAGGCGCTTCGTTGTCATCCTGACTGCAACGTCTCCAAGCCCGGACCTTTGTAAGACCGTATTCAGCGCCCTGGCTCTTGGATATCCAGCACCTATTATTGTAGGATGGGGCATGGACTACCGTGCCATATCAAAATGGGAGAGCGGGCCAAACTTGTTGAAGATTCCCGCTGTCCTGGAATATCTCGAGTCGGCGTTGCATGACGATGCACACCCGAGCGAGAAGCTGGAGCATGACGATGTTGTAATGGTTGCTGATGGCTATGACGTCTGGTTCCAGCTGCCCCCAGAGGTGCTACTGAAGCGCTACCACGATATCAACGAAAAGGCCAACGCTAGATTGCGAGAACAATGGCATGGTAAAGAACCCATGCCTATGAAGCAAACGATTGTGGCGGGAAGCGAGAAAAACTGCTGGCCGAGGCCGTGGATCAACTCTAATTCTAACATTCAGTGCCCCAACCTCCCTGACAGCCCAATCAGGGAAGATCTTTACGGCCCAGAAACTGACAAGAACCAAACTGTTCGGCATGACTTGCGGCCTCGATACATTAACGGTGGCATTTACATTGGCCCGGCAGCTGATATTAGACGCTGGTTTCGCCGCAGCATGCATCAAATGGTGGATACGGTCAACGGAGGCGGGAAAATTAGAAGTGAGCAGGGCATTACTGGCCAAATATTTGGTGAGCAAGAGGTCTGGCGGCAGTGGATGAGAGAAAATGATGGGCCCATGAGTGAAGCGATGACTCTAATTCAGCGGGACTTCGAATACCACATTGGCCTTGACTACTTCCAAGTCATCAACGTACAAACCCAGAATGCAGGCGACGATGGAAGGATTATCAAGTTGAACAACCAAACCAAAATCGACCAACGCTCAGCAGCATTAGGTATTGATCCTGTGCGACTTCAGGGCGTGCCTGAGGATGTCAGGTCCGCAAAGAATCCGCTGTCTGGCCTGGTCGCAAACCCAGATTGGGGCAAGATGCCGTTGTATGCAGACTTTTTTACTGAATCTGTGCCAATCATACTGCACCACAATGGCAAGGGTCCCGGGCAAAAGGAAAGGCGTCAGACGTGGTGGCACCGCCCATGGTTCTTCAAATATCTACGACTGCTGGTAGAACGACATTTGGCTCCGGCTGAACCTACCGTGTTAGCAAAGGTTGAGACGGAGAATGGAACCGTCAAATACCGAGCGCTGGATGCCGAGAGCCTTGGTAGAAGGCCGCGAATGATGAATAATTCGATTACCGAACGCTTGACGGAAGCTAAGTTTGACCAAATTTGCGGTGCCCCGAATGAGGCTTGGTGGAATGAAGTATTTCGAGACGGCAAGGAAGGCCTCGATTAGCCATATAAAAGAAGCGCAGTTAGCCGGCAAATCATTTCTGCGTCAGATTTGATACTGTAATATCCAACTCTTTGCGGCGCCTTATGAAGTCCTTCTTAGCAATAGCTTGATGTAATTTTATTAATTATAATTGAAATCAAGACCAAAATTTTTATGTGATTAAAGTTTTACTTTCAATTTATACGACTTTAGAGTATTCATTCCTAAGCGGGCCAGGTCCCTTCGTCTCATGGGTCAACCCACCAGTGTCCTTGTCCCGCATGTGGTCCACGCAATCTCAATACACCTTTTTGGCCCTATTTTCGAGCTTCCTTTTTGAGGGACCGTTTGATGACGGGTATTTTATTATGATTATGACTTTTGTTTTGACCTAGCTGATGCAAGTCATTGATTTATCTTACGACATTCCGGCTGATTTGCCCATTAGTGGCTAAGCCGATCCTAGCATACGGAACCGATAGAAAGCATGCATTTGCCATTATCGGCATGGTCTTATACCCCTCTATCAGTTTGTCCACTAAAGGCGGTCTCTGTCGATGTTTATTTTATTTATATTCTTTGGTAAGCAATGCTATCACCCTGTAGCTTCGGCACAATCAGGGCTGACAAAAGACAAATCATCAATCTTATCATCATCAAAGGAGTGCACTTCTATTCATGTATACTCTAGATGCATTTCAATTTTGGCCAACCGTGCAGAAGCTGAAAAAAAGTGTATATGGGGGCCAGAAGACAGCCTCGCCATCTTTATACTAAAAAAGGCCTTATACTAGTCTCTCTCGCCCTGTAAAGTAGTTTTGTAACTGGATAAAGCCTTTCAATACCTTGCCTTCACTAGGAAACCCTAGATGGCCTATGTCACACACACAGGTGCTCTCAACAACCTCAACCGACCACAGCTACACAGGTCAGATGCCCGGGGCCACCGGCATCAGGATCTCGGTGGTTGGAAGATGGTCACAGCCGCAGTCGGCCCCAAAACACCATACTAAAGAACACGAGATGCTAGATTATCAATCTGATAACTACGGGGCCCGCTGGGCCCGGCCAAATGAGCATCGAGGCCAAGTCGTGATCGTCATCTTGGCAGGAACCTTGTTACGCCGAAGCCGGCCGCCGCCGCCGGCTGCGGCCTGCAACGGCTAGCAATAACAACAGCTATAAGAGCCCTAGATAGATCCCTTCCATAGTAAAAAGACAAGAGTTTCAATGTAGCCTGCAGCCACCTCATAGCTAGTGATAGCCTACGCAGCTCTTACTAATAGTGCACCCGAGCTAGATTCTACTCTGGACTTGGAGCCGCCTCCTAAAGCATCACTTTTAGCCCTTAGAAAACCCGTTAGAAAGCAAATAATTCGCACTCTCGATGTTCTTACCGTCTTCGTATCATTTACCTATCTCGCCCTAGCACTTGCTATTCTTAAGAACGAAAATATGGCATGGCGCCTGGCCGTGGGGACAAACCAGTTGATTGTTATTGGCTTCCTGCTCAGCGTTATGAACCTGTGCTTGGCCAGCGCCGTGCCGAGGTTATTTCTACTGTTGGAGGCACGCTTTGGCCCCTCCACCATACAAAATTATGATGGGATTATACGAAATAGTGTCTTTGCCTCCCAACTCAGCGCCGCTTGGAGGCTAGTCTTAATCCTCATATTATTGCTCCCGATTGGTCTGAGTGTTGCATACAAGCGATTCACTAGTGGTGAGAGCGCAATGGCCATCAGTGCCGCTGCTTATACTGGAAATGTCACATAATATGGCGTGTTTGCCCCTCCAGGAATTCAATCTTTGAGTTGGAAAGCAGGCATCACGCTGTTTTTCAACGCTACTCTGGCCTTTGCTATGGCGACGACGCCCCCCAACAATTCCATTACTGAGGCGCCTTTACTAATTGATGTAGAGCCCTATGGCTTTAATGTACTCCTGCTCAATAACGAAAGTGCGGCAATTCTTGACACCCCGCAACCCAGCTTCATGAATAAGCTCCAGTCTTTGCTAGCAGAGGGGGAATCATGGAAGCTAACAGCACCTGTTCTTGCCACCGTCGCTATCTACAACAATTCCAAAGAGTCAAATGCAACGAAATGGGAGGATGCTTTCGACAAGGCTTGCTCTGATGCTCAGGCAAGCTCTGGGGCATTTGCTCAATTGAGCATCATGATGAGTGGCTATTTAATTCAGTCGCTAAGGCATCCTTCCCCCGGGATCAGTCACAACAATATATTGGTATCACCCCCAGAATTTTTCTTATCTTTCAACTCCAATCAACGTTGCCTCAATCATTCACCATGAAGTTCCTTGCGTAGGTCTCCCTCATCAGTGTGGCGGCTGCCGCCACTATGCGATCGCCCGGCAATCCAACGCTTGCCAACCATTGTCCCATTTCAAACTGCCACCAGGAAGTCATCAGGCCTACATGTTCACCTCACGGTGCTTGTCTTCAGTGGATGAGTCAGGTTACTTTGTGCCCTTGGGAGTGTAACACCCCGATACCGTCTACCTTCTCGCAAAATTCGGGCTGCCAGCTGCAATCCACCACCACTTCCGGCTTAAAAAAAATGCTTAATATAATGCGGCCTTGACCCCTGCTCATAAAGCCTGATTTCCTAAGGCCGATGGCATCTTTGTTACTTCAAACTGGGCTTTTTGATATGGTTCGGAGGTGAGGCCAAACCGATGGAAGCCGGAAATCAATTTCTAGGAAGCGGCAGTACAACATTGTCTCTCAATCGTGGGATGGATGGCAGAAAATCCCAAAAAACACAACATTGTTGCGCACACAAGCTATTTATTGTGTACAGTGCGCAATAATAGTAGCATCTCAGTCTGGAAATGAGCCGCAGCGAATTACCGCCTCACACTACAGGTTTCGTGGCAAGCTCAAGATTGCCAGAAAAGGAGTGACCAAGTTTACCCATACTTTTTACCAGGATGCACAGTTGCCTTACCCAAATGCCACTCAGGATGGAAATGAGTGCGACCGGGAGATGAACTTAACTCGCATGTACTAATGCCACGAAGTATTCTAGCTTCACTTTTAGCGGTAGAATATTAAAACTGTCAAATTTAGTTAGAATTAGACCTATATTGTAGTTCAAGTGTTGCAGAAACTCGTTTTCTCACGTTCATAGCTGCAAGATCAAAAGTTAGCCCACTATAGCGCCATGTGTAGGTCAACTCCCGATATTTTTTTTCTTTAGTACAATGAGGACTGGGCCGAGATCAGATGCACAGAAAAACGATGCCATCGTAAACAATGCTACAGGTCTGAGATAGAGTGTCTCATATGTCATGATTACAATGGCGCGGAACTTTCCCCCCGCTGCGGCAAAATCCGGGTGGCGCAAATGCACCACATGATGAACCAATCATCTGCACACAAGCGAAACAACTAGCCATAGGCCTGTGACTGATCAATGAGGCCTTTGACACTAGCCATATTGCTGCATTGAGTGACATGCTGTCTAAGACAAAATTGCTTGTTTCTGTGTTTGGTCCATTCACAGTGAAGACCCGAAATAACGTGGCGCGCAATAGGCCCTCTAACATTGCTTTTTCCACGGTCCGGTGCAACCAGTCAGGCAAGAATCTGCACACATCACCCATATTCCAACAGCCGAGATTCGAAAAGCAACCCCAGTGCACGAGCTCATCTGCCAATAGCCGTGCGATGGCGCCTCCGAGCAAATTCATTCGTTGGTTTGGCCAAGCCTTATTCAGCCCAGGGGTCCATGATTACATTTGTGGGGGTATTTGGCATCACTCATGGATCCTCCCAAGACCATTTTCTCTCTTTTTTCGTAGATCATGATGATTGGGCTCCTTACCTATGTGGCCTACTGATGTCATACAGTGCAACGTCACCTGTACTAATTTATGTGTGCCCGGATCCCTCTTATTGGCCCATCCAGTCACTATTCTGAGCCTGGTGGTGTGGCTAACCTGGAGCCATTATGGTCAGCCTAGAAGCATACCTGGCAAGTAAAGTCTTGGCAAGTACCCGTAGGCATTCCTACTAACAAGCCCCTAGGCAATCGAATGGACACTATTTGCTCTCTCGCTTTCCGTCGTTGTCGTTCGAATTACCATCAGGTTACGGAAAAGGAAGTGGTCCTTCTGGGCCTCAGAACTACTTCTTATACTCGGCCTAATCTTCTTTCTCGCTCTTATAGTTGGTGATGTATACATGTATGCGTCTGGCATCCCGTCACCGCCAATATATTATCACAGTGGACTTGCAAAAGTGAGTACATATGCCGTATTTAGTGGATTGATCTAATTGGTTGGCAGTGGTTTTTTGCAAGCTCGCTAATTTTCGATTTGGGCTTTTATTTTCCAAGATTCAGTCTTCTCCTCTTCTACTATGAATTATTCCCTCTCTCGGAGCACAGATTACGCATATATTTGTTTATTGTGGTGGCATACAACATTTGTGCGTTTTTGACCACCACCTTTATTGACTTATTTTGGTGTGGTGGTGACATATCGCAAAACTGGTGAGCATCTTGAAACCCGGAATCCCCCGGGCAGAAAAAACTGACGCGAGTCTCAATTCAAGGGTGGAGAACCCAACGTGTTCTGTCTTGCTAGACCCCAAAGCATGGCACACCAATTGGGCGGTTGGTATCGTCTCAGAGCTGCTTGGTAGGTCATAATTCTAGATGGGAAAAACTACCACTGAGACCCTTTTGCGAGGTAGTTTTCGCATTGCCTTTCGGGATGCTACCGACTTTAAAGAGTTTACCCAGAAGTGATAAGACGGGGTTATTGTGTCTCTTTTTACTTGGTACAGTTACGGTCGGCGTCAGTACTGTTCGATTTGTATTCAGTGTCATGTCTACATCTTCGTTGAACACATGTAAGAAAATCCTTAGTTAGGGATGTTCCTGCACGTCTCGTGTGGCTGACAAAGCATAGATATTCTCGCATGGGCGGAGATGACGACCCAGATCATCATTGTTTCACTTCCGGCGTTACGCCCGCTACTTCGACTGATGTTGACGAAATGGAGAAGTCTCTCCAGCCAATCCAATAGCAGTAGGTAGCCTTCCAAACAAGACAATAAAGCCATCCCATTTGATCGTCGTGGGAGTGTTATTCACATACCGAGGTTTCTCGATTTGTTTTCGTGTCCCCAAGCGGATACCCGAAGCTAACCGTAGAACGGCATGCTTGATTTGTAGCGTCATCTTCTAAAATACATTAATATCGTTCATTTTCTGAGAATTTTGGCGTCGGAGCAAGCTTCAGATATATTGTGGCTAGCTTCGAAGAGAGTTGCTACTGATGCAACCAAAGTTACTCTGCTCGTCAGCTTGTATCGGGGTGCTCCGAATCAGACGGAAGGATTTTAGTTGTCCCTAAGAGGTTATTTGTGCCGACTTTACATCGAGTTGGCTGCAGGTCTTCGCCGGCCCCACAATCAAAACATCAGGTGAGCGTGGCGTGTCCATGTCAGCCCACCAGTGCTGCAGGAAGGGGCTACGGGCCTTCGGCATTTGGGGGCAAAACGTACCGGGAAACCGGGATCAGAAATAAGAGAAAGAAGGGAATTTTATTATGGGAGTAGCTTTCAAGCTACCAGTCTTATGTACTTTGCGTATTTAACAATGACAATTTATATATCATATACTATAACAACACAGTTTCTAATTGCCTTGACCCTTATAAACCACTAACCCCAGTGACCTTCATGAGTTATTATTATTTCCCACCAACAAACTCATGGCTAATGTTGACTGTCTCGGGGCTCGACTTGCGGGTGGGAGAATGGTCGAAAAGAGGTTTCAGTCCGGGAAGAGAGACAACGGTCAGAGCGAGCGTAATCTCTACCATGCTGAGGGGGTCTGTGGTGCCGAAATTAGTCATCAGTCCTGGGCTTGCTGCCAGTTGCGCTTGGAGCACGCGTTCTACTTACAAACCAGGTTTTCCTGCCCAGTGCCCACCCAAAGGCAAATAAAGCGGACGACAGTGCTGAGGATGGTGAGGGTACCGAGAACAAACGTGAGAGTCAGACCCTTGGAAGGCTGAAGAACGCCTCGGATCAACAGGGCAAGTGGAAGTGAGTACACTAGCAATAAAACCGTCAGCTTGTGTCCACGTCTGCTAAATGCGTTATGACCAGAGTGGTAGCCTTACCAGCGAGATAGCAGGCCAAGTTAAGCGTAAAGTTGAGAATGAAAGGCGGCTGTGCGTAAAATACGCTGCAAACACCTTCCTCCTGTGACCACTGGACCGACACATTCTTGCCACAGTAAAATGTATCATCCCAGAGAATTGCCATGTAACACGTGCAAACAAAGGCAGTGATGCCATAGAGGACTCTTTTTGTGGTGGTGCTGATGTTTGGGCGAAAGTAGCCCCAGTAAAATGCCAGCATGCTCATCTTGGGGAAACCCATGCCAACATCGTAGAAGTAGTTGGAGGCGAAAGAGATCTTTCGAAATTTAGATTAATCCAATTACAAGACTTTTTGTGACACGAGAACCGTTTACCTTAGAAAGTTTAACAGAAGTCTCATACACATCCAGGACGCCCATCTGGTAGGTTAAGGTGTCGCAAATAATCAGACCGAGGGCGTCGATGGCCGAAATGATGAGCAGCCAGTCGGCCCAGTCCAATTTCTCGCGCAAGCGGAAGAGGCGAGTGTAGACGCGCAGTGCAACGAAAACGTACGCAAAGGCTAGCAAGATCCATTCGGATATCTGCAGTGGTAAGTAAGCACTGCTGCATGCTCCTCTGTATTGCAACTTACCATGCAGTCTTTGCCGTCAATGAAGTACGCCATTTCTGCGATGGGCGTTTTGGCTCGGGAGCGTCCAAATGGGTTTTGCAGAGCAAAGAATGAGAAGAAGAAATCTCTGCAGAAAGGAAAATAAAGTGAGAACAAAACACACACAAATATTGGAGATGCAAGTTGGGGTCATGTCGAAGTTCCCTAGGCGCAGACAACCAACGAACCGTTGGTGATGGCCGACATGGTCTTCCCGGTCCCCATACACGTACGGGGTCCCCTTGCTGCACGCGAACCAATCGAGGATAGACTGACGAGAACGCATCGGATCGCTTCCGATTGCAGCTCGCCCCGGCAGTTATTCGCCGCGCTGTTGGTTACAGGGCGAGCAGCCAAAACGACGAGCCCCGAGTGCTTAGCAAAGCACCCCTGCCAATAAGTGAATGGTGGAGCCACACGGCAGCCAGCAGGGGTTGGTATGGACGGTGTCTGAAAGTCCGGCCACAATCCAACTGTGCCGCCGTCTTGCATATGCGTCCTGCAGCCGCTGGAAACCGAACAGAAAGATGACTGCATCTCGTCTCGAGCAAGGCAAGCAAGCCCCCGGGTGGCAATCAAAAGCAAGTCTAATGAGTTTTGAAATTGAATTTACGGGGGCAAAATCACTATATCGCCCATCTAATCTCTGTTAATACGGTGGGGAGTCGTGGCCGTCATCGTGTGCCCTGATGCATGGCCCGCTGCACAGTTCAGGTAGAACGAACGACGCGGCCCTACACCATCAACAGATTGCCATGCTGCATCGCATGATCACGCGTCAAACGTTTGGGGCGCGCCGAGTTCCGTCATTGGTGCCCGGGTTCGGGACCACCAAGGCTCAAGATTCCCAGCCTTGTTCGCTCGTTGCTGAATCGGGAATACGAGACCGTCTAGCCGGTTTCTAGGTACGCGTGTATGCCGCTCACAGGCCGCAAATGCCCATATTGATTCATCCAATCTACGCCATCTCTCGGAAACACACCATTTAGGCGTCCGGATTTATGCAAGGGCAGGTGTGTTCGTTCTTATGCGTTGGGTAGCGGTCGGCAATGAAAGTTGTTTTACCACTTGGACTTTGTGTATGAATTTTATTTTCTATGTAGGAACCTTTGTCTAAGCTACGTACCCTCTCATTTTGGAGGCATACACAATAACTTTGGTATAGAGATAAAATCAATTTTCTCTCAAGCTATGTCCTGGCGCCGCAGAGACGTTACACTAACACGTTGCGTTTTGTAAATTACGTCTGCTCGCTGAATGGTATTTAGTTCCACCTCGCTACCAGAGTCATCACCGGCCGCAGCCCTTGAAGTTGCGGCGTACGTGTCTCTCCCGGACGATAGCTTGAAGTGGTTCGTACCTGGGGCGTAGCTGTTGTATGTTTTCCCATGCGAGATGTTGGTGGTGCCGCCGCGTTTCGACGTACTTTGCTGGCCGCGGTTAAGAAGCGATTTCAGAGCGGGTAGACAGACCACAATGATGGCGGCGACCATTTCAGCCATGGACAAGACATCTATCTATCGTCAGTCTTTAGATTCTCTCATTACGTAGCTCGCATAGCAACTTACAAACGTTCGTCCATGCGTGCATAGCCTGCAACGTGGCAAACCTCACAATGCTGGCGGCTAAAGTTATGAGACCCAAGGAAAATGTCACAATCAAACCGATCATATACTTTCTATTTACCAAGAGGCCTCGTAATAAAAAGAAGGGGATAGAAAATACTATGCTTTTGTCAGCAAAAAGAAAAAACAGGACTAGGAACGCATGGACATACTCAGTAGGTCAGCCGTGATATTCAACGCCCAATCAATGCGTGTCACATTCATCGAGTCAAAGCTGCTGCATGTGCCATTTGGATCCCAATTGACGGCTACATCTGAGCCGCACCAAAAAGTATCCACCATGCAAGTCGTGAAAGCAAACAAAAGGGTCAAGCCCGTCGTCGCATAAAGAAATTTGCGAAGTTTCGGTACGGTCGGCGGGATAAGTCGAAAGTAAAAAGCCAGCAGCGCCAGCTTGGGAAAGTAGATGCCGGTATCGTAAAAGTAGTTGCCAGCAAAGGACACCTTCATGCCCGATATTTCCTCCGCCGCGGTCTGCACGGGCGTCTCCTCGTCCATCCCCCCGGATTTGTAAGTCATGACATCGGTGGCGAAAAGAGCGATAGCGTCGAGCAGTGAAGCGATGAGCAGCCAGTCGCTTGCGGTGAGTTTTGTTCGCTGGAGTCCAAGGCGGAGAAGCAAGCGCATTGACGTGAGGATCGCTGCGAGGGTCAGAAGCGTAGCTTCAACGGGCTGGGGAAAAAGCAGACGTCAGCCTTCCAAATGTGACAGATCTTGGCAGCACGGGCTGTCGATCACTTATATTGTTGCAAGGGTGAGTTTACATACCACAACGGCAGTCTTATGGATGCCGCTCGCCATGTTGATGCCAGTGAAGAAATACGGCGGAGGCAAAATTGTTGTCGTCGACGAGCTGAAGCCTCAACATTTTTGAAACCCGCCAGTCGAGCGACGAATGGACTGCCAGCAGTAATTCACTTGTTATATGCAAAGCTGCATTGGGTAGATGCATGGAGTAGTGGCTGGTTAACCGACTGGTTTCTTTTTTTTTTTTTCACATCTTGTGCCTGGCTAACCAGTTTCATGCTGTGTGTGGGACGGAGCCGAACCCGAGCAACCGCGGAACGGTAGTGGGCAAGAGGCATCACACGCAGAGGCTGGTCCCAAAGGACATGCAGTGGTGTTGGTTGCAGGCAAGGGTGTATGCAGGTCGGGCATTCGCGGATTCGGACAAGGGCATGCTTGCGAGGAGAGGGGCCAGGCGCCTCGTACCACGTTGGCTCTCACTCGTAAGCCCCCCTCTATTCTAGAAATAATGCCCGTCCCAGACATTATCTGTGTCAACTGCGGCGCTGCCCCTTGAGGCTCTTCGTATCCTGCGCTCCCGCTGTCGGACAAGGTTTGCATGCAACGACGGGCGCTGAACCAACACCTCGGTGCGAGAACAGGATGGTCTTCTCCGATACCCCAGACATGTCCCTGGTTCGCCATAAGCAAGAGAAAATCTGCAGGGCTCATTGGGGTCTTCCAGGGTTCGTGCAGGACCCCAAGGCTTGCATTTGACACCAGTTGACGCGGCGCTATGCAGCGAACGATTGTGCAACAGACGGGCAGGCAAATGAGCCGCGAATATTCAAACATGTTGTCGGCATTGAACTTGAACTTCGCCTAGGCGCATGCTGAAGATCAAAGGCACCAGAGATTGACAAGAAAATTTCTACATTTATAATTTATCGAAGATTTTCTTCAATCTCCATTCCCCATGGCAAGGTTGTATTGTAGGGGTACTGAATTGCCGCGCTAAGCCTTTGCCAAGATACCCGCATTTTTTGTTTCTCAACCTTGTTAAAAAAAAAGTCCTTTCCGAGAAAAAGAAAAAAGAAATGTCGCTTGCACCAACATGATATCAGCTTGGCCTAATTGAGCCATCAGTATAGAATCCGGTCATCCCGAAAGCCCAGTCAACCCAGGCACAAGACCACCTCCGAAACCCTGACCTGAGACTTGCAATCGAATATCCACTACAACACGAGCCAACAAAGGATATCAGCAGGGACTTGTAAGAAAATGCGCAGGCTCGCATAAAAGGCAACCGGTGGCCAACACTTGAAAAAGGGAAAAAAAGTGGAGCAAAGCTGAATCAACCCATGAAGATGATATTTTTGTCATTCCACCAACCGAAGTTTCCAACAGTCTGGAACCCTCCACCGGATAGCCAAAAGACGCTGCCACTGTCTCCATGACGATGGCCGAAGGCTAAAAAACGAAACCAAAAAAAAGCAATGCAGTGGTATGAAGCAAAATACGAGACGTGCGAAGTTTGTAGTATTTCACCTACATTCTGTAGGGGACTGATATAATATGCTGATGTCTTGTTTGATGTTGCAAGGCTTTTCTCTTGCAGTTTGGTTGATTCTCCACTAAAGCGAGAGCCCTCTTCTTTTTCTGGTAAATTCCACGCGGCAGTGTCTTGATATGTCGGCAAAAGTGAAACCCTCCCAATGTTTCATGTGCACATAAAATCAATAGCTCGCAGTATCTACTCGTCGATATTCAACAGCTAACTGTCAAGCGGGTATGTTACGGAACAGGATCATGCCCAGTTGAGGTTGGCGTGATGCATCTCTCACCATACATGGTTAACGGCCCCACCGCCAACGGTATTCTTGCCAGAAAGCGCGTGTTAATAAGTGTGTCGCCGCAAACTGTCGAGTCAGAACAATCGCGACCTGCCCCGTGGCCTACCCTGCAGCGTTCGTCCCGCTGCATCCCACCATCCTCGCCACACGCGAGAACTGCTGGCACATTGTTTTCAGTAATTATCGTGTCTGAGACAGATCGCCGTTTTTCAACCCAGACTTTTCTCTCATAAGGTTCCTACTACGTCCCCACAAGTGTTTAAGACATAACAAAGTAATGGGCAAAAGACCCACGCCGCCTTGGTAATGAAAGGACTTCAAGAACGAACCTAAAATGTGAGATAAATTCCAATGCCTAATTTCTCCAGAAGGATATTTTGAATTCATTATTGATGAGCTCTTGACAAATGGTATGGGACGACAACCTATACCCAGGCCGTGTACGGTGTGGTTATTGGGAAACACTTTGAGGTGAAGATTGTTGCCCGCGTACTGGATGAATAGTTGCACTTATCTACACGCAGAATACAAATAAAGATACAAAATGTAGGCCGTCTGCTCAAGATACCTGCCTGCGCCAGCTGAGCAAGTAACCTGCAGCCAGGCCCAACATAAACCCGGGCAACAATACCGTGTTCGGATTTACTAATTGCCCCAGACTATGGTTTTTGCGTGATTTTCGCCCCGTGTTACTTGCCGTTTCCGCATCCATGAGCATTTTCACGACTCTTCTATACCCCCTCTCTTTTGCAACCGAAAGCGCCGTCCTCCCATAGATATCGGCGAAATGAGTTTGCGCTCCTGCGGACAGAAGTGTCTTAACAATCTCATCGCATCCATTAATGGAGGCCAAAAGTAGTGGGGATTGGCCAAACCTGTTCAGAGAATTCACATCAACGTTCCTTTGCACTGCTAGTATTTCCACCACAGCTGTGCTGTTGTTCCACGCAGCGATCGATAGCGGGGTGTTGCCGTCAATATTCCTGATGTCAATTGGGATTTGTTTCGACAGCAACTGTCCGACCCGAATCGAGTCGCCGTCCTCTGCAGCCCTGAACAACTGAGCAATGGGCTCCCACTCTGGATTGACGTCCTCGGGCGGAATGTACCCGCGTAAGAGACGGAGATTACTTAGGTGACCAGAAGTAGCGGCAGCAAGACAAACATCGCTGGTGATGCATGCTACAGCTTCCTTTTCCCATTTGGCACATAGCAGCTCCCAAATTCCCTTGAAGTTCTCATCTCCTGCGGCAGTTTTGACCACCTCCTCTGTAATCTGGATCTCGGACTCGCGTTCCTCAAAAAGCAAGGGCAACACCTCTTCATTCCGATAGGACTGGATTGCTGCTTTGAGAACTCCCTCAGTGACATGGACCTCGGACCAACGATTCTCAAGAAGCCAGGTCAGTGTACCTGTGGCATGAAACGCCTTCACTGCTGCCTTGAGAATATCCTCCGTGATGTGCATCTCATCACCGAGCTTCTCAAGAAGCAAATCTAATACTTTGACACCATCCATGGAATCCATTGCTTCTTCGAGCACGGCTTCTGTAAGATGGATTTCAGACCCACGCTTCTCGAGAAGCCAGGTCAGTGTATCTGTGGCATGAAACGCATTCACTGCTGCCTTGAGAATATCCTCCGTGATGTGCATCTCATCACTGAGCTTCTCAAGAAGCAAATCTAATACTTTGACACCATCCATGGAATCCATTGCTTCTTCGAGCACGGCTTCTGTAAGATGTATTTCAGACCCACGCTTCTCGAGAAGCAAGGCCAGTGTATCCTTGGAGTAGGGAGATTTCATTACTGCTTTGAGAACTCCTTCTGTGATCTGGATCTCGGCCCCACGCCTCTCAAGAAGCAGGGCCATTACCTCTGTGCTCGCTTCACAGCTGGCTGCTGCCTTCACAATCTCTTCCGTCATCTGGATCTCGGATTCGAAGTCATCAAGAAGTGTGGTCATTGCGTCTTCGTCTATAGCTGCGGCTTTGATGAGCTCTTCTGTGATCTGGATCTCAGCCCCACGCTTTTCAAGAAGCCAAGATAATACTTTGGTGCTTTTGGACAAAATCGCAGCTTCGACAACCTTTTCTGTGACTTGGATCTTATCTCCACAATTATCAAGGAGTATAGTCATCGCCTTGTGATCTGTCGCAGCCGCTTCAATGACCTCTTCTGTGATTGAGATGTCGGCCCCACGCTTTTCAAGAAGCAAGGATAACACCCCATTGTCTACAAAAGAAGTTGCGGCCTTGACAACTTCTTCAGTGATCCGTATCTCGTCCCCGCGTTTCTCAAGAAGTGCAGCCATTATGTGCCTGCTGGACTTGTGAGAATTTGCAGCTGCAGCTATAACAATGTCTTCTGTGATCTGGATATCGGCCCCGCGTTTATCAAGGAGGAGCCTCACCATTTCATCTTTGGCATAACCTTTCACTGCAGCTTTAAAGACTTCCTGTGTAATCTGGATTTCGACCAAAGGCTCATCAAAAAGTAGGGGCAGTATCCATTGGCCACCATAGGTACCGACCACACTCTTGAGAAACTCCTCCGTGATATGGATTCCGGCACCACGCTGTCGGAGAAGCAGAGCTAATATGGGTTTGCCGTTGAAATTATCAGCTGCAGCTTTAATTAGATCTTTTGTGACACGGATCTCTGCCCCCCGCTTCTCAAGAAGCAGGGCCAAAATCTCTTCACCCCTCTCAACACTGGCTATAGTTTTGACGAATTGCTCTGTGATCTGGATCTCGGGACCACGCTTGTCAAGAAGTATGTCCATCATCTCCTTGCCATGATCCATAGCACAGTTCAGAACTATAAATCTGAGAATACTCATCGAGACCTCAAAGGGTAGCTGCTCCCGAAGATGCCACTCGATGATCTCCACGCAGCCATGTGCGACTATGAATTTTTCAACTGATAATTCTGATCTCTCGGCCTCGAAGCACAATCCAATCCATTCATGTCGACTGAGAACACCACAAAGATCGAATGAACATATTGTCCTGAGTAATGAGAGCTTCTCGGTTCCTGAGCACTTCCTCCACAAAACTTGGACATGTTGGGTTTGTGGCTTCTTGACTAATCTGGCGCCAAACCTGTCGTACCACCGCAAAAAGCGGGCAGATACATTCCCGTTTTCGAAAAGAAATTCAAGGAAAGTAGTGCGAAGGTGCAGGCCTCTCCCAACGCCGACTGCTTGGGCGTGGCTCGCCCAAAAACGCGCAGAGTATTTCAGAATGGACATCCGCCTGCTATCGCCGAAATAGATATCATGATACCTTCTTCTTCTCGCGGGCGGCCTATAATAGCTATCATCAGAGTCACTGTCATAAGAACTGCTGCCATCGAAATCACTATCGTCAGAATAGCCCGCCAGATCTGGCCCGTGTGATTCGAAATCACCCGGTAGTGCTATTGTCAGATACCAAATGCATCTTTCTGCAACGCATGCGTTTGTAAGTTCACTTGTGTATTCGTTATGATTTTCGAGGAATTCTCTCACAGACAAATGCGAGAAACGAAATGCAGTGAGCGATGAGTCGAATATCAGCAAATTGCGACAGAGAGCCAGCAGCTGATTTTGTGATATTTTCCCGCTCGATTCCTTTTTGGTCACTGACACAGCAATTAGGAACATGTCAGATTTCAGTTGTCTTTGACTTGTAAGTAGCCAACTGAGAGCACCTTTAACCAGTGCTCTGTCTGTTGAAGATTCCGAACTTTCGATTTCGGAGAGAATCTCTTGGTAAAGCTTGTCAAGTGACTCAGGCAGCCGCCCAAGTCTCTCCACAATTGCGTCATCACTTGTGAGCTTCTTTAACGCCTGCAATTGCAAGCTAGCCCAGCGAAACCTAATTTTGTTAGCTACTTATGCCACGCTTTTAAAATATAGCTATTCTTACATGCCATCCGCTTTAGAGGTTACTACGCGGATAATCTCGCTGTGTATCTCATTTTTTCGTTGACTTTCTCTTAAAAATGACTCCCTTTCAATAAGACGCTGTGTTTCAGATCTTACAAATAGGTTAATATCCTCCGAGTTTCGATCAGAAGACAAGTCCAAGTTGGGGTAGTCAGATAGCTTGTAGACAATGTCTTGGTCGTTTCGGCTGGATATAAAAATCTTCAACAAACACCGAGAGTCTTTCAAAAGTTCTCCGAGGATCTCGATAAGAGACCACCTGGTATCCTGGTTACATTCGTCAAGGGCGTCAATCACTATTGTCATTGTGGCATCCTCATATCGGGTCAAGAGTTTGAGGATTAGCTTCTTGGTTTCATCGAGCTGAAGTGGTCCAGAGGCAAAACCACCGGCTTCTCTAAACTCGTATGTTTGTACAGACTCCTCGAGGATAGAACCTCCACCTTGCGGGGTTGATAACTGTCTTGAAATGCTGGCCAAGATACAGGACGGGTCAGATCGACCAGGCTCAGCTGGATTACGAGAACAGTAAAAGAATACCGGCGCGGGCGCCTGGCTATTTTTGAATAAGTCTTTGGCATCTTCGACGACAATAGATCTGTACAATATTAGCCGGCCACATATAACCTCCGTCGACTTTCACCTACGTCAGTTTGCTCTTGCCAGAACCTGGAATCCCGCGAAGCCAGAGAATGGACGAAGCGCTTTCGTTTTTCCATTGTAGGTATACAGGATCTTGGAGAAGCCAAGTTCCCGTGCCAGGCAAAACCTCTTTTATTGTCTGCTGGTGGTGTTGTTCGTAAGGTTCAGACGAGATCCACTGTAAGATTTGCAACCTTCTTGTCGCTGGGTTGGTTAGCGGTGGTGATGTAATCGAGCCGAATCCGACCTACTCTTTAATTGATCTGTGATGGACTCAAGAGAGCTGCTCCATCGAGCGATTGGGGCATCAAGTGTTGCAAAAATGCGCTTTAGCTCATCATGTCTTTCTAGTTGACCTATTTTACGTTAGCGAGACTCAAATATTGACACTTTACAAACTCACCTGCTAGCCCAAAGATGGCGGAACAATGCGCCACGTCTTTTTGAGCTTCCTCGATGGCGGTAAAATATGACTCCAATTCACCGAGAGCACAAAGACCGCCCTTCAACATGCGCTCTAGCAGGGTTAGTGGATGGTTCATACGGTGGAACATAGACTCACTCAGGGTGTTTTTTCGGTAGTACAATCTTGTCTTGCCAAGATGTGTCAGAATATTTGCATACAGCTTGACCAAAGCATGGCCCAACTCGCTCGCTGCTGGAGATTCAGGACATTTCCTCAACAGCTCCTCTACAATCGAATTTCGGCATATAATTTCGGCGATTGTAGCAGTCTTTTCCAGTAGTATACCGTATGTGCTGATGTCTCCCATCGCAACCTGGCACTGAATGTAAATATTACGAAACCTGGATTGATTTGCATATCTTACCGTCAGAATGAATCGAACACCTGCCCATGGTAGAGCAGCATGGACAGGATCATACTGCACTATGGTGTCGCCTACTACTTTGAAGTGATCTACCCACTTGACCAATTTAGCCAACACATCGCGTACTATAACCTTTTCGCCGTTCTTTCGCTTGAAAGACCATGACTTTTCGACCAGGCCTTTTCTTGATATTTCAACCTGACTCAACAGTTTGTCGAGCGCATCTTGTTTTGGTAGCTGATCATCATCCAGTTGAAATTTTATTTCATCATCAAGACTGGCAACAGCAGCTGCCCAGAGGTCGCCACTGTGTACATGCTCTGTTAGAAGACGATGGTGCAGTATAGTGATGGGTGCGAACCTATTGGGCCTGATTCTGGCCGCAGCGTTCTCCATTGTAGAGCGATCACGATAGGCTGCCAGTCAAGAGGGTCCCAATGCTTTGGATAATTCTTAGGTTTAATAACGAGGCTGAGATTGGGGCGGCGATTTCAGAAGGTGCAGGAATGCGGGAATTTATGTCATTGAGATTAAGACCTGCTCCTAGCGTACAGGTTGCTGGAAAAGTACCGAGGGAGGGAGGATGGTTCGTTTCCATGAATCTAACGACAGCCGTTCAACGCAACAGATGTTAAATCTGGTGAAACAGTGCTGTCAATACGCCTTCATAGAATGGTGAGCAGAGGGCTCTCCAGCCGGTCAGCATAGCCGACCGATATTTGTCATCACGGGCTGATGAAATCAATCAATAGGGCTTAAGTAAGACGTCCATTCGTTCTAGTCGCTGCTGGGGACCTTGGTGCCCCGCCTCGCATGAATCCTTGAAATAACATTATTCCGCACAAAATTACCTTGCAAATCATTTTGATCACATATTTAGTTGCAAATACGTTGAATCGTGCAGAGACGGAACCAAATTGAACGTAGATAGTTGAATAGTTAGAGACCACTTGGAGTGAAATTATGTATTCAAATTAAAGGATACAAGTAGTTTAGACTATGGAATACTCCGTGTTGCCCCCAGGAGGGTCAAAGCAACACTGTCTCGGCGCGCGTAGAATGCCCCAACCCACTCTCCTATTTGCCCCGGTCCAATCCAAACCCAGGGCCTCAGTGCCCGTAATGATGGCCCGGAGACACAGACGGCTTGTGATCCACCATGCCGCTATCGTGGTGGGCCGACAACTCGGACGGCTGCACCGGCGGCGGCAGATCCGGGCTCCCAGGGCTGACGCCCATGTTCCACTGCGCCACGGGCGATTGCGGGCTGACGACGCTCGAAGTGCCCACGGTGCTGCCGCCGTAGTAGGACTGGTGGTGCTGGTGCTGGTGCTGGTTCTGGCTCATCTGCTGCGCCTGCTGCACCACTTCGGCCTGCCGCCTCTCATGGCGGCGCTTGACGACGGCGGAACCGAAGCGGTACCACGCGAAAACGATGAGGCCCAGGGCGACGGCGCCGCCAATGGCGATGCCGATGATGGCGCCGGTGGAAAGCTTCTTACCTCCCGAGCCCGGCTCTGGCGTTGGTGTGGTCGTCGGCGAGTCGCTGGGGATCTTGCGGGTCGGCGAGCGCTCCGGCGGCGACGCCTGCCTGCTGAACAGGTCCGACAGCGGCTTGTCGCCGAACCCGCCCTTGGGCTGAACCACTTTCGCGCCGCCCTCCTTGTCGCCGCCGGTGACGTTGTAGACGTCAATGGGAACGACGTTGGTCTTGACGTTGGGGTCGTACAGCGCCCAGTACGTCTCGTTGTCGCCGGCGTTCTGGGACGTGCCGGTCCAGAAGTTGTGCATGCCCCAGCCCTGGTAGAAGCCGTCGCACTTGTCCGTGTCGGTGTAGGTGCCGCCGATGACGAAGAGCTGCGACATGTGCTTGACCATGTTGCACGTCGCGCTGTAGTGGCCGTACTCGGGCGGCAGCGTCGCGTTGCCGTGGTGGTCGGGGTACGCCTTGACCCAGACAAAGGACGGCAGCGTCAGGATGTAAATGTCGTTGTACGAGGTCGCGTTCGTCTCGGGCGGGAACACCGAGTGGCCTCCCCAAAGGTAGCTGCGCCCTTTTTTTAGCATCGCATTTGAGAGTAGGTATCAGACCTGGGAATGGGGTGTCGACAACTTACATGTTGAAGCTTGATTTATCAGGCGCCCAGGCGACGTCGACACAGAACTGTCGCCTGTTTTGGGGCACCTCTCCCGTCGCCGTCTGAGTTGCCCATGCATTTCCCGAAGCATCAAAGACAAAAATCTCGTCAAAAGGCTGAGGGGCCGTCGTTTCGTTCTTGTACGGACTCACAATACCTCCCAGGTACACAAGCATACCCTGGGTATCGCCGGCCGGGATCCACACCATGCCGCCTTCGGCTCTGGGCAAATCATCTGGAGTGCCAGCCTGGCTAAACTCTCCCGAGTCGTAGTTGTACGAGTAAAAGTCGGAAGTCATGGTGCGGTCCTTGGACCATCCGCTCGAGGATGCATTGCTGACCCATCCTCCATAATAATAGCCCATGCCCGTCTCGGATACCCCAACACCAGCGCCAAAGGAAGCAACATCCGGCGAGGGGCTGAGATCAGGCTGGCCAAAGTCATCCCACTTGTCGTATATTATATCGTAGCTCCATAGGCGATAGGATTCAGTCGCAAACCCTGAATTCCAATCGCCGCCGTACAGATAGAATCTCTTATTAACCGAATCGGGCCATAGAACGCCGCCGGATACCATGGGAATGCTGTGTGCACAAAAGGTTAGAATGAAATGCGTTACAGTGCGAGAACTGCCTCTGAGAATCTACTTGCCTGTTGTTTTTGCTCAAAGTGATATTCAAATCAGGCCAGAGTTCGCCACTCCTGGGAACAACATGGTTGAGGTCATGATATCCCAACCAAGTGTCTTTGCCAAGTTAGCCAAGCTCCACCACTCCGATTTATCTTGGCAAGATCGCCAAGACAACGCCACGGATCGACTTACTGGAGTAGTTCAGGTGCGACTCTTGAAAGTCATCATAGTTGACCCATCCGCCATCAATGTACAGCTTGTCGTCAATGACGGTCGATTGATGCGAGAACCTTCTGCAAAAGTTGTCCCTGGGGTTCTTGGCGGCGGCCCAGTTGGCAGCAGACAGCAGCAACAATGGCAGCAGTCCCTGCTTCCGGCGACCAAACCAATGCCGTGCGCCGGTTACTGCCGACGCAGATCTCTCTGTAGGCAACTTCATCCTGTGTTCCTGATGAAATGGCTATGCAGAGGAGTTGAGAGAATAATTTCCGCCATCAACTCCTCCTTTTTCGTCCTGGGAGAGCGAATGTTTTGAACCAGCTCCTCGCAGCCGAACCGACCAAAGCCACCAGGGCTAGATGGTTCTACACTGGCCCATGGTGGTGCGCAACAACGCCACGCGACCGTGTGCCGCGATAAGAGTGTAAATTGAAACAGGTTGACCAATTGGGCAGACGTCTCAGAGACATGCGTTGCTGGTGCCCGCGAGCTGAGGGCGAGGCGCACAATCGAGGCATCCCTTCTCATGTGCTAAGGCAGCCACTTTGCTCGAGTACAAACCAAGCCGGCAAAAAAACAAAGAAGCCGCTTGTACCGATCATCACATCGGTTGACACCACAACCTTTTAGTTCTGGACCACGACGAACCCTGCCATTGGGCAACGGCAAGAGAAAAAGGCCAGACGGTTGGGGGCCAAGACAGAGATGCGACAAGACCTGAGCTCTAAAAGACCCATGGCTTCTTCCTTGCATCAGGCCCCCAAGTCCGGATGTGCTCTGCCGCATTTGAAGTGGTCGGTCGCGTACTGAGCCGGTCATCCGCTGCCGGTCTTGGCGCGCAGATGCGGGTGTGAGTTGGGCCTCCACAAGGCTGGAGCCACTTTACCGCCGTTGACCTGCGGGGAAAATGGCGTGTGCGATGGCCCACGGCCCG
Source organism: Calonectria honghensis (assembly GCA_013403855.1). Classification (NCBI taxonomy): domain Eukaryota; kingdom Fungi; phylum Ascomycota; class Sordariomycetes; order Hypocreales; family Nectriaceae; genus Calonectria; species Calonectria honghensis. The sequence goes on from VTGB01000049.1 coordinate 363,533, forward strand.
CAAGCTCTCTCTTATGCTTAGACTAGAGTTTGAGCAAACAGCAATTCCCACAGTCTGGCCGCGGCGGCGGCTGGTGGCGTACTCGCCTGATGTGGCTGATTGACCTGGCCAGGGCTGCTCCTCCGGCTCGTCCTACGGCTGGCCCTACGGCTGACCCGCTTGCAGGAAGCTATCGACGCCCAGCAGCTCCTTTCACAACTTTGAGTTTAGCCTTATCACAGCCGTTCTGGCCATACCTTTATGCTGTATGCCTTGGCGTCGATGAACTATTGCATGTCTTGGATGAGATGCTTGCTCCAGCATTGGTTTCCGCAGTTCACGGATTCCATGCGCATTTACCCTCCATCACAAAACCGCCACTTTGTCGGAGAGAAATTGATAACCGCGATGTTACATTTGACATCAATTCAAAATCAGCAAGGTCTGGATGGCCAGCATTCACAAATCTCAGTCTGACCCGTGTGCCGGCGTGGGCGTGGCTGGCTCGCATTGAAATTTACTGAGGGGAACAGCACAACTTCCCATCGGGGCCTTGTCTCAGCACTAACTGACTGGTGGCTGATCTAAAATCGCCACTGATTTCACCATTGACTCAATCCGCTAGCCGTTTCTGATTCTGGGCCATTCTTGCCGATATCGCCACGGCTCACATCAGGCGTGGTGTTTGTTCACATGCAAACAGATTGATGAATGAGTGTATTCGAAATTTCTGCAGCCAAGGTTGATTGATACACCCAGCATGCGCCAAGTGGGACAAGAAGGTCGCGATCTTTTTCCCATTAGACACAGAATCAACACTGTCCCAGTGCCGCACTCTGCGTTGGGGCTAAAGTCTCAAAAACAGTGGCTTGCCAGCGTGATTATCCAACTGGATGGATGAAACTGCCCCAACCGAATATGATTTTGTTCACCTAACGCCCCTTTGCCACATATGCACATGCGCTCTGCTGCAGAAATTGGGACCTCCATTATTTCACACGCTTGAAAATGTGAGAGGCACTTGAGCTACACACAAACACAGTAATCCCATCACACCATTTTCTATCACAGCTTGACATAAAACTTCTTCCCAATCAGTCTCGAGTCCTGTCCGTGAAACCTGGTCTGTGCTCAATAGCACTGACCCCTTTGGCTGATGTGGGGCGGGGAAAAATACGCGTACTTACCCTGGATGGTAAAGTAGGCATTACCACAGAACGCAAAACGAGGCCCCACACAGGTTGTGAGGAGCTAAGTTTAAGTGTTATAGAAGATGTATAAATCAGTTTTATTATTATCACCCTTTAGATCCTAAATATGTGCATTGGGCTATGTATAAGTCCTCTTGTTCACCCTTTGACTGCAACATCTTTGCTTCTCAACCTGCGCCACAAGCCCTAGCATCTACGAATGGCACCATCTCGTCAATTGTAAGGATTAAAAGATCTTGATTACTACATTAAAGCATATGAGTCTTAATCCTATATTTCCTTTGATAGTTTTTCCTCTTGACATTTTTCAAACACAGGGGTGTCGCATGATGGGGAGAAACCTCAGTTCTTGGCGGAACCGGGATATGTTTAGTCCGTGGCTGGCTGTGCCTCACACTACACTGCTCCAAGCAAATCAAACTGGTCGTGTCATCATTCACGCGTCATATAAATCAGCAGCGAGTCAACGCGTGATGGGGGAAAACACGAACAGTGGTTCATGTATGGAACTTCTTGAACCAACTTCTGGCCACATTCCTATCAGACCAATATGTGGCTTGTGTGATATGTTGATAGCGCCGGGGGAAGAATATGAGATACGTGAGTCAGGCATAGTCATCCCGCCCCTCGAATTTTCCACCGCTCATAAATATTGAGCCATGCAGTTCTCGGCAATGCTAGCTCGACTGCCTTTGCTCACAGATTCGGCCTGTTCGCCTTTCCTAGGGATAGAATTCGGCCCAGACGTGGACAACCCCTGCTGCCTTGCGTACAACCAAGATGTACCCGCTGCTTTTTGTCCCCTGCCACTGCTACCGTGCACGGGGATTGCCTGCGGTTCATTGAACTAAGTTGTGATTTGGAGAAATGCATGGATCGATTATGGATTTTGGCAACCTGGCGTGTTCCGTGGCGACCCGTGCCACGTTCTCGACTCGACATGGCCCACGACTCACTGGACTTTTCCATCTTCAACAAAGCTGGGATTCCGGGATTGGATCTGCTTCCTCTAGAATTGCTTATAATGATTTACAAGTACTCTGCTGACAGCGTCCTATGGCGTTACAGCTCGTCATCTAGCATTGTGCGGCGACTCATGACCCCAATGGCGGATCAACTTTTATCGATTCCACTCTCAAAAGTATCGATATGGGATCGTGGGAGTGCCACTGTTGCTAGCATGACTGAAGACGAACCCGAATTTATCCGTATAACAATAGACTCATGCGGAATAAAGCAAATTGAAAGATTGTCCAACCATCCACATTTCAGCAAGTGGCGTTCAGATCGCTTCATGTTTGTGATTCTTGACAAGGCTGCCGCATCAAACATCATGGCTCATTTCAAGGTGAGGGCCTTGTTGTTTCTGACCACGGGGTCAATTTAGCATGCACTTGCAGACTTTGGGCTGATAAACTTTTTCCACTCTAGTTTGGATATGTACGACTTCAACTACCTAGCCCCAGTAGAGGCCTCCCGACTTGGGACACGCCAACCCCCCCTAGAAAAGATCAATGCTCGTTTTATCCCGAAACTATAATCCATCATTCGCATATGAGGACGATCGATCTTGAAAAGGCTACTGGTCTTACATTCTTCTACTTTGATAGCGAGATTTATGCCATCCACTCCCATACCCAAGATCAACCTTGGGCTGAAACAACATTTCAAACTCTCCGGGAGCGACGTCAAAAGACGGTAGCTTGGATATACCTGCCTATCTCATCCAGTGACTCCGTCACTGCCTTTGGCACACGAACCACGGCATCCCTTAGCACGGCAAAAAATCTCTGTCTGCTCGTAAGTCAACATAGATAGACATGTGCCGTATCGCCTTTTTGCTGATGGGATAGTTTCGTATGAAATTGGCAGGTGATGTGTCATTAGGCTTTGCTACCGGAGAGCAATTAATCGATGAATTATTGGGCCACGGATTCCCATCTACCCTCATGTTTGATACAGGGGAACATGAATGCTTTTATAAAATTGGCGCTTATGCTATAGAGAAGTCCGGGTCCTTGCCAACGACCGAATTCTACCGACCACCCATCGGGGATGCCCCATTTGATTACGCTTACTTTTCCTCGGCTCCCCTCGAGAACATTAGTCACATTAGCGTTTTCACCACGATGGACACCGGATTTTGCATGGGGATTTTATTGAAATACAGTAACGGAGGGAAACGTTCTCTGGGACAGTGTCGAATTGGCCTCGACTCCATAAAGCAATACGTAAACCCAACTCACATTTATATTCGACGTGAAACGTATCGCCGGCCACGGTCGGATACAGTTCTACAGGCAACGGTGGTCAAATTTGGAGACCAGCCTCAAGCCAGTCAGTATGGTGAAGAATGTTCATGTTTGCCCATACGTGGCAGGTTGGAATTTTGGTTTTCACATCTGGAAACCGAGTTGAATATTGTTTCTCTTGACTAGTTTAAACAATGAGAAACATGAAGAGTCGGGAAAAAAGAGAGGATGTCTAATGCTCAATCTTTCTGTTGTACACACTCTCGTGTCCTGCAACACTCGGCGTTTGCAATGACCCTCCTCCTAAGGAAAGGCATGGTGCAATTCAAGTCTCATACTTGTGGGTTATGCAGGTGTGGCTGCGGCGCATCATGCCACGTAACACGTTTCTGTACTGCAGCGACAAGCAATGAACCACACAAAAAAGGTGAGACAGATTGGCTTCATTAGCTCCCTGCGCGCCTATCTTGGTGGGTAGTCTAAATGCCGAATAGCCGAGGTCAGGTTACAAATGCCATCAAAATGCCGGTGGCTATCATCACCTCGTTGCTTGTCGTCTATTTACTCAACCGCCAACTGGCACTGGTTGGAGCGCAGTCAATCTATTGTCTCCTTTTGCCTGCATGAATACAACTCGTGGTGGGGGAGCAGGCATTATATGCCGCCGGGGTTTAGTTAAAGGAAGGAATTATTGCGAGGCAAAGAGGCGATGACATTCAGCCAAATGCGCCGATGGGCGGACTTTTCCGCTGTGGCACGGCTGGACTAATGTCACATTAGCCGCTCAGCCTCACCAGGCTGTCACTCAACGAGGGTGGGTGGCCTCATTTATTTCTGCGCGGAATTTTTGTTGGCCCCCAAATCATACCAAATGGGGACTTTGGGCCCATTCAAGTCCCCGAAGCTGACAGACTGAGTTTCAGCCCGGTTTGTCATACCACTTTGAGGTGCTTGTTACGCGCTCGGTGGTAGGATTGTGCTGGCTGGTGTTGCAGCACGTCGCCGAGTGCAAAGGTATTAAACCCAATGCCTTGTTCACCAATGCAATACTACTTTTTCTATCAACTCCAGCACGACCTGCTATTTCTTCTTTTTAGTTTTCGCAGTACAAGGTCTCAAATTAACATAAGCACTTACTGCTTTCTGTCAACAACCATGGCTAGGACACCTGGAATAATCAGCTTCAGGCAAGCGCATGACGGCGAGTTTGCAGGCTATATGAATGCACACGATGAGAATGTCAACGAGCGTGAACTCACGACGGTAGAAATTGGGCAGGAATACGAGTACTATCAGTTGCTTGGTTCTGCCAGCCAGGTCTCTTGTGGATGTGAGGGCGATGACGACTGCCCGATCCATAACAATCTTGTCAAGATTCAATCAAGTCATGCACTGTTGGCCGAGCCCGAGTCAACAGAAAGCTGCCCTAATATTGGGAGGGAGGTCGAAGACAGCTGGTTTATTGACCCGCAGCTCTATCTCACTGGCAAAGGGATGGGGTTTCTATCCCAGATTGCACAGCTGTGCTACAAGTCAGGTCTCAGTTTCTGTCAAAACCCCGACTGCCAAACTTACTACCAGACAATGGAGAGGACTGCTCCTCGATGTGGATGGACAGCCTTTAGAGAATGGTCCATAACGGCAATGTCCTGTCAGCTCATGATGGCCGATTTAAAGGGTTATGGGATGCATGGTAGAGGACACACTCATGTCGCTCGCAGCGTAGCAGGATGTTGCATGATCCTCGACGAGTGCCTAGAAAATGGCCTTATTTTGGAACCACTTTCCTACCTAGACGCGGACGAGCCCGATGCTACAATCGATCTGCAAAGCGTCGTCGAGCTCATTTACTGGATGGCCAAGATCCAGTACGAGAAAACTATTGGCCCAGATCAATTTGGGAGCTGGGGCACGCAGCTTCTCCCGTCTGCAGTTTCGCTGCCAGTGCTAAGTGCTGCCATGGAGAAGTTGGACGGCCTTCGAATCTGCAAGACTCGATTCTGGAACTTTGCCAGTGTCGGTGATCGCAAGGAGGCAGATATTCCAGACATTGTACAGGTCCTGGAAACCCCTGATGAGAATGACCATCCGATTCTCGCTCACAGCCCTCCTGCAGGCTCACAGGATGAGGACAAGCACAGAAATTGCAACCCTAGCAAGTGTCAGCAGAGCAGCATCAGCAGCACTTCCAAGCCACAACTCCACAAATGCGATGATGGAGACTGTGGGCTGATACAAATAAGGACTGAGCTTCTTAAAGAAGCGCTGGAACGTGGTGATATTACTGCATGTCGACTAGACGGACAAGGCCCCTGTGAACCGGGGCAGTCTTACATGGCTATTTCCCATGTTTGGGCGGACGGGACAGGCCAGGGAGGTCACAAACACGGCGAAGTCAACGAATGTCTCTTCAATTTCTGGACCACACTGGCTTCTGAGATGGGCTGTGAGGGCATTTGGTGGGATGTTACATCCGTTCCAAGCAAAGAGCACAAACATGCTTACAATAAAGCTCTAACAAATATGCACCTGAACTATGAGCACGCGGAGTTTACACTCGTGCACGACCGGTATCTTTTAAACATCCCCTGGTCCGACGATGGCCTGCCTTGCATCGCCCTTGTCCTATCCACCTGGTTCACACGTGGTTGGACAGCGCTCGAACTTGCCCGGTCCAAGACAGTGAAGGTTTTGTTCAAAGATAATACAGTTAAGAATTTGGACGATATCCTCGCCAAGAGTCCCGCCCACGCTTCACGAGCGCACTGGTTAGCCACGGCGTGGATCAAAAGACTTCGTGAGCCCGTCAACGACATTGGTGACATCCTTGGCATACTTTCGACAAGAAAGACGGAGACGCTCGGCGACAGGCCTGTCATCGCAGGTCTGCTTGCAGACGTCCCTGGCCTCGACATATCACTGGGAGAAGCTGGCATTACAAAGCAGATCCTCGGGTATCTGGGCCATGTGCCACAGAGCTGCTTGCTCCACGGAGAAGCCACAATGGCAGATTTTGGGGGATTCTCATGGTGCGCGGCTAGCCTGGATGATATGCCCATCCCAATCCCAAGCAGTATGGAGAGTCGTGAAGCCAGTGAAGAGATTAGTATGCTGGACATTGATTATACGGGTGCGATCGAGGGGCTTTGGCTGTGCCGCAGTATTGATTCGGATCCGTATACGGACCCTATCCAGCCTTTCGGCAGTAACCTATCGTCGTGCGTCAAGGTCTCTGTGGCTCTCGGCAACAGGGACAAGTGTCTCTTATTGCGACCTTTGAGTGGCAATTCAGAGGATAAATCTCTCCTTGTGCAACCCACCAAGATTGATGAAAAGGGCAGGGTTTTGGATTGCCGTTATATCGGCGCGGTTTTGAGTGACGCTGAGCCAACTACTGAGGAGTGGCATCTGATTAACATTAGGTTTGGGAGACACGACGGTCCGAAGAATGAACTGCTTGAAAATGCACTGACCCAGGTTCACGAGGAGGGGCAAAAGATTTGCAAGTATTGCCTGGGAGAGTATGGCGAATTGAACCAAGATGGGCAAGAGGATGAAGGCCAAGGCGACGAGAATGGCGCAGCAAGCCCCGGAGAAATGACGTGGCTAGAGCAGGGCATTGAATATGTCTCTCCTAAGCCTGTTGCAACTTTGGCCGAGGGCAATTATGAAGCTGCGAGTCTCGAGGAACTGCGAGACGCCGTCAAAAGTGGAAAGCATCGTGCCGTTCATCATATTGTTAGCATGCTCGCCAGGGATGAGGAGAAGCTCACCAAGGATGACGTGGATTCAACCATAACGAAAGCCCAAGAAGACCTGGGAGACGACGAGGTTAGACTAGCGAAGCAAGTTCTGTGGTCTTTGGGCGATGCCTTGGTCAATCATTTCAAGCTCGAAGAGGTCGCGCTTGCCTATGAAAAGGCTCTCCCGGAATACCCAGATAAGAGCTTCGTGGGCGCTGCTGTGACTTATAACCTTGGCATGGTTCAGGCCATGCTCGGAAACTACCCTGATGCCAGGGCAAGGTTTGAAGAAGCACTGGACGCCTTCAACAAACACGACGAGTCGAAGGATTTGTTTAAAAAAAGGGCCACACGCAATGACCCCAGAAAGAAGAAGCAGAAGCAGAAAAAGGCCAAAGGCTCCAAAAAGCCAGCAAAATCCAATGCAGCCTCGCAGGATGATCTTGAGGACTGGGAATTGGCTGAAGAGGGCTGGTTGTCTGTTTGGTGGAATTCTGCAGCAGCACTCATTCTGCTCCCACCCTACGATGACAGTGAATGGGGCGACAAGTTCTGGATGGCATTCGACTATGTTCTCAAGATGGGCGAGGACAACGCGGACAGCAAGGAGGTATTCAGCAAGGAGTCCAACCGGGATGATCAGATTGATCCGGAGACGGACAAATTGTTGGACAACTTCTACAAGGCTTTCAGGAAGTTCAACTTTATCTTTCGCCGAGACCATCCGCTTGTCTTCATCACAGCCAGGATAATCGGAGTTCAGCTGATGGGCCATGCAGCTTGGTATAAAGAAAGTGGAGAGAATGCAAAGGCACGAGCAACTTGGAAGAGTGCAAAGGAACATTTTGAGCGCGCTACGGCTGGGCTTTCAGGTTTTGGCTTTCTCTGTTTCTGGGAGGAGCGCACTAACAGCCTGAATTGGTGGATCGCAGACACGGATAAATGGCTACAGCTCGCTGAAGAAAAGCTACAGCACTAAGAAGCTCGTGAGAATTTATTTGAAAATCTTTGTTGATGTCGGCGATCCCCTCACACCAGTTCACTCTTCCAGATAAGCTAGGTATCCACGTCTAGAAATTTATCAGATGTCAAATAGTCAAGTGTAGATTGTTCAATAATAAAATATAGTGGCCGAAAAGGGTGTTCTGTGTTGGTTCCTGTGCCTGCCGACAACGTGATTGGCGGGGCAAGATTACAAGGCTTCAAGGGGATGCCTATGGTGGCTGTGTGTTGGCGGTGATGAAAGGAACTAAGATCGTTGTCACAGCATTAGCACCTCGCTAATGTTTGCTAATGTAGTGGGCCGTCAGATCTGAGAGCTGAAGGCGGGAGAATTACACGAACTATCCAAGCCCAGTCTTCCAGGTTGTCCGGGTGCCATCGCCTCAACTGCACCTAGACAGGGATTATTTAGCTAAATATTTAGCTTAGTTGCACACAACACACCGTGGCTGTTGTGTGGCGGTTCCCACATCTAACTGTGAGCTGAAAAGCATAGTGGATACAGGGTATGATCTGATCAGAGGTGGTGTGCATTGGCGTTTGAGTACGTCATGGCCGTTGTTGATGGATGGTTGCCCTAGCTGCTGGAAGCAAGCTGGCTCTCTGTGCTAATTCACATATTTCAGCATGAGGAAACGGGATTAGTCATGGCTGATGCAATAAGCGGACTTTTGCCACTAACATCGCAACAGCCCTATCATATTACTTGTTCAAAGGTTTATGACGCGGCCCCCCAGTTTAGAACAACTCCAATAATACTTACTCACGAAGGAGTTAATTGATGTGGTGGACACTGAGAAAATACGCCATCTTAGATGAGGTCCACTCATGTCGGGTTACTCCTCCTCACTCTCAACTTTCCACACATCATGTGATGGGTTGGTTGGTTGGCTGGCAGGTTGGTCTGACTGCTTCAGCGCGCGTCACGCCTCTCTCCCATCTCATCCAAAACACAAATTCCACACGGCAGTAAATACAGCGAGGCCGTATTCTGCTTGCCACCTTATTCAATCCCAATTTTTACTTCCCAATCCCCTACTTCCCGTCACCGTCATCATGGACACTACTCAACAAGGAAAAGCAGAATACGTGTATAAACCCCCAAGTTTGGACTCCATCCCCCAAATTGGGACCAGGGTTGTAAACGAGCCACTCCCTTTCATGACAAGAGATATGCAATGGATTTCTCAAAGAAGCGTTGAGAGAGATGGTTCTGGTGCAGATCATCCTATCGTAAAGGGCACTGCACGGTACAATTTCTCTATATATGTTGATCGGGAATGCTTGGACACGCTGCCGGTGTATGGGGATTGGAAGAAAGCTGGATGTGAAGGAGAGATCCCGGACCTTGTGTGCATTATCATCGATGAGGATTGCGAACCAGATGGGGAAGGACCGGATGGCTATGCAGCTATTGAGGGATGCACAAAATATTATCCTGGTTGGATATATTCTGATGCGAAATGCATCCCAAGCCTCTACGACAAACTGAGCGTTGAAGAATTAACTGATGGTTACAAATCATAAATACGGCCTCCAGGGGTATACCCTAACCTGCGGGACGATATCGTGATGCTTCAATGAGAGGAGAGACATGGAGATCTGATCCTGGCCATTCAATTTGAAATAATCAAATATTAGAATTTTATTGTGTTGTAAATTGGGTTCGTTGCTCTTCATTGTCTCGTCTCCCTCCTCCTTCTTCTGGGGGAGGGGGGGGTCTGTCGGGGTTCATTGCGGAACCAGATGCCGAAATTAAGTGCTCTTGTAAAGGCCAGTCCACAGTTTTTCCAGCCGGGATATCAACACCCAACAATCTAAATAAATTCCCTAATGCCCAAGGGCATTCTTTGCTCTCACCCACTCATAGAAGACACATGGTGCCTATCAGTCTGCATAATCAGTTGCAAATAGTCGTTGATTAGATGAATTGGTTGTGCGAAATATCGTTAGTGGCGTATGGATTCGATTCCCAAATTACCAATTGCAGCCAAACAAAATATCTTGTGGAGGGGCGACAAATTACACGATCGAATCGTGGATCTTACACTCCACCCCCTTTTCTAGTTTTAAAGCTCGGCGTGGACGGGCTTTTGTACGACGCGGCTCGGTTCAAGTAAGCCGGATAGGGATCGGGTGTGATGTCTCACGGCAAGACTAAACTGCCCGTCTAGATAATTGCAGAGAAAACGCATTACATTCCTAGAAAAGACCACCCTCGAGAGCGGTTTCACCCCTATAAGCGGCATTGTTAATGACTATGCACTGGGTCGTCAGCGAAGGCATCAGGACTCACGGCACTGTCATTGGATCTTGAAGACACAGGAGCTGCCCCTCCATGTCCGTGTGCATGTTGTAGACGGGGAGTCGCATCGTGTCCTGCAGGGCGGTGAAGCTGTTGTCTGAAAGGCTAACCCCGGGCATGATGGGGTAGGCAAAGGGATCTTCTATATGGAAACCCATGACACTTGTGGGCTCACTGCCCAGAGGATGTGTCAACATGGGAACGGGGTGCATCATGGGCTGGTGCTGAGAAATATAGTGGTAGTTTCTAGACTGCTGGTTGTCTGAGGTGGCGGATGGGTGCAAGCCCCATTGTTCGGGAGAAGGACGCAAAGCGGCCAAAGAAGCCGGCGGCTGGGCGGCAGGCTCCGCTCGGGGCCGAATGTGAGTGTTTTTATCACTCGACGCTGGCCCGAAGCCGGTGCGAACGGGTGGACGGTCAGCCGACTTGAATTGGCCGGGAAGCTGGTCAAACAGAGACTAGAATATTTTTACAGGTAAGCGCTGGCATTCACACACAAGTTTTCACGCGAGACGGATAACTGACGTTGAGAGCAGCGGTAACTCTGTCCGCCGCTTGGCTCCTCTGGCTGTGGCCGGAAATGGTGTCTCTGCCCAGCCTGGCGTCGGAGATGAGCTCCGACGCCTCGGGCTTGTCCGGGTTGTGCAGCACGTACAAGATGACGCTCAGCACGGCGAAGAACTGCGTGTAGGTTATGAACCAGTACGGCCCTATCAGGACGGCCTGCCTCCGGATCTCGGAGCCGATGTGGATGATGTTGCGGCAGACGTTGATGCCCGTCATGGCGAGGGCCAGGTGCCTCTCGTCAGTGGTGTTGGAATTAGATGGCTGGCGGGTGTGGAACTGAAGAAATGGCCTGTACAGCATTAGTTGAACATGGCCGTAGGCGAAGCGCAGCAACGTCTTGACTCTGCGAATATTAATCTGAGTTAGCGAGGACCGTCACGCTACACCAAAAAGAGTGGACAGCAGCAATTGCGACTTACCGGGTGATTTGCAAATCTTCCTCCGGGCCTGGGCGCCAGGTGGGTGGGAGTTTTTGTTGCCAGTCGTGAAGGTCCTGCTCAATCTCCCTAATGCGGGCACAGTTGATCTTGTATGTGACATTTGCCGGGCCACCGTCGGCACCTTTTGGAGGGTATATGTGCTCGACAACGGTGGCGAGGATGCGCATCAATTTGGCGTGAGCATTAAAGGCCTGTAGGAAAGATGCGGTGCCCGTCGGGTTGTGTAGGATGGTCACCTCGGTGATGTTCTCGTCGTCGGCCTCAGTCGGTAACGGCTGGTCAATATCCTTGTCCTGCAGCATGAGCGGGAGGCCGAGCGTGGTGGCCAAGTAGATGTCCATCTGCCGGATGGTGTGGAAGACTCTTCTCCTTGTCTCATCCCTGATCGGCGTCATGGATGTATGCGGAAGGTGGCGGTGCAGGCCCATGCGTAGGGCAGAACAGAGGGCGATGCCGATCATGGTGTGGCAGCCGCTGAGGTTGCCGGTAGCCTGAAGAAACTGGATAATGAAGGCTAGAGCCTGTAGGGTTGTCATGTCGCAACATTCGGTAATGTCTTGGAGATGCAGCCTTGCCGAGATGTAGAATTTGTGTCTGGGTTCGATGTGAGTGTCAGACAAAGGACATACGGGGACCTGCGTGGAGGAACTTACCCTCGATCCATGGCAACGGCATAGTGGTCCGGGTTGGTGGGATCATTCTCATCGACATCGTACATGGAGCCCAAAGCTATGATGGAGAATAGGAGGCCAACGAACCTGCGCTGTTCGTCAGTGTACTTTTCCGGGCGCTCCTCGTAGAGCGTGTCGAAAGTCTTCCAAAAGGACGGGGCATGCACTACTCTGAGGATGCAGGAAGCGCACGAGAACGAGTAGTTGCAGAGCGCTTGGGCAAGGTCTCGGGGCGGCAGCCTCGAGTAGTCGTAATTTTCCTGCCACCAGGGATTGGCAGAGTAGACCGGCAGCCCGCCCATGGGCGACGCGAGAAACGGGCGATGAGGCTGAGGCAGGAACGGGGTTCGCGCATCGTAGCCGACGAGGGTGGGGAACTGCTGGCTGATGCGGCTGAGGAAGGCAGCTCCGGAAGACATACCGTGGAAGGCAGACTCGCCAGTATCGGTAATGTCTAGCTGACTGCTTCTCTCAACCAGCTGGATGAAGCTCGGGCGGTCCGTATCGGCCTCGGCCTCGGTGGTGGGAGCGGGAGCGGCGGCTAGGGTGGGGCCACTCCCGGCATTGGTAACGGCGGTGCGGGGTGGTGTCGGGTCTTCAGGCGTCAGGCTTTCGATGTCCAGGTCCGGCATGAACCTGCGGAGCAGCGCTTCCGCTCTTTGGAGTTTCTGCTCGAGCGCCTCATACTCCTTGGACTTGGTGGCGATCTTCTCGCGGATCGACGGGGTCGCGTAGGTGCATTCTGCAAGCGCGCAAACGGGCGGCTGTCAGCACGGGGCGAACAAAGTAGAGGGCAAGAAAGAAAGTTGATTGGGACATCAAGACTGTGAATTGGAAAATGTCTTACTCGAACTAAAATCTGCGCAACTCGCACACGGCTGCCCTCCGTCACATTTGATCTTCTTGCGTCGACAGTCGTCGCAAGCGCGGCCGATCCTGCGACGCTTCCGCGCAGCCGGCTGGGGGGACGTATATGGGCCGGGGGCGGCAGCGGAGCCGTCACGGGTCGCTTCTCTCGAGGAATCGTTCTCCTCTCCTGACAAGGACGCGGGAGAGAGGGCGCGTCTCAATGGCCGCGCTGACTGGCTGAGGGCAGACGTGTCTCGCGCAGAGTGCGACATCTGTGACATGGGCTTATCCAGGTTCGCGCGGCCGAGGCAGGACTAACGGCAACATGGGTACGGAGTAAAGCGACAGAGTAGTGCGGGGGCCTAGCCTCTGGGATCGCGCGCGAGGGTTGGGCAAAAAAAGACAGAGTACACCGTGGTGTGAAGCTCTTTGCGATCCGCGATAAGCTCCCATGAAGCTTTGCTTGGAGGAACAAAAAGCGGGGAACAGGGTGGGGTTAGCACACCTCGCCCAACGTTGTTGGGAAGGCGCGATTTGTGTACCGGGTAGCTTCCTGCTTCTTCGGCGGCGCAGCCTGCGAAAGGACTGCATCACATAATTGGGTTGGTGGTTGGGGGGTAGAGTGCGCTGCGTCGGGACGATTAAATTGAATTGAGTTGAGCACATCATGAAAACACCCGGCCAAGACAGGACGGGCCAATCAAGTCTGGCCCAGCCGGAAACAGTTTAACATGTCTTGAGCCGGGCCTAGCCAATCACTGTCTCTCTAGCCGGCTACACGGATCAAGGGGCGTTGCGGTCAGGACCTCATCCCGCCAATCACAGCTCCAGCCTTCTTCCAGCCTCGTCCACCAGGCTGCGAGCGACCCCCCTCCATGCAGCCAGCCAATGGCGACCTCTCCGCCGCCGGGGACGGAGTTGCATCCGCAACCTCTGCACCGTCTGTCATCCAGCGGAGCTCTTGGCATTCACTCCTCCAGGCGGAGCAAAATGGATGGAGAAGCGGGTCCGGTGGAACCCGCCCCGCCCGGCGGAACTTCGAGGAAGCTTGGTTCTGCACCACCTCCAATCCGGTTTTCGTCACTGTGACCCTGATGACGGACCATTCGACCATTGGTCCGTTGTAAAACACTCTGCCGTTGCGTGACCCGGCCTGGAACAAATCGGTCTCATTCTCTGTTTTTGCGACTGTGATGCCTCAATTCTGCACACCGTTTGTGTTGCCGCACAATGCTCAATCGCTGGAGCCGTCACCACGCTGTGGTCTGGTTGTGGGCCAAGTGCAGTTTGCCCTCCGGCCGTTGACGCCAGACCCGGTTCTTCAACCATCCCGCGTACCCGGTGGCGCAACCAGTAATTTGCTAGCCATGGGCTTGGCTACGCAATGCCAAGAGTCCCAGACAGATGTGCGTGCAGGGAAGTTTGTGATACCGCAGAGCCATCTCCACGCCCAATCCAGACAATAAAAAGGTCTTACATGTCCGGTAGGCAGTGCGGCGCAGATGACATTCACCACGCTTGTCCCTCGCCAGGCTCAGTCAATTGCATGGCTATCACCAAGCTTGCGTCACCGGATTCTCAACCTCGTCCCTTCTCGTCCTAGTCCTTTCGATTCCTACTCAAGCGTCTTTTAAAACGAAAACAGAATCCGAGAAACGCTCACGAGAGTTGCAACATGGCGTCGGAGATGGACAAGGCGTCTCCCCACGTCCACGTGTCTGGCCAAGCCAACCGGCCGTTGACCCGGCCAGCACATGCCTTGACATCGGAACAGGCCATATCGGAATTGGAGACATCGCCCATCGATGGACTATCGGAGGAAGCAGCCGCAGGCCGTCTCCGGGAGTTTGGGCCTAATGATCTTGGCGATGGCGAAGGTGTATCGCCCCTGAAGATCGTCGTGGCTCAAGTTGCCAACGCCATGACCCTTGTGCTCATCCTCGCCATGGCCGTCAGCTTTGCCATCAAGTCCTGGATCGAGGGC
Organism: Calonectria honghensis; assembly: GCA_013403855.1. Classification (NCBI taxonomy): domain Eukaryota; kingdom Fungi; phylum Ascomycota; class Sordariomycetes; order Hypocreales; family Nectriaceae; genus Calonectria; species Calonectria honghensis. The sequence goes on from VTGB01000049.1 coordinate 378,536, forward strand.
GGCGTTGTTGCCGTCGTCATCCTCCTAAACGTCGTCGTCGGCTTCTTCCAGGAGTACTCGGCAGAGAAGACGATGGATTCGCTCCGCTCGCTGAGCTCACCTACCGCATCCGTGGTCCGCGGTGGTGACGCCAAAGTCATCCCCTCTGGAGAAATTGTCATTGGAGACTTGGTCGAGTTGAAAACGGGAGACACAATCCCTGCTGACATCAGGTTGGTAGCGCCGCAGCCCCTTCTCTTCTCTCTTCTCTCGGTCTCGTCAAACTAACCCTCCCCGACACGCGCAGACTTACCGAGGCTATCAACTTCGAGACAGATGAGGCGCTGCTCACAGGCGAATCCCTCCCGGTCCGTAAAATGGAAAAGGCCGTGTTCGACGACGCCACCGGCCCTGGCGACCGACTCAACGTGGCTTACAGCTCCTCGACCGTGACCAAGGGGCGCGCAAAGGGCATCGTCTTCGCCACCGGCACATACACCGAGATTGGTGCCATTGCGAGCGCTCTCCGAAAGAAGGACTCCAGGGTCCGGCCGGTGAAGCGAAAGCCGGGCCGTCGCGCAAAGCCCCATCGCTACCTGGAGGCCTACACCTTGACCCTTACGGATGCTATCGGGCGATTTCTCGGTGTCAATGTTGGTACACCGCTTCAGAAGAAGCTCTCTAAGCTTGCCATATTGCTGTTTGGAATTGCTGTTGTGTGTGCCATCATCGTTCTAGCTGCAAACAAGTTTACATCGGAACAAGAGGTAATCATCTACGCTGTCGCAACCGGTCTGTCCATGATCCCCGCCTCGCTTGTTGTTGTCTTGACCATCACCATGGCTGCTGGCACTAAGCGCATGGTCCAGCGCAATGTCATTGTGCGCAACCTCAAGTCCCTAGAAGCCCTTGGCGCCGTGACAGACATCTGCTCAGACAAGACGGGCACTCTGACACAAGGCAAAATGGTGGCCCGGCGAGCGTGGGTGCCGTCCAAGGGCACCTACACGGTCGACACATCCTCTCAGCCCTTCAACCCTACCGCCGGCCAGCTCCTGTTCAGCCCCCAGCAGCCACGCGAGATGGAGTTCTCGCGGGGTGACGGCGCCAACAGCGGAACACCCACCCAGGCTTCTGAGCTGCTCAAGGACAGCCAAAGAGCCCTGTCCGACTACCTGCTCGTCGCCTCGCTGGCAAATCTCGCCACCGTGCACGAGCTTCAGGGCGAGTGGCATGCCAGAGGAGATCCCACCGAGATTGCCATCCAGGTCTTTGCTTCCCGGTTCAACATGAACAGACTGCTGTTCACCAATGGAGAGAAGCCTCAGTGGTCTCAGATGGCCGAGCTGCCTTTCGACTCCGACGTCAAGCGCATGTCGGTCATCTTCAAGTCGGAATTGACCGATGAGCGCTTCGTCTTCACAAAGGGAGCGGTTGAGCGCCTGCTCGACATTTGCACCACCTACTGCCCCAAGGACGATGGAGAGACTGCCAAGATGACGGACAAGTTCCGAGCCGAAGCGTTGAAGAACATGGAGGCACTTGCTGGCATGGGTCTGCGTGTCCTTGCCCTGGCCAGCAAAAGGTACGATGGGGTTGACCCGGACGCCGCCGGCTCGCTGGACCGCGCAGCCATTGAATCGGACCTTGTGTTTCAAGGCCTCATCGGCCTCTACGATCCTCCCCGCCCCGAGTCCAAGCCCGCCGTTCAGAGCTGCCACGAGGCAGGCATCTCGGTGCACATGCTCACTGGAGACCACCCAGAGACTGCCAAGGCCATTGCCATCGAGGTTGGTATTTTGCCGCCCAGCATGAGTCGCTTCCGCCAAGATGTGGTGGAGGCCATGGTCATGACAGCCAGCCAATTTGATGCCTTGGATGATGCCCAAGTCGACGCCCTGCCCGTCCTTCCGCTCGTCATCGCCCGCTGTGCGCCCCAGACAAAAGTCCGCATGATTGAGGCCTTGCACCGGCGAAAGAAGTTTTGCGCCATGGTAAGAGCCAATCTCTAATCTGAAAAGATGAAGGGGAAAAAAAAGCTAACAATTTGATAGACTGGTGACGGCGTAAATGACTCTCCATCCCTCAAACGCGCAGACGTAGGAATTGCCATGGGAATGGCTGGCAGCGACGTGGCCAAAGAGGCCTCTGACATTGTTTTGGCCGATGACAACTTTGCGAGCATTGTCGCCGCTATTGAAGAGGGCCGCCGCATCTTTGACAACATCCAAAAGTTTGTGCTTCACGTGCTGGCTGAGAACATTGCCCAGGCTGGTACTCTGCTTGTCGGACTTGCCTTCAAAGACGGCCGTGGCTTGTCTGTCTTCCCGCTGGCCCCAGTGGAAATTGTGTGGATCATCATGATCACCTCTGGTATGTAGAGCTTCCTTTCCATATACACACACGGAACCATCGCTAATCCGCTACTAGGCATGCCTGACATGGGTCTTGGTTTCGAGCGCGCTGTCCCCGACATCATGTCCCGACCGCCGCAGAGTCTCAAGTCTGGCATCTTCGACCTCGAGTTCCTCATTGACATGGTTGTGTACGGCCTGTGGATCACCGCCCTCTGCTTGGCTTCCTTCACCCTTGTCGTCTTCGGCTTCGGCGACGGCGAGCTCGGCAACGGCTGCAACGACTCGTTCAACGACACATGCACCACCGTGTTCCGCGCTCGCGCTACCACCTTTGCCTGCCTGACCTGGTTTGCCCTCTTCCTGGCCTGGGAGATGATTGATCGCCGCCGCTCCTTCTTCCGCATGCAGCCCGGTAGCAAAAAGTACTTTACGCAGTGGATGATTGACGTTTGGCGCAACAAATTCCTCTTCTGGGCCATCATCATCGGCTTCATCACCCTGTTTCCTACCCTGTACATTCCCGTCATTAATAAAGTTGTCTTCAAGCACGTCGGCATCGATTGGGAGTGGGGCATTGTCTTTGTTAGCTCTGCTCTATTCTTTGCGGGTGTTGAGGCCTGGAAGTGGGCAAAGAGGATCTACTTCCGCCGGCAAGCCGCCAAGAAAACCGGTGGCCGACATCAAGACAGGGACCTGGAGAACAAAGCCTTTGCGGAATTTTTTGATCTTACCGAGGAGGAGAGTGAACAGGGGAAATAAGCCGAGACTACATTAGGGCTCGAAGAGCTTGGATATTTGAGGGGCGGGCAAGCTCAAGCAGTTAAAAGTATTGATTTTATAACGAAATTAGAAATGAAGATCATAATAAATATCCTCCTATAAACGAGGTGAATTTTTCCCCAAAGTGCTCGGCTTATTTGTGATTAGTGTGGTGGTCTTGGCTACTGTCAAGGCTTAGAGGGAACCAGGGGAGCCCAGAACAACTTGAACCACGCTCTTCAAGCAAGTTCATAAATATATTACGGTGTCATTGACACTTGGGAATCTTTTGGATATCAATATAACTTCTCAAAATTTAGCTAAATTTGCTTTTAGCAAAGATGCGATCCACAAACTTCGATGATAAGTTGCCTTGAAATGCCGCGGCGCTGGGACCTCGACTATTTTAATTCCTTCACCATACCATGCATATTAAACACACCCAATCCAACGGCCTGTTCCCAAACCCGTTTCGCAACGCCTTCTGGATGATCTATGGGCCAAGCTATTTCGAAAAGCTTTTTCTGGGCTTCTGCCCATTGCGTGATGCCCGTGTCTTTGCTCCATCGTCGAATTGACTTTGCCAGGTAATTCTCCGCCGCCTGCAGCGCAGAATCAAAACCTCGTTGCTTTTGGGCCATAACACCATAGGCTCCAACAAAGTGCTCCCAGAACCACAGTGTTGACACATCATCTATTTTGTACTCGGTTTGGGAAAGATCTCTCGTCAAGATGATGACTAAACGACGAAAGAGGCGGTACTCGATTGGCACGCCCGCATTCCAAATTCCCACCACGAAATTCAAGTAGAAACCTGACGTAATGGAAATGCCGCACCAGGAAGTAAAGTTTTGAACAAAGGCCCTGTCGGACACTTGCCCTTCAAAAAGTGACAAGACGTGAGAGTTGGAAATGCCAAACTGCAATCCAGTAATGGCGGACATCATTTGTTTCCAGACCTTGTCGCGATTATGTCCCTTTCGCCCCTGAATCTTGATTCCTTGTGTCATTGATCTCAAGCATTCAATGAATGGAGATGCGTCAATATTACGAAAGTTGGCCGCTCGAGGGAGCGACGCAAAGAAGAACGGAAACATGGCCATTGCGTTGAGATGAGTTTGCAGACAGGCATAGTCTTCTGAAAACCACTCGGATACAAGCGAAACAAATTGAGCAAAATCGGTAACAAACTGTCCGAGCAATGCCCCCAAGTCAGCGCTTGCTTGCATCCGTCCTCTCATTGAGTGAATAAAGTTATAGGCCCTGCAATTTTAGTGAGCATGTGTGTCATTTCATCGCAAAAGAAGGACGTACAATATCATGTATCTGTATGAAAGCTCTTCGTCAAAACCCATTGGGATGGTAGTCGATTTGTGATTCAATGGGGCATATAGCTCCAAGAGAGTCATCAACCCATCAAGGTGCGCTTCTGCAACGGCTAAATTGCCAACGATACCCTTAGGAAATTGGTAAGCATTGAGAAAACAACGAGGATGACCAAGCATGAATTGGCTTTGGGCAATGACGCACCTCTACTAGAGCGAGTGTAGCAATATGCTTGATGAGGGTTGTGATTCCCGTCACTTTGGGGTTTTCGAGCAGCTTGTTCAGAGACTGTATAGCTATGATCTTGTGGAATAAGGCGGTCGATTTGTATGTTTCAATGTCGCCAGCTTGCCAGATGTAGTGCAGAGATGCTACGAGCAAGGTATAGCGAAGGTTGGCTGGGCTTTGGATCACAAACGGGGCGCTTCAAATCCGGTCAACTAGAGTAAGACAAAATGCATTGACGTACGAAACTCACATTCCCACTTGTTTCGCCCGATGGCAGGTATCGGGGTGAAGAATGTCGTCTAATTTAAAGACTGGATGGAATTGTCAACGGCTGAAGGCCTGTGTAACGGCTAGTGTGTAATGGACACTTACAATAATGAAGAAGCTGTTTCGACTTCAAGGGCATTTCAACTGGTAAGCAATCGAAGGGATCAACTGGATTCAAGTCGACGGTGGTTTTTAGTGGGCTTGATAGTGCTTGCACTGGCTTGACCTGGGTTGAGGCTATAACCCATGGCTGCTGTTCGCCTGGAAGCTGGGCATATTTGCGATCCCGAAGGGGGACCCTTGGAATAGGATACTCGCATTCTGTACCAGAGCTGGTGCATTTATCGCTAGGGTTGTAGTTAGCCTTGCGTAGCCTCTCCTTGCACCCGAAATGCCAGGTCCCTAAGCAGAGCTGAAGGCTTGCCTAAGATAGCCTAAGCTATCAAAAACTTGGAAAACAACGGGAACCCACTTACCACACGGGGCGAGTTTCGTCGCAACGCGTATGGCGCTTTCGACACGCGCTACATCCCGCTCGACTGCGCGTATGATGTCTTCGAGTGCGCGGAACCGTTTCTTTCTCGGGCTGCTTCATTGGGCAAGAGCATCCACGAGCGCGCTTATCTGACTATTTGCTTGGGAGATAGGGCTGATGCAGGGAGTTGCAATGTCGTCAATGGCGGGCCTGGTTAGACGTCGTCTCTTGCTGTGCGTAAGCTTGGTGGACCCAATGGCTGGCCGCTAGCACTCTTTTGGATGATCATGCGAAGACCGACCATTCATGTTGACACAGGAGGATTGTAGGATTTGATGCCTGAGACATCCATAAATGTAACCATTCAACTCATCCCAGGAAGAGAAGCATGGGCCCGTTAGCTGATTTGGAGCCGAAATGCTGGCATATGGGAACGGGATTTTGTTGACCCACCGCGTCACACGATTACAGGCTTTGGCCATCCCGCCAGATGCATCGAGTTTGATGTTCCAGTGACCCACAGACAAGGGTGGTGCTTACGTCTTCGATGTCTCACTTTCAGTGCGCTGAACTGAGTATTCTGCTTGACAATTCCTACTTATAGAGATCCGAAAATTTTCTCCATCAAAAATAGACCAAAAATGTCTCTACCTGGCGTGCTCACACATCTGTGAATCCTGTTGCCTCGTCGATTGCTCAACCAACCAAACTCATCTCCCGGAACCTCATCTGTTCCTGGACCCTTAATTCCTCGGCGATCCCTGATCAACATACCGTGGGTCCACTGGCCGGATGTTTCAATACGAATATCCTCAGGACCTGTGTCGGATATGGCCCACTTCGGATCATCCTGAGTAAGAACATACCAAACAGTCATTGGGTCATGCAACTGTAAACCGGGGTTCGTCGACAAATTTCCCGAGAGCTCCTCGATTTTTCGAAATGTCCCATCCAAGAACGTCTTGACCCAAGTTGCCAATGGGCTTCCCGCTTTGAAGTGTGGTGCGATAAAACTTTCAAAAGCATCTTTTCTCAGGACGTGCGCTGTTGTAACATCTAGTGAGAACAGGTTGACCTTCAGTTGTTTAGATAGCTGCTCTGGGTATGGTTGCAGATTTGTCATAGGATACTGGACGTCAGGCATAGTTGAGGCTGGGATGGGGGACGTCAAGGCAAAGACACGGGCTGCGGCGATTGTGTCGGAATAAGCATTGAATTCGCCCAACGGAGTGATGTTTCCGGGACAGTCAACAGCGCCACCCATGACAACCAATTCTTTGACACGGAGAAATGTCTCTGGATCTTCGGCCGCTGCTAGCGCAACGTTGGTCATGGGTCCAACCACGCAAATGCTGATGGTCCCTTCCGGCTCGTCCCTGAGGATGCGAAGAATTTCCAGATGTGCAGGTGTTTTGGATGGAGTGAAGTACGAATGAAACGACTGGGATTCATCACTTTTCAATTCATCATGGAACAAAGTTCTCCAGGTTTCAGAAGGCGACAGATGCGGATGCTTTTTGACAGGTCAATACCAAAAGCTGCAAGTGCGCTTCGCCAGGTTAACGGGGTGACTTACGGTGTCGTGAACTCCATGTAACCCGTCACTGCCATCTAAAAACTTGTATTAGTAGTGCATTACCGAATATTGAGGAGGTAATAGAGCATACGAAATCCATCCTTTGCGAGGAATTCGTTTTCCAAGGCATGTTCAGCGCCCATGGCAATGATTGGCCTATACTTCTTTAGAGCCTCAAACCCTTCGGGGATTCCTTTTCCTCGGCGCCATTGGATTTCCTTGTCAAGGACATGAAACAAAGATACGGCATTCTTCAGACATCCCTTCAAGGGGATGTTACCATAGGTGATAGAGAGCATGACTACTTCGAGATCATGAGGCGATGAAGCCAACGCCAGCAAAATTGCCAATGTATCATCGACGCCTAAAATGCGGTTAGCAGAGGTGGAGAAATGAAAGAGGGTCCGTCTTGCCTGGATCAGTGTCGATGATAATCTTGTTCTTTGGCGCCATCTTTCTGTAAGTGACGAATGATTTGACGAGGAAATGCAATCTGCGATGCCTAAATTGAAGTGTCGAATGAAACCGAGAGAAAAAGAGATGTCTTTCAGCGAAGCAGGCGAAACCTGACTTTATATAACATGGAGAACTGTACCAAGGTCAGGCGGAGGTCACCGATTGGGTTTCCCTCATATTGCTCCACTACAGAACAGAGTGGTAGATTTAACAACCCGGTTAGCGGGCGGGGATTAGCAGAGGCGGGCTTGCACTGATCAAGAAAGTTGAACCGCACGACCCACTACAGCCGTTGCCAAGGCGTTAAGTGAGCAAAAAGGGCGTGTGATGGACTCGGAATAAATAGGGTCGATGTAGTAAGTATGCTGCTTTGAATCCTCGTGGCAAGTTATAAAGCTTCTAGTCCGCTCAAAAGTTGCCATAACAACTTCCCACTGACCTTGATCAACGTGCGAGTGTGAAAAATGTGCAAATCACCTCTTCATCCCTTTCTTGAAGCTCTACCAAAGGTAGAGCTTCATATTCACTTGGAGGGCTCGCTGTCTCCTGGCCTCCTCTTCGAACTTGCAGCAAAGAATTCCATCTCCCTGCCGAGAGATGACCCAGCTTTCGCATCTCCGGAGGCACTTCACCAACGCTACCAGAGATTTACTTCATTGGATGATTTTTTGCCCTATTTTTACGTGGGAATGACCACACTGTTACACCCGTCTGACTTTGAACTTTTGGCATACGCCTACTTCAAGAAAGCCAGCTCTCAGAATGTCCGCCATGCAGAGGTTTTCTTTGATGGGCAAATCCACACATCTCGAGGCATGTCCTTGCTCGACGTTACGAACGGGTTCAAGAGAGCTCAGATACGTGCCAAAAATGACTTTGGTATAACTTCAGAGTTGATCATGTGTACTGTGCGCCACCTACCAGCTGCCTCTGGCCTGGAGCAATTTCAAGCAGCAGATGCGGCAGGGCTCTTCAACGACGGGACTATTCATGGCATCGGCTTAGACAGCACTGAGGTCAACCTCCCAGCCACAATGTTTGCACCAATTTACGATATTGCAAAGTCAAGAGGTGTGCGTCGAACTATACATGCTGGAGAGGAATGCCCGGCCAGCTACGTTGACCTCGCCCTCGACGTGGGCGCAACGCGTATCGACCATGGTTGGAGGTCTATTGAGGATGAGGCGGTTTTAGAAAGACTCGTGACGTCTCAAACGCTCCTCACTATTTGTCCAATTTCGAATGTGAAATTGAAAGGTGTCAGTCATGTGGGAGGGTTACCAATTCGGGAGTTCATTGAGAAAAAGATCAAATTCAACATCAACAGCGACGATCCTGAATATTTTGGAGCCTCCATTCAAGAGAATTATTGCGCCGTACAGGAAGCCTTCGATTTGACCGCCGAGGAGTGGATTCAGATCACCAAGGACGGAATTGAACAGAGTTGGGCTTCCGCAGAAAGAATTCAGGAGCTGCTGAAGATGCTAGGAGAGACTGTGCAATCTTGGACATGAGAAACAAGTGTCAGGGGTGTGAACGTAACGATACGCCATTTGTTCGTAGTTTTTAAAGAGAAAATAAGACTGCATCGAAACGGACGACTTTTTGCATGCATGAATCACCTCTGACCACAAACGAATGTGCTCCCCACCTCATGAGCACGGACGATGAGCCAATGTTGCGTCTTGCCCAATCAGATGAGCTTGGTCTAGAAATTCCTGATTTGGAATAGCGCCGGGGTTCAAATTTCAAGCAGTGGGATTAGTGATTAGTCGTGGAGTAAGGTGCACGAAACTATCGCATCCGCCTGGGTTTGGAACGGTTGATCATAAGTCTGTCTTCGGAGTAGGCCAGAACTGCAATGGCTTGCCGTAACTGCCGAGGTACACACATCATCAAACGATCCACAGGCCCTGAAGGTTCCCCAGAGACCAATTAAATGGTCTTGGTCTAAAGTTTCCTGATGTAGATTAGTGTTCTTTCCCATACCCTCTTGACAGCGCTATGGCCCATCTTCTGCCGCGACAAAATTTTGCGCCACTTCTTATCTCTCCCGTTCACCGACTGGTCTGAAGTTTCCTATTCAGATGGAAAACATGTTGGTGCCTCCACGAAAAAAAAGGCAGTTGCCTAGGTCTCGAGGGGGTTGCCGGGAATGCCGGCAACATCACCGGAAGTGCGATGAGGAACGCCCCAGCTGTGGCCTGTGCCAAAAACTTGGTAGAGATTGTGCATACGGAGTGCAATTATCGTGGGGCGGCCGCGCCTTTACTAAATCGGCATTTGGCCAGTGTATGCAGGGTAAAAGTTCTCGTTCCACGCCAGTGATTCAGGTGTGCTCGTCACCAGGTAGGACTCTCAATGTAAGACCAATCATTTGATGCTTATGGAAGGTACAGAAGATTCCAAGAGCACCAAGTCATTCGTATACGGCATTCATTTGCCCCAGGGGGCTGCCCATAGATCTCAAGTTGCTGGGATGGATGGGTACAGAGCACAAACAGCTCCCATTTACACAGGGCATTTGGGAATTATAAATGCCAAAAATACACCCTTGTCAACAGTGGGGATCCCCTTATTTCCGCAACTTTCCCCGGCCGACACCTCTCTCCTGAACTACTTTTTGCATGTCGCCGACTCGTTTTCTTGTCATGAAAGCATCAAGACTGTGTTTTGCGGAACGTTCTTACAGCTAGCGGCGGATGACTCCCAATTGATGTGGAACATTCTTAGCCTAGCCGCTGTACACCGAGCCAACTCTAGATTGGCGCAGAACTTGGAGGAGCTTTCTAGGTTACAGGTGCTCGCAGTCAAGAACATACGCACGCGGATTTCAGAGCTGCCAACCGAAGGTTTAATAGCGTCAGTTTTGTTACTGTGCTATTCTGAGCTTATATCTGGAAGAGAGAAGAGTTACTCGTGGCGACGGCATCTGGATGGGGTTGCTCTTCTCTTCGCCCGCCAGCCGACTATCTGGACAGTGCATTCCCCGGTGTCTAGCAGAGCATTCATATCAAGGTGTTTTGTGTCACTCGCTTCTCTATCCAACGTTTCGGGTACTCCACTAAGTGTTCGTGTTAAAAAGCAAGCACTTGATATGATTGGTGAAAGCGCTCATGTTCCGGACATCGATAACTTCACCTCATATTCCACCGACCTTATCCACATTCTTTTCCAGATTGGAGCTTTAGTCAATGACAAGGCTAGTCTCGCAATCAAGGCTGCAGCAACTAATTCCATCCATTTAGAAACCAGGTCCTTGGAGTTGGTGAGACAACTAACGACCATGATTTCCGCAAACACAAGAGATTCCGAAACACCGCTTACCTACAACCGGGAACAAGTATACATAAACCGATCATATCACCTTGCAGCAATATTACAGATCCATTTACAAATACGAGGACTTTCGCCCAAAATGAGCGAGGTCCAAAATCTTGTCAATGAAATTTTATGTCTCCTCGGAAGGGTGGGTTTTCACGACGGGCCCTGCCTCGGCGTTCTTCTTTTCTTCCCAACATTTTCTGCGGGCTGTGGCGCTATAAATATTGCCCAGAGACAGCAGGTTAGTGATATTCTAAAAAGAATGATCCGCCTCACTGGGTTCGTCAATATCCAACAAGGCTTGGACCTGCTCGATAGACTCTGGTCGCACCAGGACCAATGTGGAGAGCACGAAATAAATGTTAACTGGATAACTTTCATCGGTAGGTGGTTTACATCAATTATACGGAAATTTCTAATCGGATTTTAGACAAAAGGTTTGACTTGATATTGTATTAATATTCCAGGTATCTTTACCCTGTCATGCGTGAATCAGCAGCACCAACCGCCCCGAATGACGCGGTCGAATCAACCCATCGAAAGGCGAGATGAGTGACGCCTGACCTATGTTTAAATAGTACTCCATAAGACTTATTTCTTATAATCAAGTCTAAAATATATAGTTCTTACTAGTGACTCGTGTCGAAACAAATTAGGTTGCTAGCATTGATTATAGGCCGAAGTTATTTTTAGAGGAGGAAGGGTGGAGGGATCGTACCGCAATCCGGTTTTGTATTGCCCTCATGCAACTGAGGGGGTGGGGGGTGACGGCAGCAACGCACAGCGGATAAACGGTTCCATTCGTGCAGGGGTATTCTTACGCGCGAGTGCGGTCGATGGGCTGTATGAGGACAAGTTGGCAGGGTTACTGGTGCCTGTTTAGAAGGTTCTTCGTAAGGTTTAGGAGATGCCAATCTAGTCATTGAAAACTTTTGCCTCAAGGTTTTCTTTCAAAATCTAAATAACCCATATGACTCGTATAGCCTAAAGGGTATTTGGGCTCTAAGCTTTCTTTTTGATCTGCTGTTCAGGCTAGAGCCAGATGCGCACAGAAGAAAGGTGGTTCGAAAGATGGACATGCGAATATCACAGGCTTGTCACCAACATACTTGTGCTCAGATCTCTGGTGCGGCGAGTCTAGAAAGGAAACCAAGAGAAGGATATGTAAAGTTATTTGATGTCGGTTAGAGGGAGCCTAAATGGAGGTAGAGACACTTCACGTCAAGATGATTTGACCCAGCCCACCAAGCCAGCCACTAAAAGCCCAATTGATCTAAGCCGACGTAACCTCCAGTCTCCACTTTGTAATCGAAATCGGGCCTACTCCTCGAAAAGACCAGGACCTAAGTCTTAGACCAAAAGCCTTCTGCGCGTATGGGAGCCATTGACTCGTCCATCTCTAGCCGCCAGCTTCCCTCAGTGACGCGCAAGTTCCATGTGTTGGTTTATGGCTGTTTTGTCAGCCCTGTGGGACACAGCGTGTACTGGCTTTTTCTTATTGGTTCGCTTCGTCACACTGATTGTTGGTTGGGCCTTGTGTTTCTTTATAAAACATTAATCACCTCACCACCCCCGCGGTTGGAAACCACACCTTCATTGTTTGGTTACAAAATTCTACGTCCATCCAAATTAAGCTGCGCCACATCATACAAATCTATATTCTCTATCACAGTACCACAGACCCTGGGTAGTTATTGTTGGAGCTCTAGCTCAATTCAGCCGATGAGACCATGACTTTTTCACACGATCTAGTTGCTACACTGAGTCAGGAATTGGTGACCTACCGAGCTAGTGACAAGCTCTCCCAAGTCCTCGACGGATACGAACAGCTTTTGAGGGAGTATAGTCGTCTACAGATAGACTATGACGAGGCCAGGGATGCTAGAGACCGGTATAAAGAGCAGACCCTAAGCCAGTCGCAGTGTCCTTTTGTGCTTGTTATCGTGGATGGAGACGGCTATGTTTTCGACGACGAATTCGTCAGTGCCGGCGATATCGGCGGTAGCAATGCTGCCAGGCAGCTCCATGATGCCGTCAATTCTAGTCTTAAAAAGAAAGGACTTGAAGAATGCGAGGTCATGGTTCGTGTGTTTGCCAACATTACCGGCCTTTCCAAGACAGCTGCCAAGTCCAAGCTCTGTGGGCCTGAAAAGGGCGCACTTGCACCATTTGTGGCTGGCTTTAACAGGTCATATGGCCTGGCAGACATTGTGGATTCCGGCGAAGTAAAGGAGAGTGCAGACTTCAAACTCCGGGCAACGTTAAAGCTATACGCCAAGAATTCCCAATGCAAGCACATATATTTTGCGGCATGCCATGACGTTGGTTATGCCACTGATCTCACTGCGTATAAGGGCAATCGCAACAAGCTTACCCTCATTGAATCAGGGAGTGCGCGATTCCTAGACGAATTTAAGAATCTGGATATGAACATAGAACGACTAACCGGGGTATTTCGTACCGCACCTTTGGATACTTGTTCTGAACCCAAACAGAAAAGAAACACGACTATGAATACGAAGGAACAAGTTGCTTACAAACACTTAGGTTCATCATCTTCAGCCTCGACGACTAAGGATGCCAGTCAGACAAGCATATATTGCAAGTACGGAAGAAAATGCAAATTCGGGAGAAGATGCAAATTTGGGAGAAAATGCAAATTCCTGCATCTTGATGAAGATTCAGAAATGAATCTTGACAACACTAAATGGAACCTGGACACCTTACCTCGGCGCGATGAAATTTTGGATGGTTACATTGCTCTCAGCAAACTTAGCCAACGCCTAGACCCATCAGTTCTATATCCTTGGCAGAAAGATTTTGAACAAATACCGAACTATGAGAAATAGTCAGGCCACCAATCGCACTTGGCTGGCTTCTATCCTTGCCTGCATTGCGCATACAGTCTAGGTCGCAACCTCTCGTTGGAATATTGAGTCTGAGATCACCCATTTCAAATGCCATGTGTCGAAGCAATAGCGGTACCTTTACTGTCCTGCTTGTTTTATAGTCAGCAACCTCAATCGTAGCAAGCGAGATCATTCGCAGCACCGCCGCGCTCGTCGTCCGTTCTACGAGAGGCCCTACACGCAAAGTACCCGGAAGTATCACATTCTGAGTCTTGCGCAATGGAGCATAGCTTGCAGCCGTATCCGTTAAGGCAGAAGAAACCCGAAGCATATTGCCCTTTTCCAGAACATTGGGGTGGCTCAGAGGTGCTGTCACTGCCACAAATCAGCCCTTGTTGGCCGGTACAACGTTGTCGGGGGCCAGTGCAATAGAGAACTTCATAGTGATAGGCACATGCTCCATCCAGTATAGGATCTGAAGAGGAAAACATGGCTGAGGGTGCTGTATCGGTTGATGCCGCCATCTTCAACTTTGCAGACGTACACTTGCTCTGATGGCCGGTATTGAGATGTATTGAGATGTATTTTTTATCATAGCCACAGTGAAAACCAATGCAGAGCATCAATCAGAACAATAGCCAAGACAATATCTCGTGCCTCAGGATACTATAAGTGACCAATGAAGTGTATGGAATCTGCCAGCTTTGTGGTACGGCTTCCGGGTCCCCAAAACACTAATATTTAGGTGACTAGGTCCAAACGGTGTGATGCAGCTGATGGCCGGTATTGGTGGCGGCATCCCACCAAGTTTGCAACTAGGGCGCTACTATGCAAGGGAACTACCCACTCGGACAAACCTCTACCACGTTGGACTCATTATTAGTCCGTGGGACGACACAAGCCAGTGGCACCACCAAATCTTAGGTCCCTCACAATCAACCCACACCAAAGCCACGCAAAAGAGTGAGAGCAAGCATCATTTAGTTATATTTAAACCTTCTACAGATGTTATATATACGATGAAAGGAAACCATTAAAGTCCAATAACAAATAATTGACTGTCATGCTGCCACCCGCGGCAAAAGGAAAGTAAGAAAAATATGCTTGCTTTTTTACTGATTGATAACATAACATCGCATTGCCGTGCTCGATCAAACATTGTCGCTTTCGTCTCGTGGTGCCACCACGATTGTCGTCTCGACCGTCCTCGTGATGCTGTGGGGACTGGGATTTGGCGCCAGCTCTGCCTCGGAGCAAGTGCTGCCCAGGCGAGAGGGCGGCGGCACATCCTTTCCGAGCTTGCTCATGAAGACGTCAACCGTCCTTCTGCCACCGCTCACCTCAACGCGAGAGGTGACGTTGTTTGTCGGGTTGGACTTTTGGCTGCTGTTGTTCCAGCCGTCCCGCGAAGATGACCCGCTGCCGCTCCGCACGACCTTGGAGATCAGGACGGCCATCAATAGCTCGATATAGAGCTTGACAATGTATGCAACGGGAGCAAATTGCACATATCAATTAGGGTGTCAGCTAGTTGGAAAAAAAGGTGGAGAACCTTATCTAGAACTTACAAATAAGGGTTAGGCAGACTTAGGAATCCGAGCAGGAGAATGTCCATAGATGTGGAAAATAGAATCATGCCTGTGTTAAAATTGAAGAGCCGCCAATACTTGGTCAAACCATCGGCAATTAGCCGGTAGCGCACCAGATACAAAAAGTATAAGTTGAGCACCAAGTCAACGACAAGGAAAAACGTCTTTTCGAATTTTTCGAAGATGTGGTTCACCGTTTGCTGAGTCTCGGTTGAGTTGGGCATCATTGCCGTTATCCAAATGTAGCTAACGCAGATATTAATGATGCCAATCAGTACAAACAGAGTGCACTTCAAGTGAGTCGCTCGGCGCTTGTTGGTCATGATTAACGAGACTCGGTTCGCGATGATTTGCGGCAGGAGCTGAGTTTGAATCGACCATAGTGAAACTGCATACTGGTTAGTCCAGAATCGACCGTGATGCTCGATGTTAATTTACCAGTCGCCAAAAAGAAGCCAAGACTAAGTAACGTTGTCAGCATTCAAGATCTCGATATCGCCAATAGGGCAAAAAGTAGCACTCACTTTCCAGGAATAATATGGTTCAGGTAAAGGAATGTAATGAGGGCAAAGACAAAATTCACCACGGCCTCGGTCCAGATCATGTACAGGTAGACGTTCGCAAGGCTCTTTGTTCGCTTGTATATGGCTCCAGTTTGCTGCACAATTTTGACGACGGTGAATACGAAAAGACCCACAAAGAGGCCAAAGTAGATCGAGGCGAGATCCATGTTGGGCGTGCGGCGACGGGTGGGGGAAGGTGACTGGTAGGACGTACGGACAGAAAGGCAGATGCACTTGTGGGGATGGGGTCCAAGAAATATATGCCAAGAGGGAGCACGCATTTGACATGTATACAGCGATGCTCCCTCCCAGGAGAATCCCCATCCTTTTCCCTAGCATGGATTAATTACGATGAGCACTCTCGGGAGAGCTGGCGTCAGTTCTAACAGCGGCCGATGCGGGGTACACGGGCAAATAGACGAGCCATGAGGCGAGACACTCCAGCACGGCACTTGTCGGCCAGCTTGACAGGGACGGGCGCTAAGTGCCGAGATTGTATTTAGCCCATTCATAAAATAACTGGGTTATTGAGTATAGAGCTGTTCCAACGCTAGACCAGACCCTCCTTCAGCTGCCGTGTGGCTGCCGTTGCGGCGAGTCAGTCCGGGCCATCTCCAGTCCTTCACAAAACACCCCCGTGTGGGTCGGTCCGAATGAGCAAGGGATTCTGAACGGCTTCATTGGAGGCACAATCCCGTCCCTTGGGGCCCCGTCCCGTCAGGCGAGGGCTAGATGCGACGGGGGACTTGGCCGCGAGGCCGGCGGCCCTTCTTGCTATACGAACGGTTTGCACTAAAATTTACACTTCCGCTAGCACCTCTACTATGCTCCTGGGCGTCGGTGTCGTCGCTTGAGCTAGCTGAGATCCCCTGTCGTCTAATCACGTTGGGGGCCGAGATGTCAAATGTCTAGCTGCTGATTTGCATGGCGGCTTGCCCCCGTTGACTTATCGCCCGCCGCCAGAGTCGCAATGCTAGTAATGTGGACCAGAGAGGAGCTTTTTTCGCGGCGGCCAAATTATGTCCCTGATCGCCATGTCAACTTGTCCGGAGTGGACAAATCTAGATGCGCTAAACTCCCCTGAAGAGGCCCAACGGTGACAGATCGCGCTGCTCCTGTTGGCTCATCGCCGTTGGATGGTGGGCCCATCCCCTGCCCTTGACTTGACATTTCACGCGCGTGTAATGAGAGTCCTGCCGAGTTTGACAAAACTCGGCAAATCATGCCTGCGGTTCCGCCCCGTGGCGATTCTCCACTGTACTGTATGCGGCCCCATCAGTCCGAGCTGAGTCGGAGTGAGCTCGGAATTTAAAGAAGCTTAGTTTGCGACACCCCAGAAGTTGCAGCTTTCTGCATTCCACATATTTTAACCTCGGCAAATTTCTACGTGGTCGCTAGGCAGAGGAATGATTGGTGTATCTGCATAATGACCCTACTCTCGCGGCCCATTGCCTAATAAGGCGGCGGTTCGATACTTACTCCTTGATAGATAGCCAATATGAGAATTGAATCAAGCAAAACATAGTAGTGCATCGGTATATATTAATACATTCTCCTTCAAGCCTCTGTTCATGGCAAATGCCGAGGCATGTCTGATTTCGGTAGCCCTAGATCCGAGACAGCGCGTGGATTAGTGTAGCATTCTCAGACCTTTCGAACTTTCCATCACACATAACGAAGGGCCGCTTCCCAATTAGCATGTAACCGTCGCCTGAGGTCTCAGTTCCCGTATGGTAAATATTTTTGGATGCTAATGCTTTGCTAGTTCCTCTGCAGCTGAGAGGTGGCAAACTAAAAACCGCCCTACACAAGGTTCTGATCTAAAACATAAAACTCAGGGGCTGACTCCGTGTAAAGTCTTGCTACCCTATCTCTTCAACCAATCTTACTCTACCGCCCTGTATATGAATTAGTGTATGCTATGGATCTCAAACTACCTGGAAAGAAATATGCAATCATATCTGTCTAAGATTATAGTTCTTCCGGACCGCAGCCCTGCAGCTTTCGTTGAATATCGAGGACAGGGTCAATCATCGAGGAACAAACGTCCATTTGGTGAAAGCTTCTTGAAGAACTATCGAATTAGGGTACAACTAGGCACTGAATGCCCCGGGTGTCATCCGCATACTCTGCAAACGCACCAAATTACACAGAGTCTCTGTTTCACCACCATTTCCCCAAATGCATGGGGTAAATGCCAGTACGATGCGCGGACCCAACCTATTGGGTTTTTCCCGATACAAGCGTAGCGTAGTTCGCTCACGATAAACTAGAGGATGAGCTGAAGGGACCGCTTAAAGCGCTTTTACGGTCTAATTCATGTATAACAGGTGGCAGTTATCACGATGCGAAATTTATATGCATACGTTTTTCAAATACCAAATTGCTCGTGCCGCGGCGATAATGTTGACTGTCCCTTTCCTCCGCATATTCAGACGGAAGACCATGCAATTTTTCAGCTCACCTTCGCCCCAAAGTCTACGGACTCAGATCTCTAGTGAAGAACAGGTTCACTAAATGTGGCAAGGTTAATTAGTTTTCATCGTCATGATGACAAGGGGAGAGAACGCATGCATGGTATTTTTTGGTAATGAAATATCAGTTCAGAACCTTGCCAAGCCTAACCTATTGAAGAGCAGGTTAGATGATATTCTCATGGCTCAGTCGGGTGGTTATGAGTCCAAATATGCTAGTCCAAGTAAATTTGGGTAGCAGAATGACAACTCTCATTGCATTTTGCTGCCGGTATTGAGATCCAGGGATCTGGACACACCATCAACAATGCGGTGCAAAATATATTCAGCTTACTCTTTTATCAGCGATTTTAAATAAAATTCGCCCGTTCAATGCGGCAAAAATTCCCTTTGGGATTATTTTGTTCAATATTGACGTCCAGCATCTTCATTCTGCAAAAGGTTGCGCCCGGAGCCCCTCCTTTGATTTGGCGTAACATGATGTAGTTGGTGTGCGATTTCAGCGAATAATCTGACAACGGCCTAAAACCTGTCCTATCATCCATAGTATTTAGCACAGGGTCTCGCGGATATTTAATAATTCCAGCAACTTGTACTGACTGAATCCATATTTACAACTTCTCGTGCTTTTTTTTTTTTTTTTTTTTGAAGTCACACCGGGATTTTAGGGTAAGGGACAGGTGCTTGGCCATTCACTAACAATCTTCTAAACGCATATCATTTTAACACTAAGGACAATCCTTAACTCGAACGGCAACCGAAATGACTTGATGCACTGGCAATTGAATACTGTTGCCTTCACAAAAGCCTTGACAATGGCTACAAGTGCGAGCTGTCGCGCACGACCTCTCTGCAATTTGTTTGTGGGTCAACTATTTTTAGCGGCCAATTGGATAGCGATCCCTACTTCGGAGTTCGGAGCAAAAGTGCCATGCACCCCAGTTAATTACCTCGTATAATCGGCAATGATGGCCGTTTCAAGGGGGTGGCCAGGGCTGGAAAATTGATCAGTTGAATTATAAATCGACCAGCCATCTCTCTCGGACCAAAGCTTGATTCCTATGCTCCTTTTTCTCCAATGCTCCACTACGCCGATTAACTTCACGCCACGATCGACGGGAATTTCAAGGAAGGCACTTTAACCGAGTTTCAGAAACATCTCTGCCAATCCATTGTAATATCTCGTCATGCGTGTCTCCATCTTCTCAGCCTGTGTCTTTGCACTTTCTGCCAGTGCATTGCCGCAGGATGCAGTGGTTACACCTTCCTCCAAGTCAGTTCTCGCTCTCGTTGAGAAAATAAAAGCATGCGTTTAATCCAATAAAAATAACCAGGACAGAAGCCGTCACAGAAACATCGACCGGGACTAGCACAGCTACAGGCACAACGACAGCTGATGTGGAGAAATGCTTTTACCTGTCTTCTAAAGACCAGGGTCAAGATGGATGGCTTTACGTCGGTCTGACTTCTGGTGGCTTTCGCACTGCGATTAGTAGCAGTCAAACAGCCTTTAACCTTACGGATGGCAGATTGTTCACGCAGAGCAATCGTGTCTCAGTGGGCTATACTAGAGACACCTACTCGTCCAGTCCTTACCCAGCCGTTGATTTCATGTATTTCACAAGCGATTTCTCAAAGGATACTCTGACTTGTCGCCTCCAAGATAATCAATTGCGCTGCGATTCCGTCGTACCGGCTAACCGAACTCGCAGCGATCTAGTTTATTGCAGCTGGAAGCATGGAAATACCACACCAAGATTTTTTGCTTTCAACAGTGGGGATATCCCCTCTGATTGCAAGGCCGCGTCATTGGGTGTGGTCCCCTGCGATGAGAGCACCTAGCTCTCTATTATGTTAAGGGGCAATCGTGTCGAAATTTGAGCGAGTTGGAAACCTGAAGGTCAATGAAATGTAGCTCCAAGAACGAATAGCAGCTCACGATCTTGGCTTGTCTCATCGTCGGAATTTGATGAATTTGATTAGGTATAGAAGCTAAACATGAATTTCAAGCCAAATGTTTCTGAGTATCTCAATACACGTCACCTTAGATTGAGGTATGTGGGGGATTTTGAAGCGGATAGGGGCTTATCGGAGTGATATATATGATAGTTTTGAAAATTTGCAGATATAGTACATCTGCAATTCAAACCCATAAGTTATTTTCATCCAAGTCGAGCTATGGCCGTATGTGAATGCATAGAGTGGATATGCCTGAGGAACGAAGTTCTCAGGTCTTTTCTGACCCCACACACAACTTTTCATCAGGAACGAAATCCAGCAATCTCATTCGTTGTTTTGGAACCTTTCCGATAGGCTGTGCTCTCAGATCCGAGCTAATTGTCTCCACAATGCCGCTTTTTTGACTGCGGTTGCATACATTGACAGTTTTTGTGGTTATGGTTATCGATTTGCGAAATGGTTCCAGTCAGGTAAGCTTGCTGACAAATATTTAGCCGGCTTTAGCCGCTTCTAGCCTTATATACCCGATTAGCCTAGATACAGTGGTAGTGGTACGGCCTGACCACCCTTACAGGGCTCTTAGGGGCTGCTATGTGCTACAGTAATTATCGTAATAGCGCTAATTGACCTATCTTTTGCGTCTTGGTAGAGTGATTTAATATAGCCATTTTATGCAGTCCTTTGACTTAATAAAATAATTTTAAGGATAAAATATAAATTTTCCAAGGTGTTTAAATTAAATAACTTACGTATATGTCTATTTTATTCTATGTTCATTATCCCTTCTAGTTTCTGTTGTAGATCACAAAATAGCCTTGCCTTCTCTGGGGCATCTGCTATCTCCAAAACCTGTATTCCCACCTTTGCTGTCAAATGCAGAACTTCCGACATTGGCCCATTTGGGTCTTGGTATATGAGACCCACAATAGCTAGCATGGCATGATATTGCCAATCTACTACTTAAAACCATCCTAATAAGCTCGCGGCGTTTTGAAGAACTTGGTGAAGTATATTGGTAGTAGAAATAGCTGCGTTTGCTACTATTTTATGGTGTTCATCGCTTGGCAAGATCCTTGGTCCTGACTTTGGCAGAAAGGTAATGAAGTTCCTACTAAGAATAATAGTAAGGTTATAAAACTCAAGCTCTAGCATTGCCTGTTCCCGATATTGCAAGAGATGTTCGTGCTCATTTAGACTAATATCCAAGCAATTATTTTGCATTTGGAGAATGCCCGGTGGAAGTTTGAGAGGGTCTGGAAGCTCCTCCAACCAGTCCTCAAGTTTATTGGTTTCATTGAGAAGTAACTCCGCACTTTGTTCATACAATGTAATGTGGCCATATATGCTAATTGCATTGGCTTTTTGGAGAGCTCTATTGCATTTGGTATAGAAGGTTTCATATATCTCCCGGGCAATATTGAATAGGCGACATTGATAAAACTAAAATCCTTGTGGGCTTGTATTCACATTATTATTATTTGATTCGGATATTGGATAGATAGAAGTCTGGCTATTATTGGATAGTATTTTGTTGGATATTGCAGGCTGAAGTGCAAATGGGCGGCCAAGATACATAGAGATTTGGATGTCTAGTATCGCGATGTAGTTCCACATCTGTGCTTCAATATTCTTCTTATTGTCATTGTCCTCTATATGGGCACTGCTTTCCGGCTGGCTATTTGCTGTGCGCTCTGGAGTAAGGGATTGCATCACTTTAACTGTGACTGCTATCATACGGTATGCTGATTCTAAGTAGCCAATAGCTAAAAGGTAAAGCGTGCAGATAAAGTAGCTCTAGGCTATAGAAATCGATGGTAGTGTATTATGTTGGCTGAGAAGGAACTGTGCTTGGAGGTAATATTCTCTTCCTGGGCAGATATCTTTCCTATTTATATCCATGGCCATTTTTGAGCCATAATAGATTGAAAGAGCAAGTATGCTATCTACCAGATGGCTAGGCCTTCTGGTTATTTCGTTTTCCTAAAGTGTAGTATAATATTGTTGGAAATTAATCGGATTAATTATCGGATAGATTAGGAGATATTCCTTCCAAAACATTATTATTAGCATCATTTGGCTATCTCGGTTGAGTATATTAGGTTCTGGCATAGTATCGACAAAAGAAACTAATACTTTGCTAAACTGTAGTTTAGTAGGGATTATTATATTTATAGACATAGCCAATCGATGAATAAAGTACTACAAAGATAAAGGTCTATATTGGGCTCCATCTATACTCACTCCTTTCTATTTTGCATTTATATACCATAATAAAACGTCCGTATAATAAGAATTCTCATCTTCTGTACCCAGCCAGGACACCTAGTTATTAGCCTGGCCTTGTAAGTCGGATGGTGGTAATGCTATTGATTCCACACAACCCCTCTTCGCTTTCCTACAGTTCTGGCATAGTCATGTCTTATTGCATTCTAGACCTTTGTGGTAACACCACTGGCACTTTGCTACGTTGATTTCGTGGGTAGCTGGCTCAGGAGCTGGCAATGTCCTTTGATCAGTGCATTCTCGATTTGCTGTACGGCATGCTCTGCATGGCCGCCGAATATTGCACCTGAGCTTTTTATAATAACACCAATTGCATTTTGCGCCAGGAGGAAGCCGCTCCTTTGGCGGCGTCATCGGAGGGGGTGTTGCTTTTTCTTCAACACATTCCAATCCCATATGCCTGCAGTGGCCACATGGTCGACGGCCATTGCATTTGAGCTTTTTGTGATAACATCGATTGCATTTTGATCCAGCCCCTTTATGTCCTCTTCCACCTTTTGGAGGTGGCATTGTGCTTTGATCTATGCATTCTTGACTGGTCCTCTTGCAATTGAGGCATGGTCGTTTCTGGCCAATGCATCTAATTTTTCTATGATGGCATCGGTTGCATATTTGTAAACCTTTGTTGATGTAGGGCCTTTTGGGTTTATTTTTGGGCGTATTGGTTCGTGATCTTGTTATTATTGGGTAGCAGGATAATTCTATATATTAAATCCAGTAAAAAAAGTATTTCGTAATAAATAATAATTAGTAGTTGTAAAGTATAAGGGGTTCTTTCTGAGTATAAGTCGTGGTTATCTATCTACTCTTAAATACTTTATTGCTGCTAATTACTACCCATTCATTTGTACTCATACTACCTTGCCTAGAAACCTTTGGTCTTTTTTTGGAGGGCAGGGAGATGATCTCAATTAAACCTCTAACCTTATTGCTAAAACTAGATCAGCATGGCCTGCTCAGCCTCCTTTATTGTCTTTTCACATATCTGTTCCAATCTTGCTTCTGCCATCACCATATGCAGAGGAATAGTGTTTCCTATCATATCTACTTCTCGAATCTTCGACAATAGAAGAATTCCATCCAGTGTTTTACAGCGGGATAGTTGGACGTAAAGCCCATAAGGATTGCATGGTGATGGCTCTGAGATACCATTTATGATTCTAGTGAATGTCCCACGCAGCTCTAGCGCGACTTTCTCCAGCGTCTCACCCTGCACTTTATAGTCCGTGCAGGCAAATGCTAGCACACAAGCTAACCCTTTTCGCGAGGCAGCTTGCTTCTGCCATATGCATTTCTTTAAACAGTTGATCCTGGTAGTCATTGGCGTAAGTAATATTGTTCCAGGTGGCATGCCAACAAATCGGAAACCCTCGGTTGATTGGTTTTATAAGATAATCCCTGCTAGGGGCCCAAAGTGCACAACAATATTCGGTGCGATATAGTAGCCAGGAAATCGTCGTGTGTCGGGGATAATCTCGAGTGCTGTGTAAACCGCCCCATTGACAAGCTTGAGACCCTGATGCGTGTTCTTATTAATAACCACCGGCATCCCTGGAACGAACATGAATACAGGTGGCACAGGGATTCCGCTGTCATCGCCCACAACAAGGATCAATGCTTCTTCGTCTTCGGTTGGCGGTCGTTCCATCCATCGATGCGTGGATAGGAAGATCCGTAAGATTTGCTGATTGTTTCTTTGAAATGCCAACGTACCCTCAATGTTGAGGTTCTAGTGGTTTCGGTTAAGGGGTGTTATTACTTTGATTCCTGTTTCCCATGGTATTGGCTTTCCTTCACAAAAGCACCGCCTATTCAAAAGGTCTAAATCTGACTGATCTTGTAAGCCCAGTCGCACCCGGGTCAGGAGACGCATCAACTCAAGATCCCCTGCTGCCCGCACCTGCTCATCAAGTATAATAACTGTCGTAAATTTGGACCAAATGCCATATGCATACTCATGTAGGCGCTTTCTTTCTTTTTGATATGAAGTATCAAGCTCCCATGGTATTTCTGATGGGTGCTGTAAAATAGACCGTTCCTGCACTGGTCGGAACTGATAAAAATCTCCTGCAAAGAGTACTGTTGGTATACCGCCAAAATCAGCCTTTTGTCCTCTGACATGATGTAGTTCTTGATCAATATCATGTAATGTTTTAGATCTAAGTATGCTAACCTCGTCGATAATTAAGAGCCACTTCTCTCTCCAATTTGCTTGCTCTGGTGCATTGATGTGTCGTAGCGTTAACTCATTATCTTTGCCTCTTTTTTGGCCTCTAAGATGGCAAGTAGAATGGATGGTCACTCCATTGATATGTGCGGCTGCTGTACCGGACGTGGCTGTCACCAGGATCCGATGCGACATATCTTTTTGAGCAAAAACGGCAACTAGCGCCTCGATTACCCGCGATTTTCCGGTGCCACCCTTGCTACCAAGATATTCGAATAGTTGTTGAAAGGTCTGTTGGCTGGTGCTCTCAAAATCAGGGTCATCATGCCCTCTGCTATTTCCTCCGACATCGAGACGGCGCTGGTCCCGCTCCACGGCATCGAGGTGTCGGCATATTAAAAGTAATGCTATTCGCTGGCGCTTTTTGAGCGTATAAGATTCTGCCAGCTGTTTCCCAATATAAAGAAACGTAGTTGATGGCCCGGATAGTACTTCTATTGTTGTATTCTGCGTTTGTTGTATGGATATGTCGTCTCTTTCATCCTCCCTGCGTAATTGGATGCTCTCCTCTCCAAATCCATTAAAGACACTATTAATAACTGCTCTCCTATTTGTGATGTGCTCAGTTGTGTTGTTACTGCCCTCTTCAAACCCCCGTATCTTGCGTTCAATATTGCCAGATTGCTTTTTTTGTTGTGCTTTGATGGCTTTAAGCTGATCTTCAGGGGGGATATTTTGGATTGGGATAAATGTGCGATTCCTCCCAACTTCAAGCGCAGCATCAAATTCCTCGGGGCCCTGGCTTGCAATGGTCTCTTCGTAAAACAGATTTAACTTCTGAACAATATCGAGGATGTTGCTGGAACCCGCTGTAATCTCGTCGGTTGCTGTTGCTGCTTGGAAGCAATTAATAAGCCGATTTAAATATCCAATATGGTCTGAGCGATATAGTGTTCCATGCATCTCGTCGGCATCTTCATCATCCTCATTAAGCCACCCTTTTTCTAGGGTAGACTGTGCAGATATTCCCCCAAATGATGCCCATTGTTGAGCATCTCTCCTAGCATCTTGAGCAGACCGTTTAAGGTCTTGTATATTGTTTATAATGAATAAGAGTCTTTTGGGTAATGAATTTTTAAGTTCTTTCTAGATTTGATCAATATCTCCACATGTTATTTTTAGGAAGTCTTCCCAAGGAATAAATAGAGCAAGGTATTGCACTGCTGCTCTAGGTTTAATATATTAGCATATAATACCATCTCCTTGGCATAAAGCTCTTACCTTTTGTAGTATTCCTTATTATCCTTGTTATTGCGATTAAATTCTATGTCAAGAAACCCATCAAAACACACAGTATTGTGCTTCCCTGGGAGTCATAAGACTTGCACCCAGTCATGCCCGGGAATCTATTCTTCCGTAAATGGGATCTAAATTTAATTTCCATGGTATATTTGTCTCCTTTGTAACTTAACCATAGAGGCATAATCGTAAAGATATAAATCTTTTAGGACCTCCCCCCTATGCATATAAGCATCTATTATAGAGAGCTTTTGTCCTTGTTGGCTGAACATCATACTGCTATCAGAATGGTGATACTCTATTGTGTCCATACCACCAGCATCTTGGAGGTGTTTCTACTGGCGATATATTACTCTATATAAGAAGTTTATGTTTAAAAATGACCACTGAGTAGTGCTTGAGTAGTCACTTCTATAGCCTAGTAGATACGCAATGACCTCGACGTGAGAAAGAGGTTGCTCAGTGAATATACGATTTGCCATCTTCAGTAAAAACTCCCGTGACTGTTTTGCTCGTATAACTTTAGGTTGCTCTTCCCTGCTATTATCGTAATTATTTTCTCTTTCTTCTCTTAGTAAGTGTTCCAGCCTTAGGAAGACATCGGCAATGGCAGCAGCACGCTTTGCATTGGTATCTTCGACCTTGGTAGCATAGTTTGTAATGTAGTATATCAGCGACATTGTCTTGCATTTGGTGCCTATAAATGATATGTCGTGGTTGTGCCTTAGCCCAAGGGCCATAGCTGTATTGTATCTGTTGACTATCTTATCGTTGCGGCGGATCTTTAAGATACCGTCTTGTGTGAAGGATGTTGTATCCACAAGTGCCCATGGCGCTCCAAACCGACACATATCTGGTTCGCTTTCTGACTTACGCTTTGGCTTTCCAGCAGAGTACTTTGCACAGGAAAACCCATGGGTATGGACTTGTATTGCCTCAGCGCAGTAGTTGGCCTCCCGCTCAAATGCTTCACAAAGGCTTTCTTTATTTTGCATTAGGTTCAATATAGTGGAATAAGCTAAATCCCATTATCTGTGGATCTCATAAAAGCTTTCTTTATCCAATACCTATTTAGTTTATTAGTATTACTAGTAATCCTACTTACACGTAATAGAGTAGTAGCTTACCTCTGTAAAAATGCTATCAACATACTGCACTACTCGCTCTTGGTACACAGATGTATCTTCACCCGCATCAGGGTTGTAGCTCTCTACCAAGGACAGCAAGAAGTCTACATTTCCCTGTAACCATAGTAGACCATGGATATGCAGCGAGCCCTGCCCGTTGGTTTCTATTGCACCGAAATATTCGTTGATTTGGCCATATATAGACCTTTCTCCGATTCGTACATAATGCTCGAAAAACATGGATACTTTGCGATGAAAGAATTCTGCCGAGCTAAAAGGATCAGATACTGCTAGTTTCAGGCGCTTATAGCCACTGTCTAGCTTTTGAAAGACGGCCTCTGCTATCCTAGGATCATTTTTACGATATACAGCAAGGCATAACTTGATTGGACTGGCAGTATTGTTTGGGCTTAGTGTAAACCATATTGCTGGGACACCATGGCGGATGATCAATGACTTAATCTTCTTTCGCATATTCAAGCGTGCCTCTTTTGACATAGGTTGCTGATACCTATAGATAGAAAGGCTTTTTAATAGTCGAGAAACTTCTGGGTCTTTTGTTTGGCCATTTTGTTCTAGCTCCGCACTTGCAGCCTGGATCTTCTCTGCTGTCAAGTTGCGGATAGTCCGTTTAACCTCTGGGAAGCTGCTTCTTTTAATGCTTAATAAGCTAACCCCCCGGTTTCTATGATGAACTTCTATGTTAAAGACAAGGAATGCGAATGCATAATGACTTGAGAATCGGCTACCATGGCGGCGCAGTACCGCCTCTGCCCACATCCGGAGGTTCATATTTCGGGTGGTTTTAGAATTCTCAGCCGGTCGATTCACTTCACTGTTATTGTTATTTTGTGCCAAATTTCCACTCTCTGTTTCCGACCATGTCTCATTTGCCGATCGTGGCCCTCCAGTGCCAAACGGCATGAGGGTGGGAAATGTCTTTGCAAAGAAATATGGGTTGCTAGAATTGGCAAGCTCATCAGATCGAGTAATGTGAACGTACGGTTGTTCATTTTCGCCTTGGTTAATTTCCATTGTGCCTCCATTTGCTTGGTGGCTAGTAGCAGCACCTGTGCTAGCTCCGGCCGAGCTAACTGCATTGACTGCAAATTCTAGCCGTTCTAGATCTGTAGTCTCAGGGCTTCCATTAAGCATGAACATTCCTGATGTTGTTATTTCATCGATATAACTTCCGTTGCCGTTTAATTCGAATTCGGCTCGACTTTGATGTTCAAAGGTGTCATCTTCTGCTTCTGGCACAACCCCAACTTCCAATTGTTCCATGACCTGGTCCATATTGGGGCCTTTGTCTTCGATATCGCGGTCTTGGTGTGGTATAATATGTGCTGTTCGTGTCTTTTCCCAGGCTGATGGCTCTTGCCTCTGGGCATTCTGGTATAATTGGCTTGGTACACTATGTGGCAAACTTTCCCAAGTATCCAATTCCTCTCCATCAATTTGGATGTCACGGTATAAAGGGTTGAATTCTATTAGCCACCTTAAAGCTCTTTCCATGACTCTTCTTCGGACGGACAATAGCTTTGATAAGTCTCTTGGTAGTGGCTTTTCTTTACCTTGCCACGTTACAAGTACTTCATCTAGTACTTTGACCAAGGGATGGGGCAATACTTTGGTTGCTAGATCCTGTACATTATTAGGAAATACAGTAACATGTCCTTTTACATGTCTAGTATAATCACCTTTGGTAGATTTGGTGTGCTCTATGTTGATGTTGATGAGATTGCTGTGCTGTAGATTGAGTGCAATGAGCTGCTCTTCTAATGGTGTAAGGCCCTTTAGCTCGTCGGGGAATTTATGTTCGTAACTAAGCATCTGATGAAGATAGCCATATCGGCTCAGAGATGAGCATTGGAAATGGCATAGGCAATCTTGACAGACCAATATATCTTGATCCTTGTCAAAACACTCAGAACACGAAAATGGCCCATTTTTGTCAATAGAAGAGAGCTCCCATTCAACCCAGGGCAAGGCCTGAAGCTTAGCTGGGCTATACTTTCGATAGCAAAGAGTGCAGGTATGAGTTGGGAGCGTGTTTGGATCGTGAAAGGCCTTGTAAAAGTCCATGACAGTAGAGACCTTTATTTTATGAGAGATAGGCTCGCACTACTCCTTGTTTTGCGACATTCTCTCTTTCTCTGCATATTCATCCTCTAATACGCTAAGCACATCCCGCAAAGCCTGTATTTGATCTTCCTTTGAGCACTCTTGCAGGCCAGCCATTGCTCTTCTCTTTGGTGCCGACATTTGCACATGCGCCCCGGTCCTTCTTTTTACAGGCCTTCGGGGGGTTCTATAGACCGGCGCAAAACGTCTACTCGAGCCCATTATCTCTTGTAACTGAATCGCGGCAGTTGTAGTATTGGCTTGGTTGGCATGAGGTGGCGCACTTGGTATAGCTGATTGAGTATTGATTCTAGTATCCCCCCTGTAAGAATGTGCTTGGCCAGCAGTTATATTTGCCTCTGTTGATACATTCTCTGGTGGAGATGGGGCCAACTTCCTTAACCCCCGTGGTTGTATTGGTGATGATTTCCCCTGCCTCCTTGTTCTTGGTGATAGGCTAATATGCTTAGTCGGTGACCATTCCATGTCTTCTGGCTCTCTTAATCGTAGAGTTTGCTCATTCTAAAAAGCCGATGCTCTAGTATTATCATTTGGTATTATTATGTGCGCACGTATTGGAGTTGTTGGTCGTTGGCTGTGCTGTTGTATCGGCATATGTAGACTTTGAGAAGCTAAGCCGGCTTCTTCTTGCTCGTGTGAACATGTAGTTGCACCTCTGCTTTGTAACTGTTGTGAATGTTAGGTTATTGATGAGAATATCTTGTCAAAAAGCTAAGCTCTCATGTTCCCTTGTTTCTCTCTTTCCCTAAGTTTATTGAGGATCTCAAATAGATAGTTGCTTTTGGGTTAATGATCCATGGCTACTTGCTTGGGTTAATAATTGAGTATCATGGCTTATACTTTGCTACGTAGGCGATTGCATTGGTCCTTAGCATCTGAGATAGATATATCCTCTGTATCTCATCATTCTCTTGGGAACTTTGCTTACAGGGATAACCCATAATGGATTTTACCACTATCCCCATAACCTCACTTTACTAGCAATAAAACCATTTGGATTTTCCATAGTTAAGCTTTTTTGCTATCATATCGATCCACTCCATATTTACAATAATCATCCACTATTACCTATACTTTAGGGTTAGTATTTATAAACAGGGATAACCCCATTATATATTTTAATACCATAGCCATAATCGCAAGGAGTTATAATACCTTTGACCTGTTCTACAATTGAGTTTCTTCGCTGCTATATCGATTTACTCCATATAAAAATAATCTTCTAGTATTATCAATGTTTTAAGCTTAGTATTTGCGAATTCGGTTGCCCGATTGCCATCAGATTATACCATACTGTTATTCTTAACCGCAATATGCTCTTAGTACTCTTTACTGCTCTTTTCTACATCACAAATAAACAAGATAGCTCATGTCTAACTTTTATTTCCCCTCTTTCTAGCCAATCTTTGACTCCTTTGTGCCTCTCACCACTGATAACTCGGTTCAGTGTCTTACGCCCTCCACTATTCATCTCCCAATGTCGGCTCTGGTATTTGGACCATTGCTAGATTGCTTGTATTCCCCCCACGATATTTAACTTAGTAGTATTTCATCTGTCTTTCTTCTTCTTGATACTTGTTTTTTATGCCATAGTGTCCAATTCCCAATTCCTAATTATCCATTATCTTTTGACTGTTTTTCCTAGCCTTTAGTATGTCTGATCCGGAGAGGCGGAGACCTCTTGATGCTCCTCACGGTGTTGGGGGTAATGTGGTGCTGTCCTTCTTGGGACAAACTCAAGTCCCTACCAGAGTTCCCAGAGATACAGCACGCATCCGGGGCCTCAATGTAGAGACCATTGTTCTTATTGTATTATATTACCTAGGCTGGCTCTTGACTCCGACTTACGCTATTCTCCTCCCTGATGGTCATCGGCATGCTATCTCGGCAGCTCTTCCTTTTAGCCTGAACTTATCTATATTTAATGGAGGTCTTATTCCTGAAGAGTAGGTTAATTAGTGGTTCTAACTATCTGGTAAAGTACACCCGTATGCTTTGACTTAGGAGGTCGAGTAGAACGATGGTCTTAAGGAGGAAGTAGGCCAAATACTGGACTTAATGATTCCTGCTATCCAAATACGTAAGGGTAGTTGTTAGGCGTAAGCTTTTGTTTACTGTCCTTTATTTCTATTCTTATGGTACTAATGCCTTTTAGAATTTCTCCCTGTCTTCTTGATGGTGTTGATGATTTCCCCAATACCTCACCTACTCTAAGCTTTTCCGGTATTATTGCTGGTTCTGGCTAAACTCTCTTGCGGAAAAAGGCTCTTCCTACGTTTGATAATATACAGTTCAAATGCTGTGCCTTTATCCAACTTTCCACATTTATTAACCCTACCGACCCAGCTGCCACTCCATACAGAGGCTATCATCCCTATCAAGTATTTATTATATTTCCCATTTACAGCAATCCTTATCCTAGCCTCTACAAAAAGATGATTGATAAACCAGATTCATCCTTTGTATCTGGAATGCATTTCTTTTGCTCTGGAAAGGTTGTTGGTATACTAGACCATGATCTTATGGTTGAGCCTCCTGGGATGAAAGAAGACTATGTCTTTATCGTGGTTCCCGAAACCTGGTCATTTATTGACAGGTCTATCTTATCTCAGGCCCGCGCTAGACTTTCTCGAGCGGTTCCTAGTACTCAGCCATGTACCACCAATATGAGGCAGTTTATGTCACCATCAAGGCGTGCCACTACCTCTGGCCCAACCGGTCCTGCTGGTCTTGTTACTCTAGGCCCTACCACTTTTAGCCCATCGACGGGAACGTTAGCTCTCTCCCTATAGGATCAGATTTCCTTAAATCCTCTGACCCCAGACACTAGTAGAGCAGGTATATTGCCCACTGCCTCAACAAGGAGCTTTGCTCCAATGGAGCCAGTATCTTATTCTAGTGTTACTAAGGCCTCCAGTTCCTCAACGACGAGCTCTCCCAGCTTGACCAGAAAGCAAGGTGCTCCTTCATATGATGTTGGGGGAATCCAGCGATCTCAAAGAGCGAAGACGGCTACGCCCTCCACTTCATCTGTTGGTAACATCGAAGGTCAACGCTCCAAGAGGTCGAAAACTGTTTTATCGTCAGCGAGTGAGTATTCTGATAACAAATTGCTCCCTTTGAGCAAAGGAAAGCAACCAGCATCCATTTCACGAGCTATGCCTCCCATGGAGACTTCAAGACCTATCAATTCAGATTCTAATTCAAGCTTGTCCTCAGCCGATGAAGACGAGATTGACAATGAACATAACAGCGAGTCAGGGGCAGCTTCAACCCAAGTCGCGGATCTAATCCATGAGAGCCAGTCCAACATTGAGGGTTTTGATTCTGCTGCAATGCCGCCAGTTGATGCGGAAGAGGAACAAAAGCCCACTCCCGAGTCTCTTACCAAGGCCACCACAAGGAAGCAACAAAGGAAGAGGCCTTCGTCAAGAAGATGACTAAAGTAAGTTTTTATTATATTTTTTAGATCCATTAGTTCCTTTCTTTTTTGTATATTCATGCTTACCATTAATATAGTTACACTGAAATCTATGCCTATTTGCTTATATGTTTCCCTGTTATTTCTTGTTAGAAAGCTATCCTGTTATTTATTGCAAAATAGTTTATACTGCAAGAAAAAGTTCTAAAGTCCAAGATTAGCTTACTATCCACTGTTATCTTCTGTTATTATTATATGTCAGTATATTGCTATTGAGTTAGCCTTGATACCGAATGGCTTTTTATATTAAGCTTGCCATGAAGCTTGTCAGGTTTGTCGTTCCAAGTTGAGTCATTCAAGACCTACCCTGGCCCGAAGTTTGGACTTCTACCTTGCCGAATTATTACCTTTCGTTCCTCAGGCTATTTTTGAGCGGACGGAGCCCTTCAGCCGGCGCAGTCTCGCCCTTTTCCTGTTCAATCTTTGAACCAGGAAAGACTCAGCGACTGAATTTTTCTAGTTCAAGACAGATAATGATAATGTGTAAATATGTTGATTATTTTGTAATAGGAAAGCGCAACCATCGTTGTTTAATTTTAAAGGATTGTACCTCTTTGTTGGTTACCCACTTTTGTGGCCTAGTCCAGCCGAGGTGCCATTAGAACTGCCTAATTACGCTCCTAGCTTGTGTTGTATTGAGATATGTGCGATAATCAACCTATTAAAATAACAATGCTAAAGATGCAATGTAAAATACAACGAAGGCAGTATTGGTCGCTTCTCTTGATTCCTTGTTAAATCCTATGCAGCCATTGCACCAATGAGATGTCTTGTTTATGTATGTAACATCCGCATTGCATTCTGAATTAGAACCAGTCGAAGAGCTCGAACCAGTTGAAGAGCTTGAATCGGCTGGATAGCCCGTATTGGCTGGATATCCCGAATTATCTGAAGAACCTGATCCATTGGAAGAATTTGATCCATTATTGTTCGAGGGATCTGAATCATTACCGGCTGTATGTTGATTAGATTACTCCATCTGAAAGACTTTTATGAAAAAAATCTTACAGTCATGATTTGTAATATCGCTGTTGAGGATACAATCTCCAGAGCAAGTGGCCTTTGAGACATAATCGAACTTGAGAATAGGTCCATTATTGGAAGAGTCGGAGGAATCAAGCCAAATTTTGCTACACGTCTTGCAATTTTCTTCGACGAGAATATTAGATAGCTGCTTGACCTGCCCTAGTGTAATTGTTTCCCCTGGCGGGAGGTTCTCGGGGAAGGCACAAATACCCCCTTGAAGGAGATTACCAAGGTGAACAGGACCCAAGACTGGCACATCGATTGTTAGATTATTGTCGAGGCAGATAATGTGCTCATGCTCGCTGTACTCGGTAGAATCAGGCTTGTTATTGTTCTGTATACCCAATTGTAGAGCTTCCATAATTGTTGTATCTGCATCACTAGTGTTCTCAAGTGTCATGACAGTGCAAAAGAAGGAGAAGTGAGTTATGTCGCAATCTACAGTGTTCGCATAGACCAACTGGACTGGTATGACCAAAAGTGCGGTATAAAAAAGCCAAATTCGATGCATCGCGGTGTAGACTCGACAGGAAGCCATTCTGAGCGTAGCTGATGGGTTTGTGGGCGGAGGGAAAATGTGAGTAGCAAAAAGAGAACCGGGTTTATATTTCGAAAGTATGCGGCTACTAAGCCGACTCTCCTTTTAATATTGAGCCTTAAGCGTATGCAGATCCTCTCGTATTTCTTTCTTCTACTGCACACTCCTGGACTCCGTGGCATTTTGGCTGAAGCCATTGCATCACAAGGCTAAGATAAAAGCAGGACCACATCACGCTTTGGACCAAACACAATGCCATCGTGTAAGCGTGTCTCGCTCAGATGGCATACCGGAAATGCCTCAAAATAAGCCCTAAGGCGATGTGGCAACATGGTAGTGCATGTGCTGAGGTCCGGTGGCTTTCCTTTCATCCTTTGTGTTATTTTTTGTTTGATACTTCCTTTTTGCTTTCTTTTTATGCTTATTTCTCCGCACCAAATGCGACGGTGCTAGGACTTGCGTACACTTGGGGCTGAACTGATTCAGTTTGGGCATGGATATTGGCGGCGATCAAATACAGAAGCCCCGGAGATCCTTTGTCAAAGTCTTATGGTTTTGAATATACACTTTTTGTCGGTTTCGTAAGGTCAGTCGGTTGGATTGCTGTATCTTCACAAATGGCAATGGAGGGTCTACCAAAGTTACAGCTGAAGTATTGGGCTGCAGCCTGATTTGGCTGAGGACTGCCTCAGCCTCACTGAGACCCAGTAAGGGGTTTAGAAGCGATCAGTCAAGTTTGAGGCTCATCAGGCCGAATTTTGCCTAGTGGGGCTAGTTTCAAGTATGTGACTTGTCCAGCGCGTAGTGACTGCCTTATGATTCACCCAGCCGACTATTCACTTGATCAGGCAGGATTTCCATGTATCAGTGCGTTGTCACCTTCGCCAGCCACTTCAAATTCGCCACTAAGCCGATTTCAGTTGTCTCAACTGGCACGCCGCACGTCGTCGATCAGACCCCAGCCACCGCCTCATTGACTGGGAGACTGCAAAGAGGTGGAATAGGGAATCTAGCGGCCAATCGTGAAGCCATACCGTCCTCGTGTCTAATTGATTGGCATGTGCATCCCAACTCACCCACTCTCGCATTGAGCATGCCTCAAACTACCAAATGTGAGTTGGAGGATTACCAGCCTGTGTCTATTTACTACTTGTCAAGATTGCTGCGTGGCCCAACAGGATGCCACTAAAAAATCAGCTGCAGCAAACTTGAAGCCACTATTTAATGGCGAGGCTTCAACTGGGCCGTTGGTGCGGAAACTAATAACTGAAGACACTGCAGTCAATGTGAGTTGGATGTGGGCGGGGGCTTGCAGTAACTAACATGATGACTACAGGAACTTCTTGGCAGAATCCACATTTTGGAAACGCGCCTGGCAGAGCTCACATCAAATCCGCTCTTGTACGTGGATAAATTGAAACCGTCGCTATGGTGCGTGCTAATCAGGCTAGGAATAACTGCATCGCTAACAAAGTCCCATCAAAAAAAGAGCCTCTTTCAAATGTTCAATCTCCAAGGCTCGGACCTGCTGGCACCATTTCCAACTTTAGTCGACTGCCACCTTACAGAGTGTTGGTTTCTGTAGTTGACATTTACTTTCGCCACTGTCACAACCAACCGTGCCTACTGTTATGTGAAACCTAATGTGTCATGCTCGTCCATATACCCAGTGGACGCGTACTAGTGTTCTTCATCGAGTACGAATCGGCATTAAACATGCAAATTTTAAAGCCGCTTTGTCAGCGCACGCTCACATCCAACGGGCAGCCAACCACCAGGAGGGTCCACTGCCACGTGAGGGTTCGGCTGAAACCGTCCCTGTTGGTTGATTTACGATGAGTGTGGGGCAAATTGATGGGGCTCTCGACACTGCCCCTTCTTTTATCTAGGCAGATGAAGATCATCAAAGTTTTCGAAAGGCCAATGCGTTCAAGTTGTGCTGAGTGGCAGGCTAGGTTCGGGTTTCGGGGCCCGAACATCCTTCCCCGCAAACATCTGTGGGCATCCACCTACCCTGTAGTAGCTTCGGCTACCATTTTTGACAAGCTAGTACTTGAAAGCCAGACTATTTCAAGCAATTCATCGTGCCTGGAGTGCCTAATGCTTCAAGTGTAAGATGGACTGTAAATTGAAGTCGTACTCGGAGGCAGTGCACCATCAAAAAGTCAGCGTTCATTAAATTCTCACGCCCTCAATTTGAAGACACAAGAGATTTTTGCCACACCAAGTTGCTTCTGTTGGACAATGCCGAACGTTTGATCCAGGTTAACTAATTTTAAAAATATCAGGTTAAACTTTGTCCGTTCAATCCTTTTACTAATACAAAAACGCCAGCAGTTACTAATCAGATGCAGTTCACGCTTGCGTCGGCATTGAACCCTCAAGTGGGTCGTTGCTTGCGCCTGCTGCGTGAGCACGCACCGTGATTGAAGGAACAAACTTGATTGTGCTCAGTACCACCTATTATTAGTAGGCGACGTTTGAGCAAGATAGTTTTAGTGTTAGTATCGCCACTAGCCACTGACGACACACAACTCCTTTGACGGCTATCGCCGTCGTGGGTTGCGGGGTTGCCGTGCACGCGTCCTCGGCAAGTGGAATGCGAAAATGGCAACATGGTTCGGGAGTCTTGCCGCGCCTGTGGGCCGCCGCACGAGCGAGTACGCGGAAATTAAGATCTGCTTGCCCAAAGCGGTTAGGAAGGTTATAAAGCTCAAGTTCCTTGTGGCTCGCATGGGGGTGCAGTCTCACAATTGCTGGACCTACGCGTATACCTGCATCAGGAGGGCGGCCCGGGATGGATGGTGCAAGATGCGCCGCAGTCGGGAGGCGGAGGAAATAATTTTGGCCGACTCGGCTTTCGATCTTCCGCCTACTTTGATCTATCATGGACACCCCGGCCTGTCGCGTTGGTAAAGGCATCAGGCTACTAGCTCCAGTAATGGGGCGATGCCCTGGAATTGTCAAAGCGGACAGAAACACGATCTTTAATTTCATTTTTAGTGTACCAGATTGCTAAAACAACCACTGTTGATGTTTCGAGCCTGCCTGAAGCCTATTTCCAAAGAGATATTCCTGATCCTTGCGATCACGCAATCATGATGGGCGGTGCCTTCTCTCGGTTTCGCTCTTTTCCCACAATACGGATACGTGTGGATTAGATGATGTACCATAGGTAGTCTGATCCCATATTGTATAAAGGGCAGTGCTCTCAGGCTCAATAGTATCGTGCTCTACCACGCATCTCAATAGTAAACAACAATCATTCCTATCTATTGCAAGATGCACTTCCCCGAGATATCGACTTGGTCGGCCAGGCTAGCTTTCGGTGTGGGCACTGCGCTTTTGGCCGCCCCAGCCAACGCACAGCTTTGGAACAAGACAATTCAGACCACATACGGCCCAGTTACTGGATTCAAGTATTTCAACACTAGCACCACCGAGACCTACTTCAACACTTCGGCAAGCACCGTTACCGCATTCTTGGGTATCCCGTTCGCTGCGGATACGGGCTACCAGAACCGATGGAAGCCACCACAGCCGCGAGAATCCTGGAACGAGACCCTGGCAGCAACTTCGTTCGGCGCTCCATGCCCCAGCAAATATGAGTCTACTTCCAGCGAAGACTGTCTGAGCTTGAACATTTGGACGAGTGCCGAGTCACCCAGCGACAACCTGCCCGTCATGGTGTGGAACCAGGGCAGCGATGAGCCCAGCGATGATGCGTGGTGGTATGGTGGCGGCATGGCGATGAAGGACGTCATCTTTGTGTCATTCAACCGCCGTGATGACGCGTTTGGTTACCTCGCTCACCCAGAGCTAAACGCCGAGGGTCTCGCTCGCGATGGCTACAACACCTCTGGCAACTATGGTGTGCTGGACTTTCTCGAGGCGCTCAAATGGGTCCAGGCCAACATTGCCAATTTTGGCGGTGACCCAGACCGCGTGACTATCGCCGGCCAATCCTTTGGTTCATCTCAAGTCTACCATGCCGTAAACAGTGAGCTATTCTCCGGTCTTTTCGTCGGCGCCATTTCTCAGTCTGGCATCCGCTACCCTTACGATACCCTCCTCGCAGGCCTCGCGACCTCATACGTCACCATGGAGGACGCGCTGGTTCACGGACAAAACTATACTGAGACACATAATGTTTCATCTATTGCAGAGTTGCGCGAGCTGTCAATGGAGGAGCTTCTAGTCGGTGCTGCTGACAGAGTGGATGGTACATATATCTGGTGGGTCACGGCGCTGTCGGCCAATTACCCACTCATCTTCAAGCCGGTGTTGGATGGCTACGTGTTGCCCATGAAGTACATCGAGCAGCTAGCCAACGGTCCTGCAAACGATGTGCCCTTGATCACGGGCAACACCAAGGACGAGTCTGGTGCTGTTCTACCACTTCAGAATTGGACTCTCGACCAATACCAACAATACAACACGCTGAAGTACGGCAATCTTTCAAGCCGTTATTTCTCGCTATTCCCTGCTGGTAACAACCAGACTCAGGCTAATTTGGCTTGGAATGCCGCCGCTCGCGATACGTCATTGGTCAGCACATGGGCATACGCCACCAACTGGGTTGAGTCGGCCTCATCGCACATCTACACCTACTACTGGGACCACGCCCCTCCTGGCCAGGACACTGGTGCATTCCACCAGAGCGAAATCATGTATGCTCTGAACGCCATGTATGCCAATGCCGATAGATACCCGTTCACCGAGAGCGATTACTACATCGCCGAGGCCATGAACGGGTACTGGACCAACTTTGTGCGCACCGGAAACCCCAACGAGGGCGGCGCGTACACGGGTAACCTGACCTACTGGTACCCAAATGATCATACCACTCACTACGTCATGCACCTAGGCGAAGGATGGGGAAATCACAGCATCAGCAGCCCAGAGACGGTTGACTTTGTCCTCGACTACTTTTCCCAACAGGTACCATACTAAACAGCGAGTGCTTGTTTTCACCCTGATTGCGGAATGGTAATTCTGAATCTGAGTACCAAGCGATATTTGTGACAAAACAATGAATTTTGGAGAGGCTGTGAGTGTTTTCGAGATGAAGCATTGGAATTTCAAGGGAGATGTAGATAGATAAGGCGATGGAGATTTAATTATACCTTATATTGAATAAAATGCACTCATTATTGGATATCATGTTTTTTTTGAGTCGTGTCATTCATTGGTGCCCTAGGAATCTCGCGACTTCTGACTTATCAAAATTGGTGATGGTTTGGCTCTGAGCTCACCCCAAGCACGTTCGTACAGTATCTTAAAATCACCATCAATGCAAGTCAATCATTCGTCTTCTATCTTTTCGAATCTATAGCTATTTCCGAACTAAACATAAATTTCACTCTTGATGAGTTTTTCCGTTTTTCAAAAACAAATGACGGGCCAGGATATTCTCCCTGAAGTACCAAACGATAGACATGATGGCCCCTGGGCCAATCACACAATTGCCTATCAAGATAATCCCCGCTACCAAGATGACATCTACCTGAGTTCGACCAACCCGCCTTAGATCCCACATCGCTGCCACACACCAAATGTACGAAACAGTGCAAAGAAGGAAAATATTGACCAAAAGACCACTTTTTGCGGCTTGTTCCAAGGACGCGTGATTTTTTGAAGTAAACGACATGAAAACAGATTGAACAGCTAGTTCGACGTCCTTCGACGCGAAAAGCTCAAATATCGTGTGCCAGTGCACGAGAGCACCGCAAACACAGGCTGTAAAGTAAATTGAATTGAGACTACTCAAGTCATAGGGCTTCTGGTTTGCCGACAGGCTTGAGTTATCATGACTCAGATTTGTGACCATGTTTTTGTAAAGACTCCCCAAAACCTTGATAAACAGCGGGATCAAGATTGGCAAAAGCT
Organism: Calonectria honghensis; assembly: GCA_013403855.1. Taxonomy (NCBI): domain Eukaryota; kingdom Fungi; phylum Ascomycota; class Sordariomycetes; order Hypocreales; family Nectriaceae; genus Calonectria; species Calonectria honghensis. Next base: position 418,672 of record VTGB01000049.1, read on the forward strand.
CCCACAGTACCACCAAGTTCTGAGAGGTGATTAGGTCGTTGGGAGGAGTAAACAAACAAACAAATGGAACTACAATCGCAATTATATTGGCAGGGAGCATAAACCTAGCGTAATGAATGGGAACAAATCGGTTGAGTGGCCACCAATAAGATTCGACATTCGAGATCAAAGTGTAAGCCGCAAAGTAAAGCGGTGCAGTTGTACCGATGCCAGCGAAATGCAATAGAATAAACCAAAACGTCAATCTAGGATTCAATATTAGGGTATTTTTCCATCATTGCAATTTGTCTGATACATACAAGGCAAGTGGTGTCATGCTATTGCGATGCCTATATGCTTCAACGATCCATATCGCGATGAGCGAAATCGAATTGCCGAAAGCGTATCTTTGAAGAGATGCTAGTTCTTCATTGCCGAATCTCAAGCTGGGAAGAAATAATGCGACCTTTCGGACCAGGTAATTATCGATGATAGAAATACCGATGTAGCTCTTTTTGACGAGAAACATTGGGTGGTTGGAGTGGAAATCTGTCGAAGTTGCATTGCTGGACTGGCCCCCCAACTCCCAAGAAACAGGGCTATCTTTTGTTCCCCAAAAGCCTAGGGCACTGCATATCAGGTAAAAAAGCAAAAGAACCCACTGATACCGACCTCTGGAATTTGGCTTGGCAAGGAGCTCATCTTTGTAAGGCGCAAGCCTGGCTCGTGGCGAAATATCTATCATATTCAACTTTTCGCTCGCTGGAAACTGAGCAGAAAAACTGCGAGTGACATCTGCTTCATTGGCCCATGGAAGCAGATGGAGAGCCACGAGCCGATGAAGTGGGGTGTCAAGAGATTCAGTAAGCTGTCGTTTGTGAGAATAGTTTTTGACCTTGACTGTCCGCGATCGCCGAATAGCTTGGACATCCGAAAACATTGATTCAATCTGCACTGTATTCAGCTGTCCAGAAGGACAGCGTTCGAGTTCTTCCATCAGCCGGTTAACCAAAGCAGCGGCTGTTTCGATGGCTGCATTGCCGCCATGGCCACCAATTGGATGAAACTTGACTTGTGTTAATATTTCCAATATGCGATTCATTCCCGCAGTTGTCTCCGTACCTTGTGGGCGGAGTCGCCCAGGTTGAAAATCCTGTCAAAATGCCACTTTTGGTAAACGTACTCTGGGAGTGGAGTCATGATGGCAGTGACCTTGTTCTCGACCAAAGCCGAAAACGTCACGTCGGGCAATATCTTTTCATCGGCGCATTTCGAAAGTTCCAAGTCCAGGTCAGCCTGCGTGTAGCGCGGAATTGCGGATCCATGTACTCTCTCGGGCAATTTTTGGAACCTGAACCAGTAGACCCTCCCTCCCGGGCCGCCTGTTACCAAGTAGGAGGCGTGTTGTCGAAAGACTGAATGGATTTCGCCAGAGTTTAGTCCATTGCATGGATTAGATATACCAAAAATACAACTGTAATCGCAAGGAGGTGCTGCATTGCATTAGCCATCGGGTTCAATTGACCGTCCACGCTACTCACCCTCCCTCTCGGATGGATCAAACAGCCCGGGTTGGAGCTCCTCAGCAAGTCTCCACATCTCACCACGAACAGTGCTGTGGACTCCATCGGCGCCAATGAGAATGTCTCCCTCGAAAGCTGACTTATCGGATAGGATGGCCGCGACACGCCTATCACGTAGCTCCACTCGGGTGACCCGCTTCCCAGTCAAAATTTTTGACTTGTCGGCGATGTTATCATACAGAATCTGCAGCAGCATTTGCCGATCAAGAAATATCATGGGGTACCCGTGGCTAAGACGAGCGTCATATATTAGAAGGCTTTTTGGAAAACGGTAGTAGAAAAGACTTACCGTTCTGTGAAGGCGCGGCTCATGCCACCGTACGAAGCTAATGGCGCCCCATCCTGGTCTCGGAAAGAAAACGTGTCCACTGGTGGTGCCAACTCCATCACTTTGCCGAAGAGTCCAAGCTGATCAAGTATTCGATTTCCATGGGGGAGCAGGCCAATGCTGGCCCCAACTTGAGGTGCAATGCTGGGATAGGCTTCCAGGACAACAAAGTCAATGTTGTTGAGCTGGAGCATATTGGCGAGGGCCAACCCCGCCACACTTCCACCAGCAATGATGACCTTGAACTGATGATCTTGAGCCATGTTATCCGGATTTGAAATAAGATAAATAATACTAAGAGAACGACTGAAATGTTGACCGAAAAGCAGAAACCGATCCTCCAGCAAATTACGCGAAGGATTCCGGATACAGCACGGGTAAGCGAGATCCATTTATCCGATTGTCGGTCTAGACTAGTTCAACGCCACTCCCACGCGACGTGTCACCGCACATCATCAAATTCAATGTGCAGTCGTGGGTCGTTCAACCAGATGGCTGATACTGAGTACCTGTTGGCTTAAGTAGTTTTTTGGCGGGTTGCGGAGCTTTACTTACTCTAGCGTTGCGAGCGAAGGCCTGCGTTGACGACATCTCAAGCCTGTGTCGCAGCGAAATACGCTGGTTTATTCCGAGAAATGAGACAAATTGGGTATAAATATGAACGACTGAAATTCGCCCTTAAAATGATGATTTAAATACAGTAAAACTAACAAATTTAGGCTCGACGCGATATCGACTGATATCAATTATCTTGCCCAAATCCTAATAAGTATTTAGCGCCCAACACGACTCCCCGCTGTGCAATTCAATTAAATCAGGCGAATTCTCCTCGTTTTAGCATATGTAAATTTTGTCTCCCAACCGCTGGACATTGCCATACCTACCCTCCGATATGTATCCCCTTTCGGGCTGGGCACCTGCAAGAGAAGCAAAAAAGCCTCGGCGAGAGTGTATGGACCTTCTTTGACGCTTGAACTTGCCGACTGCATGAGGATGCATGTGAAGACCGTATTCTTTTTCTGTTCTTCCAGGTCGAACACTGCTTGACAAGACCAAGAGGAGAAAGGCTTCCTGAAATCAGGTTCCTTACCGCTAATTTTGAAGAGCCTTGGGAATATGCTGTTTCCCAACCCCCTCGGTTGCTCCACGAGTTTGAACTTTCGCACCGGCCCCTCAATAATGAGACTCGCCGATTGCACTTCTGAAACCATTGGCTGACCGGTCCAAGTAACGCTTGCTTCTACCACCCTGCTGCTATCCCGTATCCTTTCCACATCATCCATTGATGAATTGTGGATCCAGTAGAAAAAGTCAGCACCTCGAACTCGAGAAAGCCATGACCAAGATGGCACTTCGGGGAGCAATGAGGAAGGGTCAACAAAATCGCCCAACCTTATCCACACCAGATCCGCGATCATCGTCTGCTCCCAGCAGGCCAATACGTGTCTGTGGCCAGTCCGCTCGCCATATCGTTCAACAATGCCTGCCAAGGCAACGAGTCTATCTCGCGCAACCGTGACGTTTCTCCGGGAATAATCCTGCATCCACTCGCGCCACAGTTTGTGCAATTCGCTATCGGTGGCCTCTGCAGGCATTGTGTTGCCCGAGTACCCTCCGAGTTCCTTGATCCTGTAGGAAAGCCCCGACTCGATTTCATTCTTGTGTCGGCAAGTCCACTGCATTTCCGGCTGTGCGCAGTGCAGTATGCGATGGGAGAGCACTTTTTCCTGCAGGACCCATCCTCTGGTGCTCAGTGCTCGTGGGCCGAGACCTCGCACATCTCCCCCAAGGACTCGCAGGACAAGGCCGGCGTCATGGTTGGGCGGGACAACACACAGGCGAGTATAACGAAAACGGTCTTGAATATCGCTTCCAAGCTTGACCTCTTTTCCAACAAAACAACCCTGAGTGCTATTCTCAGCATCTGATGCTGCTATGGTTAGGCAGCTCTCGGAATATACATCCTTCATCCGCGCCGCTTCTCTTCTCCAGTCATCCAGGTCATCTTGAACAATGCAAAGACTGTCGATCCAAATATACCGGATCCCCAATAGACGTGCAATAGCAATGGATCCAAGAAAGGTCGGGGGGATAGACTTGATTGGTATACTATTTGAGAAGAGTTTCACATTATCCTTGGTGGTAGTTAGGGGTCGAATGAGTCCCCAGCAATGACTCAAGGTCACATATTTATCCTTCTCAAAAGCCTCATCTCGCGTATCCACTAGACGAAAGTGTATGCCCTCGGTTCCTAAATCAATCAGGCGCGTCGGGTATTTATGGGCCTGTGGTGCACATTCGGGGTGGTGAGTTGTGCACTCGTCAAACCATAACTTGATAGTCTCAAATTTCTCCTTGATAGATGAAGTCTGGCCGTTCCACAAAGGACCTTGACTGATATTTCCTGTACAACTTATCAGTGACCGACATCACCTGCAAAAGCTATGACAGTCAGCTCATACCATCTTCTGGACAAGCCATAATTGCCACACTAAATGGTACTTCATACTCGGGATTTGGTGCTCTAATGCTCCCAAGGATAAGGCGCCATGATACTCCATAGTCGATGAAGCCATTCTCCGGGGAATGAAAAGAAAGCGGCAGGGACATAAGTTTCTCCTCTTTGGTACCTGGGTATGACGTCCGCACATTATCGAGACTCCAGTATTCCTGGATCACTTTGCACAGGCTGCAAACCTTTGCAGATTGAATGAACGCCCCTACATCCGCATAGTGGTCAATGGTGTGCCATCCGGATGGCCCGAGGCTTGGTTGCGGCGAGAAGAGGTGGGAGCAGTATTGGCAGAGTTTGTCCATTGCGCACACGAGTCATTATCAGCTTGAGTGCGTAATATTCAAGCCATTCTTAAACGTGGATGGACCATTGTTTTGTGCCGACATCAGACTCTCAGCTGACCCCGCGGCTGCCTGATACCCTTTGTCCATTTCTGAGTGGGTGGGCATTTGTCGCCAATCACGTCAAGTTTCACCCTGCCTTTTTCTCAGCTAGGTGGAGTCCGCTCATCAATCTGTACAATCACAGTGGGCTTTTTTGCTCCGACGATGGGATTCTCTTGCTTTGACTTGCTTTCTGGGAGCACAACCGAGTTGAGTATAGATTTGTTATTCCTTGAGTTGGTGCACTTGCGCACGCATTCCGCTCCCTCCACCGCGCTGGCACAAGCACGGGCGCTTATGGTCTTTGCTTCCGCCTCACCAGAGGCTTTTAGTCGATTGATTAGTTCCAATGGATTCAGCTTTAAAACCATTACTTCATTATCCTAGCCCTGAACTTTTGCCTTTTTGCCGATAAAGATACACACCCAAATTCATCGCAAAGTTTGACGCCAAAGTATACCTATCGCAGCTCCGATAAAGGCTTTTTTCCCGCAACGAAAAGTTTCGCAAATCCTCCGATAAGGGATATGAACTTGACACTAATCAGCTACATCTGCGCGGTGCCTTCTCCCAGGGATACTCACTATGCAATCCAGAATTTTGCTCCCCATTGGTAAACTGGGATAGGTGTCCCCGTCGTAAAACGTACGCATTGTGTACAGGAACGTGGATGGCCACCCATAGAACATTAAGTCTCGGAAGAACCATTCTTTGAAGTCTCCTGTCGGATTTGTCTCCTCTCGCATGATTGATTTGATTCCTGCAACAAATTTAATGCTATGCACGTGGCCCCTGGGAATATCGAGAGGTTCATCTCCTGGTCGAAGTCGCTTTGTCACACCATCGAGCATGAAATCTACCTCGCCTTCAAGCACTGTCATTCTTTCATCGTGATCCCTGTGCCAATGGCTTGGAATTTCAAGCAGCAGCGATTCAGGTTCCCCATCATAGGTCACCTCATTCCAACGCTGTCCAAGGGCATCTGGGCTTTGACTGCTATCAACAAACACGCGCATGACACATCCCTAATGGCGGTAAGTTAATTTCTGGTTCACGTTATGCAGCACATGGGGACTTACCAGACCCAAGGACATGGGTCTCAGTTCTTTTACCGACGCCATGATAAACCCCAAGCGTCAAGTTATCTTGTGTCTATAGACATGAGCTTTGTTAGCCCTTTTGACTGCAGATGTTTTTTAAGTAATGCTAACGCTGCGGCGTATGTTTGGACTTTAGACCGGCAGAGACAGCCGGGTACAGTCAGAAGGATCGTTCGATTCGCCAATTTGAGATTAGTGGTAAGCCCAGGTCCAGCCTTACCATCAATACCACCAATCAACAATCTGCGTACGTAATTGACTTGGTCCAAAGTTCCACAGGCCAGGCCAATTTGGTTAGTGAGATGCAGCGATCCCAAACACTAGATAGGCGTTGTGTTGGATGAGCGTTTATTAGACTTCATTAGGACTAGTGTGGAGGTGGACGCGTTCAAGCAGGATTGGTAAATTTCATTGACTTAATCATGACCCTTTCAACTCGTCAAAGACGAGGTAGCCTAATGAGCCCTGGAAGTCCTTTATTCCAATTGGTCATATTTCTACCAACTCATCAATTGACACAGCTTCTTTTCATGATTTTTCACGGTGTTGATGCTTTCCCAGGGACCTACCCTATAGCACGTCTGCTAAGTGTCGCGATCCAAGTCTATTGTTCTTGGTATGTAAGCCAGCACAATCTTCGGGGAGGAGCCATGCTGCTATCCTGGGTCGTTGTCTAGACTAAGCTGAATAATTAGTTTGTAAGTCGGATCAAAGCCAATGTCTCAGCCGGTGACGTAATCCGAGGACACAAGCTTCGCGCCTCGCTGCACGCGGTCGCGGTCATGGGGCAGATCAGGACGCGACTTGTTGACCTTAAGACGCTAAGTGCTCTGGGGCCGACCACCCCTGCACCGCGCACAACGTGGCGCACTTTCAACACAAGTCAGCAATGCAGTTCACAAGTCCGATCAAACCTCAAGCACCAACCCAGATACTTCAAGCCCGTATTTCGTCCCATGGTATTACCGAACCTGGAGGCGGAGAAAGAGGTTGAAGACCCGAGCCTCCGCCTCCCTCAAAGGCTTCAAATGCCTGTATTCCACTAGGCATCGCAGTACGAAGGAACGACGTGAGGATGGTTTGGAGTTTTTAAGGCAATAGAATGGAGTGAAATTTAGTTTAGGGAGTGGCATTGAAAAGTATAAATTCACTCTAGCATTTGTATTGATGAGTCGATCAGCAACGAGGTTGACCTAGCGATTACCAACGTTTACGAGTAGAGGGCCTGAGAAGCGAGTTCTCGCATACAAGTACCAGTTAGCCACTGCCAGTAGGCAAGCTCCAGCAATAACAACGACACCGTAGTCTACATAGACGGGTTAGAATTTGAAAATTGACTATTGATAACGCGGATAACGTACTCATTGTGGTGACTGTGGGACTTTTTGTCGTGGGGAAGAGGAAAACTGGCACAGCCAGAACTGCAAATAGTAAAGTAATGAGGTTAGCGACCCAGCCCACTAAATATGGGAGCTTGAAAGATCTGTCCTCGGGCAAAATGTCGGCGGAGCGTCTGTGGTAGAGAAGGAACGCGACCGGAAGAGACAGGGTGATTTCCTGCAAGATTGCCGTCACACCGACGATTGAATTAAAGGCTGAGGATATCCTGATCAGTATTGAACCTCATAAAAATATTTTAATATACATCAAATAAACTTATACGTACCGAGTGAAGAGAATAGAAAAAGGCAGCCAATTAGGAACATGATGCCCGCATTGGCTAGCAGAGCCCAGATGGGTGTGTTCAGGTTTGCGTTTATCTTGGTGAGGCGGCGATCAAATGCCAAACCCTTGTGACGAGAAAGACTCCACGTCATCATGGAGACGACTTGAGTGCAGGCAATCGTGCCGACGGGCAGTAAGAAAATGGTAATGCTGGTGAAGACAACTGGAACTGCAGTCGTGGACGAGGCCTGCGACCACACTTCGAAAAGCGAGAACCCAGAATTTGTCGCCAGCACAGCATCAAAGTCGGAAATGCAGTAGAGCATAGCCAAGATAAACACGAGCGAGGTAACAAAGGACATGATAAGAGCCGTCAGAATGGTGCGAGGAACAATCTTTTGGGCGTCTTTGACTTCATCCACGAGGTGTATGGCGCCATCAATAGGACAGAAGGCTACAACGGGGGCACTGAGCGCTATAAGAAATTGGATTCCACTTGGCCAATCGGAAACCTCTGTGTAACTTGTCCAGACAACCTTTGAGTCTTGCTTATTTTTTTGCATCACTAGGGTCGCGATGGTAAAGCCCAAGAATGCAGAAACGCTCAGGATAACTAGTAGGCACCTCATTAGCGGTCATTCGGTATGCTGGTGATTACATTCAACGTACACCCAAATGAGTAATATTTCGGTAAAAGCTTTTTGCCGAAAATATTGGCGACGAGGCTCAACAGAACTGTAGCCTGATAGATCAAGAACGCATGCCACCCCTTGGGAACGAAAGTCGGCTCGGCGTTCATAATCAGGGCATAGACACAAAAGATGACAGCGCTAGCGCTAGAGGAGCTCATTGCAATCCACGACAGCCAGCTGAAAAATCCACAGAAGTAGCTCTAGAAAGATAATGCTTCAGTAAAACCTCTAGTTATCGGTTAGAAATAGCATGCGTGTTTTCACTCACTGCGGGCTTATTGATTGATGAGGGCGCCATGATGTAAGTCCAATGGTATTGACCACCAATGATTGGGTAAACCGAGACCAACTCAGCCAGTGTAAGTGCAATGCAAAGGTAGATCGGGGTAACCACTAGAAGGCCCCAAATGCTATTCATGGGGCCATATGAGAGGGAAATGGTTAGTGTTGCTGCAATGACCAACCAGCTGTTGTTGACGTTGAATCCTGCAGCCAGAATGCTGAGCCAGCCCATGTCCTTCTTGAAAGCCCCATCGCTGAGTTGAACCGTCTAAGAATCCGTCTCAAGCTCCTCCTTGCTTTCCATATAGTCTGGCAAACCGTCGTCCGGACTCGCTTTGTGAACTGCGCTACAGTTAGACACGCGTAGAAGGTCAAGGAATGATTGTGCGGCTCACTCGGTTTTTCGGGCATAATTTTACTTGCCCCGGCTGTGTCGGGCGTCTGTGAGTTGCTTTCCATTCTCTGGGAGTGACGAAAAGTGAATTGAGTCGTTATACGGTTGTGGGAACAATTTGGGCGATTAATTGTAACGCACGCCACTCTAGGTCAACTTGATTAATAGGGGTTGCGGATGCCCGTGCTCCAGAGTGTGACTTTATTATTTGGATGGATTTCAGCAAAGTTCAGTGGGAACCCGGATCCGAACTCCTGATCAATCTCAGCCATGTGCGGGGTCGAAAACCACATTTTAGCGTCCGGGATCTGGGGCTGATAGATGACGGTAGGCGCGGCCTATCTCTGATAACTAACAGCCACTTATCTCTCCCTGCCTCTTGACTGCGAGGCGACGTCGCTGTGGGAACCGGAGATGCGAGGCCAATTTTAACAAAAATTTGGAGGGGAACTGAATCTGAAGGGAACTGTTGCAAAGCCTGTCGCGTGTGTGGGACTGCGTGCTGGAGTTGATGTATGCGACATGGGATAGAGCAAATCAACACATGGGTTTCTCTAATCAGATTCATCGCCTGATATACAATCACAACTTGGAGGGTTTTGGTGGAGTGCAATTTCTTTATTAAACGAATCCACACCAGACTATCTAATCTTGGAAATCTCTATCCCTCATCAAAATCTCATATCCAAGATCTGGGGATACCTATTATTCTTGATTAGTTATACGAATCGCGGATTAATTACGATATGGCCTCTTACAAGAGCCTCAAAGGCCTCGCTCACTGGTGGCGGTCCACCTGTCGCCTTGAAGTCATATTTCCGGAGAAATTCTACGAGCACCAATTTAATGTTCAGATGACCAAGATACCTTCCTGGACAAGCATGTCTGCCGTAGCCGAATGACAGATCGTCCTTGCCCACACTGACATATAGATGCTTATTTTCATGTCCAGGTATCTGACGCTGCCTATAGAATCGGAGTCCATCGAAAGTGCTGGCATCTTTATAACGCATTTCATCGTGATGAATAGAGTACGTATTAGCCTCAATCTTAGTGCCCTTAGGTATGAATGTACCGTCAGGTAGTATCATATCAGCAGTTGCAGCGCGCTGAAATGTTGCTTGAATCATGTTAGCCTACATATCCCTCACGTAGAAATGCGACAAACGTACACAAGTCAGCGGCCGCAAGACGCTGGCTCTCCTTGATAAAGCTGTCAAGCTTTTGCAGTGCAGTTATTGATTCCTTCGTCAAGGTCCCCTCGTGATTCGAAGCAACTGATTCTACCTCATCTCGGAGTATAGGTATATACTCTGGATGCAAAACAAGGTCATAAATAGCCTGTACTGTGGATGCAAACGTGGTGACAGTGCCGACTGCAACGAGAGTCATCTGGAACAAAAGCTGCTTGTCCAAGTCGTCGCCTAAATGTGAGTTTTTGCCGGAGCTTAGATAGTCTAGCATCGTCGGAGGGTTATCGATATTGCCACCCAATCTTTGCCTCTCTTTCATGCATTGCGAAACCCTCTGTCGCCCCTTGTCCCACTGAGCTTTGATAGCAGCTCGTTGGGAATTCAATCGATAAATAAACGGTCGAATCCATGGGGGCCATTCCTTGAGCTGCCGAATAGTCTCGAACACAGATAAGACATAGCTAGTAGAAGCATCAACCCATTCTTCATCAAGCGATGCGGTTGTTCCAAGAAAGACGCGAGCATTGTTCGTACCAACAAGCTTCAACATTTTATCATGGATTGCCACTCGGGTCCAGTCTTTTCACGTTTATTTTGTTAGTATGTGCGAGTCCAAACACGGGCATATTGAAGAAGGAACCTTTATAATCTCCAACAATAGTAGGCATATTTCTTCTTGTCATTTGGTTCAGAACTGGAGTGAATGCCGCTATTATCAAGTCAGATGACAATCATATCATGTATAAATGAGAGCAAACTCACGAAGCGATGCAGTCATTCCAGCTTTGATTGCATGTATCACAAATTCAGGCGGGCCTCCGAAATATGTGTAGTCGGCTTGCATGTCCTAGATTTTATCAACCCTGTGCTCACAGCTTGTTTACATCTGCGATATATTAGGGTGGTCGCTTACATTATCAATGGACACTTTGAAGCTTAGGTTGGGATGGCTCTTCAGGTCGTCCAAAAACCTAGGTGGAATAACCACTTTGACGCCTTGACGATGCAATATTAACAAATATGACCTGAATCAGCTATGAGAAGTTCCTTACCATCTCTTGTATTCATGCCATACACCTGTTCAGGATACTAATGGCTATTAGTACACAAATTTCCTCCGTGCATTCAACATAACACACCTTTTTATAGCCTCTCAGCATCAATTCCCGAGGTCGGTAACAGTACTCAAGGGCACGTAACCTTGAGCTTCTTATCTCATCAGCGAGTAGAATTTTGACTTTGAGCTTGCTTTGACAAAACCACTGCATAACCGAGACTGCGACAATCAAGACCGTGAGTATAGCCATGATGGAAGCAGCCGGCGAAATAGTATCGAAGCTCTGCAACTCATTTCTCCAATTCAAAACACTCGGAGTTGGAGCTTTGAAATTGGGTAGAGTCATTTTGAGAGTTGAGAAGAAAATGATTAGAGACACGGTAATTTGATGCGAAAGGTGGCGTATAATGCCAATGTGATGAGAGAACCGAACCAGGGAGTGAAATAGTGAGAAAAAATAGAATGAGAAAATAACACAAAGCACCTCATCAAAATTTACTATGATATGCAATGGATCATAAATTATCACAATATCCATTATCCGGATCCGAAAGTCTCTTGTTCAATTCGTTTGACGGCAAGGACCATTGTTCGGCGGAGCAGCGCTTATCCGGGCACCGGACTTCCGGATTCGGAACCCCGGGGTATCCACCCTGGCCAAAAGCACCTTGCACATGAATGGACATTAACCGGAAGATAGGATCGGAATCCCGTCACAATTTCTTTATCTAGTACCCTCAATATCAAAAGATAGGGTCTTCTTGGACAATCTCGCACGCGTTTTTAAATTTCAGATTTTGACAGCAGGTGTTGGTTCCTGTTATTCTGATTCCTTGTCCGACATTCTTCGCCGCTTTCACTAAAACGGAAGGAAAAACTACGTTATTCACTGGGTGTTTAACAGGCATTGGGGCCGCCATTGCTATTGAAGTGTCAAGACACGAAGCCAATATGTACATGCCAGTGTTTGACTCTATAGTCAATATTCCTATGAATACACGAAAGGAATTTTTATTAACACGGATAGTCAGTTGATGAAACGTCCTAAAAGTTGGAGCTTGCGGTATACTGGGCACCCGCAGCAGTGCCCACATTGTTGATGATGACCGACTGGCCAGACGTGCTGGTAACCCTCACGCTGGTGGTAGACACACGGAAGCCACTGGAGTTCTCGAAGAAGTTGTAGTTTTGGCGGGTAGTCGCCTGCCAGGTCTTTCCGTTGTCGGTGCTGACCTCAAGACTCTTGATGGGCTGGTTGTGGTTGACAACCTGCATCGAGAACCACCACTCAGAAGTGCCTTCCTTGTTGCGAATGTAGAGGGGCGATGAAATGCCGCATGAAGTGAAATGATACGAAGTGCTGACGATGCCATCGGTACCTCCAACAGCCTTGAAGGCGTCGGAGAATAGGTCGAGGTGACCCTCGGCACACTCTGGGCATTGGTCGACAATCTAATTATGTATTAGTTGGTTTGTCTCGGAGAAATTACAACGGATCAATTACCATGGCCTTGACAGTGCCTCCGGGGCCAGTAACCTGAATACAAGCGCCACAGCTGGCAGCATTGTTCCACTTAGCTCCAGAATAGGCGGTTCCGTAGATGCTGCTGGGCAACGAGTAGGATGAGAACAGACAGTTACCTCCGTTAAGGTTGCCACCATAAAAGGTCGAGGATCCTGAGATATCTGCCCTGGGGCTCATCATTGACATGTCAAGGTCAGGCTCGGGAACAGCAAGACCAAGGACGGCTGGCACAACCAAAAGGGTTGAAAGAAGGAACTTCATCGTGGCTAGAAAGAGACTGGTTCGTATTACCACTTGAGTACTGAGTATCCAACTATCTTCAAGCTCATAGTCTACTGTTGGGACAAACGGAATCAAGACTCTTTGTACGGAAACGAGTCAAGGTCTAATTACAATTGTTTGGCTCCGGTGGATCCTTTGTTTCGGGCCCACTCCTGGCAAAGTTAAATCTCGGGTCAAATCGAGCACAATGCTGAACTGAGGGTCAAACGGAGATTAGTTTAGTTGCTTCAGGTGGAGTTGATACGATGGATTTACAGGGCCCTCTGGGCACTCATCCGCTTGGAGAAACACCATGTGTTTTGCAGGGATGGTGGATGCGGCTGAACCTATCATGTCAATTTGGAACGAAGTCCGTGCATCCTAGCGTTGACGGAAAAATCGATTCCGCCCCGAGCGAGGATGGTGTGGTTCCGGCCACTTTAGACCTGACCGTTCCTGTTTCCCTATTCTAATCACAAAAGTTTACATATCAGAGGACGAAGGCGATGTGTGGCAGTGATGCTGAGGCAAGTTTTCCATCACCGCGACTGTTTAGAAAAAGGCATAATAGGGGGAAAGAAGCCTAATTTCGTTTGAAAGCCAAAGCTCTAGTTGAAATTTCAGGGGCAGGAGGCATCACGTGTGCGGCGCAGCAAAATTATTGTAACATTGTGAGGAAAAAAACTAGTGTAGCGTTGTTACTAAGCAAAGGTGGGTCAGACTTGTTAGCAATGCCTATGAGGGATGGCCGTGGCATGTAACCACACATAAGGAAAACAACAAAGGAAGTCATTAGGCATTATAACCCAAATCAAGTTCGTTGACTCCCAGACAAAAGAGTCTCTTTAACCCTTTTGGAGCTGGCACCCGCGTGTGCATCGGCCCCCACCTCGCCCGCATGGAAATTCGTCTAGGTACAACGATGCTGCTGAAGAAATGTCCCGGGCTGAGACTCTCTGAGAGCATGGATGATTCTATGATGGAGATGTATAACTTCTTTCTAGCCGGACCGGTAGGAAAGCGTTGCGACGTGACAATGTTATAGTCTAGGCCTGTTCCTGTCGCTTCTTCAAATTCAACTCCATCTCATTGACATGTGCCCTGATCTTGTTAAACTGCCACGGTCAGTTGACAACATACAAGAAGGGTCGCAGACTGTGTAATATTAGCAAAAAAGAACTCCCAATAGATGCTTTGGTACAATAATCTTCATATCCGCATTGGAGACATTTCGATGCGGGTTGGTGTCAAATTTCGACATGATCAAGTTTCATCATCTCCTAGAAATTATACCATTTATGAGTTAGGTCAAGATACATCTATAAAGTTTTTATAAAGAAACGCAGAGCACTAGGTACAATCTGACTCCAGATTTGGCTAGCTATAGTTCGATACATTCAAACATGTTGGCGATTTCGGTATCATCTTCCCGTTCGGAATTATGGACATAGTTACACTGGGGTAGTTGGTTCTGTCATGATGGTGCTGAATTACACTACAGGGTAACGGTCTGCTAATTTTCAGGCCGCGGAGCTTGGTAGCGGGATTTGTACGCCGGTCAGGGACCACGCGATAAGAATCAAGGAGCTCGCATTGATGAGAAAAATAGAGCGAAATGGAATTTGTGGAATGATGTCCAACAAATTTTCAAGGTGGGTGGTACGGGCACGTCTGTATCGCAGATTATGTTGGCTGCTACGATGGCAATTGCTCCAAGTCAAACAGCTGCCCAGTTTGAGTGAGGAGATTAAAAATAAGCACGTGGCTGGGTATGCCGGACACGAGCGCGATAAAATAACAAAGATGGCGTGGCTAAACCTGTAGCTGTGGAATGGAACTGAAAGCGACATGCAGTGCCGCCCGTTGATAGCTGCGAGCCCAGCTATCGACGCGTGAAAAATGGCACCGTTGTCACAGTGCAGCGCCTGACAACTCGGGATGGGCTTGATTTGCCGTACGCCGCAGAGGGCGGGAAAACAAGGGTTGAGGATGACTTGGTCGACTTGAGGTGATGGGCAGAAAGCTGGACGTGTTTATCAGTGCCCGAAGCAATCCTGCTGACTTGGGAAATGCGCAAGAGACGCGCACGCTTGGGAGCAGTGCATCACCGCGCATTATTTTCGGGCGCGCATGTTCAGTGACAGGCTACTCTGAAGCTGTCTGTTGATTGTCCAGCGCGCTAAATGAGAAGCGTACCTCGCTGACTTAGCATGAAGGCATCGTGTGTGCGCCACCACCACCCACCGACAGGAGCTGGGTCTAGGCCGGGTGGCTCAGACGGGATGCTGATGTGGCGGTGCCACCCTTTCAGTCCAACCTCAATCAACATTGCGGCCCCTCCAATCCAGCGCCCAAAGGCGGGTAACGGGCGAAGCGTGCCTGAATTTCCCTTGGTCAGTAAAATAGTTGCCTGGAGTAGAGTAGCCACGCTTGGCGCCTCAAACCCAAGCGTCCAACCATCTTTCAGCTTGAAGACATGCTCTGGTCAGATGTACTCACCGACGATGCTGTGGCTTGCAGCCGCGGGGTCATGGTCGCGATATCATTGGACGTCGTGTTTCGCGACCGACCTAATGCGAAATACGAAGCGTTTTTGGACCAGGCCCTCAGGCACTCATTTGTCGCAGTGCCATCGAGGGGCCCCACCAAGGTTGAATGGCCATTGCAGGAGATGGTATAAATGGGAATCGCAATTTTGGAGCATCAAGATATTCCCTTCGTATTAGACGAATACCCCAAAACAATACAAAGCAATGTTTCCAAGTGCATTGAAAATGGCCAAATCATCATCCCTCTATAAGAACCCATTCAAGCTGGAGGAAGACTCGAGTCCAGCAGCCACATCGCTATGCACTGTCGACAGCACCGTTGGCCCGCTCCAGGGAGGCCGGTCTCGCAGAACAGAGGGAGGCGAGCTGGTGTCCTTTGACTACTTGTCCCGCGAGACGGCCGTTGCACTAAAAGATCTCAAATATTGGCCTCGGGCAGTCGACTGCCCAGCCTGTATGGAACCATCCATTACGCGAATCCACAGAAAAGTCTGCGGTGGTACACAGTACGTTTCATCCATCCTTATTACCAGAAATTTCTCTCTGTATTTCCATTATCCATTTCTAACTCTGATAGTCAAATGGCCGTTTTATTATTTATCTGCACCGTCGTCGGAGGCCCCGTCCCATACATGTCCAAGACCTACAAGGACGTCGAGCACTATTGTTGTCGCTGCAACAGACGATTGGCTACATATCATTGGCAGTCAGGCACAGAGGTTCATATATTTTAGTAGGCTTTCTTGCAGGCCGTGCCATTTCATTCATATCATATTTACCCACACAAAGAAAAAAAACAGGTTGTTCATGTTATGTGAAAGGAACGAGTAACCCACTTGGCCGGGGTTTCCCCCGCGCGATCCGCGGTGATTCTATCTAGCCTCGCCACCAATATGGCCACAGAAATCGCGAGTCAGAGTATCGTTAGTCAGAGACTTGTTGCGTGTAGTCAGTTGGCAGGGGAGCGATCCCAGTGACTTAGTTGCTTCTCTAAATTTAGACCTATCTCAAATTCACCTAGACACGAGTTCGCATTGGAACAGACTTTTGCAAATGTAAGCAATTAAGAACATTGTGAACAAAAAAGAGATGCATCGCACTCTCAAGAAAGCAAACTATTTTGGAAGATCTGTGAAGCTCTATCTATCCCTTTAAGATTCCGGAAAAGAAAAGAAAACAAAGGTGTACCATGTACACGCCACTCAAGCTTAGACACTGCATAATCGGCCCGTATCATCCTGCTTCCATTCGTTACTTCCGACGCACTGATGGCAGTAGAAGAGGTCTGAAGGGTCATATTTAGCCTTGATCGAGCGGAACCTTTTATAGTTTGAGCCGAAATAGTCGACCATGTAATTAGGTTCGTTAATATCTGCCTTATTCATGTAGGCGCCTATATTGGGAGCTAGAACCTTTATGGCGCCTACCTTGTTGAATGTGATATCGTTGTGTATTGCCTGCTTATCCTCTTGGCTCACAGTTAGGCTAATAATTCTGGCAATGGATTTGTGAAAGTATAATGTTCTCTATGTGGGGAGAACTCTAGAGTGCTTGTCGGCTGTATCTTCCCATACCCTTTTGATCATTTTCGAACAGATCGCAACATACCACTGACTAAACAGCCTCCGAATTAAGTTGGATCGGGTTTTCGTAGACTATCCACTTATTTCGGCACATTCTGGTGAACTAGGAACAAGAAATGCTAATTTCGGAGCCCGCTATTTCCCTAACTCGGCGTCGATATGGCCGCGACAAAAGAAGTTACCCCACAATGTCCAAATAAATTCGGCGGTCGCTGGGCTGGCCAAAACTCCGGGAATTTCGAAATTCAAACAGCAGCAGCGCATTTTGGCCTCCAAGGAGATTCTCACTGCCAAAAGAAATGCTATATATCAGAAGGGAGCTGGAAGTCTGGTCTGGAGTCAAGGGACTAAACAATCATATCAATCTTTCCTAACACATTTTATCACATTGACGGCTACGGCAAAAGTGAAGTGACACTCCGCTAATGCGTAGTGCAATGGTGGCCTATATCCCGTTTGACACATTTATTTCATCTTTCTTCTTGCTATCACTTGCCAGTCTACGAACGCAGCATAGTCTTTATTCTTTACAATGCCGCGCCCCAACAACCTTATCGACTTGCTGGAGAGAGCCGCGCTTCAAGGCAATGCCGCCGGGATTACGTTTTGTGCTCCCGGCAAAGAGGAGTTTGTCTGTGGAGGGCAGTAGGAAGAGGGCCGCGCTTTTGAATACTATCCCTGAACTCAAGAAGGGAAAGGTCCTGCTGCTGCACTTAGAGAGCATTGCTAAGCTTTCCGTTAATAGGCGAATGGAGATTTGATCGATATTGGAGTTCTCTACGGGAGTTTTAGCTCGGCCGGCAATGAGGTGGATTTATCTGTCTGGCAAATGCATCCTGAGGTTCACATACTAATTGATCTTATTTTAACCACAGCTATATGATTAAAAATCTCCTGCCCTTAGCCCCTACTGCATTTCCAAAATTTTCCTCAGGCCAAGAAGCACAACCTTGCCTAGGTTGTGACCTACCAATGTCAAGATGGGGTTCAATCAAGTGAAATATCACTAAGTCCAATTTGAGTAATATTTGGTGTATTGATGATAAGGAGACACCCGCGGGTTTGTACTTCCCCGCAAGTGTGGCAAACGTCATCCCCACAGGGTATTGTGTGTTGTGAATTGCCGATCGAAGCAACGCATATTTCATACGTTGCTATCATGAGACAATTTTTCTTCCTGTTATTGATAGGGTAGCACGTCAATAATCCCCCTTCAAAATAGGCAATCGATTCAATCAAGCCAGGCCTGTAATTGCTACTGTTTTCGTTTCTTTGGGAGGGTCTGTAACTGGTCACTGTCTGCCAGAAAAGATCAAGCAGGTTGCAAAGCATTCATCCGAGGTAATCAATATATACTTTGGGTGCCTTCAATCCCAAGTAGGAGGGTTTGACGGTAGTTTGACAAATGAAAATCTCCTTCTCGCAGCCCAACAAACAAGACGATCATGCGATGAGTCCCCGATTGTATTTAAGTGATTTGTCGCTTGATTAAACCCCTGATTGTTTTCAGCCGGTTCATGATCTGTGCTGGTTGATCCGGGAATAGGCGATCTCACGTGTGTTGCATTTGGTCTCGTAAGCAGGGGCAAAAGCTTGATAATAGTCTCAGCCCGATTGCGACCGTTAGGTGGCAGCAAACTCTGCTAGGCGACTTTAAACACTGCTTCTCGTGCTCTCTCGTGGTAATTTAAATTACAGCGGTGTATGTACTTGGCTTTGGAAATATCAAAGCCCAAGTGGTTGTTCCATTCGGACTAGTTCAATAAAAAGAAAGGTGGCGTAACCAACAAAGCAATAGCGCTAAACTAGGCGCAAGACAATCTACGCCTCCTCAAGCTATCTATCCCCTAAGACCGGAATGACTAGCGGGAGGCGAATAAACAAATGTCAGGGGCTTTATGGGCGTAATTCTCAGAGGGATCTACGAGCCCACCTCGGACCATCACATACGACATTGGAAGGCCCACCAGCCACTTTAGTCTTGCAATTTTCTAAATTTCAATAGTTTAGGTTGGTGGGTGGTACAGCGCCACTACTAAGGCGAGCTCCACGGAATTATAAAATCCCTAGCCGACCACTTCTTTATTAAGGAGACAAGACACTGCTTATCCTCACTGTGACATATATCTATGCTCCTCTCTTCCGCAGACTGTGCATTTGGGCTACATATAGCGCTTCCTGGAAAAGGAGACTCATCATCGTCATAATGATTTTCACCGGCCTTCTTCTTTCTGGCTTGGCGGCCAGTGCTACTGCCAACAGAGTCTGTCGCCCACACACCTCGTCGCCCGGTGCTCCAACACTGATTCTGCCGACCACGAGTGATTCAACTCTTGCATCAGAAAGCTCAACGCTGTCATTGGAGAGCATATCTACCGAGTCCGAGTTGAGTGTGGTGACTGTAACTAGCGTTGCATCAAGCGAGACAATAACCAACATTGTACCTACATCGACCGATACTGCATCCGAGCCCACTACTAGCCAAACTGAAATGACAAGCCAGACGACAATAGATATCGTGACCGAGCCGATCGCCGTGTCCACCGCTGCCACTTCAGACACTTCCGTCCCCACGACCGCTTTAGGGACGAGCACAACTTCCAGTGCACCTGCTCTGAAGACGAGGACTCCTATAGGATCGGGGGTTGGTCAGGTTAGGGCATCTTGCAGAGTGGCCGGCATGGCGGCCCTCGTGTTCTACGGAGGACCTACACAACACACGGCCCAATTGTTAGACCTACTAGATGGTACAGGATTCAAGGGAACGTTTTTCCTCAGTGGTGGTTCCATCAATGACTACACGTCAGTAGTCCAACGCATGTACGCATCGGGCCATCAAGTTGCCTCAGCAGGGTAAAAAGTCATCTCCGCTAGTTTGCCAGTTGTCACTAACTGATCCTAGCTGGGCCAATATCGATATGGGCCAGGCCAGCCCCATTCAAATCCAAGATAACATGGTTAGACTGGAAAACGCATTTATCTCCACAATTGGTGCACAACCAAACTACTACATGGCCCCACCCCCAACTGATTTGGTCACCGGTACCAATGCAGTCACAACGCTAGGTAACTTGGGATATAAGGTCATAGCCTACGATATCGACCCCGAGGATACTAAGCTAGGTACCACTTCTGATCAGATCAAAAACAATATCTTGGCCGGTTTGCAATCAGGCGGTACCATATTGCCGCTTTACGAGAATAGCCAGTCGCTGGTCAACGACATCTTACCCTTTGCGATTCAGCAGGTTCAGGCCGTCAGCATGACGGGTACTGCTGTAGGAACGTGCGAGGGTGAAGGAAGTAGCTTTTGGTACCCCGTAAACCCATGAAAGGTGTGATCAGTTATATAAGCTCCTAGTTTAGGTTGATTAGTAGAAACATTAGTCCCTCATCACTCCGGTACTGTGGGTGCAATCCCAGTTTCCCTATTATCTTGACAATGGAGCACTACATCGCAGACCTTAGGAATGTCAGCTAATTTTTCTCCCTTTTGCCCAATCTGCGGCTGCCTTTACCACTTCCGGAAAGCTTCGGCGTGATTCATACATATGTAATAGCCGATAGTATGGAGAGCCTCATACTTAGGTTTCTTCGTTCCAAGCATGTTGCGGACCACATTCACCAAGGCAAATGATGCGGTGGAAGAATGGTGGGTAGCGTACTGACCAAGCTGCGAGGTTTTAAAACCCACTCTCCTCTGGAGAATGGGGCAATAAGATGGACCCCGCGTGTAAATCCGTATTATGCCAACAATGCACCCGCCAATTCAAGCCTGAAACCAAAGCTTACACATGTATCAAGGACCTGCAGGGCAAGTTTGTACTCGGCTTTTATGGTAACATATGCCTCTAGGTAATAGCTCTATACAAACTAAAGACATATCAAACCAGGCAACTCTCGATACCTTTCTTGAGCGGATCGGACTAACCTGACGGAAATGCAGGAGGCCTACCCCACAATCAACCCCGCATCTCAACAGCTGACGAGAAACAATGAGTATTCACCTTAGGAATATTACATGGGACTGAATCCAAATCAAATTGCCTTCTTGCTATTGTAATGGTTATCATGGATCAATTCATCGGTGTTGATGATGCCTCGATCAGATTGATTCTAAAACTACAGCTCGATGATTTGAACTCGATAACCCGCACATACAAAGGAAAGAATCGGGATGGAGAGATACCGGACCACGATGTCGCAATATCTTCTTACAAGTCTGAACTAGAGTCAATGGAGATGACTATATCATATAGAGTAATGTGCCAAAGCATTGCTCACGCAGTGATTACCGACAGAGATGTCATTGTCCACGAACGGCGCCTGGAAAAACAAGCAGTCCAAGATCGAGAAATAGCCATCAATCTGGCTTCAAATCCAAGTTCTTCAACAAGTGGATCTAGATCCCACGTGAATCCCCCAAATAAAGAGGATTCTGACCTCTATGACGAAATATTGGACAAATTAGAAGCCTTATATGTCAACGTTGACGATGAGAATTTAACCGGCCAACCCGAATCATCTTCATGGGCTGCGACTCGTCCGAATGCAAAAACTTCACGACCACTAGCTGAATGTGTCAGCTGCTGCGACAAGTACAAATTCTTCAATGTCATTCGATGTCCCTGCAGTCATGAATACTGCCGATGTTTACCAAAGTTCTGCGCTATTGAGTTTTACAAGTCCATGCATGGCAGTTTAAGATTGTATTTTATACTTGTGAGAGATGTGTTCCAAGGTTTACTTAACGGCAGAGGAGCTTAAGGATAGCCAGCTGCTAGAGCTCTTTTGCCAAGAATGATGAATTGTTTAGAATCAAATACTGTATAGTTTGAGTGGTGAGTCTCGTGTCAAGCGATTCAAGTTGTCCAACATATTTGAGTATTCTGGATCAATTCGGTAATTGGCACATCAATCATAAATTAAGCTTATTTAAAGTCTCTCTTGCACTTTTTACAATTAATAGGCATGTTGGAACATGATCTGGTCCCTCACAGGTAGATCGATAGGTTGTGGGGCAATCAGGCGCGGGTGGCTCGCAGTGCCAACGGCGTTGACGTTCTTCTAAAGCTTCGAGAAATGCCAAAAAACATCCCTCCTTACTACCTTCAACACCATACACCTCTGCCTTGACAATTCTATGCGTAAATGCAGCCCATTCCGATGGGGTCAACTCGATCATGAACGGAGAGGTCATGTTACTTCTAGCAAAGCCGGAGAAGCTGATTTGTTTTTGTTCACTCGCACCAGCAGCCCGGAGTTCCTCGTTGTTGATATGTTCAAGCATCCGGGCATAAGACTCAGCAATACACAGGCATAGTGTGCCCAGCATGGTGGCATTCTGGATGACAGAAACGTACCGAAGTGGGCAGTGGCTACAGTTGAGAATTTGGTAGGCAGACCCGATACAGTCTCTCAACATTAAGACGGCGTCAGGTGTTACCATGTCGTCTTTCTCGCGTAATCTTTCCAGTAGCAGGTATATTAACGACAGACAGGCGCAATGGTTGAGACCTGGTAGCTCGTTTCGATCAAATGTTAGGGCTGTATCTGTGTGCGGTCTGTGAAGGTACAACACACGTGAGCGAACACAACAAATAGTCAAATTGCCGATCCACAGGACGTACCTATCAACGCTTTCAAAATTGGGATTCGCAACCCCATTATCTGCCACAGGAGTGGAATCTAGGCCTGGCTGAGGATGTGAAAACAGGTCAAAGTCGGCTTGGATGTGCTCATTGTCTGAAACTTGGATAACATTGGACAGCGATTCATCGGTACTGGTCCTGTCTGAGGATGACTCAAAGCTAGTTGCGGACAAGAAATGTGAGCTGCCTTGGCCGGGTGGCGTTTCTGACAGTGACTGAGCAATTCTAGGCCTGCCCATCTGCATTTGCGCCGAATACCGGCAAGTTTTCCTGGTAGATTGACACTTGGAACAAATCGGGCGTTCTCCAGGACACCGGATCTTTCTTGCCCCTGATTAGCGGATTAGCCACAGCCACTACGAGAAAGAAATCAACGCCCTACTACATGGGTCACAGGACTGACGTATTACCCGCGTTTCGGACACTTTTGTGACGCTTGGGTGACTCATGGAGACGATGGGGTGTCAAAATGGCAGGCGACAGCGGTAGGAAATAGTCTCCGAAGGTGAGAAAACGGCCATTTTAAATCGGGTGTCACGTGTATTGGTGGTGTGTAAAACGCAGTGACTAACTGCATTAGGTGGGTGAACGAAGCTATCTGTGGCTCTCGGCTCCGTCATAGAGCAAAAGCGCACTAAACTCAATAAAATAATGCTTGGCACTGGAACAAAACTCTCCGCGGCGACGGGACAAAGCATCACCTAGATTCTGGCAGATAAATGGTTTTATCATTCTCCTAATGAACCGATGATGAATAAACGACAATGATGTCTGAGTTTACAAATTACCCGCTACTACTGTTCTCTGATTCTCAATTCTTAGGGTTTATATTGATTCAGGTCTATCTCTAGCTTGCTGCGCCCATTTGCCGTAGAGCGGTTAGTTTATTGTCTGATGGGGGGTGAATAAAGGGAACTTGCACCCAACAGCCGTCAGATACCCTTCGCTCTTCAGACTTACCGATGCCAGCCCCCAGCCAGACCCAGTGTAGGGGCATGGTGGCGGCTCAGGTAGCGGCTTATTACCCTCATGCATTTTTTATATCACTGGTGGCTGTAAGACAGCAAGGTTGACGTGATTCTCTTGACGTATCTTCAAAATTAACGATTGCTACAACTGAGTTCAAATTACGACGACCACATCGAGGAAACTTCCGCGTTGACGATTTTATCTGTCTCATCGATTGCCAGCTCCTCCCCTATCCCAATAGCCGCCAAAGAACCTGAAATGAGTGGTTAATAACTAAATCCAAGAAGATTAATGCGATTGAAGACGTACCGGTAGATATGGCGGTGGGCACAATTTTCCATGGCGTGGAATGGTCGCCGGTGACGAAACAACCTTTGACATTGGTATGGCCAAAGGGTGTTGATGTCAATACCGAATTCGCATCCAAATGGCATTTGACATCCAAGGAATCAATAAGGTGTTGTGCCCGGTTTTTGGCCTCGGGGTGGTATATCATAAATCCCAGTCTCTGGTCAGACCCATCATCAAAAACGACTTTCAATCCAGGTTGGCCGGGGGATTGAGAAATTGATGCTATGCGCTTTATATTGATCACACAGCCTCGTATCTTTGCTCTTCTAATCTCATGTTCAACCTCAGGAGTAAACGTAGATTGGCTGTTGGTGAATATTGTAACCCGCTCTCTAGTCATGGCGAACGACATGTAAATATGGCCGAAGTCTTGGGCGGACTTTGGCTCAAGCATGCCAATTTACTGATTGCGGCGCTCGTATCCATCGCATAAAAGGCAATGATATCTGCCAGTAAAGACGTTAGTAAATGTAATAAATAGAATGGCAAAGAGATAGATTGTCGCACATGTCCCGACCCCAACTCTCCCGGAACCCATCAATCTCCGGAAGCACATCGATGGAGCCCGTGGCTAATAATAGCTTCTTTCCACTCCAGTGATGACCCTTGGAGTCCGTGACTTTGAACGTACGACTTCCGGGCGTTGATTCATCCACGACAGCACTAGTAATCTTTTGGTCTATGAACTGAACGCTTCCATAGTTTGTCGTAATTTCATTCATACACTTGGCCCTGAATACTGCAGGGTTGGTGCCATCATGGGTTAGAACGTTGTTCATCATCAGAGCGGATTCATTCCTGTGTTCTTGCGAATCAAATACCAACGCTGATCGACAAAGTCTAGACAGACCCAAAGCGGCTGATAACCCGGCCGGCCCAGCGCCAATGATCAAGACATCGACCAAACCCATGTTATTAAAGAAGTTCGATTAGAAGTACTTATTCGATAGTAGTAGGGCTGTTGGATGATGGTGCTTCGAATGAATTTCGTTTCTCATGCGGGCCACCGACGGGTTTTAAGATGGTGAGAGGTAAATTCTTCCGAGCTTAACCTTCCGCAACCTCGGATACTTTTGACATCCTTCTTATCCAAGGAGGATTGGCTTTCATGAGCAAATAACCTTTCTGTCGGAGGGCCACCGAAGATGTAGCGAAGCAATCAATGCAAGATGAGTTAGTGTTGCGCGAGATGATGAGTTGGGAATGCCTCATGGATGCGATCGTTAGGAAATATTTGGACGGTATGCGAATCAAACAAAACCTAATCACCACATGCGGCATAGTGGGATCGGGGATTTCGGAATTAACCTTGATGGCCTCGTTGTTAGGCCCACAACCCAACACGAAAATGTCCTAGAAAAGTTTCCGTGGTGTCCTAGAAATGTCTCCGCGTTTCAACCCCAAACCCATAAACAGACGTATCACTGCACCAAAACTGCTCTCATCCTTTAACGGAAATCATCAGAAAGATGTACGCTCGCATACAACTCTACTCCTCCCCAATATCCGACTGCTCTGCTCGTCTTCGCATAGCACTTAATCTCAAGGGGTTTCCGTATGAGATAATCACGGTCAAGTTGAGTAGCAATCAGAACCATGACGCCAAATATCAAGCTCTCAATTCAGCCAACACTGTACCGACACTCATCGTCCATCCACAGGAAGATTTCAATCAAAAGACTCCGATGATACTCATACAATCCATGGCTGCCCTCGAGTATTTAGATGAGGCTTTCCCCGACTCATATCAACTTCTTCCTCCAATCACAGAGCCGGATGCCCGTGCAGGGGTGCGGAGCCTCGTGGGGATTGTGGCTACTGATATCCATCCTCTTACTACCCACCGTGTAGGACGAGCTATATCAGCTCGTTTTCCTTGCCCAGAATCTAAGATATCCGAGGCAAATGGAAATCGCGACTGGGACCTTTATTGGATTTCGGAAGGTTTATCTGTGTACGAGAAGGTAGCGAAGAAAACAGCTGGCAAGTACAGCTTTGGTGATAATGTCACAATGGCAGATGTTTACTTGATGCCGGAGCTATGAACTGCAGAACGGCTCGGCATCAATTTGAGTCAATATCCCACGATCCAGAAAGTATACAAGGCTCTTAGTGAAATTTTCCATGTCGCAGACGCTCGACAAAATCCTTCATCGGAGCTTTGATGCCAGATCTTCTTCGAGCATCTCTTCAAATCACAAAGCCAAGACTGCAACTTGCAAGTCAGGTTTCTCATGTTATGACAAGCTTTTTATAATTCAATTCATAATTGGAATTGCCCTGGTTGGTTTCTCAATTAGTTCATAGGCCTCTGTAATATTTCGTCTGGCTTTGTATCAGTTGGATCAAGATGGCATGATCTGCAAATAGGAAGCAACGAATATTGTGTGATGAATGAAATAGACTTTATCAACTAGCCTTCTTAGAAAAAGAGGTGGAGACGAATTGTCTTGGCACATTGAAAAGTCGTAACGTACGACACGAAGATACAACTAGCATAGCGCCTAAGGGAGTACTCCTAATTTACGAACTTAAATATGTCTCCGCAGAATCGAAGATTTGATCTAACCAATGCCCTGACCGGTAAGTTGTCCATGTATTTGGTGGAGTCCGGAGACATAGATAAGTCTCCATCTCTTGTCAAGCTTGTCCAGTCGTTTGTGCGGAAATGAATTCTAAAATGCAAGTGAAATCCGATGCAGAGCGCGTGGCACTTCACTAATAATTAGCTAAGGTCATGCATATTGATATATTTTGACTATGGAGATGGGATGGTCTTAGATAAGTGATCTGGGCACACTAGTTACATGATGGCGTAGCCTTCATGCAGGTGCTGTGTCTACATAGCTGCCGAAGAAAGTATCCCTTTTTCCAGCGACCCCAATCTCGTCTACCATTCTCCTCATCTCCGCTTCTTCATCCTTTGATAAGTAAATGCATAAAGAGATCCAATTTTCCTCCAAGTACTTTATTTTCTTGGTTCCCGGAATCGGGATAACCGAAATAGGCCCCCCTTGAGCCATCAACCAAGACAAAACAAGTTGAGAGAGAGTATAGCCTTTGCGATTAGCCAACTCTCTGAACTTTTCCACTAGAACCAAGTTCTTGGCAAAATTCTCGTCATTGAAGCGGTCAAGATGCTGTCGGAAATCGTCCGCATCAAAATCAGCCTTTGAACGGTATTGCCCAGTCATGATACCACGGCCGAGTGGCGAGTAAGCAAACACGGTTACATCAAGCTCCTGGCACGCTTGAAGAAGATGAGTCCCAGTTTCACTTTCTGCCTCTAATGCCTATGGGTGGTACTCAATCTGTACCGCATCGACATGACCAATAGCACAAGCTCTGCGGAGTGTTGCGGATGAGCACTCTGAGATGCCAATGGCTCGTATTTTCCCTTCCCTTCGCGAAGTTTTAGACAATTTCGCAGTGAGGGTTGTAATTCGGTATAACTCACTCCTTAAGTTTGATCAGTTCGGTCATGGTCTCTTCGATGGGTGTCTTCGGGTTGAGTCGATGGATGTAATACAGATCAATGCGATCAAGACCAAGCCTCTGCAGGCTCATTTCGCACGCTTCTCGGCAGTGCTTTGCAGAAGAATCGATATGGACGATCTGAGAGCCATCCTCACCAATAGAGGGCACGTAACCAAACTTTGTAGCTAGGAAGATACTGTTGCGTCTTTCAGGATGTAGTTTGAACCATTTACCAATCAAGTCTTCCGAGTCCCCATAGACATTAGCAGTGTCCCAGTTCGTGCATCCAAGTTCCCAGGCACGATCAAGCACTTGGAAACGATCTTCGTCGGAACTATATGTGTTAATGTAAATCACGATTCTGACGGCATATTTTGCTTACCCAACGGCCCCGTATGCAGAACTAAGTCCCATTGTACCAAAACCGAGACGAGGAATCTCAATCCCGCTTTTGCCCAACTTGCATTTCTGATCCATAACAACCGTCATACTGATACCTGAATAAATGAATATTTGGAGTAAATTGTGTGGGCAATCTTGTCACTCTTTGTAGACATGAGACCAATAACATCATATTTATATGAAATTCCGTGCCTAGTTAATTCATTTAGCGTGTGTCGCTTAGAAACCTGCTAATATTAGTCTTCGGACTCGGAGTACTCAAGCGTGGCGAGTTATGGGCGGAGTTAGGTTTAATTCCGCCCACCTGCATTAGGTCAAAGGTGGTGATAGAAGATATTATTGCGCGAGAACCTTTCTACAATTATTACGTTGATGATCTTTAGGAGGGTGACACTTTAGAGCAAGCAATAGCAGAAAGTATACCGGAAGGTAGAAAACGCTAAGTTGGTCGCGCAATATAATGGTTCTGCCATCGTACCGGAACAACATATGATTACCTTTGGACTTCTATTATCTGAAGGAAGAATATAATATAAAATATCGAATTTTTATGTCTTCTGCACTGTCTTGTACTTTATCGTCCTGGCCGCTGTTGAGCAGACTGGCCAAACACTCTAAGATACTTGCCAATACAACCAGAGCTCGCTTTCTGGCTTCGCAAAAAATATCCTTCGCCACGCTTTGGCGTAATTCACTTTGATCTGGGCACATAGAATCAGCCTATAGTCCAATAACTCCAAACAGATGATTAAGTCGCCGAAATTATTATGGGTCTCGTAGACTTTTCTCGGATCACTCACCAAAAGTGTCCGCATCTAGCATGTTCATTACGCTTAATTTTAGCTCAACTTAATAGAGTGGAATTGGTTTCCTCATAGCCCCATGCCATGGCTGATTTCCCTCCAGTAGCAACCCTTCAAGCTTTTAGTGCAATTGAATGACACGTACCTAAGACTAGTCAGTACTAAGGCCGTCACGGTATTGGAAATCCCGATATTTCTTCAACAATCGGCGCCCTCGGAATCCGTCTATGGAACCCGAGAGGACCGGCTTTTGAAATAGAACTAAAAATTATTGATATAAATAATGGGCTCAAGAGAATATGTGGTGTGTGGTGTTGATTCATCACACAGAAAGCATCATCTCAAAAACTCTTTACCAACATTCAGTATGCGGTCAGTCTTAGGTCTTCTGATGGCAGCGCTGCCTTTTGTTCATGCAAATCTTTCGAGGCTTCCGTATGCTTCTGGGGGCGTTTCATGCATTGCCAATGAGTTCCATGTTCAAAATGTGGCTGGCACAAATATATTAGCGCTGGAGGCTACCCAAATAGCGAACCTCAGCCTGATTTCCACTCAAGGCTTTTCTATGCCCGCTGGACAATGGGAAGTGGACTTTTGCAACGTTACAATTACCTACGAGCACCCGGGCCTCAACGACTCCATTCGTGTTGAGGTTTGGCTTCCCGAAAAGCACCTTTGGAATGGTCGATTCTTAGGCCTAGGCGGCGGCGGCTTCAATGGCGGATATCCCCTGTATTACAGCACTTCTCAATATCCCCTCGGAGCTAACTACGCAACAATGATCACGGACGTCGGACATGCATGGCCACCATTGGACAATCAATACGTTGACCCTTCCAATTGGGCTTTGGCCACTCCTGGAGCCATCAATTTCAATTCTGTTGCAAATTTTGGATCGGTTGCATTGAATGATGCGGCAATATTTGGGCAAGCAGTGACGGAGATTTATTATGGACGCCCGGCTCATCATAAGTACTTCAATGGATGCTCTCAAGGCGGCAGACAGGCGCACATGCTAGCGCAAAGGTACCCAGATGCTTATGATGGGATTCTTGCTGCGGCACCTGCAATCAACATCCAAACTTTCGCCGGGCTGCTCTGGCCTCAGGTTGTCATGTATCATGAAGACACTTTTCCTAATCTATGCGAATTAGCGGCCATAACAGAAGCAGCAATCGAATCTTGCGATGCGTTGGACGGCCTCAAGGATGGGATCATCTCAAACATTGATCAGTGCTGGTACAACGCCGAGGAGGCAATCGGCCGGATTTATAACTGTTCCGGACACGACATTACCGTTTCTACCGGAGCAGCCAAAGTTGCCAATGCTATCTGGAACGGTCCAAGAAAAGCCGACGGGACATTACTTTGGTACGGTCTCGCCAGGGATGCCGACCTTCGCGTCAATACCAATACTACGTGCTCATATGATGACATCTGCGTCTCGGGAGGCTCAGCGCTAGGCCAGCAATTCATCAGCAACTTTGTTTTCAAAACCCCTACAATTCATGTATCCAACATCACCTACGAGGATTATGAGGACATAATTCGGATTGCCAAGCAGGAGTATGACTCCATATTTGGTACTAGCGACGCCGATCTGGCGCGCTTCAAAAGATCTGGCGGCAAATTTTTAGCTTGGCATGGGCTTGCTGATGAGCTGATTCCAGTTAATAGCACTCGGGACTATTACCGACGGGTTTTGGATCTTGACAAGACGGCCAATGATTACTACCGTCTCTTTGAGGCTCCTGGCGTCGCCCATTGCTACTCCGGCCCCGGCCCATACCCGGACACGAGCTTGGATGTTCTGGTAGACTGGGTTGAGAACAAAAATGCTCCGGAAACGTTACCTTCGTTTAATCGCCAAGACGGGCAGAATTTGCGTCAACAACCGTTATGTCGATATCCCTTGGTGTCTGTATATACTGGAGGTAACCAAAGTGACCCCAAGTCGTGGGACTGCAAACAATCGTTTGCATAAATGCCATTTACTTTGGGATATTGTGGATATTGGGGGTAATTGCTGTCATGGTAAGTTAAGTATGAGGGGTTAGAGTATTAAATAATTTGGAATGTTGTCCTTTCAATAAATAGATAAATACAGAAAATGAAAACCCTGCATCAGTTATACAGTAACCGGCTTGTCACCTCTAGAAAATGTCGTCACACCCTCTTTACGGCCATACTTCAGTTTCTCTGGAGGTACTACGACATCAACACTGAATTTCAGTTATTTACCAGCACAATTTATGCAACGCGCACAAGAATTTAGAAGTCTATTCTTGATTTGCTCTGCATCTCAAGTATCTGTGTTAAACAGACGGGACATAGTTTACCCTTTGTTTGACTCAAGATCAAGATGGACCCCTGTGTCAAACTGGTTTTTTAGCCTTTGCAAATGGTTCTTACGCTTCAAATCGTCTTCCAGACTTCTTTCCCTTATCTTCCGATGCAGGCGGACGATAACAACACGCAGTTGGTGCGAATGTTGGCATATCACACACACCCTCTTCCAGCAGCTCTCCGCCCTCGCAGAAAGGCAAGCCCAGGTTTGGAAGGTACGTTTCGCAGGTTCCTCCACGCTTCGTGCACTCTATGTTATATTCTTTTCTGTGGGCTGCAAGCAGAATTAGCTCAGGTAATTGCGCCCGTGAAAAATGTGTACAAACCACAAGCCGTGACGCTGGTCCTGTTAGCATGGAATATAGGCTTCGACGTGGGATAATCTACCTGAAAATTGCTAAAATCAAGGTGTACTTCATGTTTGACTATTGTTGTTGTCGGTGATATTTGATTGGGAGGATAATTGGAGATGTGATGATGCAGAAAACGACCAGGGTAGAATCGGTGAATATATAGCTTCTGGCAAGTGTCATATTGCAAGCTGATCGGCCATCGTATAGCCCCTTCGGAAAAGCAACACGGGAATGCATCGCCTTCCAATAATAGCTAGCCAGCCACGAGCTGAAAGTGGCGGGCTTGGCGTGATGATCTAGGAGCCTCTCACTCTGAAATGATGAATCATGGCATGCTGCAGCCCGTCATTTGGTGGCGGATGCAGTTGGAGCTTGTGCTGATTCCAATTGAGATTCGAAAATGTCGCATTGTGGCTGCTTGGTGCCATATCTGCCAAAGAGATCATGCCTTTTCACATAAAATCAAGCCGCTGATAGAGCGATCTGTGATTTTCTTATCCCATTCTGGCGATCAGCCTCATCTTATGGGATTAAATTTAGTGCTGTAACCCAGGAACTTCAGGTGCGGGGGAAGGATTTAAGTCAAACACCAACAGCCTTTTAATTTCCACCGCTAGTCTGCGGCTGCATAAGCATGTTTCAAAGCTTAACTCATACATGGGGATATAATTGGATGACTTGAGCTGACTTTGACACATAGCTACCTTGGAATTTGCTGATTCTACAGGTCCCCACCAAGTGCGGGCAATTTTCTGCTGGTATTGGCTTTTGGCGATTTGACACGGGAATGCTGACAGCGTTTCGGCTAAAATATTGATCCGCCGCGCATACACTGAGTGCACGGCTCATCTTCCGGTAGAATATTCTCACCATATTCATTGAGTTACTTTGATGACCCGGCGCTTTGATCTTCCAAAGTGTCATATCTTATTCCTCAATATAAATACTTGATCTTCGAATCCAAGTACAGCCTCTTCTCCATCAGTCTGGAATAATAAATTTGTCGTAATATAATACACTATCTATCTTGATTTAACCATGTTCGTCTGCTATATCGTTGGCACAGTGGCCATGGGGCTTTTATCTTTTGGCTCCGCACAAGGTAGTGGACGTTGTGGCGCTAAGCTTGCGCCGTGTCCCAGCACCATGATCTGCATCTCCAACAGCGCCGGCTGCACCGATCTGAACATATGTGCGGGCACCTGTTTAAAGAGATATCCATCTTGTGGGGGTTACACCATCAACCCAAAAAGATGCGACCGTCGATCAGTTTGCCTAGAAGACCCTCGATTTTCATCATTTTACGGCTTGGTAGCCGATCTACCAGGAATTTGTGTTTCTAAAAGGGTTCCAGCATGTAGAGAAATCGATGTTCCATGGTGTCCCAAGGGCCAGCGGTGCTATGACGATCCTAGGGATGAGTGTCGGCCATACATGAACCATAAAGACTGTTCTGGTATTTGCCTGTAGTTTCGAACCATGCTCACATTCTCAAGGCTGTTCGCCGTGAATTCGCCCATCATGGATAACAGGGACAATTATGCAACAGAAAAAATCGACTTTGTTTTCGGCAAATCCTGGAACTGGGTTGTGCAATCGGGTAAGGCAGATTTTGGATTTGTTGCAAAACTATCATGACCATGGTGAATCTGGATTGTGATACGCAGATATGTGCCTTGAGCAAACAATACCTTAGACCTACAGACAATGGTAGGCATTTAAATGAACCGACCATGAGTACCGATCTATTCATTAATGTCCATGAAATGTACCCCAACATACGCGACACTCGCTTTGACGTCATGCAACTGAACTGATGTCACGCTTCCCGAAAAACGACCTATGAAACATGACTCTAATAGAGTGGGAGCGAACT
Organism: Calonectria honghensis; assembly: GCA_013403855.1. Lineage (NCBI taxonomy): Eukaryota > Fungi > Ascomycota > Sordariomycetes > Hypocreales > Nectriaceae > Calonectria > Calonectria honghensis. The sequence goes on from VTGB01000049.1 coordinate 451,989, forward strand.
CCTCCCTTTTCGATATCTATCTCCCGACTATTTGTTCCATTGCCGTTTAACATGGGGACGGAAATTTGGGAAGTGGGAATGGAGGACTGCGGAAATAAGACGCTCGAGCTACCGGCGTGACGAGCGATTTTTGCTTGTGATGGGGGAACATGACGTTGCGTGTTCCACACGTTTCTCTGGGTCCATCAAACCCTTCTGGTTATCATAAGAGCTGCCCATACGTCCTATTAAAACCGTTATAGTATATGGTGTGCACTTATGTATGGCTCTTCAAAAAAAAAAGAGACTATTGGAATTTACAACATGCCGTACTATCCAGTACCGCGGCATAAGTAGAGTCTCTTAATTTCTAAATGCTGGAGCAATGACTATTAAAGACCATATATACAAGGAGGATTCCTCTAAATATCTACTCAGGCTTTTGCGCATACACAACCATACTAAAACAAAAAGTTAGGATGAAATAAACTAGTGACACGGGAGAGTAAATTGGACTCACATTGGCCAGTAGGCATGGATGGCGCTGTTTCTGAGATCCTTTCGGACCTCAATCAGAAAAACGTCCAATTCTTCCTTGCTCCAGCCCAAGACCCGAGTATAAACAGCAGCGCTTAGGGCTTCAAGACCCTGGCTGATGTTTGCAAGCACCCATGATCCTAGAGAATTTTGGTGAGCAAAACGTGATGGTGCAATTGATTGTGTGCCAATCTACTTCAGAAAGAGGGTTCAAAAACAAATGGTGAAGGGATGAAAGCTTACCCATATCTTTTAGCTTTTGGTCCTTGGGCCAGCGGTTCTGTGGCCACTTGTAGACAGTCTGGGTAATGTTGACAAAGCCCACAGCCTCAATCTGCTCCTTGTACTTATAGGGTTCGTCAAACGCCCTGCCAACAATTTTTGTCCCCTCCAAGAGTTGCTTGACCCACTTGGAAACGGCAAGCTCATCCGTCAAGGTATCGTCGTCGCTGGTGATGGGGCAGATATCTGCCACCTCAAACCACCCTCCTGGGGTAAGGTTGTCGTAGGCTTGTTTGAAAAAGCGAGGCCAGTCGGCAAACGATGCAGTCATCATTCTGCTGTAGATAAAGTCGAATTTGACACTGAAGGTCCATTGCTCCTCCAGGTCATCTATTTGGAAGTTCACATTTGGTGGCACAAAACTTGGCTGGATAGGACTCAGGTCAGTCCCGATGACCTGCGCCTCGGGATGCTCGTCGCCAAAGTCGCAAGCCCAGAGACCTGTTCCAGTGCCCACATCCAGCACGTTATGTATCTTGTGGCCGTTCTGCCCAGCTGGGCAAAGGTGTAGCTTGTCGTTGAAAGTGATGAGGAAGAGGTGGTGCTGCAAATCAAGCCTGTCCTGCTCACGCTCATCGTTGGGCATCAGATATACGCCGTCCTTGTATGCATGATACGACCGCCCATTTTCCTCACGATAGCGGAGGATGCTGCTGGTAATTGAAGTGGTTGAGCTGGCAACCCCTTCTTCGCCCAGGGTGGAGTCGTTCTCGTCCTGAGCGTCATCGGCTTCCATGGCTGGGCCAACTTGGTCAATTGGCGCTACCTCCGGTGCCTCTGGTGCTGGGGGCAGCGAGGGTGATGTAGTTGCTGGTGAGGTAGAAGTGGCCATTTTTATTCTACAGTGTTGTTCGCCCCAATTAGAGCGTGGTGATCGACACTGTGGATAGGAGTAAGACTATCTAATGTGAGATGTGAGCAGTTTATGTCTCAATCTAAGGTGGGGGACTCCAGTTGGTTAATTGGCGCTCACGCCACGTTGCGAGCGGGGTTGGAAAAATCCCTGAGCGTGGCCTTTGGCCAAGAAGTGGTTGGTTAGGTAAGGGGGATTGATTGATTGGTGCTGGTGTCTCGTCATTGGTGGGCTGGAAGTGCCAGCCGACCTTCCTATCTTGGCGGGTCTGGTCACCCACCCTAGAGCGCATTATGAAAAATGACAAGCCGCCTTTTTTATTTGAACAGACCAATAGCGACAATAGAGGAAATGTGCACCAGTCGAGAGTTGCCTAAAGATACTTTAGAGTAAGCTTATTTTGCATCTTAAGCATAATATTCCCTGGCACAACCCCACGGGAACGAAAAACATGATGAGAAATTTCTCTCAATACTCAACGAGCTAATTACAAAACCCCGGTTGTGGATCCAAATTTGAATTTGATAGCACTTCATCTAAACAAAACAAAACCCCCCATGTTTATCCAGTATACCCAGTCCACTGGATAAATGGTCCATTCATAAATGTAAATGGCCCAAACGTGCCAGGATCGGTGCTTGCTCGAACTTTGCCTTCGCAGACGCTATCCCGACAGCCAGGACTATCACCTGTAGTGAACATAAGACAGTTGGCGTATTGAAAAATGCTACCCGCACATGTCGGCCTGGCAAAGCATTCCATGCAGCATTGGTAAGCTGAATCAACAATGATCTCTTGAATATCAACAGGGAATGGAAAATTAGCATTCATAAGAAAGCGCCTATCTGTTGTGCTATCGGCATAGTTTCTAGAATTGCGACACATGGCGTTTAAAGTAGGCCCAGGTGCGGATACTAGATTGGTCGTCGTTGTAGTAGAGGTGATAGTTGTGCCAGGAGTAGTCGTGGTTTCAATGGTTGATGTGACCGTGGATGTAGTGATGATGGTCACGTCATCTGGAACAACCGTGCTGATACTCTTGATGGTCTTCGTTTTGGTGATGATAGTGGTCAAGGCCGGGATGGTGGTGGTACTGACGCGTGGCTTGGTCTTAGTAATGAGAATAGTCTTGTAGATGGAAATGGTGATAATGCAGGACACCTTGTGGGGGAACCTCGGAATATTTCCCGGAGAAAGGGCTCTGGAATCCTTTTCCTCGGTGAAATACGGGGAAAGAGCAACAGGTTGGCGCTCCTCAATATTCTGTGTTCCACCATTGACCATTACATCCCGCTTGGCTGGAATTCCAGATCCACTAAAGGCAAACACGGAATCCGGAAGAGTATCGAGAATTGGTCTAAAGGAGGGAGTTGCTTCTACCGTCACTGTGGTTGTGGGTGTGGTTGTGCTATCAATTGTTTCCGTGGTCGTGCTAATAGATGTAGTTTCATCTGCGGTAATAGTGACGGTTTGATACTTTGTATCTACCACCTCCAAAACATTTGTTGCCGCAGTTGCGGTTGATCTAACCGTGGAAATGACAGTTGTGATTTTAGTCTTTGTGACTGGCTTTGGTGTTCGGGTCACAGCTGGTTGATCATACTTGGTACTGTGAACCATGTAGGTTTTGTGTCGAGATGAGGTCGCCGTAGGGACATGTTTTATGGATATGGTGGCCAACGCCGTGACACAAATCAGATTTGGTTCCGCTTTGTGAATGTGACTTGCGAAGGCAAGGCCAAAAATGGAACTGGTGAAAAGTAGCCACAGATTCATGATGTAAGGAAGACAAGCTTCTTCAGGTTTTAATGAGTGAAGGATGAAGCGATAGTGGAAAGTCTTCTTGACATTGCTTAAAGACATGGGTTTTTATAATTGAATTACCACACTGAATTAATAAGTTCGAATTCATGGGCATACACAAATGTACCCAGCTAATACCAATACCTGCGCTAGACCTGCAGCCAATATTGAGTCAGACAATCCTGCAGCCACCGGCTAAACCAACCCTAATACCGCGAGGCACAGCAGGTACCAAAGTCTCAGAGACGATTGTCTCATTCTCCTGATCCAGAACTGGATGTTCATCAGACTTACGGAATGTCTGAATGAGGACCAATCAAAACTCGATGAATGTTTAATTTCATTTCTGTCACATCTTCTCGAACAACCACTGAAACTGCGAACAGGCCCGGATCTACACTCGCCGTCCTGGTGGGGTCCTCATTAATCTGGCCGACGTGGAGCTAATAGGACTGTGGACCACTCTATCTCTACCGTGCGTCGATCTGCCTCGTGAGGGCTCCCCGACAAATTACGGGAGTCGCCAAGAAGCCACTTCGGAACTATTGCTGCACGCACGGCCCGGCAGGGGACCTACCGGAGTTGCAGATGCGACTTGGGATGCTAGGCTGGAGAACTTCCGAGCGGAGGGAGCAGGTACGACAAATGAAAAGCCGCGACAATCAGGCAGGTCAACCAACCGGTAATATCGCCCGAGCTTGGCGTCTTGCAAATCCCCCAGATCAATATGTTGCACAATCCCCTGCGCTCAGAATTCTCGGCACACGTGTAAATGCCGCACAAGAAAGAAGGGTTGGGTCAACTAGAGTAGGGAGCATGGTCCATTCAGATGCGCGACTACTGACAACTTGGGCTTTGCTGCCTCAATGGCTGCCGGCGCTCATTAACTTTCTGCGTGCACAACTTCACCGCTAGTCATGATGTTTCGCCAAGGCAGATCTTACCGAATCATGCAAGGGTGGCTGTAAGCCCTGTGTTATTGCCCGCCGTGATTCAGGGCTGAGGCGGCGGCTGATACGCGTAGAACACGGTCGGGTCTGGCTACTCCGCAGCTTCAAGCAAACAGCAAGTTGTACCCTGTGACAAAATATTTCACGTTTGAGTTTAAATTATGCTTGATCTAGGTACAAATCCTTTTCAAATATTACCCTCCCCTGTGCCAAGCGACCCCGCCTTCAGCCTCGGTGGTGGTGAACGTGTTGGTGGACGCCCGCAAACCCACCTGAAATGTTTCGGAGGCCGAAGCGAGCCATTGGCCCAGCATGTCTTTTATTCGGGGACCGGCGTTGTTACTAATTCCCATGACGTATTTGCCACATAATTGCAATTTCTTTTAGGCAAGCTATCGTGGTTACCAGGCTTCATCCCTTGACACCCGTGCGCAGTTCGCTATTCACAAGCCCAATTGATGTTATTTATAATTTCAAGATATATAGTCTGATCTGCGACAATGGCCTAATAGATATGTGAATGAATATCATTCTCAAAGACCACGTGAGTTGCCTTGACGCAAATTCTACACTTGCTGTGTCGTGATTCTGCGACGTGAAATTGTGTTGCAGAGTAAGCGCATCTAGTGCACATAGTTTGCTGTTACATTGAAGTTTCAGGGTGGTCATTCCATTATCATCGCTGTATTTGATCAATGGTGGTGGCATCATCTTGTACTGATTGTGTTCTCTTTGAGTGCGAATTGATAGGATTCCTACTCCTGGCCCAGGCGTATTCGGAGAGCATTAATGGAGATGCCACAAACAATAGCAGAGGGACCCCGTCCGTGAAACCCTTCTAATAACGAAGCGGAAAGATGTCGGAGATAACCTTGAAGACAAAGATGTTAACAGCCACCACTAACGTCCTCCTTTTCGTGCCAAAAAGACTGAATAGGGAACAGAAGGTAGGAGTTCGCGGACTTGAGCAAGCGAGACCTGCACCGGTCTGTTTTTCCTTCATTAACGGCTGTTATAAGACACCAACCTATGAAAGACATCTACTAATGCTTAATTGAGGAGGAAAACAGCACATAAGCCAACTATGAATAAATTAACTCTTATGTCTCAACACGGTCGTTACTCATCCCCAGTTTCCATTGCCCATAATCTTCCCTTAATACAACCTTCTCAACTCTTGCTGTCTCATAAGCCTCATTTCTTGTTGTAGTTGAATTAAGTTTATGGTACAAATTGCCCTCAACCCCATGCCCGAGCAATACAACGGTATCTCCCTTCCAGGCAGGCAATTTCCTTTTCCTCGTATCTGTGATAGCTAGGAGAATAACAAACAGCCCTGCAAGAAGTGTGATAGAAGGAACGATCAAATATGGCCACTGTATTTTTATGACCACCATTGTTTGAGTTGCATATCCGGTAGCTGCCGAACTGTCTGATGCTTGATCTCGCATCCACTTGGAAATGCTCGAAGCGAGATTTCCAAACGTTGTGTTGGCATTCGAACTGCCCAAACTCTGCACAAAATCTGGGGGATTAATCCATCCGACAGCAGGATAAATTATTGGTGGGTATGTGTTGTTCGTTAGAGCATGGGAGCTTGTCTCAAAGCCCCCCGACAAAACTTTGATCATGCCAGCTATTGTGCTCTGACTGATGTTGAATTTCCTTTGACCTTTGATCTCGGGCATGACCTTTGAAGGGAGGTACAATTGTAAATCCGTTCGCACATTACCTGGCAGGTCTAACGAATTGTTTGCATACTTGGTATACGCCGCGTCTATGCCCGGGGTTGTCTCGGTTGACTGAAAAGAATTTGGGGACCTGTTGGTCCAAGTTTGCATAGTTTCTTCAAGATTTCCATTCGAGACTTTCGAGTCATAGGCTGCCACGCAAAAGGACAAACTGCATTCCTGTGCTATCACGGCAGTGTTTTGCCATAAGGTTTTATTCTTCTTCCAGCTATCGCCTGCCTTGATCATCTGAACTGAGACGATGAGGCTCTCCAGGTCTTGAAAGGTGATGGTAAGACCGGGATTTGTGGTAACGCTTGCCGTCATGTATGTATCTGGGCAGAATTGCTCTGTTGACTTGCAACGGGATGGTCCATCGTAATTTGAAATATTGAGACCACTACCCTTTAGCGTATATTTAGTGAAGGTGGCGTTTTTACCAAGAAACGCTTCCGGCCATTGGTAGGTAATCTCCGGCAGCTTCGCTCCTGGTTTCATCATCAGTACGGTCCCATCAAGGGCCCAATTCGCGACGTAGCTAGCAACTCCAGTGCTTTTTACTAAATCTTGCGACAAATCGTTGCACTTGGAACATACTGCCAGCGAGGCATATGCATTCCAAGTACAGTTCCCCGATGAGCATACATAGTCCGGCCGAAGGTTGGTCGGGCGAGTAAGACCTGAAAGTCCATTCCAAATTGATGCCGTCATTCCGAAGTCGGTTCTCAAATCGTATGTGAAATAGGTCGCATACATAGATTTACCGTCAGAACCATTAAAGGGTATGGTCCCATACGCACCGGCTCCTTGTTCGATATAGGACCCAACATCCAGATTTGAGCACCTTCCAATCGATGCACTTGAGGATGCTTCAACTTGACCCTCGGCCTGTTTCTTATCGCTTAGTAGAACCCAACCGTCGGTCCCAGATTTAACAAAAGCCACGTTGTCAAGATTGATTAGTGCTTGGAGAAAAGGATCGTAGGTTGGGAGCATAATGGTGGCGATTGCGCCCAGGATAATCCAATGCCTAGTATGTACTTAGCGAAGAGTGAATCGAATCGAAGATCTAATATGTGTCTTGATGAGGTTCTGTTGGGGCATGACGTACGGGCGATGGATGATTGTTTTGATAAGGCGAAAGCTGCCCCACGGGCCCTTGCTTGCGTCGTCAAAGCGGTCAAAGTCAATGAGTGGGCCATCCTTGTCCCGGAACCAATTCCATTTAAACTGTGCAATGCAAGAACTTATTGCCATTGCCAGGGTTGTTTTCGATATAGCGGCGAGAATTGAAGTCACCGTATTGATTGAAACTGCATTCCACTTCCATTCTGACAAGAGCTTGTCATCAAAGTGGGCCAGCATGATGATCAAGCTAGCAAATGATGAAATGCAACATGCAAGAGCGCACCATTCAAGGAGCCAAGGGTTGCTCAGCGCCTTGGACCTTCTCGATCGGCTCTTCGTGGCATTTTTTCCCGTAGGCTGGGCACCGTCTACCAGCAATGGAGAAAGGTCGCGATTATTGGCGCTCTGTTGCACGAGTGGAACATCGTGGGCAGGCGGTGGCAATGACGTTGAGGGAGCGCTGGAGGGACTTGGCTGTTCCATCGAACTGGCTTTGTTACAGATATCCCAGCTGGAAGCAGGTTCGTCACTGCAGGGCGAAGAGCTGTGGGAAGCAGAAGGATTGCCGAAGGCCTCCTTGAGTACGCGAGTCTTTTGAACTCGGACTCGTGGCTGTGGCTGAGACTAGCGCGAACCTGTGGTCCCGCCGGCAAGTCTGGACCCCGAAGCCACTTCGCCGCTTGCGCTCCCGATGGTTCGATAGTTGCCGGCATCCGGGTCTATCCAATAAAGCGGTTGGTCAGCTAGCCTCCCCTTCATGTGCCGGCACTAGCTGCATTACTCCAAATTCAAGAGTAGCCCAGTATTCGGGGCTCATGCAAACCCACTGCCGTCCACTCTGGGCCACGGCTTATACATGTTGGGAGCCAGTTCAAGCCACGCCGCTCTGGACCAATGCCGCACGCAAGGCGCTACGGTTCCAAGCCTGTGTCGCTGTGCGCCATTTCTAGAACAATTTATGCATTCCACTTGGCCAATTGAGGCAGGCAATGAAACCACAGAGTAGCTGGCGAAGTGCAGACCAAGATGTGACTAGGTAACATGACTGAAATATCGCATACGTATATGCATTTATGCCGTCCCGACGCGTCTCAAGTATCCTACACAAAAGCTGACCAGGGCATCTTTGGGTGTTTTGATCGTCTGACAATGGCTTCAGAGGATCATTTTGCTTGAATGTGTATGGTGGCTGGCGTTTCTGGCCTATGCAAGTTTCTGATGCTTTTTTTAATGCGTTAGTCAAGTGCCTGTGCAGCCTATCAGTTCTCATATCGCTATGTCACCTACGATGTGTGCTAGAACGGGCGGTAGAATTGGTAGTGTCGGTCGCTAAAAAATACGGATAAAAATAGATAAAACATAACAATAACGATAAACAAAAATGAATAATGATGAATAAGAACGATAATAAATAAAAGTAAATGGCGTCATGATATCACCAGCAAACAAACACAAATCCTCAAACAGCCTTCTCTTGACTTGACCCCATTCAAACATCAATATGCTTCTTCTTGTTCCTCATGGAAACACGTGAGACATGCCGAAGCTCAGTGGGTTTCTTCGGGTTGACCTGGTATTCATGAATCTCTCCATCCCTCATACCGTAGAATGTACCGTTATGGTCTGTGGCGATTCTAGTGAATTTCGGCTTCTTCTTCCCACCACGAAACTTGACGCGTTGGTCCATGAACCAATTACTGGTGGCTGGATCCCAGTATGTGACGGCTATAGCACCATTTGATTCCATTTGAAACGCTGCAATAAACCAGGTTGGTCCTACAGGATATTTCCTTGACCGAGTTTCTGGCTTGATTGCTGGGAATGTTGTAGCCGCGAGAGTTTGTCCGAGATAGGTTTTGGGTCGTTTCGAAGCCATGAATAAATCTGTAAGAAAGTTTTATTAGCATGGTTTTAGATCAAGGGGACGCTGTAAATCGTCTTGACTTGCCGTCAAACTCCCAACTAGTCTGATTTCGCCATTTCTGCATCATTAGGTGAGTGGAGTTAGAGTAGAATAGGCGCATCTCCGTGGGACCTTGTGCTGGAATAAATGGGGTGACGGCGATGCCAGAGCCCGGGTCCATATCAGCAACAAAGCCGGTTCTAGACCATGGCGGACTGCTTGCGCTTTGCAGCCTATTGTCCTTTTGAAAGAATACCCGGGTCTGGTCCGTTCCATCCGTAGTATTCTTACAATGTGGCAGACACTGGAACCAATGAGCAGCTAATTGGGAGAAGTAGTCGGTATGGAGATTGGTTGAGTTCAGTCTGCTGGTCGGATTTTGTATACCAGTTGAGTTGCTCATAGCCGTCAGGTTTCCCATGGTCGTCAAATTGCTCATAGCCGTCAGATTGCCCATGCCGGTGAGATTACCGAGCTCGGTATTATTGGAGAGGTAGGTGTGATTGATCGAATTGGACTGGTAGCCCAGGTCGCTCAGGGTCCACCGGCGCAATGCGTAATCTCCGGAATGAACTTCGACTGTTTTATTGGAGCTATCGAAGAAATACAGCACAATCCCGAATGGATAACCGGGGGAAGCAGTTGCCGCCATCGGAGTCCCGCGTCTTGGCTTGATAGGATGACCCGATCTGTAAAGTTCGTCGGTGACATTGACCGTGATCCATTCCGGAGAGAGTGGACGGCTGCGTGATGAAACAATGATGGCATCGTCTGGATCCTGATAGAACACGAGGTTTTGTTCAACCTTCAGAGTTTCATTCCAAACCTCCGAGAATGGCCAATTGTTTGGTCGCGGCCAATACTCTGGCGATGTCCAATCAGTTGCAGCCAAGTCTGAGTAGGCGTGAATCAACCGTTCCTTTCGTTTTCCCTTCTTGTTTTTGGCCTTGAGGTGTAGCTCTTTGACTCCCGCGTAAGTGACACCGGCAGCGACAGCAAGAGAAGCAGTAAAGGTCCAACCCACGGTGGCGACAAATCCAGGCGTAAAAGCAATTCCTTTGGTGATCCCCGTAGCAAGGATGCCAAGGGCAACCACCTTCGTTAACCAAAGGAACATTGTCGCTGCAGTATTTTGTGGGAAAAGATTGAAGATGGATGGGTGCTTTGAATTGGATGCTTTGGGCGAAGAGAGTGAAGGCTTTTGACATATTGATTTCACCTTGTTGGATAGCTTGGAATTTTATGCAATAAAACTTTGTATACCTTAATGACCAAGCCTGTGACAGCCTTGAAATGGTGAATAGGGTTCCAGTCTGTTTGGAAGTCGCAGGCCTTCAGACCCTAGCGGAAGTGTGGTCGCAGCCATGCTTAACTTTGGGGCTGCTTGGAGCTGCCTGTAAGAATATGCACCTCATGTTGTTTGTAGTAGCCGGACATGCCGAAAGATACATACATAATCACAATGCTGGTGATTACAGATATGGATAGCGATCACTAAGTAACTCCTTGGGGGGCCTGTGTGCCTTATTGAACGAGTTATAAGAGCGCCACGGTGATATATCACTTTGCAGGCTGTATGCGAAGACTTTGTGTTGAATAGCTACATGGACACAAAGATCAAGTCATCATACGCTACTGTAAACCTTAACTACCATGCACGCATTTTCGTTTATTCTCGGGCTCCTACGTTTCATGCAGCCGCAAATAGCATCGAATGGGGATATCATGACCAGAAGAAAAGATGCAAGCACGTGCTTCGCATAATAAGATGATTTTATTTGCGCATCTTCCTCAACCGCTATGACGAAAGCATCAAAGATTAAAGAGTGAACGTCTCAAAAATGGAACGCCGCGGTTCGGATCAACAATGCCGCCAGCAGACCCACTCTCCGCCCAGCCATTGAATAGACACAAATCTTTACAGTCTCAACATTCTGGTAGCCAGTCTCCCATACCACCACACGCCTAGATGCGAACTTGGTTCACTCCATCATCAATTCCCAAGGTAGGCCCCCCTTTTTGGTCAGCGCCAAAATGCTCACGATCAACCCTATTGTCTAACTGGAATTGTAGCCACCTTTGCGGTCTGGTTCCTAGATCACCCGGTTGAGCTTACAGCTTATTCTTTTTATTGGACGTAAATACCAATCAGCTGGGGTGTTGGGCTCCGTCATTCGGCGTGCAATGCACGCGGCTGTCTGGCGGGGCTCGGGCGTGGACAAGTGGCAGATGGGGTCAACGTTGATATGGGGCGACGCACAAGTAAAAAAATAAATAAATAAAAGATATGCAAAGCTAGTACGAACGATCAGATTCCAAATCTAATCTCGCTGCGGTACTATCCGTCTCAAAATGCTTGCTGGGGTCGGGACTCTGTCCGTTGGCGCTATGTTCGAGACATAGAGGCGTTGTTACGTACTGGCTGAGAACAATGGCTGCCTCCGACCGAACCAAAATCAGACAATTGAGTGTCACTCAGCTGCATGCAGACAAACTAAATTGAGAAAAAAATTGCAATTTATTTAGAATAAATACTCTACCGGTTGGTTGTCAGGCAATCTTTACACTAGGCCCAGAGATGGACATCACCATAGCCTCCCGCATACGCAAAACGTCCATGTCATTTAGTGGTTTCTAATGACTTTCTCATAAGTACTTTTAGCATCAGCAATACAACTAGGATTTATAGTCAAGATGAGTACTGTGTAGCCATAACTCATAGACGAAGCTTTCCTCGGTCTTCTTTGGCATGCCACCGAGCAACATTTCAGCTTGTAAAGCTGATGATGCACCTTGGCATCTGTCAGGGCCCCCTCGTATTCCGTAAAGATGGTTTGAGGGTGTTCTTCGAGGCAAGAATATTGGCATTTGCTGTGGGGACTCTCTGGTGCACTATGGGCATTCTGTGGCGTATACGATGTTTCTTGCTAATGTTCTAGCCTATACCTAAAAGAGGCATGCATGATGGCGTTTTTCGGGATGAGGCGAGGCGATCGCGTATTAGGTGGCCAATGATAGGTATGCAATTTACTATTGCCGTCCGGTACATTGTAGATGGCAATGAGAGGGAGCCATTCTAGACTTGATCAGTACTGAATCCAAGGATGTAATTCCGAGTTGAATGCAAGCTCCCTTACCCAGAAAATTCCAGCAAAGTACTTTTCCGAAACTGCTTCCACCACCAGAGCTGAGTTTGTAGTGTATTTTTGCTGTTCTTGGCATATTTCCTGCTGTTCTTCTCGTTGTGTCTGAATATAATTTTGCTGGGGTTCCATTCCAGACCCGTGTTTGTTATTCTATGGTCTGGACTGCAACTGGCATTGAGCTCCTTTTCGGCTTCGTCGACCAGTTTAAGTTCTCGAATCATCCATGCAAGAAAAATTTTACTCATTTGGATCTTTTCCTTCTTATCCCGTGGTCTCGCTTTCTGATCAGGGGTGTGGAAGACTCCTTTGAGCCCAGACCAGAATTGGCTCATCATGCCCGGAGGTGGGTTGATAAGGGCAGCGGGCCAGCCACCACCAACGGTCCCATGATTTCCTAGAAACCAGACCTATTTAATATTGAGAGGTAAACATTCCAGCCACTTGCAATTTGTACATTCCTCAACAGTCTGACCACCATTAGCACATCCATTGAGGTGTCCCCCATTAGGATGATGGCTATTCGCATGTCTGCCATTTCCATTTGGATGTCCTCCATTAACCCCTTTCCCATTTTCCTTAATACCATTAGATTTTCGACCAACTGGATCCTTTGGAACCAGCTCCGGAACCGAATCTCCAGGGAAAAGCAACGTTGGCTTGGACTTGACGCGATGCTCATCGACAGCTACAACATGTCGCATATAGTGGGCTGAGCCATCGAAAGGGATGAAAATAGGCACTGATTGTTCAAGAACAGCCACTGAACCGACACAGTCCCAAACCCGGAGAAAATGAACCCGAATGTTTCGTTCGTCTATATCATTGAATCCTCCATCTCTGCGACAGAATGTTCGGGAAAAGGCTGCAATCAAATTTATAACTGGGTCAAGGTCGCTATTTTGATTCACACACAGTGGTGCTGTCTCCGAAATATGATCGAGTTCAGAAGTTGGCAGTGCTTCTGAAGGGTCGCAGGAAGGGAAAATTCCTCGATGTCTTTTTTCCCCTCTTTTGCGTCTCAATGCTCTTGGTATCCTTCAAAATGCCCGATAGAGTTTATACGTAAACGGCACCATTTCTTCCTTACCTTGACATAGCAAACCAACCTTGTTGATCATTGCAGCAAGGAATCTTGCAGTAAAGGCACCACGACTAAATCCAAAGACGTAAATTTTAGCACCTTATAACACCAACCAATTAGTAATCAGAAAGTCCTTCTGCGCAGATGTGGCTTACATATCCGCAGTAGCGCATCAGAAATCGATATCCAGCCATAACATGGTCGTCAGATGTTGTACCGAAACCTTTATCGATTCTCATCCAAAGGTTACTCGCGATACTTCTCAGCCTCGTTGCCTTTGTGGATCGGGGATGAGGCTAGGGGCACCCACCACCCAAGACGAACTCATGGTATTAATTGATGATACCCATCAACCACAACTTCCATCTAACGCGTTGCCGTTGATCAAGTTGCAAATTATAAGTCAAAATACAAGACAGACTTGTATGCACAGAGAAACATTAGCCTATATGTTTTTACAGCGTAAAAGTGAGGCAATATCCGAATTGCCTGTCTTCGTAGCCCACATGATGGGCGTTAGGCCCTGGTCATCTTTTGAGCCCACATCAACTTGGCCCTTTTCTAACAATAGGTTCACAGCTGCTTTCCCATATCCCGATCCAGCAGCGTGTGATAAGGGCGTGCGGCCATTGTTATCTTTTGAATCGATCTCAACAAAATCGGTTGCTAGAAGAAGCCTTATTGCTCCTTCGCGTCCTCGTTCTGCAGCATGGGATAAAGGTGTGCGGCCGTTGTCGTCCCTTGAATCGATTTCAATAGAACTTTCTGCTAGAAGAAGCTTAACTACTGCCTCTTTCATAATTCCTTTACTATAATACCAATGTAGAGATACAGCATGGGATAAAGGCGTGCGGCCGTTGTTGTCCCTTGAATTGATTTCAATAGAACTTTCTGCTAGAAGAAGCCTTATTATTCCTTCGCGTCCCTGTTCTGCAGCATGGGATAAAGGTGTGCGGCCGTTGTCGTCCCTTGAATTGATTTCAATGCGATCTATCTTCAGTAGCCGCTCGACGACACTCGCATGGCCACCAATGACGGCTAACTAAATTGCTTCATCAACGGAGGCATCCTGTGATCTGCCTTTGATATTGAACTCTTCCAGTAATAGATTTACAGTGTCAAGATGTCCATTTGCAGAAGCACAACATAGTGGTACTCGGCCTTTAGCATCCATGGAGTTCATATTAAATCCATCGGCGGTCATCAGATATGCTACGACATCTGTGTAGCCGTTTGCAGCTGCCCATGGTAAAGTATGAAGCTTTCGTTTGTTGCCGGCTGTATATTCTTGCAAAGACACACCGTTTGTGTCCTGCAAAAGATGAGCCGCAGTGCTGTGGCCATTTATTAGTGCCGCAAATAAAGGATGTTTGTATTTCTCCTTCGTCATATGTGGTACCGCTCCACCATGAATCGCACTTCTGAGAAGCCTTGTGTACCCATATTCGGCCAGTATATACACCAAAGTCGGCTCGGAGGTGTAACGGCGGGTGTCGAACTTTTGGAAGAAGTTATAGTAAACAAGCCATGTCCTAAAATCAAACTTTTGAATGAAGGTATTCTCAGAACTGAGATCTCCAGAAGCATCGGCATGATAGAGAAGATGAGATGTTGCATACTCCATAAATGGATAGGCGTGTGAGATATCCCGTTGCAAATCCTTCACACTTTGAGAAGACGCTTTACCAGGCCGTTCTAATAAACCCAGCAATTCAACATCATCGATCGCGGTGTAGTTTTCACAGCAACGCTTTAGTTGCTCGTGGCTGTAATCCTCAAATCCAATTGCCAATTCCGGCCACAAATCTCGGATACCATTATCCTTGAGAAGAAAATCCCGAACCGACTCATGGATAAATTGAATCGTGGCATCCTTTTTCGATTTTGTGACTTCGGCAAGGCCTTTGGATGAGCTGAGTAAAAAACGTCTCATATCCTCCGTAGTTATCATTTCTTGGTCCCACTTAACCAGGTTATCGAGTGATGGATCCAATCCAGAAACAAGAGCAAAGTAAAACTCCTCGCATGTCAATGGGCGCTTTGCATAGAGAATCCACTGGATGCATAGTAGCAGATCATCCATGTTCTCGTTGTCTCTTGTTAGAATATCTTTGAACAGCTCGCTAAGCTTAGGAGGTAATTCCGCAAGCCGCTTTTTCACTGCAAATATACGCCCTTTCTGGAATTCCTTGTTGAGAATATCAACAACAAGAACGACCCACATAAATACACCGGCTGCTTTCTCGAGAATACCTGATATAACACTCTGTCCTGCCTTTCCTTTGCCGGCTCGGAGCTTGCTGCGAACATATTTTTCCAGGTCTTGACCGTGTCCGGGCTGGTCCTCTAAGACAACCCTTAGGCCATCTTCAATCCGAATGTGTGGATAATGGCGACTTGAGAAGCAAATATAGAGTTTTAATGCATTATTCGACGCAACAGCTCCGAGAGCTTCAAAGTCCTCCACCATGGCCTGAACCTCGTCTTGATCGCATTCATCCAATGCATCAATAAAACAAGTCAAAGTCCGCTTGCCTATTTGTGCAACCGCCTTAGCAAAAAGGGCTTGGAGCGCATGAGTTTCCCAGGAGATTGATTCAGCTTCAGCATGAGCCTCAGCAACATAGTCAAGAATTTGACCGATGTCTGGGAAACTGCTTAAGAGCTGAACGAGTAAGGATCGGTACATGCCATTTGTGGACCTTTCTAGTTCATTCCCTCTAGCGTTGAAGAAGAAGGAGATGATAGCTGCAGCCGGAGCTTTTTTGTAACGAGTGCAGGCTTCAGTGTAGGCATATTTCATCAATGTAGACTTGCCCGCGCCGGGTTTCCCACTGATCCACAAAAAGCCATGGTGTTCTGGGTACCTTTGCGGATCCAGCCAGCCGGTATAATCGGGATGATCAAGAAACCATTTGCAAGTATGTGTGTGAGCAGCCTTGATAGTGGCGTGTCGTGCATCGATTTGATCAAATCTTAAAGACTCTAGTATGGAGCTTCGTATAGCTTGAAGAGATCGTGCTAAATAATTGTTAGTTCAATATCAGTAGAGTGAAATCGAAAACCTACCCGAAGAAAATGAATCAGTTCGCGGATGGGTCGTGCCAAGGTTCCTTCCAGGCATCAATGAAAGCAGTTCTTTGGTGTAAGCTGCAGCAATTGCAGCGGCGTATGGCTGCCATTTTTCGTTTTTGTGCGAATCTGCATAGTCACAAATGCCTCGCACGATGAGTGAAGGAAGGTTATCCATGAGGCCTGCAGCCTTCATTTAGAAGCACACGACGCCCTGGTCTGTTGCTAGTCTCTTGCGAGTAGCTCCATCCTTGATCACCTGGTTACCGGATGCAATTTTTCCATAGTGAATTCGAGGCCCACTATCCTGTCGTGGTGGTCTGGATGCAAGCTCTGAGATACTGCACTGGTCGCAATCTTCATTGGGCTGAACATGATCATACGCATCGCGAAATAAACGATCTGGTAGGCCGGGGTGAGCATACCCAAGCATGCGTGCGTTATCCTGGGATATTTTAGTGAGGATGCTAGTCACTTGGCTCGGTTTACTGTTGTGATGTGCTTGCAACCTTGAGACAGCAGTCAGAAGTGATTGCGGCGGCCTGGTGGGGAGGCTCGTCAGATGAAATCGGCCATTAGTCAGGGTTTTGCCAAAGTCATACTGGACAACCTGATGACTGACGACGATGTCGCCCAGTCGCACATCGACAATGTCGGGTGCCCCACCGCCGATCCCAACCATAAAGCTCTTGTCTATTGAGGGAAAAGTCCTGCGCATATTGTTGGCTACAATCGCGGCGTTGTTTGTGCCATAATGACCAGCTGGGAGACACGTCATGACGATGTTGTGATCCGAGATGCGGCCAAGAACATATGTGTTGCTATCGTGTGGTTGGGTCGGAAGGGGCTCGTGGATCTGGTCTAATATGGCTTCTGCCGCAGTCATTTCAATTGGCAGGGCGCATATCCACCCAACAGTATAATCATCGTGACCTAGGCGTTCGTTTTCATCGGTGTTGTCGAGGCGTGGTCGTTTCACAAGGTTAGCGTAGGGCTCGTCGTTTGCGCATAGTCTCTTCCCTGTGCCGAAAGTCGCCATCTCGGTTGCATGCGCCTAATGCATCAGTGGAATCTTGGAGGGGCTGTAGGATGGTACTCGGGGGGTAAAAAGTAGGTTTTGGATCAAATTGAAGATGGAGAGGGGAATTTGCCAGCCACATTTGACCGAGTGACCACATCGCAGCCTGATCTCACAACGCAACATGGCCGCGCTGTGATTGGGTAGCCACGAGCAACAGTGTATCCACTGTAGTCCGACCGACCAAAGAGCAGGACTGTTAATCAAATCCCTTTTTTGAAATGCTCCTTAAAATCATCCCATAACATGGTGGAAAGGAAGACTTCATGTTTTAGTGCTAGCTTTCGGAGTTAAAATCCACAAACAACCTCCGAACGCGTCAACACCCTCAAGACCAAGGGCTTCAACCACCAATCCGGTGCCGCGACCAACTGTCACAGATCGGCCCCACTTATATACAGTATAGGTTGGACACCGTAGCCCATAACATGCAACACGCAACCATTCTCGAGCTGGCAATAGGCACTGGATATGTTCCAAAAGAATCCAATGTTTTTGACATCACAAATTCATTGAGGCAAACATTGGTGAGTCGGGGTTGCAAAAAGCCTCTCTTTTCTAATTATATAACTACCTTTTATTTCGACCGGCTCATGATTCCAATCGGGGATCCAGTTCTTTGCGATAGACTCAAAGCGGTCGAATGGCAATACTGTTAGCCAATTGCGCAAGGGAAATACTTTTGGCGGGTTGCAGGCTTCCGATACGAATCGCGACAAGCAGAGTGTGTCGCCGTTGATATTGCCATTCTTTTACCCTCTCAACGTAACTAACCCAAGACAGTTTTTGAACAGAGCAAGAGTTGCAGCCGGAACCTTTCTGTTTGGAGAGAGAACATCTGAGATGCCGCATTTGGTCAAATAAAATTTTGTCGGTTGTTTTTTTTGGCTAGCAAAGCCATTCGCACTTGTCCTTTATTCCGGAGCGAGTACTTCATGGTGGAAACCCAGTCAGGTACAGGGTGGCTGTCCTGAAGCAACTGGGATTCCCCGACGGCCTGTTCGCAAGCGGTAAGCAAGGGTAAATCGCAGCCGCCACATAGAATAAAAGACTCTCTAATTGATCTGTGGCTGGGAGGAGCAGAATTGAATTCTCCACTCTTTAACCTTCTTACCTCATGATGCCGACGGTAAAATACACCCGGTTTCTCATTTGACTATTGATTAGAGCCTATGGGATAAACATGTGGGAAGGGAAGATAGTTGTGGGGAAAGGATCAAGAAGAGCCAATCAAGTGTCATGACGGTTATGTGTGGCGCCAGGAGCTAGAGTGGGGAACGGAGATTTTCACTTAGATTACATATTGATCAAGGCTCGCTGTCAGCTGATTCCTCGGTTCGGGTGCCCTACGTAATCACCAGACAGTCAGCTGTGTTCCCGAAAATTTTAACTGTCGTCCCGAGAAGGAAAATGGATTCCGCATCCCAATTACTATGCCGCAACAGTTACCCCGTCGTAATAGTTTGACTGCTTTAGCCAATGGCCCCGATAAATGACGGCGTCTACTCTGCTTTTGAGTGGCTATGTCTGGATGATAGCAAGTCTCCTAGGGGCTGGCCTGGCATTGTGTCTGTTTATTGTTGTTCCTGATAGAAATCATCGTATAGATATCAAATAAAAATCCCCGATCGTCGCCGTTCATGTCAAAGCTTAGTCGCCCGGTCGCGCTGCCACGTGGTGGCCATTCAATTCTGCCTGCCGATCAGACCTGTTTTTGAATGGTTCGACATATGGTTCGAATTACCTACGGGGTAAAATGCATGGCAAATGGAGCCCGACAGCCGCGGAGTTTGCTTGTTTGGTCTTGGCCCTGGGAAGCCGGCATACAAGGTTTACCGGGGTCTGGTGGCTACGCCCTAAATCCGCAATGGGTCCAGATTTCGTTCGTCTGCACTCACGAGACCCAGAGGCTCTTGTAACTGAAACGACATTGATATGAACCGATATTGCATTAATTGTTGTGGGAAGACAAAGCACCGTCAATTTTTGACTTTTTGATTTTTTATGCGTTGTCTTTGTGTAACTTGTTGGGCTGCAAGCATCGCGTCTTTCATCTGTCCGCGGATTTGGGATCATGCCTGTTCGAAGGTTTCAGCCCCTGAACCTTGGGAGCCACAATTGTTGCCACTCATCACAACGGCCAGCGATGATTATTGGAAAAAAGCCGCTCCATTCATCAACTTGTGGAGACAAGACCTGGAGGAAATGGAAAACAAGCCCGATTGACCCTTGGAGACCTTATGTTAATTACGAGTGCCCAAATGTAGACGTAATATTTGCGGTGATCTTCACATGGGTCACTCATGGCTGGCCTTAACAGCTCGATGCCCCAGGAAATGATCTCAACAGTCTTTCCTCCGCCAAGACTGGCGAAATCTGTACAATCATGACTGGCACGGTGCCTTTCGAGGCCGAGGTGTATACCTATCTTGCCCTCGACATTCTCATCGTTGGTTTCAGATTATACTGGAGAGCGACGCCAGGTGGGCTTCGCAGCCTGGAGGTCCATGACTACCTCATGGCAGGGGCCCTCGTGGTCTTGATAGTGGAAACGGTGCTCGCTTGTACAGCTCTGGACCTATATAATGGGCTCACCAACAATGATATGACGGACCAGCAGCGGGCCAGGCTGGATCCTTCGAGTGATGAATATGCCTCCAGGTACGTTTGCTATTTCTACATCCATATTGTTGCGGAAACGATTCATGCTAATTGCGCCTCATCACAGAGTTAGCGGGTCCAAGGCACAAGTTGCCCAGTGGTTCCTGTATCCCATGGCCGTATGGCTGATAAAAGCATCAATGTGTGCTTTCTATTCGCGCCTCACAGTAAGAGACAATTTTCCAGCAAGCGGTTAAGTGTCTAATAGAGCATACAGACAGGACTAGACTCCTATAGAAACAGAATCTTGGTCGGGTATGCGCTGATGGGCACCACATACGCCGCGTGCGTCCTATGTGTTTTCTTTAGTTGCCACCCCTTTCCAAAAAACTGGCAAATCAACCCAAACCCAGAAGGTATGGAAAATACCACACATTTCCAATGCATCTATGACTAACAGAATTTTCCACCGTCTAGGTCATTGCTTGCCTGCCATTAATACCATCAACGTCCATGTAATTCTATATCTGAACTTGTTGACCAATCTCTACCTTGTCGCCATCCCGATTCCAATGCTATGGAAAGCGCGCCTTAGTCCAGCCAAGAAGATCGGCCTCATTGTAATCTTCACGGGTGGAATATTCGTCATGATTGCCGGGTTCTTTAGATGTATCGTGATAAACGCGGTACGTTGTCCAATCACAAATAGCATCCACAATACTCATACAGAGATAGCACCCAAACACTGGCGCCTTGGAAGCAACCACTTGGGGACTCCGAGAGTCATTCGTTGCTGTATTCACAGCTAACCTACCCCTCATCTGGGGCTGGATGCGTCAAGTATCAAAGCCAGTCTTGGGCTCGCTTGTATCAACCACCAAGCGCCAATACAAGAGCCGTTCGGGATCATACAAGCTGAGCGATGGCAACGATTCGCGAAGTACGAAGAGTCATCAAACATCATCTACGACTCAATCTAAAAACCATCACAATCTGAGAATATTGACCCACGATCGCGGGGGCAGCACCGAAAGGATAATGACGCCATCCATGTACTACAACGGTATGATAAGAGAAACCACCATGGAGAAACCACCGAATACAGTTCCTGAAAACGAGGAGGTAACATCCCATAAAGCCGATAACCGGGCGTGACAGAATGAGGGCACTGGTGTCGGGAAATTGTGCGTACTATTAGGCTAGAACTAACCCAGCTACAAGAGGGTGCAAATTAGGAATTTGAGGATCGAGCACTTACCCCACACACAGGCTCTCTCGAGAAGAAAGAAATGCTTATGGGAGTGGGGTAAAAGAAATTGCTACAGAATTGTCATCTTGTCATACTTTTTATTGATTTCATTGATTGAACGACTGTATGTGTATTAATACATAGTTAATGAATAATTGTGGTCTTTTTTTTGGTCGCAAGCATCTCTAACGGACCCATCCTTCCTCGACCGCCAAAGTGGGCTAACATCAAGAGAGCGACTGTCACCTGGTACTATTCAATGGTCCTAGCTAAAGGCAGCGACACTAGATATGTATTTTCAGCTAAAAAATAAATGTAAACTTCATTGAATACAATAATGAAATGGAATGGATATGATATATAATGACGATTGCTATTTTTCCCTCTCAACTAAAATTGTTAATATCATGATTGCTTTGGCCCAAGCGGACAGCGATTTTGTGACGTGGTTACAAGCTCGGTACTGCTTTCAATTCCTACGTGATCGGGGCACCAATCCTCTGTATTCCTCAACAACAGTTTCTGCGACAGTCGGGATTTTCCTTCCGCAATACCCTGGATACTTGACTTCTGATTTTGAAACTCTGATGAATCCTGGCTCGGCTCTGTTTGTTCCCGATTGCCCAAATATGGCCGTAGAGTAGGCAAGCATGCGATTACAACGGCTGTATTGCACTCAAGACAATACCACAGCACTATATCGTATCCATTGTCAGTGAAATATCTCACAGCTAGAATATTCAAAGCAAATGACCTACCCAGTAAACTCAATGGATCATCATTTTCTCCTTGTACAATCACAAATCGAAGTGTACTTATCATTATGTTGATTAACCCGAGGAGGAAGGTGGCGTACAGTCCTATTGTAAGAGATGCAGTCATTGGTATATTAGGCACGATAAGCCAGGGTAATGCAAACACTAATAATTGTTGGTTAAACAGATAGCTCACGCCGCTGCGACAAACACTTACCTAAAACATCCCCAGAGACATGGAGGGACCAGGCAATAACGTATGAGGTATGACCAGATGTCTCGAAGCAAACGAAGTTGACAAAGCTGAAAGCATCAGATATAAGCCTAATGTTGAACACTTTGCGAAATGGCTCACCTCTGCCCGCAAATGGTCAAGACCAACACGATGCTTACAAAGTAAGCAACGGTGTTGTAAGCCATCGTTGCCCACAGAAATATTCTACGCTTGACCATGAATATTGGAAATATCCGAATGTATATTGCCAGCAATGCTGCCTTGCACAAATAGAATGTTGTTAAAAGTGGGATTTGGGACAGCCATAGTGACTAATCAAAACCATTAGCCGAGTTCCGGCATTCTTGAATCACCAACCTTGCCAATATTTTCTAGATTCTTGTAATCACGTTGGTAACCGTGCAAATGCAGCGTCACGCTTCGGTCAAGTGCACCAAGGTTCGCGAGGACGGTGTATAGGATATTTATCGACAATTCCGCCAAGAATGCTGCACAAATGATAACATCACTGTACATTAACTTTTGCTTCTGGATTCTGAGGCGGAGATAAAGGCGGGCAGCGATGGCGACTCCGGCGACGGCAGCGATGATCCACGCCGAACTCTGTTTTCATTTAGCAGGGGTTGCCAAGATGGAGTGCAATAATTACCAGGACTGCCACCGGCCCCGGAGAGTACCAGTGCATCATGCCGGGCGAATAGAGCCGCGCCAGGGCAAAAGGGTGGTTTGCTTGGTCCTGCCTCAAGATATTTGTTGACGGTGGCCTGCCGGAAGTGGGGAGGGAAGCCAAACCACCAAATATCTGCGAAAGGGGGGGTAATAGCATCATAATCATGATCCGAGCGCATGCAAGTCTTGTTATTTGGCCAAAGCATGTCGCAAGCCTAGACCGGTCTCGGAAAATGCAAGGGCCAGTCAAGCAACCGAAATAAAAATGGCGTACCGCCTCCAAACTAAAACCGTCAGATCAGCGCCACATTTCAAAAACGGATTCCGACTGGACTCATGTTTTAGGTGACAGCTGTTGGAAGAGTTTCGAGGGCAATGTATTTAAAGGCAGGCAAGGAAACAAACTTCCAATCTGTCTGCGCTTTGTTTTAACCTGTTGATAGCATGAGAGACGGTGAATGTCTCGCGAAGTCGCGAGTCATGTCGCACGGCCCTTGTGAGAAGATCCATACCACTTGAAAACGAGGCTTGAAGTGTCTCGCCATTCAAAACTCTGTACATTCTTTTCGCAGACAAAAAGCAATTTGCACTCAGAGTCAATAGCCTTTGAAGGTCTACTGGTCAGGAAAATGCCGTCTGCAAGACAATGTCTGAGAATCACGCAGACAATTCATTCATACCCCCCATTTCTTTAGGAGCTTTTCTTTTCTTCTGGGCTTTTTATGTCTGCCGAATGCCCACCCTTTTCAAGCCCCTTGTACACTTGACCCCTGTTGCGCGTTCTTATCATACTAATATGTTATCTCATTGTGGTTGGGACCTGCAAGTGTATCTGGGGAACAAAATTGCATTGAGTGTGTAGTGCAATATGGAGGTCCTTCATCCTTCGTCATCCACATCCACACAAATACAGCGTTCCCGAATAGTAGAACATCCGTCATCTAGGGTAGGTGGTCTCCGAATTACTTAGCCACTGCAAATGCACAGCACACAAACAACCTTGTCCGTTGCCTCGCTTGGACAAAGTTTTACAAATAGCAAGTACCATGGCGAGATAGATTTGAACGACTCCTGAACTGTTAGTTGTTTGATATTTAGATTGATGTTAATAAATGAATACGCCATTTCTCTACATTGAAGGACTGTTTGGTGCTAAGCTGGGGGGAGCTGAACTTTGAATTCTGCTCGATGTCGGCCTTCGCTAGGTTTGATTGGAAATGTCATTCTCTGATTCAATTCTAGGCCACCCGCAAAACGACAATAAGTGCAAAAATGACATTCATTGGCCGACCTAAAAGATTGGCCGACGTTTTTTGTGATCTACCTGGCGAGAGGTTGGCGCCCCGCAACGCCAACGGGTAGTCTCGCCAGGAGTAAGGTTGCGGTTGGTGCGGCCGCATTCCCCGCACCTAGCTCTCCATCGTTCGTATGCTTTCGCGCCAGATAGCAAGGAAGACCGTGTTTTTGGGTTCGCGTGCTAAGTAACCAAGCTAAGAAGAAGGCCCCTCGATCGTTGTTGTGGATTCTCCAGCAGCCAGCCCAGCGTGCGCGTGCGGAGGCCGCAAGCTGTGATGCCGCACTTGGATCAGTGCCCGTCTCTCCCAAATCATTGGGTTTAAAACGTCTCTGGCGCGTCGTGGCGTGCGGCCCATCTCCGCCTCACCCCGAAGCAAGAACTCGTACCCACCATGGCAACCCGCAGCGACCAGGCCTGCAAAGCCTGCAAAAAAGGGAAGCGGCGCTGCGACAAGGGCGTTCCGGAGTGTGGCCTCTGCCGGCGAAACAGGAGATTGTGCGAGTATGGCATCGCGGCCGACCCCCAGCCGACGGCCAGCGACTGGAGCTTCCTGCAAGCCCGCCTCACGGAGCTCGAGAACCGCCTGGCAGACTCGCCGAGCGCTGTCCAGCAGCCCATGTTTCCCGAACAAAGCTCAACACCTGCTTCTGACGCAGCCTTTGCATCCAGCGCGACCTTGTGCGGGCCCGTCGATGCTCACAGCACCGGGCCAAGCAGCGCGGCTTCGCTCCCATCTCTTGGCGTGACCCCCACCTACTCTACGGCAGAGGGCCTGGACTCGACCTCTAACTCTAGCACTCAGTTTCCAGCATCCATGTTCCTTGATATCGACTGCTATGTCTGGTCTCGCGCCCGGCTGCCTTCTCCCCACGGCGCCATCCCCGCCGTCAGTTTCCTCACCACCGCTACTCTCGTGCATTGACCGAGACTCTAATTCTCTTTGCAGCCAGTCCTGGCGCTTCTCAGCCAAGGAAATGTCGTCCTCGATGTCTCGCGGGACTACTTCGCCACGATCCATACCTGGTTCCCTATTGTATCCAAGAAGAGGATGGACATGGGCCTTCTCGTGCAAAATGCAGGCCCAGACCTCGCCATGCTATTTCTCGGGATGAAACTTGTCACCGCCCCTGCCAGTGATGTCGCCGACTGCAACTTGTACACCACTGCTAAAAGCTTCCTGGCCCGCTTGGAGACTCACGGCGTTGTCTCATTGCTCTGTCTCCAGGCCATGGTACTGGTAAGCTTGTACGAATATGGCCATGCAATCTATCCGGCGGCTTGGATGACTATTGGGTCGTGTGCGCGATATTCCGATGCCTTAGGGATCACGCCCGGTGATTATTGCCTACTAGATCAGGTTGTATGCGCCCCAGCTGTCACATAGGACTCTTCATCTAAGCGCTCGCGACGATTCTTCGCGCCAGCAATGGAATTGGGAATAAAGTTATATCGGCTAATCACGTTTTTAATATAGACAACCTGGACAGAATCTGAAGAGAGGAGGAGAGCGTGGTGGGGTATTTTTATCCTGGACAGGATCGTTTCAATGGGGAGCAGACGGCGATGCCTCGTGCCGGAACCGCAGCCCAACGTCAGATTGCCTGTTGATGATGAGGCTTGGGTAAGTTATAAGACAACTTGTTTCAGTGATACAAAATTGCCATGATTGTAGCCCCGAAATGGCTCTTATATCAAGACTCTTTGCTCTTTTTCCCCCGTAACTAACACGACGAACAGGATAATGGTGAAGTCAGCAAAGCTATTAACCACTCAACTTCTACGGCCTACCAAGTGGAGCAATCTGGCTTTGCACGCTTGTGCCAGGCCTCGATTTATCTTGGACGAGCCATGAGGTATGCACGCGACAGTTCGATTATGAGCGCATCCCGCTCTGCAGAAATAATGTCCCTGGCCCACGATCTCACGGGTTTTGGAGCCATTGTGGATAACGAAGGCAACGCTCGTGGTCCCAAGAAAGCCTTCAGTCTCCTTGCATCTCGATGCATCACGCGTTCGGCGCTATTCGTCGTGCTTGACCGCTTCACTTGTCCAGAAAGGATGGGCGCGGAGCCTGGGTATATTGACAGCCATGGCGAAAAGACAGAAGGGGAGCTCGAGCTTCAAAGGCAGTCAATGCAGGTCATTGAACTGGCAAGCGAACAGTTGCACACTTTGGGCGTGGGCATGCTGGCCATGATTGGATCTGAGGCGGACACCAATGAGCCTCATTCACTGGGGTGTGTGAGTCCTTTTGTTATGGACTCGATGTATGCAAGTGCCGCAACATTCCATTGGCTTCTAGGGGAGGGTGGAAAGCAGGTTTATCGCACAGCAGCTTCTGATTTGGAAATGTTGCTGGAGACTCTGAACTCGAGATGGCGGCTTGGTGGGACGTACCGAGAAATTCTGATCATGCACGATGTCTTGGCAAGGATTGATGCTAAGGCGGTCTTGGGATAGACTTAGTAGTCAATGTTCACTTGGCCATGTTCCAACCTTTTGGATGGCTGAGGCGATGGGATTTTCATGATGGTAGCAGTAAATATCACACCGTGACTAAGTCTCGATGGCTACATCTAGCATTTCCCGTGTAGTAAGAGGTGGCCTTTCGGTGCAACACAACTTGCCATTCAGGTTAAAAAAAAATTCATGTGAACCTTAGTGTCGAGGCCTTTCGTGGCATTATGCGCAACCTGTAGCCCAAGCGCTGGGCCTTGGGCTCTCGGAAGTGAGCGGGCATAGCTTGCGATGAGGCGGAAACGATGTGGCCCCACAGCCAAATGCGGAGTGCGGCCGCACCACCCGCATCAGCACAGCCCGTGGTCTCGCCTCACCCTACTGCGGCCGCAACTTGAAGGTGCACTTGAAAACCCAACTCTTTGATCACTATGACAAAACAAACGCTTTCTTTAGACGCCGTTGACAACGTCATCGTCATCTCCCCAAACGCTCACGACCTATATATGCTCAACACCCGCACCCTCTACACATGAGAAAGACCCAGACAGCCAATACCAAATACTTGTTTTTACTAGTTTTGAAATTTTTCATATTCCAAACCCTGACAAAAATTGCCCATTATGAGTGTCCGCCGAAGCACCATTATTCCCCACAAGCCCACCCTAACGGAGAAGAACCTTCCCGATCAAACAGGCAAGGTATGGCATTCCCTGCTCTATATGCCACAAGGACTCGCTTGATGTGCTAACACGCGTTAGGTATTTCTCATAACTGGTGCGTCAGGTGGTCTAGGCAAGGAAATAGCTTCGATTCTCTATCAGAAGAATGGAAAGATTTACATGGCTGCCCGTTCCCGACCCAAGACCGACGACGTCATGAGGGAGATCAAAGCCGCCCATCCAAGTTCCACTGGCAGTATGATCTTCCTGCCGCTAGTCCTTGACGACCTCACCACGATCAAAGCTTCGGCCAGCGAATTTCTCGCACAGGAAAGCCGTCTCGACGTCCTCTACAACAACGCTGGCGTAATGGTTCCCCCTCAGGGCTCCACGACGGTACAAGGCTACGAGCTCCAGATTGGTGTCAACAACCTCGCCCCGTTTCTCTTTACCCATTTTATGCACCCAATCCTCGCTGCGACTGCTCAGGTTGCCCCCAAAAACTCCGTCCGGGTCATTTGGGTCTCCTCTAGCGCCGCCGACGGTGCACCGGCTCCTGCCATCGACTTCAAAAACATGGATTATCACAATGAGGAAGGCATCTGGTCCAAATACTCGCGCAGCAAGGCAGGAAATGTCCTACATGCTGTCGAGTATGCTCGCAAAACCGATGGTCAAGGCATCATCCATATTGTACGCCATTTCATCTCTCTTCCCACCTGTCTTCCTTCGGTCAACTGACATTTTCCCCCAGGCTCTTAACCCCGGCAATTTTGTGACCAATTTGCAGCAAAACATGCCTAGGATACAGCTTGCTATGTTTGTAAGTCAAGGTTAATTGTTCAAATTGAATGATTTGGCTAAATTTAAGTGCTTAGAAACTGATTTCTCACGCACCAAAAAACGGCGCGTATACGCAACTCTTTGCAAGCCATTCTCCCACCATCACGGAGAAGGATAACGGCGCCTGGGGTAAGTCTTTCGCGCTCCAACAACGCCTCCGTCAGCTTTTTCTGAGCAGCGCGAGAGTAAACAACGAGATTCAAAAGCTAACAACACTATTCCTTTAATAGTTTCGCCTTTTGGGAAGGTGGAACCCCCTCGGAAAGACCTCCTTGATCCCGCTCTTGGGCAGCAGTATTGGGAATGGACCGAAGAACAGATCAAGCCATACAAATAATTCCGTTTGTCCATGTACTATAATCAAGACAAAGCGCTTTGCCAATTTACTGACCTTTGGCTGTTATACCCTGGTTGAATGGTGAACTATATCTCGGCACATGTTAATGGAAGGGACATGACTACAAACTAGCTGCGCCTGCAAACAATTTACAGGATTCTAGGAAGAACAAAAATTGGGTTATATGTAGTAAATTAGACCAGAGTCAGATAGAATATGACCCATTTGATATTGCAATATAAAAGTTGCATGGAAGTTGACATCTAGATCAAGTATAGTATTAGGGCCAACCTGATTCTTTGCCGTGTTTCAGTAAAGGCAGCACATTAAATTGACCAGTGACTCTAAGATAACTCTGAGAGTGCCCGAGGCATTGACAGAACCTAGTTCCGTTGATATTTCCCCGCAGTCATCGTGACATCACAATTTGTCAACATAAAGTTTGGGAGCGCGCGTTCCCCAAATTGATGGCCGGGGTGTTGGAGCCTGAACACAGAGGATGCGGGCATTCATCAAGCAAGGCAAGTAATCTAAAGTTTATTTGATTTAAAGAGTAGAGGGAAGAAGAAGAATAGTAATTTACATGACAAAAGATCCATCATGCATCATGGGTAAGGCTTGTCGCTCCAGTGCCTTCGTCGGCTACTAGCGGTTCCGGAAAGGTTTGCAATCCTTGGACTGTCAAAAATGAGTGGCAACAGCCGCAAGGAGTGTCGCTAGATGCAATACAGATGCCATTCTTTTACGGAAAGTGAATGAATACTTTGAGTTCTTCGGAACGATTGAATCTGCGATAATACTCGGGCGCCTGCTCGATATCAATCGTTGCCGAATGTATGAAACTGGGGTCAGCTTTGCCAGAGGCGATGAGATCGATCAGTTTTGGCGCGACTACGCGTGCGTCAACGAGGCCAGACTGCATGCGTAGCCCTTTACCAAAGAACTGCGACATGGGGAAGGTCGGGTCATGGATTAGGGAGCTGTCGTTTGCGATGGCCGGCGCGCCCGTCTGGATGCCGTAGACGCCGAGCTGGCCAATTCCGCCGCCGATTCGAGTAACGTTGACCATCTGGTTTAGGATGATGTTTGTTTCCACCTGGAGGTGACTGTTGAGAGCCTCGAGGCCGACGCAGTCGATTGAACGCGTGACGCCGCCGGGCTCGCGTGCGAGGATTTGTGCCACGGGGTCCGATTCGATAAAGTTGATGGCCACGGCACCGATGGAGGCGGCGCGTTCCAGCCGCATGGGAACGTGATCGACCGAGTAGACGCGCGAGGCACCACGCAGCATGGCCGTGTACGCCGTCAACAAACCAACAGGGCCCGCACCGAAGACGGCCACCGTGTCTCCTGGTTCGAAGCCGGAAAAGTCTAGGCCGGTCCACGCTGTGCTCCAGATATCGGAGACAGTCACATAACTCCGCTCCAGTGTTGGGTTGGTCGTCGTCCTATTTAGCGGAATGGGAATTAGGTTCCCTTCGGCAAATGGAACCCGGACATACTCAGCTGCGGACACGCATCTTTAGTTTATAATACCACAAGAGGGTATAGCTACCGAACCACTTACATTGTAGGCCCCCAAGTCCAGGCGAGAGCACCGGTCCGTTTCCGTAGTAGGTCAACGGCTCTGGTGCCAGCGAAATATGTGCATGAGCAGATGTGTCTGGCACGATGACGTATTCGCCAACATTTAGGCTGCTGATGTTGCTTCCAATCTCGCTAATGTATCCAATAGCCTCGTGTCCAATGTTGTACGGAGTCGTAGCTGCTGAGTATCCACGGTAGGCGTGGAGATCTGACCCACATATGGCCGATGTCGTTATCTTCACAATGGCATCCGTGGGCAACTCAATTTGTGGCATTGGAAGATCTTGGACTGACATGGAAAATGGCATTCCATCAAACATGACACCGCGCATGGTGGCGTTCAGGGTGCCGTTGAGCGCAGTAAGAGGAATATTTTTCAACATGATTGTAGAGACTAAGAAAGGCAAGAATACTCAGAGTTCTTGATATTATTCACAAATTAGGGACCTAAATCTTTATTTATAACATTTCAACTGCATTTATCCGATAGCATGTTTGTCGTGT
Organism: Calonectria honghensis; assembly: GCA_013403855.1. NCBI lineage: Eukaryota > Fungi > Ascomycota > Sordariomycetes > Hypocreales > Nectriaceae > Calonectria > Calonectria honghensis. Next base: position 482,727 of record VTGB01000049.1, read on the forward strand.
ATTGCCGTGTATACCCCTGATGCGGATTAAGCGGCCGGTGCGGACACTGCGGCCGATGCGGAGAATTCGGGTGACACGGGCGACGCGAGCAATACAAAGTTTCTACCATTGACCTGAGTTCTCATATCGTATTGAGAAAAATATCCACCGCGCTAGTTTATTTTTGTCATGCGCCCCAGCTTCCATTGTGCCTTGTGTTCACAATGAAGTTGACGGAGCGGGCAATAGCACCACGACCGAGGTTGCCACCGTCTACCATACTCGCTAACCACGACAAGCGAGTCGATTTCGTTCTGCACGTCAAACCAGACTTGGCTCTGGCAACAAAGCTTCTACTGCATCACTTAGCAATACTTTGTTCGTTCCATCAGGCACACCGACCACCAATGTTTGGGACTGCAACTTGCCAATCCGTTTCAGATTCAGCCTTATGCCTTTTAGGATACTCCTCATATTGCCATCTTGTCAGAGTAGGGCCACTTGTCAAGTGCCCGTTCTAAAAGAGGTCTAAGAAAGAAATATGTGTTCAATTTCTGGAGTCTTCCTAGATTGGGATACCTTAGGATCTGTTCATAGATTTTATTTGTCCGGATTGTTGCTTTTCTTCGTTCTATCCGCCATGCTATCTTGTATAGGCGGCCTTGTATTTAGCTCACTCATTCTAAACATTCTGTCGCTCGCCTAGGGCTTATAAATGAATCAATATAATATTTCAGCGACCAATTGCTATCCGTTTTTTATTCATTGTAGGAATAGTGGCAGATTTATTCATCCCGACATTTGTTTTGCGATCCTTTTTGCTACTTTTTGTCTCGAACTGATTCCGGCGCGGCGATGTTGCTTCCTTCTCCTACTTACCACCAAGCGCCACATTCTCATAATAGGTCATCATCATTGAGCTCCTATCGGCTCGCCAACGGGTATCCCGGTCTCGCAGTGCATGGCAATTGCACTTCAGGCCGCAGGGTTAGTAAATATTAGTCACATAATGCGACAGTATACTGATGCATTTTGTCTCGTCCCATACGCGAACCCCAAAGTTTTAATACTTTCTTAGCAAATTTAGTTGTTTTGGCCAGCCAATGGTCATGACACAAGTTGAGCTTGAACAAATAACACAACCTCCCGATTATCCACCGGTCGGACATTTCTGCAGCTAACATTTACTACTCTTGCAGCCTGCAGTAAATTTCGCTGTTCCATAGTTGGCAACAGAAATACCACTGTGCATCCCTTCTGCAGCGGAGTACACGGTGACGGCTGATTACAGGAGTGGGGTATTGTCGCTTGGAAAACAAATCAATTGATATCCAGGGCCTTGTGGCGTATTACCTGCAGAGGCTCGCTACTTTTTACTAAAATGTCCTGGATTAACATGCCGTCGATTTCTTAAAGCATTATTTCAGACACGATTTGTTATGAAACCCATCTTTGCTCAATTACATAGCCAGTCTCTCACCTGCCAGCAAATTACATGACTGAAATTAGAGCATCAACAGCATTATCATTTGCTACGCACGCGCAACATGGTCTGTTGCACTCGTGACCCAGATGTTGGGGAAAAAAGCTGAAACCGTACAAAGATGTGCCTTGTCCTGGTGTAAGCTCTTTCATGCTTAATGATAGACTTTTGCTCCAGCACATTTATCTACAGCACATGGGTGTGAGCGGAAGGTGAGTGTTGAGTACTCGACTGATTTCAACAGGTATTAGCCGGTTTTTGGGGGACAGGTTGACTGTTGGTTTGTCAGAAGATGTTGCATTCGTTTTATTAACCTTCCCCAGAATATTTGGTTGTCTATTTATCTGGGTGCATGGCCTCTATATTGAGAACCGGTGATGTGCGCCTGGCACCGCACCTTCACTGATGCGTCTCCGATAAGGCTCACAGAGCTGGGCATATGGGTCGCAAAATAAATGGTACATCAAAAGAGGTTGACATAAATTTCCAAACAGGTCCGGCACTGATGAGCATCTGTATCTGCAATTTATCCAGTCCGTGCTTTCTTATCCACTCTCATGGTGTACCATTTTTGTGCAATCCCCTTGCTGGGCCAGATCGTGTTCGCTGACGTCATACTTGCCGGAAAGGGTACCCAGCAAGTGCGGCACAGGAGGGGCCCATTGCCGCACCTACGGCAACACTTCGGAAAACTTCGCATGAAAAGTGGCATAAATGAGGTCAAGCCACAGGTATCCTCAGAATCTGAATTGTAGCCTAACTAATCCTCACAGGCTTCACATGCTGAATGAGTGCAGAAAAGCAAGACAAATACAAAATCCAAGATGTGTTCAAATGCGTTTGATGGGGATATGATGGAGGTCTATGCAGTTGTGTGTGCTTTCATAAAGTTTTGACAGCTGTGTACGAGGTGAAGCAAGCCATAATGCCACAACTGGAAACATGGGAATGAATACAAATAGCTTCATAAATATATATCTATAGTATACCTATCCCTCCAAACTGAGTCATGCATCCTCCTCTTGACGTTGCATGTTGCAAACTCCAAGTCGCGTAGGTGTAGGGTAGCACAAGTGTTTGGTTTTGTCAAGATTACGGTCAGCAATGAGCGTACACGAATTCATAAAATATAAAGGATAGGCTTTTTTGCCCTTGAAACAATTATGCCTTGAGAGAGATACACCTAAGGAATAAAACTTGTTCGACCTATTGCGCCTACTTTACTTCATTGGAAGAAGCTGAGGCTGGGAAGGACAGATAGACTTTATTCAAGAAGAAACTTCAATATATCTAAAATAGACTGGCTTATGCGTCTATTCCAAAAGATGCCCATTTCTGATAGTGAAGGATATAAATCTTGGCCACTCGTTGATTCACCGGCCCGCGCGGCATATTCCTCGGGTGGGCCCTTAAAGTGTTTCGCTTAGTAGAAGTCAGTGTGAGGGCACGATCCAACATCAAAGCGCCGGCCTGCAATGCCCCCATGCTGGCTTCTTCCTTGATATCAACAAAACTTTTGTTGGCTTGACTGAAGCAATAATTTATACAGTGTTTTTCAAGTTGCGAAAAGTCCCTCAATTTTACTGGCCAACACCGCACGGTTGAAACTGGGGTTGTGCAGGAGTGGGGGCGAATGAAGTCATGATTTTCAGCGTGTCTCGCGGCAGACGAAGTGCTGGTTGATTCTCCAAAGATTTTCGATTCGAGAAAGGTAAATTGGAAAAACAGACTGCTCCAAAAAGGGCATTGTGTCGCGTGACAATATTGAATTACGTGTATTCTGGGGTCAAGGAGCAAGGGGTAATGGAATACACTGACCAAGACCCCATTACAATCTCGGGGGCCCGGGGTCTGGTGCATTCCGTTGCGCCAGCCTCAAAATTCTTGGCTACGGATGCCTTGGCAGTGCCTTATTCCTCGTACCAAGTCGCTGGCAACGAGATACATTAAAGTTTTTGCTCCCCTACGCCAAGAGCCATTGCCAAGGCTATAGTACAAATCCAGAACGCCCTTCAGCCTGATACTTTTTGGAATTTAGGCAAAATCTCACATTGCCTTCTCGGCAAATATGGCAGGAGGACAACTTAAGCTGTATCTGATTGAGTGAATGTTGCCGTTATCCAATGCATGTTCTATCCAAAGAACAGCTCAAGTATTGCCAAGAGCCCTGGTATTGACCAATGGAATGAGCAAGAATACGGACTGAAAATGGTTGCGAACACACCAAGCGATCGTGAGAGTAATTTATGCCATACAGTTCCATCTTATTTTTATCGGCGCACAGATGGCACAATCTGAATGCATCGCCCCAATAATGGAGAGATGGATCGGCTACTCCTCAACGGCTATGCCGAGGAGTTCTGGCCAATGGTAGCTAGCCCCTAGTGCGAATGTGCCTGGCACGACTCAAATATGGGCCAGTGCTCGTCATAGGTCAAACTTAAAAATGTCGTCCCCAGTGCTGAAGCAAATAACTAGGTTTTGGGTCAAACGATGGCTCCCCCTGTCCGTGCCCGCGTTCTGGCACCTGCACGGCGCAATCGTTCCATAATTAATGTCACACTTGACATAAAACGGTTAGCGAAAATCGGATAGGGCTAGCGGATACTCCGATAAGGAATAACCGACGAGACGATTGTGGCTGTACGTGTGCTTGATGGCATAGTCAAGGTTGAAACAGCTTGGCGACCTGGGAGCTGGGATGAGTGGTCATACTGGAAAGATGTATGTCACCGCAACCAGGGGCTCGAAGCTTCTTTCTTCAGGGGCGCCCTCGCTGGGGTAGGGAGATGAAAGAAAGTTATAGGAGCAATATGCAATTGAGATAAGGTGTGAAGCCCCGGTCACTGGTAGCATGACTGGACCTTTATTTCAAGCTCGCGAAGCCTCCCCGATTTTGCTTTTTCGTTTCTTGATCGACTTTCATTACATTGCTCGCTCAGTTACCTTCACTCATTAAATCTTGTATTACTGCTATTTTCAACTAGTTCAGGCCTACCTGTCTTTGTCTTCTCGCTACGATGGTTGCTACTCAGTTCCTTGTCGGTCTTCTTGCCGCCTTTGCACCCGGAACCCTCGCATCTTGTGCCTACGGAACACATCTGCATCGCAGAACCGGTGAAATCGCTGAGCCCAACTTTAGTTACTATGGAGCTACCGTACGTTCTTCAATGACTTTCAAAACGCGGGGACGGCGTAAATGGAGGGATTATTGACACCGGAATCTAGGGCCCAGCCGCTTGGCATGTTATCGATGACTCTTACTATACATGCGCCAATGGCACAAACCAATCCCCCATCAGCGTGGCTGCCAACAACACCGACCTTGTCAAATCTACCGACTTCCAGTTCAACCTCACAGAATGGCCTGCAGGTGCCACCTATGAGCATCTCGGAACCACCATTGAGGTCGTCGCTCCTAGCGGCAACTTGTCTCTGGGCGGAGTAGAGTACACTCTGGCGCAGTTCCACTTCCACCTCCCCAGCGAACATCTTGATGATGGAAACAGCTACGCTATGGAGGTGCACTTTGTGTGGCAGAGTGCCGACTCTCAGCTTGCTGTCACTGGTCTCTTCATTGATGTTGACTATTTCGGAGCTGTTCACCCCCTCGAGACCATGGCCAGCCGTAAGAAGACTGCATGTAAGAGTTAGTCCATTTTCAGGCAGACATTGGAAATACTGAGCTGACTTTTCTGAAAGCAACAGCGACCGGGTCGGACACGATCGAGAATGCCTCGGATTTGATCGAGTCTGTGTTGGCTCTTGCTGATCAAATCCCCACACTTGGAAGCCACATTAACCTCCCCCACGCTCTCAACATGTCATTGATGGCCGATACATTCAAGAACGGCTCTTTCCACCAGTAAGTTAACCCCTCGACCAACACTTGCTTCGCAGAATCTAACAATTACCGATTTTAGCTACGACGGTTCTCTTACCACTCCCCCCTGCAGCGAGGGCGTCAAGTGGTACCTCTCTGACCAGATGATCCACATCACCAGCGAGTCCTTCATCAAGGCCCGCAAGGCTCTTGGCTACAATGCTCGATTCCCCCAGGGAAACCCCGGTGATACGAACGTGCTGTCTCTTTAAGAGGCTCCGGGCAATTTTGTTTCAAAAGCAGTTGTTTTCGGTTGCTGTCATGGAAAAGTCTTTACTTTACGATGGCCGCGTTTTTGATGCAAAATCTACCTTGTACTATCGAGAAACCGTCTATCGGCAATCCACAGCATCTAGTTATTTTAAGAAGAAGATTTGGTTTGGCGCAATATATATACCCATATGACCTAAAAGAACCGCTGTCTAAGTGACTGTTTGGCAGTCGATATGCGAGCTTGGTTACTGGAGAGGCCCGTCATCATTGAATAGGAAGTGACGAACGAGCGATAGGATTCGGCTGCCAGGAAATCGCCATGTACCTCTAGATAGAGTTGAATTAAGTGTACTTTGACTAGTTTGAGTCGAGTAGTGTCCAGTCCCCCCTTGGACGTCCCATTGTAATGACCCTTCTTTCTTGAATCAGCCACCTGACCTGCCCGTCCGACGTGAGTTTAATTAACTTGTCCTCAAATCTAGCCTCGGCAAAGAATGTCCTGTCACCCAACCAATGATTTCCTTGACAATAAGTGATCGCTTTCGCACTAGAATCACCAGTGAGTTCGATGAATTGGGTTGTTAGAGCATGCTGAGTCTGCAAATGCGCGATGGTCTTTGTGATGCATTCTATGTACGCATGTATACCATGCGAGGACCCCAGGGGATCAGGGTAGTCAACGATGCAGTCCTCAGAAAAGCATTCTCTCAACCGTTCCCACTGCTTGGTGTCAAGGGCAATGGAATTCAGCGCTATGGCATTGCGGATAAGTTCGTGATCTGAAGCCGCGGCTGCCATGATCCTGTGCGATGTTAGAATGATAGACCACATAGTTTTCGTTTTTAGAGTTCACACTCGCGGGCCTTTTTAATGTAACGATTTGAATAGACAGACTACCAGAACAAAAGTCTTTTGGCTAGAACGATTCATTTGTAAATCTATTTAATAGATAACAATTCCATTGTAAGCGGTTCAATTATGAAATACTTCCGATGATGATCAATCACGTTAAGCTTTTCAAACATGCCCGAGCAAAATAATAATACAACGGCGGCCAAAGACCGTCGGCGTTTATGACTGTTCCATCCGCTTTATTGTGTAAACATTAGGCTTCTGAGTCCCTTGTTCCTCAAATGGAGCTCTAACACGACACTAATTCCAGTGCATGAGCCATGCCCACCAAGAATAGTAAGAATAGTATATTGAAGACTTTATTCATGCAAAGCCTGTTGGTGATCAATAGTATCGTTCGACCATGAATCAACTCCGCCCCAGAAACCTCGCTCGAGGTCACTGTCATAGACGTATGTATTTCCTGTGAGGAAAAGATCATGCAATTCATCCGCTCTCTGGAAGGAAGACCGCCTTAGTCATACCAAACGACGCTTGCACTGACTGGAAACTGAGGTTGGATGAAAAAAAGCAGGAGAGGATCTTATTGGCGGGATTGAACCCTGCAACCTCGAACCATCGACAAATAAATAGGACATTTCAGGGCTTATCGATAACATTACAGACGGCATGACTGAGATATTCTGTATATCACCTGATAGCCTCGTTAGCGAAAAAAAGGGCCGTGAAAGAATAAATGCATATCATGTTCCGATTGGGGCACGAGTTTACCGGGATTGCTTGCCACTGCTTAAGCCTGGACAGTCACTTGCCACGTTAGAAAAGCCGAGGATTTTTGGAAATAGTGTGATTAATGAATAGCGGTGCGATTATGTGAGCTCTCCGGGACACATACTGGACATGTTCTTGTGTACTCTTTCCAATTTCGTACGCTGGAACGTGGAACCTCCGCTTCGCAAAGCTTAAGCATGCTTTCCAACGAGAACTTTGAAAACTTATTCTGTTTTTAAACTCCAACGGCAATTTTCCACTGTTAGGGCCCACAATCTCATGGCACTAGGGGCAAGCATTGGCCACTTGACATATTACCCACAGATGCTTCGCTCTCGACTAATCTCCGACGGACCTTGCATTGGACTAGTGTATCAAGAGATTCATTTCTAGATTTTGTAATCAGTGATTTCTAATAGTCTGTGCAATCAATCTAGCCACAAGGAGATGGGGAGTCTGGGTTGGGGACAAGGTAATACGCTGTTCTTCGGAGCTGTCAGAGGAAGCGTTGGAAGTTTATACGGGTTATTGAAGCTGCCTTAGGGAGAGAAGATATCAATCGAATCATCAACCAGATTATTCATTCAACTAATATTACTCTCACTCTTGTTCTATCCACGAACCAGAAACCTTTCAAGATGAAGTCTTTTATCCTCACCGCACTGCTGGCTGCTGTCCCAGCATTCAGCTACCCATCCCGAGTACGTCACCAATTTGCACCCATGAATTCGTGACTCTAACTCATTATTTATTCACAGTCAAATCCATATGCATTAAGAGGCTCAAATCAAGACACTTACCAGGCGATTCCTACCAAGTACGTCTCCATTAATGGCACGAACCTCGCCTACAGGCGCTTTGGCCACCCGCGGGAATTTCCTCTCGTTTATTTCAATCATCTCCGTGGCTCCATGGATGTGCTTGATCCACTGTTTTTCAACACCGTTGCAAAGAATCGCGAGGTCATAGTCTTCGACAGTTTCGGTGTAGGCCACAGCGAGGGCCAGGTAGCCAATACAGTCGAACAGATGGGAGAGATTGGCGTCGCCTTTCTCGAAAGTCTTGGCCTTACGAAGGTCGACCTCCTTGGCTTCTCATTAGGTGGTATGGCCACGCAATACATTGCGATCCAGTACCCTGAATTACTGAATAAGCTGGTCCTTGCCGGCACTCAGCCCTCAGGAAGCAATCCCGTTGTGTTGACAGACCGTTCCATTATTCAGAGGGCAACTACTCCTCCAAACATCACGGCTGAGAATCTTGTTCCCCTGTTTTTCTCGTCGTCAAAGACGAGCACCGACCTTGGAATGGCATGGTTCAAGCGATTTGATGAAAGGCATGTGGAGGGTGAAGAGAAGAAGGAATTTCTTACCGGCTCTGGCGTCGCAGCTCAGGCCGCTGCCATGAACAGCTGGGTTTCATCTAGTAAATGGTTTGACCGCTTGGGAGAGATCCAGGCTCCGGTTTTGGTCACCAACGGACATACGGATCTCATGACTCCTACTCCCAACAGCTTCCTACTTCAGCAGAACATCACCAATGCCCTGTTGCATCTGTATCCCGACTCTGGCCACGGTCACCTTTTCCAGTACCCCGAGAGCTACGCCATTCAGCTAGAACTGTTCTTGAACGCTTGAGTATAAGCGTGGAAATTTTAGCTTCAGACTGTGTTGGGGAATAGCCGCATAACACACCCTATGCTTTAGATCAATTAGTGTTCTAATGTAGAAACAAACATGTGTATACAAATATATTCTTTATGCTCAAGATTAACATTCCATCCAAGTTTTACGTGTCCCTCCAACTTTGTAGCTCAAACACTTTCATAGTGGGAGGGTTAGTGCGATGATGATTAGACGCAAGACGGAGTCAATTCAAGATGTGGGAATGTTTTAGACGTTGCTAATAGTGGAAAGAGCAAGGACTAAGACTGAGAGACATTAGAATTCACAACTAGCTTAAAATTCAATTACGAGGGTGGCAAGGCGGCCATGTTTTATGCTTGTTTATTGAGGTGTAGGGTATGTTGCGGGGCTGCGCGTCATGGATGGACAAGCGACGCGATGGTGAGGTTCGGGTGGATATGAGGCACTTTGGGCTCCGACTGATGGCGGACCATCATTTTTCAATGCAATAGGGCTCAAAACTGGATCCACTAGGAACCTCTCATTCCAACTCTAATAAAAGCATTTCAGCCGAAAAAACACATAGTCTGGTCGGAGGCAGGTGGAGAAAACCACCGAAAAAAGAACGATTAAATGAATGATCTCACACAGTGTAGCTACATGAGTGTAAACAAAACAAGGACCTCTCAAGAAAGAGACACTTTGGCCGAGTGGTTAAGGCGATGCCCTGCTATTACGCATATCAAGGCATTGTGTTCGCACGCGCAGGTTCGAATCCTGCAGGTGTCGCATTCCCTTTTTGCACATTTATGTTCGGGGCTCGGATTTTCTTGGTCACCATCTCATAACACGTGGCCTAAGACAGACTGTCATGTTAGATAGACCTTGCCGGTTCTGGCTTGATGGGGATCCACCATCGCGTGAAACGCCCGGCGCGAACGCTACCCTGGACGCAGCAAGATCGCCACGACGAACACAAGAGAGATATTCACACCTCGGAAGAACTCAGTACCCAGCTGTCACGAAGGAGACCGACACAACAGAGAACAGTTTCCATAATCATTTGCGTACTGTTTTTCAGACATAAATTATAATTGCACATTTTGGGTTGATGGCAAATCGGGACTAGGCTGGCATGCTTGTGGGAACCCCTTCAGCACGTTCATGTATTCAGTGCAAGCAAGATATTTATTTTGTCTTTTTATGAAGCTAGCAGCAATGGACAATATAGCTTTCAAAAAGTGTCCAATGATAACCTGCCTATAGCCGCAATCCGAACCAGCTAATCATTTGACCGATAATTACATAATCATTACCCCACTATTTTGACGCTTAATTCTTCCCGCGATATTTAATCATCAGGTTCTAGCTGACATCTCTCATAACTAGTTGTTCGGACTCAGGAAATCTAGTACTTAGGCCCAAATACCATGTTTGATTCCCTCAAGTCGTTGTTTAGTAGTAGACGGCGCTGTGGAGTCTGCCTCTTTAAACTGGACTCGAGAGTTAGATCGCTAGACCTCGACGTGGAAAACTCTCCAAATTCTGTGTTCCTGGAAGCGGACTACCACGAGATCACCCGAAATGACCTCTGCAAATCTGCCGACCGCGGATGTCAAATATGTAGAAGAATAGCGAGTGTGTTTAACACTCATCAAGTTGAGTTCTCTACTGCGAGGTGGTGGCCGGGGCGGTATGAATCGCCTTTTCTAGAGGTGGTGGAAGCGTCCCTGAAGTACGAACTCAGGGCCTTAACAAAGGGCATGGCTGCTTTTTCAGAGAACGGTATCGACCTGAATTCAATACAGCCCTGTATTGTTGCTGGGAAAAAGGTTGGAGGTAGCACAAGTGCTGACAAGTGCCTTGACCAGGCAGCATCGTGGCTGGCTTCATGTCGCCAAAACCATAAAAGCTGTCACAATGACGGCTTGGAATTCTGCCCCACAAGGCTGTTATTTCTCGGTGGTAGCAATAAAGAAACGATTAGGCTGGCCGAGAACCTGCCAAAGAACACTTCTTATGTTGCACTGAGCCACCGCTGGACCGAGGAGACGTTGCAGATCAGACTTGAACATGCCAACCTCCCTAAACGACGGTTGAACGGGATATCGATCATAGAGCTTCCCCAGATGATGCGAGATGTCATATTCCTACTTAGACGACTTGGAATGCTCTATATATGGATTGACTGCATGTGCATCATACAAGACGATCAAGAAGATTGGCGACGCGAAGCAGCAACCATGGCCTCGATATATACAAACGCCGAGTTGACGATTGCAGCAACTTGGTGCGATGATAACAGCCAGAGTCTATTTTGCAATCGTGATGGGAAAGACTATGATCAGGTCGACATTGACAGGGTTGACGACACACTCGTCTTTTTGCGTCCTGTTCTCCCACATTTCACTTGGAAGGACCTTGAAAATGATTGGTTTACCGGCGATTCGTTTGTTGATCCAGAACGAGAGTGGCCACTACTCTCACGAGGTTGGACATACCAAGAACAACTGCTCTCAAAGAGGATTCTACATTTCACGAGACACGAGATCATCTGGGAGTGCAACAACATTATGGAGTGTGAATGTGGCTGGTACACTACCGCTAGTTTACTAGAGCAAAATAGTGTGGGATTGAGTAAGCGGTCAGTTGCGTTCAAGTCGTGGGATCAGATTATCAAGGAGTATTCTAACAGAGATTTGACATTTGGTACTGACAAACTGCCCGCTGTTGCGGGAGTTGCGAAAGCTTTTGGCGAATCCCATAAGGGCTTAGGAGAGTATGTCTGCGGTCTTTGGGAAAAGCAACTGGAAGAGTGCTTTTTTTGGTCCGTGACAGAGAGCCCTGAGGAAAGGCCCAGTTCTGGTCGTATTCCCTCATGGTCCTGGGCGTCTGTATCTGGAAATATCACGTGCTGGGGGGTCTCGGTTGAGGATATTGAGTTTCTGAGTGTGGATGTGTCATACAGCGGGGAATCATTCATGGGTGATGTGACAGGCGCAAAAGTCACACTGTCCGGGCAATTGACCCCTGCGACTCTATTCTACCAGAGGAAAGACTTGGACTCCTCGGAATTGCCTCTAACCACGGCACACAATGTAACTGAGTCGTTCTGTTGTCAAGTTAAAATCGGGGACAAGGTCTCGGCTTTTCGTCCAGATTACAGACTTGACAGCCCTGGTGTGGGCTTCGACGGGATTCGGTCTGGCTCATCAGTATTCTGCCTAGTTTTTGGTAGAAGCACGCGGACTTCATTCGACCCAGACCAAGGGGTGACATGCGAGAGCGTTGCTGCCTGTTTCCTTGTGTTGACTGCTGTTGACGGGTCTAACAATGTGTTCGAAAGGATTGGTTTGTTTGAGGGCACCTACGGGGAGGATGATAACTGTGTGGATCTGGAAACAGCACTGAGTCTCTCGCAGAGGCGGGAGCTAACCTTGATATAGCTTACCTATCCGTACGAAATCCCATATCTTGTGTTTGGGGGAGTACTTGTTCCTTCAATTCCGTGAACTCGGCTTTTATTTCCAATTTCGTTTTTGATTCTATTTAGTGTAAGGATCCTATTGGTATCCAGAGACGAAGCTCAAGCGACGAGTGACACGGTAAAGACGAGTGCACCACGGCCTCTTTTTTGGTTACTGGCTCAAATTCAGCTGAGCAGTTCACCGGCTTGCATTAATCCTGCTCATCCTCATTGATTGAATTACGGTGCCGGCCATTATCCCTATTGGCGGGTCCTTAATCTTGCCCGCGTGTGGTGTCGGCACTTATAGCAAAATGTGAGAATTTGTTGCAGAATGAAACCCAACCCAGGGTATCGCAGACACGGAGTAAGCCACCCTGGGATTAATCTACAAAACTGGACTAGTGTTGAGTTGAGGTAACAGCAAATCGGTACCTTATTCTATTTCCGATAGCGCCCTCGTGACTTGTACGAAGCCTATCCGGGCTTTTTCTACAAATCTAGATTAGTGTTGGGTCTGAAATGTCATTGTTATCTTACCCCACTCTCAGTCACGCGGTCATAGTTCCAGGAAGGTAAAGTGCTGCTTATCATGCTTGCCAACGGTTCTATCATGAAATATATAACAATCCCAGGTTTCGAAAAGCCAAATAGAACGTAAAAAGTCATTGAACAGCCAAGTACTGTGAATTGATATCTTCCCCTCCCAAGACAATTTTCCTACCCCATAAAACCACAAACACAAGAAACATGCTTGCTACCGAAGGAGCGATTCGGCCTGCGCATTCGCTGATGCAAGAGCCGGAGATGGATGCTGCCATCCAAAATGCTCACTCATTATTGGCAGAAGAGTATCAAATCCCAGAGTTCGACCCTAAGATACACCTCAACTTTCAGGAGCCCTCGGCTCGATACTCCTTTACCGAACTAGGACTGGAAAAGCCACGCAACGCCCCCGACATGTGCTACACAGAACCCTTCCAATTATTTTCCGAGGAAGGTGTTCGTATGATGCGGCGGGAATTGTTTCGCAAGAAGTTTTTGGACAAATACATGAGAACATGGGCACGGGCACCATGCTATATTGGCGGATTCTCTGCCGACATGAAAGTAAGGGCGTTCTCTGATCCGTCATCGCATGTGATGCTGACCCATTGTACTTTAGGACGCAGGCTTCCTTAAGCAGGCTTGGTACCACCCGGCAACTCAAGCAGCGATCGACAAGGCCTTCGGAACAGCTCTCAAGCCACTTCCGCGTCATTGTGACATAGGATACGTGAATGTGCAGTTGGGAAAGAATGGGCTCGCTGGCGTTTACGACTATACCGACACTCCCGCGAAACCACTACCACCATCCGAAATCGTGACTGGGATTGCAAAATCTGAGTGGGATGACGTTGCTATTGATGCTTGGCATAAAGACCAAGTACCAGTGGTTTGTGTCATGATGTTAAGCGACAGCAGTACCATGGACGGTGGCGAGACGGCCATTAGAATGGGCAATGGAACTCTGATTAAGGCTTGCGGTGCTAACCTGGGCGGGGCGGTTCTTATGCAAGGTGGCAATATGGAGCACGCCGCTCTTCGTGCCAGCAATTGCGCTGAACGTGTGAGCATGGTGACCAGCTTCTCATTTGCTGACCCAGACTTGGATGACAGTCGGACAACGCTCAAGAGCGCCGATGTGGTTAATGAAGATATGACGTCGTTGAAGTACGCTCACCTAGACTACAAGCTGCAGAGACTTCGAGACCGGGTGAACTTGGCATGCGAGCGCGTCGCTCAAAAGCGGGCTGAGAATACTCCTATTGACAGGGACGAGCTGGAAGGTTGGGCCAAAGAAGAGATGCTATTTCTCAAACAAGTCTCGTGGGAAGTCTTTGAGCGGGCGCCAAACTATATCAGGCTGGAAATTCCTGAAGGCACTCTCCGTGGTTACCTTGCGGATATTGAATGAAATTGAGGACTTTCAGCGGTGCTCCCAAAGCCGAAGCTGTTCAGTTGAGACAGAAAACCAGTTTAGCATGTGCAATCAAAGCTTTGTACGAACCAAGATTGATGAACAGATATCATCTCAGAATACGCTTCAATTTCGTTTCAAGTAATGCATGCATTATGGAATTAGCCTTCACCATCTCCACTCCAGCATAAATTGATTAGTGTTTAACGTCACTGATATGGATGAGCGAATAATTTTAGTGGTGTTTTATATGGGGCAAGAGAGGCTCAGGTGTGATTTTCGTAGCCGATTTTCAGCCGCCGCTTTTCAGTATGATATGGGATTTCAGGAGTGTTTAGATAGGAGCGAAAAGTAGCCCAGATTTTTAGTCTTGCATCCAATTTCTTTATTGCCGATGCGCCCGAGTCTTGTCTGCAGCGACCAACCGGAGGCTTGCTTAGCTTCTTTCTGCGTTTCGTAGCCATGTGTGGGCCCGGGGAGGAGGATGTTTTAACCTAAAATAGACATAGTTCCCGCTTTGCATCGGAGACACCCAAGAATCTGGGGTGTGAAAAAAACGACTTTTTGAAGAGAAAACTAGTGTTGACAAAATAATCTATGGTTTCTAGTTCGCAGTATCGTGATGATAAAGAGTTCAGTCGCCATGAAGGAACTATTCAGCGTAGAGATTGATGATATGGTTGAGATTGAGCTTCCAGGTGGACTTTAGCTACGCGTAGACACGTGATCGGCGTAACAGTAGACGTACTACCCAAGGTACTACGTTATCTTTGATGGTCTAAGTTATCTGGATGACCTTTCACCCCGCAATTCGCTGTCTGGTCGGCAGACACTGCCGTTCCACCATCATCTACCATGTGCACTTCTTCGCCGAAGGCAACGATCTTAAAACAGTATTTCAGCTGGCTTATCTAGAATATCATTTCCCGCTTCCCGATAATTTAGCTCTTGTGTTGTTTGATCTGCTATTTGCACTGAAGAGCTGGTATCCAGGCGCCGGCTTCTGCTTTCATTTAATCTCAAAACCACACGAGGATGCCGTAGAGAGGCTCGAGGAAATCCCGGTCCGGGTGTTTAGGCTGTAAAAGCAGAAGAGTGAGGCCCCATTTAATTGCTTCGTCTAACTTTCGAGATTCGTATGATGAGTTGACTTGTGCTAGATCAAATGCGACGAGACCAAACCAGAATGTATGATGTGTACGAGCCGACGCCATAAGTGTCCTGGATATCGGCAACCTTTGAAATGGTCGACTAAACACGAAGCCAAGTTGGATAAAAAGGTCAAAGTACCGTTATTCTTAAGTAACGCTGCCGCCGAAAGCTGGTCCGAAACAACCGACCACACGTCTAGTCCGGGCCTTGGCGTTTGGGAGATTGAGCGGCAGGTCTGGTCGCCAAATACGCTCGAAGGTAAAAAGCAGAACCCAGAGTTCACAGAGGCAGATTTATGGGGATTCGATGGACCGTTTTCTGGAGAGCACCTTTCTGAGAATTCAACGGATTGCCACGCAGGCGTGGCTCTGGAGTTTGATGTCGCGCTACCTGATCTCGACTTGGAAGTGCCTACATTCTGGTTGGACGAAGCTCAGAGTCTAGATGCCTTCTCATCCTTCGATACATTTCTAAATTCCAATATGAATTTCTACATGAACATCGCTTCGGTTGCATCTCCAGCCAACCCTGACTGGCAGAGGCGGCTTAGCGAACAACCTCCCATGGAAAAAGAGGAAGCGGAGACGGAGACCAGGACCCCGCACGATACCAATTACGAGTCAACTTCTCAAGCCATCTCGCAAACTGGAGTCCGTCTTTATCGGTCAACCGCCCCCCAGAGCTTGACACACATCCCCACCTTCTTGATTGATTACTGGTTTCACATAGTGTGCGCCACATGGAACGGATTTGATTCAGCCAAAAACCTGAATCGCACTGTCGCTTTGGAGACTTTCGCCCATTCTGAAGCGCTGGCGTACAGCTTGCAGAGCATGTCTGCGGCATATCTAGCCGGGCACCTGCCGCACTTTCGAGAGACCAGTGTCACCATGACCCAAGCTGCCGTTCGTGCAATCAGAATGGAATTGACGCGAGCGACGTCTCCATGTGCTCTTCCACGACAGTTGTTGCTGTCCATGTTCTGCATAGGCACCTCAGCTTGCTGGATCGACCCCCTACAGTTTGGACTCCCGTTCCTGAAAGAGATAAAGTCCATTCTACGGACCTATAATCCATTAAAAGCCGCTCTGTCCCTCAATGATCAAAATGCGTTGGAGTTTTTTAATAATAGCACACTGTATTGGGACATGTTGTGTGGTATTGTCGGGGCAGAAACAATAGGCCCGATAGATACCTCTGATCCATCATCACCATCCCCATCACCGATCCCGAAGGAAAAGGACGCCCTGCACCCATGGACAGGTGTTTCAACTGGAATCTTGGTGCTTTTCTTCGAGTCAATGCTTCTCTGCAGAGCATTTCGAGTCCGGATGACGTCGAATCACCAACAGACCTCCCAGTCACTGCTGGCTGCTCTCCGTGATATCGAGCAGGCGAAGAAATTGCATCAGCGCCTGGTGTGCTTTTCAATCCCCGGTGAACAGGAGATCGCTAACACGGAAGATGAGTTGACACCTAAAATCCATCTTGTTCAAATCGCCGAGGGGTACCGGTTGGCCGCTTTGGCGCATCTACAACAGACGTTTCCGGATCTGACCAGAGAGCGTGAATTTGATGACGGGGCCATAACCACCGATGCCAATGACCAAGTTCTCGGGCTTGGGCTAGAGATTATCCGGATACTTGAAAGAATTCCATTGACTTCTGGGACCCGTTGCATCCAGCCTCTTTTATGTTTGACAGCCGGAATCGTCCTGAAGCTCGATATCGCTTCCACAAAACCGCAGCAACACACACTGACCTTGTTAAACGACATCCTCTCAGGTGACCTGCGCAGCTCATCCCCACCAAAGCTTTACGATCCTCAATTGAACGGGCCTCGTCGCGATGCTCTGACCTCTACAGAGACCACGAGGCGCTTCATCGAAGTTGGTCAAGGTCGCCGCTTTGTCCTGGAGCGCCTCAACATTCTGGAGAGCAGTCTACCACCAAAGCCTATCAGTGTGGCCAAGCAATTAGTCCAAGCCGTCTGGGCAGCTTATGATGGCCAAGGTCCCTGCAGCAGTCAAGTGCACTGGATCGATATTATGGCCCAGTCCAACTTGAGGACAATATTTGGGTAAATTATGCCTGATGGGCCGGATTTAAATGACAGATCCTATCCTCGTATTCAAGGCCAAGGCAAATATTCGGCTTCACAAAGGTTATTCCGGAAAGTGAAAACGATGCTGGTTCCCATGGCCCAGACTGCTGACTTTTCCTCAGATAGATGCGCCCACAACACACACTGAACCTATGATAGGTATCATGAATTTACTCCTATGAAACTTTTATGATTAAGTAGCTTCGCAACTCATTGAATAAAATATATTTAGATCCGTTTATATAGTAGTTCTGGAAATTTATTTACTCCTAGGTAAAAGAACAAGCTGTAGGCTCGACCGGGTGATACAGGAACCAGATCACAAAGGTGGCATACAATTAGGGTTATGCAGTTGAGTTGGTCGTGAAAATCGTATCGACCTGAACCAAAGATCTTATCATGTGACGACGCACGATAATATCCACTAGCAACAGTGACCTCACATCGCGCCTTAGTCTCTGAGAATGAAGAGACTTAAGTTTTAGATGCTCTGCTGATCTTTGATGTTTCACTTTGAATTCGAGACCATGCGTTTCAAAGGTCTCTAGATGTAAAAGGTATTTATGTGTCTCTTAATCCGATGCATTTGCACTCAGGAAGTACAGAGGGTCAATTACTATAAGTCGTTGGAATATTGTAAAATGATCTCACATTCCTTCACCAACTATTCCCATTAGAAATGCAAGTGCCGAACATGGAAGCACAATTATGCACAAACAATTGATAATATATTTACATTAATGATAAAAGTGCTGCCTTTTACACGACGCAGCGCATATTCGATACGATCTCTCCCTTCTGTCGTATTTCTGACTGCCATCTCATTTGCCCTTCTATTGAAATACCAAACCACATTTTGAGCCTAGAGCGCCCCCACGAGAAAATCAAGACATCACTCGAAAAATAGGGTACTCATCGCCTTCATTCACTGGGATGATGTTGAAGGCAGCAAGAGAGTCAATATTTTCAGGCTCAAGGCGTACAAAGGCATGGGCGGCCATGCGCTGCCTCGTGCTGACAAAGTATGCACCTGCAGGGATGCTCACATTCTTATCGTACACCTCACTATCAAGGATGGTGGTTCTGGCAACGCCTTCGAATTTTGTGGCGTCAAGAGCAATTTTGTTGACCTTGATAGCCTCAACCTCACCCACAAAGGGTGTGGAAAGTGTCTCAACTGTAACTCCGGCGATGATGAGTCTCTCGGCTACATCAGCCCACGCCTTGCTAAAAATATAGCCTTCGGGACGGGAGCGCGTGAGATTGGCACGAATTGGGGTAGTGCTGCCAAATCGGATGGGAACATCAACTACCTCCCCAGTAGCGGCCTCAATGAACTGCCAGGTTCGATTTACGATGGGGCGTGTATCAGTAATAATAATGTCATCGGTGCTATCAATAAAATCGCGACGCGCTTCCTCGATGGTCTTGTAAATTGCGGCAGAGTGGTCGATAACAGTCTGCGCGATCTCCTGGAGAAGCGTAGTAGCAACAGTAGTACGACGGTGGAAGTATTGATCAGCCAGTCGAATACCGCGAGTTTCTATGAGAATCTGCACAGCTTGGCTAAGAGCAGCGTGCGTATCGGTTTTGGCATCGGTACCGATTTCGTACAGAGTGAGCTGCGTGGCATTAGGCCTTACAATGTAAGGGCTCCATCGCCAGTCATTTCCCTGGCACGTATCAATCAGACGCTGGATGAAGAGCCCCTCGGATATATTTCGAATGGACGGATGAATGTTGAGGTTCTTCATCGCTGATATTTGAGCATCTTGCGATGGAAGGTATTCACCTTTTTCTCCGTACACACGACTGGCCGTATACTCATGGCAGTCAACCGCGATGTGTGGAGCGAAGGATGATTCAAGTTTCTTAATATCGCGGGTTTGTTGTCGAGCGAGCTTTGTATGATCTCTGTTTGGGTCGAAGTTGCTTGCCAGTAGACGCTGAAAGTACTCGACACCATCGGGGTTGTATCGAGGAATGACCATAAACTCAGCGACCTGGAGTAGTTGACTGGCCCACGTAGTGTTGGCGCTGAGAGAGCCCAAAAATGCCATGACAGCTTGATCACCTGCGGGCTCATCACCATGAACTCCACCAGTGATCCATATGCGGAGCTTCTCAGTACCGGAGTTATTGTATTTCTTACTGTACGGTAGGCCCTTCGTTGTCGATACCAACATGTAAGGAATAGAGCGACCCTCCTCAGACTCAAAGTCTGGCTCAACGTAGGTCATCCAGTCATGGTCAGCGGCGAGAGACTGTAGCCACCCCTCTGTCAGGTCTAATTAGCCCACAGCCTCACCCAACCATATTGTGTAGCCGGGACTCACCCATAACATGTTGAGGGGTTGGCCCCGAAGTACCGTTGTAGAAGCCGTCAGGGATGGTCTCAGGGTGGAGAAAGGCAGGCGAGAACAATTCCTTTTGAATTGCGGGAAAGTTGACAGAGATTTGCTCGGTATCCTTCTCCACTGGTGGCGTCAAACCGGCATACGAGTACACTTCACCAGGATCTCTCTGTGCAACTGCGATACTCGCTATCGCAAGGCTATTGTAAAGTAATTTCCATTCTTGACGCATCGTGACGAGATTTTAATCTGTTCGGACGGTTCCGGGGGTTATGACGTGTTGAGACAATAGCCAAGTCTACTTCTTGGGATGGAATTAGCTCGATTTAAATACGAATATTCGGTCGCGACAATACCTAGTTTAGTCCCTATGTTTAAGGCAAGATTCGGAATTGGGCAATCATGTCTTATCTCAATCGAAGGACCACGAGTCGAGGCACGGCGGGCAGGGTTCCATGGAAAGCGGAGTACCAGAAGCTATCTAATGTCTTGGCATATTACGGAAGCATTGACCATCACACCGGATACGTTTGCCTGTCAACAAGAGACATGACTGATTGGAACCAGCTAACCTGTTGAGGGCCGAGAAAGCGAACGAAGAGAGAAGTGAAGCAGATGCAAGACTCCTCAAATTCAGAAATTTTTATTAGCAATTAACGTCTTTGCCAGGGCACGCAATGATGTTAAGTAGTCATCGCCTGCAACATTTTCTAATGTGATAGAGCCTAGTTGGGGAAACTTAACTCGGCTGGTCTCGGTTGCTTTCAAATAAAATCAATTATGCTTAACATTATACGATGAACCCGCGTATTCGGTTACAGGGTCTAGGATATAATAGACACCGCTTTGATATGCATTTTCCTAATTCGTGTCAATTAGGAAGGTGACCTGGAAATTGAACTTTCCACAAACGGCTTCAAAACCCGCAATAGTGGATCGGCTCTGTTTCGCCCCCGGCTCATACGCTACTGCTCAGCGCGATCAACCGGTTGTTTCGGAACCATGTGGACAGATGAGTTCAAGCCCCCTCCGTGTCCAATAATTCACTTTGCCAAGCGACAGAAATTATATGCAGGTAAGAAATGGAGTCGTTGCCGTACTTCCGAAATCCGAACCTTCCGCTGCTCCTATCCGCGTTCCTATCTCTAAAAGGTCGCCTTCTAGCATCCGATACCGTAAAGATATGGGGTGAATAGATTAGTCGTATGTTGCTATCTTTAAAAGGAGAATAAAATTTGATTTAGGTGTGACCAGAAGATCATTCGTCACGAATGTGTGGAAGCGACTATATCTCTCACCAGCCCAATTTTATAATTCAACGATTCCTCATGATACACTTACTTTGTCTATGTTGGTGTTGGCAAGCCATAATTAATTTGGGTTGGCCACTACAAGGTGCGAGGACACGATGTCTCGCAGTATCTTCTACACCCAATCTTCAAGTTTTGAAGGTACCAAGAGACTTGGTACGGACAGAAAAAACCATCGAAGTTCCAATTTGTCCTCAAGATCATAATAACGATGATCAGAATCTCCATCAGAGAGGTCTCTAAAAGAAGTATATATTTATTAAACTCAGTAACATTCATATCTCAGCAAAACAAGTTCAATCAAAAATTTACACACCAGTATATCGCGAACAGGATGCAAGGCTGTCTGCCCCCTTGATAACATTTTCTTGAACATCGCCGTTCTTGTTGCTATCATTTCATTTGTAGGATTAGCCTACAGTCCAATCGTCTATAGGATAGGATTTGGTTGGTGACAAAATCAAGGTTTGTGGCAGCAATGCACGCAACGCTAATGTCGGTCTCGGCCCAGCCACAAGACCAAATGCGAAACAGCGTATGAGACTGACTTTAGGACCTAGACTCTATTATACCCAATTTGAAATGTCTAAATTATTCATATATCCGTGGCCCGCCTTTGCCACGCAAGGTGATCCTCTGTGCATATGCGGTGGTCGATCTGCTCCTCATGACATCACCAAACTTGATTTTTACGCTTACCAAGTTTCTTTTCCCTCAGGAGGCCACCTCAAATAACAGCGTGTTCCTTTACCAATCTAGAGCGATGAAATATGCCCAACCGACCGCGGTAAATGGGCCTGGTCCCATACCGACACTTGTATGTGTTATCTACCACCCCTCTAGCCCCGCTTCATCGTCCAACAAGCCTGACACCGCGACCTAGGTTATTGGATGGACTCTCATCACTGTTGCCGCAGCGCTCATCGTAGCTCGATTACATCTACGTCTAAACATACAAAATGTGAGATTGAGCACCAGTGATATTTGCATGATTGCTGCCTGGCTTGCTGGGTGTGTCGCCACTGGGCTGTGCGTGTACATGAAAACACTTGGAGCAATTGAGTCACATATCTCGTCAAATTTCAGCGACTTTCAAGGGGACCCTCGGGATATATCTAGGATTTTGAAGGTATATACTTGCTTGGTATTCTCAGCATATAAACAGCTAAAAGTTCAACAGGCCCTTTGGCTTTTTAGCTTCCCCTACTTTACAACACTCTATCTTTGCAAAGGCGCATTGCTTTCGCTCTACCTGCAAATCTTTCCAGACTTCATGGTGAAACGGAGAATAGTTTTATGGCTGTCAATAGTATTTATCCTCGTTTCTTATCTAGCAAGCATACTGTATAGCCTGTTCCTCTGCTGGCCAATACATAGTGCATGGTAAGTGACGCAAACGAGGCATTTCCCAGGCAGTACTTCCAGAACCACCTATTTACAACTCAATTGTTGCATAGGAGTCTTGAGGGGAGAATGAAACATTGTCCCGATGATGCTTTCGCTCGGTATTTCGAGATCTCGTGGAGCTTTCATATGGCAGGGGACTTCTTAGGTATGTGGGAAGCCACACCAAGCCCTTACTAAATGAAATGCCTTACGTAATGCTGATAAATCGTGGGCAGTTTTTATTCTTCCGTGGTTTGTAATATACCGGTTAAACATTCGAAGAAGACTGCAGATAAGAGTATACTGCACATTCTTACTCGGTATCGTTACTATTATATTTTCTATCCTCCGTTTCGTCGTGGTTGAATCATCACATCACGGTGGTGGGATCCCGCTCAGTACGTACGGTACGTCAAGTATGCACATTTAAGATAATCTGTTGTTTTCAGCTAGCTAATCTGCAATGCACTCTCAAGTGTTGTGGTGCATCTTAGAAAGTAACTTGAGTGTCATTGTTTCTTGTCTACCACCACTCCAGCCTTACTTCAGCAGTTCTCCGGAGCCAATCACCCCGAATATTGCACAGACACAGGCTAAAGTCTCCGCACCGATGAGAGCCATTACTTCGGAAAGGTTACAAATAGTTGATGACCACTTATTAGCCACTGATATATTTAGCGAGAGATTTCATGGGAGAAAAAAGAGTCACAGTAGCACAGTGAGGCTTGTATGAAAGAAATATTGTAACGATTAGTTCCCGGCAGCTGTATCAGTGGAAGACATCGTTTATTTTTATGATGGCATGGAAACCATGCCCCACGGGGTGAAATATGACATGTTGATCGTGGCCCAGCACGTATGTTTGATAGGCTGTGACAATACCTTCCAATGGTTTTAGTCTAACGCACAGCCTGATGCTATTTCAATTTTCGACTTGAACGTTCAGGGAAAGCCCATCAAATTCAACGGCATTGGTTACCACGATAAGAACTGGGTTTCTTCTCCAATCGAAAGAGAGATGCAATCTTGGTACTGGGGCCATGGCCGTGTGGCTTCACGGACAACCAGCAGTATGAGGGCCGAGCCTTGTGTGAGCAGCTCCAGTTTTAGGGCAGGCCATCCCTGGAAAAAGAAAATTGGAAATTTTGGAGGTATCCATCTGAAAAGGCCTTAGCTTAAATATCGTGTCTCTTCGCCCTGCACCCTTAAGATCACATCCCCCACCCACACGTTTCAGTAGAGTGTCCATGCACCAGAGAAGCCACTGACTGGAAAGGCTCCAGAAACACATGATATGACCACCTGGGTTCGTACAGAGATCAGAAAATAGAAAACAGACATTGAAACGCACGATTACGGGCTTAAGAAGGGTGGATACACGAAGAAGAAATCGAAGCGGAAATGGTATCACGTGAAATTCCAGAGCTGATTGGCGGAGTTGTGAGTCGAGAGATACGATTCGTACATCCGAAGTTTAGCCAGGTCGGGCCACAATACCACTGTTAAGGAACATGTAGAGGATGTGTTCTAGAGATTAACGGTTTCCCAGCGCCCAAAGTTCGGTCTAAAATGTAAAGCTCACTTTTATTGGAGGGATCTCAGCCTTTGCGCTGCTCCTAGTATGAGCGGACTCCCCTGAGTCGAAATCAAGCTCATTTCCTCGTCATTTACATCATACATCTCGACTTCACCATAATCCACACATATTCCCACTATACCAGCTAAATGTCTCCCCTCCGCCTCACGATTCACAACGGCGAGTTTCGTGATTCGAGCCAACGCCAAGTTCTACTTCGCGGTATCAACGTGGCCGGCGACGCCAAATTCCCGAGCTGGCCGAGCCTTCCATCTCATCAAGGCAACAGGTTTTACGACAGGTTTTACGACGGAGACCATGTTGACTTTCGCGGGGGGCCATTCACCCCTGACGATGCCCATGTTCACTTTGCGCGGCTGAGACAGCGCGGATACAATACTATTCGATACGTATTTACTTGGGAGGGCATTGAGGCCACTGGTCCAGGCATATACGACGAAGAGTAGATTTAGCACCCTATACATGTTTTAGGAGTGGCTAAACAATATGGATTCTTTGTAATCATGGATGCACATCAGGATGTAGTATGATAATAAGCAAACACCCACTAATTCTTCTTGGCCATTACGAACCGCTCACTTACACCATTTAGTGGTCGAGATTCTGCGGTGGCTCAGGTGCGCCCGTGTGGACCATCTATGCTTGTGGCCTTGACCCCCACAACTTCGCTCCTACTGAGGCTGCCCTCGTTCATAATACGTACACAGGCGAATTTCCCAAGATGATTTGGGCAACAAATTACTGCAGGTTCGCTGCGGTCACAATCTTCACACTATTTTTTGCCGGGTGTCATTTTGCTCCAAAATGCGTGATTGATGGTGTGAATATCCAAGATTATCTCCAAAACCATTGCATAAATGCTTGCGTCCACCTCGCGCGTCGCATGCACGAGGCCGTAGACCTTTAAAATTATACAGCCATTGTGTGGGAGAGCTTTAATGAACCTAGCAGAGGCATGATCGGGTGGCAGGATACCAGTGTTGTAATCAACGACCAACCTTTGCGCCAAGGGACTCACTCGACCTTTTGGCAAGCGATACTTTTGGCATTGGGTAGGGCTTGCACTGCCAGCGTCTGGGATATTGGAGGCTTAGATCCCCACAAAGTTAGGACGAAAGTGGTAGATCCACAGGGTGTCTTTGTGGCTCCCTCCCGGCTATGATGAATCTCGATATTGATACAAGCGACACCCCGATTGGAATTTGGGCGAATGCATCTGGGCCCAGCATGGTGTATGGTCCACTCAAAACGATGCTCTTCTAACTAAGAACGACTTTGGCAGGAATCCGGAGATGGGCCAGAAACTCGGATATGAGGCGTTTACTAACACTTACTTTATGGACCATTATCGTGGATGGAGAGATGCCATCAGAGCTGTCCAACCGGAACCTCCTCTATTTTGTCAGCCCCCAATACTTGAAGTACCGCCAACTCTCAAAGGTACACCTGATGAAGACCCCAAAATGTTCTACTCGCCACACTTTTATGACGGAATAACGATGATGACCAAGTCTTGGAACAAAGCCTGGAGCGTAGACGTGATAGGTTGAATAACAGCCAGCCCTTCAAAGATATATAGCTGATGAGATACTACAGGCTGTCTCCGAGGGAAATATATACATCCCGTCTTTGCGATAAAGATCGGAGAAAGAGCTATCCGGGCCAACTTGAAGAATCAACTCACGGCTACACGAGAGGAGGGACGACAGCACGTGGGAAACCACCCTTGAGTCGTGACAGAGTTTGGTGTCCCGTTCGACATGGAAATGGGCAAAGCTTTTGAAACTAGCGATTATGCACAGCAGATAGCGGCTCTCGATGCTAACTATTCCGCCATCGAAGGTGCAGAACGGGAAGGGTCTTGTCTTTGGCAATACATGACAACGGTATGTTTCCCCGAAATTCATACATACTTCTAAATCCTGAAATATATAACATAATTCCCAGAATAGCCACAAGCGAGGATACTGCTGGAATGTGGGGGACCTGTCCATTCTATGTGTGGGTGATACACTACTTGGTTCCTCGGCCCACTCCAGCAACGGACCTACAGTTGTGTCCCAAGGCGAGGGATTAGCCTCGAAAAGTCTTCAGATTAGAGATTGCGAAGCTGTTGTCCGCCCTTTCCCTATGTGCGTAGCAGGGAAGGTTACACACTACAGTTTTGATCTTGCTAGCGGCCAATTCAACTTGACCGTCCAAGGGGAGAAGATATCCCAAAAATCGCCGACTATTATACATCTTCCCAACTTGTATTTCCCTCGTGAGAGTTGCAACATAGGTTTAAGTTCTGGGAAATGGGAATTTTATCTGGAAGAATACGGCGGGGCAACTTTGAATCTACTTAAGTGGTGGAATGGGGCAGGATACCAACATCCCACCGCTGGTGCCAGCCAAGATGAGAGGAAACATGACAAATCCACTTTGGAATGACTCCGTAAATGCTCCAAGATAGACAATGCACGGTTATGTGAGCCATTTTTCCTCTAGTAAGGCAGTCATCAACCTTAAGACCCATTTCTGAGCTGGATGGTACCTTGAATTTCTGATAGATAAAAGATGGGGATTTACGGACGGTTCAGCTGGCTCATACAGGCATCGCACAATCTGATGGTGGCTACACTAATGCCTTCAAGTTCCCCATAAATACCAAAGTGCCGAACAGCGAAACCTGAAGCAAGTTAAGAATACAAAATCATAGCGCAAGACAGTTTACTCAGCATATTATTGAAGAGATAGATTTATTCGAACATACAGGACGGCCATCATATATTGAGGCTATCCAGTTTTTTCTTGTGCCACTACAATCGAGCCTTTTCAATACGATTTCCATTCTCATCAAAGTTAATTTTGACTCCTGTCAACATGGATTCTTACAATGCGGCGCCAATCTTGACAGCAGTAACCGCTGATGCCAGAGGAACGGGTACAGGCTTATCCTCCAAGATGCTGCCGGTGAACTCGATAGCTTCTAGCGAGAAAGCCTCCTCGAAACGGCCCCAATAATCGTGGGGCATCTCTTGGCTCACCTTACCTGTCTGGTAGGTGCGAACAAATGAAGATGCAGGGACCATGTTGACTGTTATTTTACCCTCGGTGCCGATGATCTCAGTACCATCCTCCTGACCTGCACCCATACGGGACGAGTAGAGTGAGAGAATCTTGCCATCGTAGAACTCAACGAGGCCTAGCGTATTGTCCCGATCGTCGTACTCCGCAAGTTGTGGGTTGAGCGCGACAACGCCTGTGGCGTAGACGGACTTGACTTTAGTATCTTCATCACCAAAGAACCACAGGGCGAGATCGACATCGTGGATGCTGCAGTCGACGAATATGCCGCCTGATAATTTGGCGTAAGAAACGAAGAAGCCAGACGGATCAAACATGTCGAGTGTTTGGGCGCGAATAACGGTCGGTTTCCCGATAGAGTTTTCCTCGGTCATCTTCTTATGTGCTGCGCGGTAGGAGGCATCAAACCGTCTAGAGAATCCGCACATGACCTTCAGGTCTGGTCGGCTGAGAGCTGCATCGACGACGGATTGCGACTACCAGGCCAAAATTGTTAGTAATTGTCCTGAAGAGAGGTTGGAATAGCAAATAGAAGGTTTATCGTGATTGACTCAGAATGACGTACATCTTCGACAGTCAGGCCAAGTGGCTTCTCGCAGACAACGTGGTAACCAGCCTTGATAGCCTTGATAGCCTGTTCTGGATGAACAGAAGTAGCTGATGCGACACATACCGCCTGGACTCCCGGGTGTTTGAGCAGAGCATCGTAGTCTTCGTAGACTGTAACTCCGTAGGGAGCAAGGTTCTGGGCTGCCCATTATCGCTCTTGAGCATCCGGTGTACTCACAGCAACCAATTTGGCAGAGGGAACCTTGTGAAGCCAAATAAGTGCATGACGCTTACCCATGCGACCAAGGCCGGCCACAGCGACCTGAAGTCTTTCTACACTCATGGCGGCTTAATTATGAACTGATGCTCAATTGGGACGTCGTGTTGCCTTGTTAGCACCTCCTTTGGTGGTGAAATTAGTGTTGGTAACGGCTTCTTTCCATTCCCAGGCCGGGCGCGACGGCGACGAGGAGCTGGTGGGCCGTATGAAAATCTGAGCTGGAGGAGCGATGGCGGGGGTTGGCACTCAACCCCCATCTCCTTGCATTCGGAGCACTTTGAGGCACCCTTGCGGGTCACACATCTCTTGTGTCGAGAATGGCACAGCTGGCAACTCTTCGCCCGTCTCATGATTGCAGCATAGCTGTGGTTGATTGCTGCACAAGGAACAAAGGAAGACGGACCATTAGTTCTCGAAGGGGACCGCAATCGCCGCGGGGAATAACGGGGCATGGACTAGACATCTTATAACGCCTAGCAAATGGGGAAAGTCGATCCTATTAGCGCTAGGGGGATTTTGTCCTAGCACACGGTGCCCCCCGGCCCTCACGAAGAGGGGTAAACGCCGGGAGGAAGAAATGCGGGGATACCCATGTACTTCTTGGGTACACCCTCATCTCTGTTCTACTTCATTTCTCTAGCCATTGGATGTCTGGGTATTGGTAATGTCTATGTTCTGCATTATCGATCGACAAATGACAAGGGTGCTGGCCACAGTGAAGGCCTGAGCAAAGGCCACGCCGACAAATAATGCGGGTAACTTGCGGGAGCAGCGAAATAGAGCAAACATCCATCATTTATTGCAATATTCCAATCATTGGGCCCTGTTGCAAAAGAAAATAGACGCGTTATTACGTAACCAAATTTGACAAACGAGAATAGAACCCGGAACCACAGTGTATTCTCATATTGTTTAACTTCTAAAGTCGTACTTTTTGTTTCCTAGCACGCATGGTCAACTCCAGACATCTTCAAACCACCGGTTATCCTTCTTCCTTCCCAATCTCCAACCCTCAGCCTCTTCCTTTGTCCAGCCCTTGACGTCCTTGACTATTTCCCTCACAACGTCACGGACAGACTTCGCCATCGTGGCTGCGCCACAGATATAGAATGAAGCCCCGTTTTCGTCAAGGAGGAGCCGTCCAAGGTCAGCGGCTCTAGAAGCGACCTTCCTATCCACATACTCCTTGACTTTGTCACTACGGGAGAAGGCCGGGATCAGATCTAATTTATTCTTGAGTGGGCCTGCCTGTAGCTCTGCTAGCTGATCGTGGTAGACGTAGTCATCTTCGCCCTGGCATCCAAAGAAGAGCATCATTGGGGCGACGCCACGTCCGACAGATGCAACGTGGGCACGGTCCTGAATGAAGGCTCGGAAAGGCGCCACACCTGTACCAGCGGCAACCATGATGACAGGAACATTGAAGTTGACAGGAAGCTTGAAAGCCGAAGGACGGACTTGGATGTGAATTATTGACGAGCCTGTCAGGGGACCACTCATATCTTGGTTTGGCAACATGAGATGCGTTTTAGACAAGAATGTACTGACAAGTCCAGGAATGGTTATTTCTGGTTGAGCAAGAAGCACTGTTGGCTTAACAGAGACGGTTAGACCAATAGCCCTGGGGGAAATGACAGGGGAACTGGCGATGGAGTATGTACGGGGTTTCATCGCAGGTAGAACATCAATGACGAATGACAGCGGGAGTGCTGACCA
This sequence comes from Calonectria honghensis, assembly GCA_013403855.1. NCBI lineage: Eukaryota > Fungi > Ascomycota > Sordariomycetes > Hypocreales > Nectriaceae > Calonectria > Calonectria honghensis. Next base: position 512,476 of record VTGB01000049.1, read on the forward strand.
AGAAGTGACCGAGGAGTCGATGGCCATCGTGTAAATGAGAAGGCGAGAGAGGGTCAGATAGTTGGCTTCCAGGAAGGTCGTGTAGACGGCCTTGCTTTTCGCGATGCGAGCTAGCTCCGCCTTGATCTTCTGAGTGGGTGCAAACTCTGAGAGGAAGAGGACCGTTTCGCGAGGAACTGGTGCGCAGATCTCGAGATGGTGCTTGAATAGAGCTTGTATTGTGGTCGAGCTGGGAACTTTGAGATTATCGCCATCGCCACTAACCCGCGGTGAGATGCGAATTGCAGTGTCCTTCTTGGCAGTCAAGCTGAGAAGATCCAAGAGAGCATCGACTTCTTCGGCTGGGTTCATGGCCCAGACAGCGACATGATCTCCGGTCTTGTACTTCACCTGGCGGTGCGCGGACAGATCGAGTTCGACATGGACACATGTACGGTCCTTCTCTTTGTATGAAGCAATCTCCTCGCGCATCAACAGGGGAGCTGCTACAATGGGAAAACTTTTCTTGGCGCTTTTGAGGGCTAGAGAGGCCACTCCTGAGTTGATAATCTCCGACCCGGCCTCTTCAGCGACATCAACACCCGCTTCGTATCCCATCTCGTGCTCCTTCAAGCCAAGGTCAGACTTGACTACGGCAAAGAGTTTCTCCTTCCATTCCAAGAAATCTTCTTGTGTCGATCGAGCGGCCTCATCTCCCTTGCCCGTTGGCAGCAGGGCCACAGCACCCGAGCTCTCCACAGCCGCGACGACATCGTCAACAACCTTGTTGTAGAGTTTGTAATTGCGATTACCGCAGCCAAATGCCGCGAACCGCAGTTCAGACAGCGAGACACGGCCACACTTGCTGGACTTGACCCAGGCGACAAACTCCTCTGCGTTGTCACTGGCATCACCCTCACCATAGGTTGACATGACGAAGAGCGCGAGTTTTGCGCGCGGGATCTGCGCTATTGTGTCGGGTTCATAGTCTGACAGGTCCGCAACGAGGGCGTTGAGCTTGAAGCGATGCTTAAATTCTCGTGCAAGGCGATGGGCGAATCCTTCCGCAGTGCCGGACTGGGATCCCCAAAATATAACGAGATCGGCGGCGGTTTGTTTGATCTTTTCAGCCACATTACGGGTGCTCTCCTGGCGGACGACGCCGCCGTTCATGAGTTCCTGTGGCCTCTCAAATAACTTGTAGGCGTAGGGATGGGGTCCCTTAGGCAGCAGGGTACCTCTATTGTAGATGTAGGCGCCACACAGGATAAGTAAAGGCAGGAGGAAGTAATCCTCCGGCCTCGTTCTCTTAGAGAGAGTATCTGAGGCATGCGTAACAGCGTCTATGAGGAGTTGCTGGTTTGCTGGGCTAACCCAGGGGTGCAGCACAACTTCCATTGCGGTCGAGGTTTGACGAAGAAAGAAGATGAGGAGCTGCTGCAAGACAACAAAGAGCTGAACAGAATCGACATGTTACAAAACCAAAATATGCCATTTGGTCTATATGCTGCACCGCACTTGTCCAGACTGTTCTACTCTAAAATTTGGTTCCATATCAAGAAATCTTTCCCGCAGAGAAGGGGCATGCATTAGTTTGTGGGGTCAAGATAGATTTGCGACAGGAAAGAACGCCGTTTGATACCCCGTGGGGTTCGCCCCCAGTTGTGGTAGAATCTGACTTTTTTTTGGCTTGGTCGCTTTAGGCAATGCTTCGGCGAGTGCTAGCCGATCTCGGGTGGGGCGTGTGGGTGGGGGACCTGTGATTGGCCACGGTGAAGTTGGAGATCTGAGCCATGATGACGATGGTCGTTTCCGCGCCTTTTTTATGGCGGCAACGTCCAAAGTCCGCCCAAAATGGAAATGTTTCGCCGCGGGGTTACCATAAATGAGCCACGGTATTCATAGCAGCGCCAATTGGCCCCAGACTAGCAAATCGGCAGGAGAATCAAGACCCTTCACATGATCGACTTGTAACTGGAATGCATCTGTGACAGATAAAACGAAAAGTGTGTGTGGGGCTAGTAGAAACCCCGTGGTCGCAGTATGACGAAGAGATGAGAGACTGCAATATCCAGTTAGGGTAATATTTTCCATCACACGGCGATTTAGACCAAATGAATCCCTCGAGGAAATATTTTCCATTGGATGACCATTTAGACTGGACGAATCCCATGATTTTAAGTCGCTCTGATTCCATATTCTTCTCTTTCTAATTCATCTGCAGGCCATAGATGTTCTCTACTTTCACCCTTTCTTTCAAATACTACAAACCTCCCCCAAGTATCGTCAATGAACATCCTTTATGCAATCTCTTAGACGCCTCCTAGACGCCGACCATGCTTGCCCTCACTACCTTTGCCGTTTCTGTTTCGATTTTACTCATCTACCTCTTCGTTCTACCCGTCATCCGTTACTTCATCGACCCCAAGGGTTTGAGAAAATATCCCAACTATTCCTGGCTGTCCCCTCTCACAGACCTGAGACATTGTTACCTCAGTTCCCATGGCTTTCGCTCGCGAGATCTCTATCTTGAGCATAAGCGCAGAGGCGAGCCTATTCTGAGAATCGGTCCCAACGCATTGTCCTTTTACGAGCCACGCGCCGTCAAAGACATCTACGGACATGGTACCCCATGTACCAAAGATATTAAGGAGTCCCTCCTAGCCGGTACCCACCGTCATCTGTTCGATGTAATTGACAAGCCCCATCATGCTCAAAAGAGAAAATTGATGTCGGCCGCCTTCGCGCTGAAAAATCTTGAAAAGTGGGAGTTCAAGGTTGCATATACGGCCGAGAGACTTTTCAAGCAGTTTGACAAACATTGCACAACACCTATGAAAGAGTCTGAAATTCCTGAAGCAGCCGATGTCAACCTTGACTTCAACCACTGGATCAATCTGTGGACAATTGAGGCTATTCTCAACATGGTCCTCTCAGCCGAAGTGGATCTTCTTGATACCGGAAAGGACGAAGTCACTGCTGAGAAACTTGATGGCGCACTCTACAAATCTACCTATCGCCGTGCTCAAAATATGGATGCATGGTTCTCCTCAACACTTGTGTGGGACTACGACCTCTGGCCGTGGGTCAAGTGGCTTTGTTCAACAGTCCCTGGTCAGCCCTGGAGGAAGGTCCACCAGGAAGCAAAGTCTATCGGTGATGTCTACTATCACCAGTCGGCTAACCGGCTTAAAAGGTACCAGGCAGGTGAGAAGCTGGACGACTTTTTCTCCTGCTTAATGGAGGACAAGGGCGGTATGCCCAACAACTTAGAATGGGGTGAGATCTGCGCCGAGGTCAGCGCCATCATCAATGCCGGTAACGACACAACTGCTATTGCCCTAACCCAACATCTATACCTTCTTATAAAGCACCCTAGAGTGCTTAAAAAGCTCAGGGTGGAGGTTGATCTAGTCCTAGATCACGGTGAGGACGGGGCCATCGCTTCCTACGACAAGGTCAAGGATCTCCCTTACCTTCGTGCCGTCATTGACGAAGGTCTCCGAATCTTGCCTCCTACCTCAGCGGGGCTCCCTCGCCGCACACCAGCGCAGGGCTCAAGCATCATGGGCGAATGGATTCCCGGTCATGTCGGTGTCAGCATGACTATCTATTCTTCCCACCGTCTCCCCGAGGCGTTCCCAAACCCAGAGGAGTTTAGACCAGAGCGATTTCTCAATGCAGAGGAGCGTAAAAAGATGGAGCCCTACTACATGCCTTTCTCGGCTGGTGCAAGGGGATGCATCGGTCGCAACATTTCTATACTAGAACAGGTCATGGTTTTGGCGTCTTTTGTTCATCGATATGAGTTTGCTTTGGCAACGCCTGATTTTGAGCTGGACCGCAAGGAGGCTTTCAACATATTGTGCGGCCCATTGCCCATCAAGATCTGGAAACGTGAGATTAAAGCGGAGTAATTGATGCAGAGTTCAGATAGTCAGGGGGCATTGCTTCATCTAACAAGAGCCAGTATAATGGAAGCGAGTTTGTATAAAATGATACGATGATGAATTAAGGACTGGAATAGTCGAGGGGCCGAACTGATTTTGTCCTCTGCCCGATGATTGGTCTTTTGGGTGAGTTAACTCACCAATGGCGCCATATTGTTAATATGGCCATTGGCTTGAATAAAGAGAACCTGCCAATTCTTAGTTGAGATAGGATAGTGCATAAATCGCGGGGGGGTGTCTGAAGGCGTATCGTTCATAGTCGAAAGATCCTTGTGGATTGCTATTGCCTATAAATATACTCCAACACAATACAAGATCAGAACAATCAGGTTTTTAAAGCTAGCTTTATTGTTCAACTCCAATTGTTTCAGCTTTGCGGCCTATTCCTGGTACAGCTCGCCCTAGTTTTAAACTTAAACAAGGACCAACTCTTTTCTCTGCCAAAATAGATAGATAGTTACCAAACAATAATCAAACAGTTTTGGGACAAAACACAAACTGTGTTACAATGCTAGCTTTAACTGTGAGCCTTCTTTTATTTAGCGAAAATGTTTCTTTTTGACCTTTCATATCAGATAAAAACAACTAAGTATATGAACTTTCTACGTTGAATCAATAATACGCTTACCATCCACTGTAAAGTTAATCTTCTTCCCAGTCCGCAGGCTCTCCTGCAGTGCCTCAGCAATAATCATGCCCTTCAATGACGATGACAATGGGATGGGCATCGGTTTCTCATCCAGGACAGCCTCCACCCACTCGTTTACTTCATTCACAAAGCCAGGAATGTAGCGTTCATACCATGTCGGACAGCAGTCAAGTTGTCTGCCTCTGGCGTTGCTTATCTCTACGCGATTCTTGCGTGGAACGCCATTGATGTCGAGCTTGCCCTCGAGGCCCCATATCTGAGTCTCATTGTCATACCCGTGTCTTGCGGTCCTCGAGTAGTAAAAATGAGCCATCTTACCGCCCCAGTACTCGCATATACCAATGGCGTTGTCTGCGTCATTGTTCTTGGCGAGGTCGGTATAGATGGCGGCCGTGCCTACGGCCGTTACAGACTTGGGGACAGACTCCTCACCCAAAAACATTAGGGATAAGTCGATGTCATGGATGGCCGAGTCGATGAATATGCCACCGCACGTGCGGAGGTAGTCGTAGTATGCCGGGTCGCTTCTGTCATCGGCGGTGGCTTGATGGGAGCGAAAGAAGGTCGGCTTGCCAATGGCACCAGAATTGACCAATGTTTGGGCGTAGCGGTAATCCTCGTCAAATCGACGCATAAAAGCCACCATCAACGTGGTTGTTCTAGTGGGATCATTGAGATGCCCGTAGACCTGTTCCAGCTAAAGATAGATTGATGTTAGAATGGTGGCTAATTGCATGTCAAGGAGGAGAACGCAGCTTACTTCGGCGGCAGAGGATGCGATTGGCTTCTCACAGAGAACATGGATACCCCTGTCAAGAGCGGTGATGGTTTGGGATATATGTAACACGGTGCTGGACGCGATGATAATTGCCTGAAGGCCTGGCGTAGCGATCATCTCCTCAAATGTCGTATGGAGTTGCACATCATGGGGCACGAGGTTTTGGGTGGCCCATTCTTGTTCATGTGGCGCGATTGTGCAGACACACAGAAGCCGGGCGCGGGGTACGAGACGCAAGATATTACTTGCATGGCGGTTGCCCATACGGCCAAGACCAACAACCCCTACGTTGAGGAGTTGGGAGGTAGAAGTGACCATGGTGTTGGCTGTGTGCTCCTGGCAATACGAAGATAATAAAATAGTCGGAGAGTAAGAAAATGGGAGTCATTCATAAAATGCTTGAGGTGAGATGGGTTTGTTAAGGTAAAAACTGCAAGTAGCCCTTGTATATTTCACTATGCGCCCAATGTGTTACGGCGTTATCATGTAGCTTTTCGCCCCGCGTACATGACCACAAACATGGACGGCTCAAGTTTGTCGCTGCCCGATTCTCCCAATTTCTCCACAAACGAACAGAATTAAAGATTAGGGCAAAAACATCAATAGTGCAGAGCCGGGGGAAATACTCCCATTTGGGTATTAAAAATGTAATGTTGTAGCTGCAGAGACTAGATGACCGTGTTCCGCGGGGAATAAAAAGAGTGACATGTCATCTGACAAGTTGTTCATCTAGAAATCTTCCACATTACTAATAGGCAGCGTTTTGGTTCGCACATTGCAGTGAGCTATGTTTCTCCGCATTTTGCCGTAGTACCCTATGGGGAATGGCCCACCTGACCTGACCTCATCTTAATTGCTATTGTCGGAGAACTATTCCCCAGAGCGGTAATTTTACGATGATTTGGATCGGATCTCTCCCCAAATCCCACCAGAGCTTTACAACAATAAGATTTCACCAATTGATCGCCGCATGACTAATTTTCGGGTTCCAATTCATTCGAAACCTTTAGGCTGAAATACTCTTCCCACGTCTTGTGCGCCCAGTTTCACAAGTAGCCCCGGACTATTCTACCCTATTTCAGTCTAGTATCCGACAGTTTGGGGTTAGACAAGACCTGCTGTGACAGACCTTTTTATAAAAGGAAGGTCTGTAATTATCGCCGGGTGTACAGTGCCTTGGACTTATCAATCAATTCAGAGTCTACTTTGTGCTCCCTGCTCCTCATAAGAACATCAATCAGCCAACATGGGAGGAGAACTGCAAACAATTCGCTGGGGTATCGTAGGTAAGTAAGCTGGACCGTGGCAAACCTTGCCCTGTTTGCTTATTATAGATCAAAGCTAACCTGTAATCTCTGCACAGCCACTGGCATGATCTCTGAGTGGACAGTGTGTGATCTCGCACTGAATCGCTCCGACCCTAAAGTCAGACACGTCATTCAAGCAATCGGAAGCTCTAGCAAGGCCAAGGGCGAGGCCTTTGTTGCAGATTGGTGCGCGGGCCATAATCCAACCGTGTATGGCAGTTACGAGGAGGTTTACTCGGACCCCAATGTCGACATTGTATACATTGGTACCCCGCATGGATTCCATAAAAAGAATTGTCTAGATGCGATCGCTGCTGGGAAGAACATCCTTTGCGAGAAGGCATTCACTCTCAACGCCCGTGATGCGAGGGAGGTTTTCGAAGCAGCCAAGCAGAAGAATGTGTACGTGGCGGAGGCCATGTGGCTCCGCCACCGCCCACTGATTCGAGATCTCCTCCGCATCCTTCACGAGGAGAAACAAATTGGGGAAATCAAGAGAGCATTCTCCTCGTTTGAGATCCACCTCGATGTCCCTAACCTACCCGCCGGCTCCAGGTACAAGCAGCGGTCTCTTGGCCCTGGGGCTCTCCTGGACTTGGGCGTTTACACTCTGAACTGGTTGCTCCTTACGCTAGACCCCAGAAGCCCAGAGAAACCAGAAACGCCCAGGATCATGGCTACACAGACCCATTGGGAAGACATTGAATTGTCCACGACTGCGATCCTGGACTTCCCTTCCGGGAAGCATGGCGTCATGACTTGTGGAACCACAATCACCAGCAACCCAGACTGCCTAGCTCGCATCATCGGCACCAATGGGAGTATTGAGGTCCATGGCCCTTGCGCTTCTGCTCCCATTGGCTTCACTATTTACCCCAAATTTGTAGCCACTAAGGGGACGGCGACCGTCACAAGAGGGGAGGGGAAGACCTATGATTACCCGGTTCAGGGACGTGGCTACCAGTACCAGGCAGACAATATTGCTTTGGATGTTCTAGCGGGCCGTAAAGAGAGTACCATTATGCCTTGGAAAGAAACCATTCGCGTCTTGGAAATCATGGACGAGATGCGTCGGCAGGGCGGCACAGTATACGAAGCAGACTCTGCCACTAATTAGAGGCTGGAGCCCAAAACAGCCGCCAGCTGCTTTACAGTAGTTATGTATTAGCTTATGCTTTCCTAGTGAATATAATCTGTTAGCCAGACCGTATAATCTAGGTTGTGAGATGTTCGAGATTTGGGGCGTAAAATGGTGCCGTTGTCAATCGATTTAATGTCCATTACATGTAGACTCAATGCCACCGTTCGACTTGGTAATTCATGTTAGTCGGGAGCCTGCTCATACCAACTAGATGGCCGCACCTCTTTGATCATTCCACATGATTCATCATCGTTCCGTGTTCGTATGCCACGGTCAACAACCAGCAAGAACAGACTTGGAGCGGGGCTATAATCTGGTGCGGGGCAAAGTGGGCCCTCCCGACCCTAAAACTCCCAAACTATACCGGAATAAGAAAAAATAGTCCGCGGGCCATGCAAGGCAACACCCAATGACAATCTTGACGCGCTAACTCACTCAGCTGAGAGCATGACACGACGATAACAACAGCTTAAAACTCCGGGGAAATCTGGGGAATTTTGGAAGTATGATCGGATAAGCCAATCACACTGATGCTGGTTCCCCCAGACCTGGGGTCACTAGCGTGCGGGCTGTTCTCATTTGCTGATGACCTCGGGTTCATGACTCGTCGTGTTTATGTACTGTGAGAGAGTCTTGATATATATTTCGCAAGTCTTATCTCTTTAGCGACTCTCGCATGCTCTTCCTCCATTCTTCACTCATAACTTCACACTGAGCCCAACCGTCTTCTTTCATCTCATCATATCGCACAAGAGACAAGCGACTTAGGCTCCTATTGGCTGTGAAACATCTCTATCCATCATCATGGCAGCACCCTCTCCCTCTGCTGATCCCGTCAAGGCGGGAGAAAAGTTAGATCGGGGCTCAATAGCTGAGGTCGAAGAGCGAGATATCGGAACTATGCGAGCATACGATGACAATCAAGAGACTGGTCTGATGCACATTGTGAGAAATCAACCTTATGTATTGGGTGCTGCAGTGCTTGCATCTTGTGGAGGAGTCTCCTTTGGATACGGCAAGTATTTTCTTCCATAGTATTATGATGATCACAGGAGCCAAGAGTGCGACTAACGCTGCCCATCCTTCAGATCAAGGAGTCATATCCATCATCCTAGTCATGGAGCAGTTTCGGGAGCAGTTTCCCGAATGCCATCCCGATAATTCTCGATACGGATTCAATACTGGTTTTATGACCGGCATGCTCGAGTTCGGTGCCTTTCTCGGTTGTTTGACGTTCCCATTTATCTGCGATAAAATATCCCGAAAGTGGGGACTCTCTGTCGCTGTCGTCATCTTTTGCATCGGCGCTGCAATACAAACCGCTGCCAGTAACTACGCTAGCCTCGTTGCTGGCCGTACTGTTGGGGGCATTGGTGTTGGTGCCTTAGCAATGGGCGCGCCCCTCTACATCTCCGAGATTGCTCCTCAAAGATTGCGCGGTGCTTTCCTCGTCCTCGAATACTTAGCCATTGTTCTCGGTGCTGTTGTCGCCTACTGGATTACCTTTGGAACCAAGGAAATTGCTGGCCATTGGTCTTTCCGTCTCCCCTTTCTCCTTCAAGTTGTCCCCGCCCTTTCCGTTGGTCTCGGTATTCACTTCTTCCCTTACTCCCCGCGTTGGCTTGCCATGGTGGGGCGCGATGACGAAAGCCTCAATACCTTGGCCCGGATTCGTGGTACCACCGTCGAAGATGTTGTGTTGCGCGAAGAGTACGAAGGGATCCTAGCCGAAGTCAAACTACAACAGAGATCGCTCGGTCGTGACCACCCCAACATCAAGAACCCTATTCTTCTCGAAGTCGTTCAATGGGCGGACTTGTTTCGCCCCAAGTATATCAAGCGTACCGCAGCCGCACTCGGTGTCCATTTCTTCCAGCAGTTCTCTGGTATCACCGCCTTCGTCTACTACGCCCCAAATTTCTTCACGGCGCTCGGCCAGCCCCGCAACATGTCCGTCATCCTGGCTGGTGTGGTCAACATTTGCCAGTGCGTTGGCGGTTTGGTCGCTTTCACGCTGCTTGACAAAGTTGGGCGACGGCCCCCCGTCATATTTGGCGCCATTGCGATGGCTATACCCCATCCCATCATGTCTGGTATCGTTAGCAAGTTTGGTTCTAGCTGGGAAACCAACCAGAGCATGGGATGGTTTGGCGTTGCCCTCATCTATACGTACATCCTCTGCTATGCTGTTTCTTATGGCCCTATTGCCTGGGCGATACCAGCAGAGATGTTTCCGGTCTCAAAGCGTGCCAGAGATGTCGGCGCAGCCGTAGCTCTAAACTGGATTTCCAATTTTGTTATTGGTGTTGTTGTGCCGGAGATGCTACTCAAGGTAGGCTGGGGCACATATTTATTCTTCGGCGCTATGTGCACCCTTGCCAGTATCTATGCTTACTTCTTGATTCCGGAGACGGCAAAGAAGTCACTGGAGGAGATCTCAATGCTGTTTAACAATAATCTTGCTGAAGAGGATTCTGAGCTTCACAGAGTAACAATAGTACATTAGGGAAATGCTAGGATAAATTATATTACGCTTCTTCTAAATGGGAACCTTATAACTTTTAGGCTCGAAATGAAAAAGAGATTGGAAGAAGCCTTGGTAGGTATCATGCAAGGTTCCCTATCGCTGTCTTGTGAAGTACATCTGCTTGCTTTGAGTGAGACCGTTCGCAAACACACCGTACTCCATGACTTTCTAGACAATCACCTACTCGAAGGTTATCCGAGCACCGTTCCATAGCAGCTCTTTCTGCGAGACCCTCGACCATCTCGGGTCGCGGTCTTCATACGAATCCACAATGTATGTGACCTGGCACAGATTGTCACCATACGAACCAGCCCCGCAGGAGGCGCTACCCTAGACCCCTCTTTGCAGCATCAAAAACAGCACATCGTGTCAGCTGGGCCTGGAAACCCCCTCTGCCTTGGTTTACCTATTTTCTATATTTTAGCGTAGTATCTTGGTCTTTGGAAGCTCGCTCCTTGAGGCTGTGAGCTGCATGACTCTGTATCAAAAGCACACGTGGGCAAGCTTTACTGTAAAGAAATCGTGATAGTATGCTGGGAGCTTAGAAATTTCATGTCCTGTCTCACTGACCACATTACTAATTTTTTAGTGGGCGTGGTGACTGCACGGGGCGCAAAGAGGTCATGTCATATCGCGTATACTTAGTTTTTCAGGGAAACTGGTAGGTCGCGGCTTGCGCGTCAGGGGTGACGCGTTTTAGGCGATTCGGGAAGTGATTACCACAATCCTAGAAGCGAGATTAGCCAATCTGCCTGGACTCCTCCCATGTGCGTCGGGAGATCGCGTTGACCTGTCCACATCAGCCCAAAATGGAATACACAATGAATTGCAATTGCTCTGGAGCGCGTTTCGCTTCGAACTTCTCAGATGTGTCTGCTCGAACGCAGACCTATTGAAGCGAGAACAAAGCACTGTGAAAGTGTGATTACGAAAGAAGAAACCACATACTGCTGGTTTAAGAAACCATCCTTGAGAGTAGAATCTGAGAATGAACAGTCAAGGGAATTCGCATTGTGGGAATATTCTTCGAGTGGAAAGGATCAAGCGGCAGATTCAATTGGCCCTGCGAACACCAGTATCGTGAAATGGACTGCACTGCCAAATGCGTGTAGCTTCAGCTCTATTTTATGAGTCTTGCCCGCTAAGCTTGCTAGTGCACAGCTACCTCGGCACACAAGTGAAGCCAGATGGTCTGGACAAAACTGTTACGCCCGTCTCTTTGTAATCCACCATTCCCTCATATTCAGTCATCTATCAAGGAAGCCACGTATTCCTCCCCAAACACAATGCCGTCGGTATTTAGGAAGAGTTGACATTGACATAGCACAAAACCCAGCCAAATTGGACAGGGTTGGTACTGATTAGAGCAGGCTTGGTGCTAGTAAATTGTGTGCTGCCTGGCTGGATGCCGTGTTGGTCTTTGTACATTTGGCAGGTGATCTTGCTCACGTTCGGGGTGCTGGCACCTGGAACTGAGATAGAAACGCTCCTAAGGTCGAGCTCCGTAATTTCGAGGTCAACATGGGTAAGCTTGCCGAAGGGGACTTTGACGGGAGTTTTGGTCTCCCTGATGCCGAAACCGTTCTTGATAGCGACAACATGGGCGACTGCAGATCCTGTATCTCGGACAGAGGGGATAGCAGTGGCCACAGAGGCGAGGGCAGCAGCGACAACAGTAGCGAGACGCATGGTGGTCGTTATGTTGAATAGTGCAAAAAGTGTTGGCTTAATGAAGTCGAAAATCTGCAGAGGCCGACAGCGCTCTATTATATTTCTGATGCTCAGCGCCATCTGGTGCCGGTATCCGATATGCTCGGAATGCTCTGATCTATTTTTGGTATGTGACAGATATGACGACTGTGTACAGGTCAGGAGAATTAAATTGTGGCGATGATAGTAAGCGCTTGTTGGCTCGCTCTTCCTTTTCAAACCACAGATTTGTGCCGATTTTTGAGGTTTGGACACTTATGGACCTTTAGAACGAGACGGATCCGAACATTGTCCCCATAAATCCGTCTCGGCTGACTTCTCATTTGCCACTATTCCTTAGCGTGAAGGCTAGCGCACATGCGGGACAAGACATTGTAGGCCGTCAGCAAGTAGTAAATGAACAGAGCTTGCAATGACCAGATCTTCCGCTCCTTTGCTCCAGCGAACTATTCTGACGTTATCTTTATTATGACTAAAATGATAAAACTGTACGCCTTTGTAGGTAATTGAGGAGCTTATGCGGAGAAACTCACCCCCGTTGACTCGCTCTGGGAGTTTAATGTCAGCTGTTCCTTTGTCAAATCTATTATTAGATGCAATTCACAGCCTCCTATCCGGTTCGGCATCAAGAAGGTCGCTGCAATATTGCAAAACATGGTCGTGATGAGTTCATCAAGATAGATTCTGGGGCCCCCATTATATTGAAACAATTTTGTATTTGCCCACGGTCTATAGGTGATCACACAATCAAGATATGGTTCTCGAAGCCGACGGAGAAAATAACATTTGAGATATTTTGGCCAAAGGGATTGCCAGCTAAGGCCCATCAAACAGCCCGCATACTCTCTTACACCGTAATAACCTTTTGTTGAATCTTCCCCGCCCCCCAAAGGTAAACCCAGTCCAAGAGGGAATCAACAGGGAGCACTTGACATTTTTGTAGAAAAGTATTACCAGCCTCGATGAGTTAAGCAAATCCCTGCCAGAACTTAGTATGATCGGCCTTTCTCACAGCCTCAGTGGACTTGTCTTCGCAAATGCCGCATCGTGCCCGCAAACCGCCACCCGAACCCTGCGAAGGTTCGCAGATAACATCATTGGGATGATATTCTTTGGAACACTAACTCCTGGAGACATCAAGATACAAATTTCCGCTTACACAGAGTCATGGAAAAGCAAAAAGTGAAAATGATACGCCTGTAGTCTAGGAAAAGCAAGTACACAACAGGTCCTCTCTATATCTTTGAAAGTTTTGGAGAGCTGAATAGATTCGACCCTCTCGAATACTGGAATTTTCGTCAGTCTAGGTGGTGCTCAAAAGTGATAGATGGACAGAGCCCCCATTGATAGCGGCTGTTGTTCGTTCCGGTAATTATTGTCAATGCAATTATTGATCAATTCATTTCTTTCCATACTGTAACAGATTGGAGGGATCCTAACACTGGAACCCAGCGCGTTTGGTTTCTCATTAGATACTTTGCTGGGGGATAGGGACTATTTTTTTTAATGTATGACTTGATTGCAATCGTTGCAGCGACATCAATGACCAGGTGCAAAATCTACGCTCATACAGTGTACGATAGAGCCCATAGACCTTTGTGAGAAATTTTGGATAATCTGATTGATATCTGAGCAAGACATTGATAAAAAATAATGGATCATATTGAATACTTGTCACAAAAGTCGACCCCTCTACAATCTCAGCAAGACCCGGTACATTTCATGATGAGGCTTTCCTCGTCAGGGGTTGGGCCCGTACAGATGACCTGGATGTCATTGGGAACTATCTTTTACTAAATTTACCAAACCAACAACAAAGCTACCGGGGTTCAAGGGAAGTTTCTGTATCTATGGACAACACGAAAGCTACATTCACTGGAGTGGCTTCTGCGTATGGTGACTGTCACATTATGAGATAGTCTCAATAGCTTAACCTGACCTCTAGGGTGACAGCCAGATCCAGTGAGCCTGTTCCAGGCTGCCTGGAACACAAATTTCCATACTAATACCGTCAATTACGGTAGTCAGACCATCCAACCACTACAGGACTAGTTGTTGCTGGCAGCTAGCTGCATCGATTGACCATAGCTAAGACTGCTAGCTTGAATAGCTTCAATCTCAGCTAGCGGTTGCTGGTCCGACAACAGGTTGGTTGACCGGGAAGCGAACAGAAACAGCAGCTATAAAAGCAACAGCTAGATCCCTCTCATAGTAATAGGAGAAGACCTTCAATGCAGCCTGCCGCAACACATAGCTGGTGACAGTGACAGTTTCTGTTGGGTCACAGGTATTGTAGACTCATGAAAACTGCGACCCTAAATAGCTCTAGGAAGCGCAGAAAGGGCAGCTATGGGACGCTTGCCAGTTTATGTTCGAGTAGATGATGTCCCTTACCTTCTATAAAAGCTTTATTTCACTCATCTAGTAAGGTCCTGGTTGGCGAAAAATATCAGTCAATAGTTTCTGCATAATTCGTTACAAAGTTGGCACCTTCTTGTATTGATATTTCCGTGTATAAAAGAGCATAGACCATCTTGCCTTCATAAAACCCACGAAATCCATTTTGTGGCTGCGGCTTGAGGCACTGCGTTAGCCAAGGAGCCGTAAATAGACGAGTTGCCGGGAAATATCAAGAAAAAAGCTGTTATTTCTACCGGATGCAATACATCCGGTAGAAATGAAAGTTATCACTGAAGGCCACAAAATTAGCGCTCTAAAGTCAACTATAGCCCGTCGAAGCCCACTGGAGCCCACTGGAGTAACCTGCCAAAGACCGCTATAGCCCCTATAAATTCAGGGCATTTTATAGCGCCTTTATTAGTGTACAGGACGGTAATAGATGCAAATCGCACTGAGGTTGTGTAGAGAATGTATCTGGGCTAGTCTGAGCATAACTCAAATATTTTCGTCGATCAAGACCTAAGGGCTGCTCCAATCGAGTGTGGTTTTAGTCTGACTGAAAGTATCTATTTAGAGTTCTGCATAAGTTCTTACTGGTCTAAGTACTTCATCAAGGTTTAAACCAACATCTCTAAATCAAAATTGAAATAGCCGTTAATTCTGGTTCCAAAACCTTATACTCAATACTGCCCTTGGTCTGACTTTCGGATACAAACTGGAACAGTAGTCCAAGATCTGTCAAGCGGCTGAAAAAGAGTTTGGCAGCATCTCTAATAGCTACGGCGTTGGACTTCCCTTTCTCACACTCCGCTCGAGCCTTGTTGACATTATACAGTGACTTGGCGTAGGTTATGAGGTTGTATTCCTCATTTACCTTGTAGCTAAGCAATTCGGGCAACTGTGCAGCAAGCAGCCAGTCTTTCCACCGGGCATCGTTGTCACCAATGGGAAGGGCCTCGGTGAGTTCTTTCTCGGTGTAACCCTGTAACGTTTTGAGATCTGCTGGCAAAGGAGTGCAAAGAGCGGGCGGCTTCGATGGGACGAAGCTGTAGTAGTAGTCTTGGAGATAGTTAACAGCGGTATGCTGCGGTGAAGCAATATGGATGCACATGGTAACAGCATCGATAAGTTGATCCAGGGTGGTAATAGTTGGGAAAGTCGTAATTTGACCCATTGTCTGGATTTCCTCGCACCAAGCAGGAATATATACGTCATCTTGAACATCCTTATCGGACTTGTACTTGGTCTCAAGGACAGACTTCACAAACTCGCGAATGACCCTCCAGAGATAATACATATCGCTGGCATATGGGTAATTGCAGTACTTGTTTCCCATTTCCCCTTCGAGATCGAATCCTCTCTTCTTGAGATCGTTGGGGATGTACTTGTCCTGAAAGTTGAAGTTTTTGTATGACCAATTGATCAATCCATATGCACGGCTTGACCGGGGATTGGCCGGGTTGGTGTCGGGTCCGAAGCCGCCAAGTCTGGCGATCACGAATGGAATCAAGGTCTCTCGGGCAGCATAGTTCAATGGAAGCGTTCTGAACCAATGCGGACTCAGCATCTGATATAGAAGATGGTTCTCGGGGACGGTTCTGTGGGTTGCGACGATGATGGCTTCCTCAATTAAATGCGTATCGACAAGATGAACGGCGATTTCATGCCTCGCCCAATCAGCTGTTTGAGCACATGTCTTGGCGTATCGCCAAGGCCAGTCATCCTTCTCTTCGACCTTTCCTTTGTCATCCGGGGTCAATCGTTCATTGAAAATGGTGATTGAGTTATCCAAGTCGCCCTTGTAATCAAGGGTGATGGCCAAAGGATGAAGTCGTCCATCAGGATGAAGTTGAAAGATAATGACCGACGCGCAAGCATACCTCACAGCACTTTTGCCGGTTGCCTTTCCCCCCTCAATCTCCCAGATGATATTTTGGAATGCTTCATCGTTGCTCACTCCGGTGGCTTCACGGAAGTAGGAATAATCTTGGATGAGCAAGTCTTTACCTTCGGCAAGGAGCTGCTTCATGCCGTCAATGCCCTGCTTGCCAGCCTCCTCAACGTACTCTTTCACTTTGCCAGGCGGGGCTGCCTCAATAGTGCAAGGGTTGACACCACTGAGATGCTGTTGAGCAAATCGAGCATCCGAGTACCAATCAGCCAAGAAGCCGATGTTTTCACCCCTCATAATGTCTGTATCTTCGCTCTTGTTTGCCAGATTATAGGCCTCACAGTCAGCAAGTGTTGGTCCTGCGAATGGAGTGCCGTGGCTGGAAACATCTTGCGGGATGATGAGTGAAAAGGCTTGAGCAATAAGACTAACGAAGTCCGATTGTTTCTGGTTGAATATTCCTGCCTGGTCCTCCTTGGAGAATTTCATGTCCAGGTGAGGGGGAAATCCGTCCGTTTGATCGCTCCATTTGTACATGTCTTGCTTCACTTGAACATCCCTCTGGGTGGGAAAAATGGGTTCAAGGCCCGTTACACTAAAGTTAGATGTGGCACTGCGATTCCGTCAGTAGGTGTTGGTAATTGATGTGCGGGAGGCTACCGTACGCATCTGCTACCATCTTATAGATTTCAGTCATTGCCAATTTGGTACCCTTGTAGGTTCCCTTTTTGAGATTCCCATCTGCAGCAATAGTGCCATCAATAACACCATTATCATCGGTGCTAAGCACGATGTTTTGCCTCTGAAGTTCATTCCAGAAGACACCTCTGTCCCAAACGGCCATTGGTTTCTCATCGATGTCATGTCTCACCTTGGGCTTGAGAATATCCTCGAAGGTAGGTGGAGTCTCAATGGTAGAAGACATGGTGTTGGGTTTGTCGCGTTTGATTTTCTGTTGAGGGTTGTGTATGATGATGGAAAAGACAAGATCCCGTTGAGGTTGACTATTGCTCTATATACGACACTTGTTGGGCCTTGGTCGTGCACCAGAATCGGATGCGGAATTGCGGATCCAGTTCAGGGCGTGACTAAGTTCAGGGCGTGACCAGAGCAATCCTCTACTTCTCGGGGATGGACCCGGTGGCGGGGTGCTGCAGCTTTGGCGCAGTACACTGCATACAATCCAACCCTTGAATGATTGTAACCAAGGTACTTGCCGCATGTCACGTAGAATCAGCACAAATGATCGATATGCTCTGAACCAAAATCGGTCGGGTGAAAGGGGGTCCACGATGGGTTGTATGATAGACACTAGTAGAAAGACAACGCATAGACCAAACTGCAGGTACATACCGACCCAGGGTATAGGTTCTTCCATTAGTTACCCGTCAGCTGATGCGTATAACGACTAAAGGACGTGTTGGGATGCGGCCGTCACCGGGCCACGTACGTGGCGCGCTGTGGCAAAGCTGGACTATTAAACACGGGTCAAGATGATTTGGGAACGAGGTATATTTCCGCATTCAAAGTTAGTGAATCCGGCTACCTATTTGGTCATGGTCTGCCAACAAATGTAATGTGGCTGGCTGGAGGTGTACCTGGACTAGCTGAGGGCTCATAGATGCATGATCTCCACAGAACACGGCGGGAATGCCCGCTTCTCGATCGACCCGCTCCACCCGAAACCGATAGTCTTCATGCAGGGCCCCTTGGCAGAGGTTAGGTGCTCTGTCTGTGGCTAGCTGACCTGTAGTGGCACGGACTGTGGGGTCACGTTTAGGAACAAAGTCGTGAGCAAATCATGGACCAACCAAACAAACTAGCGGGTTATACCTGGCAGCGCCACTATCGCCACTCCACATTATATTAGGTGCACCAATGCGAGCAGCGGCAATTCCTAATTACGCTTCATATCATGCACGGTGGTAGAGGTGGTGTAATCTGAGAGCCAATTAATACATCCGGATTAGCCATCTGGTCATTATCCTAGGAATTGTGCCTGCAGATTTCAGGTCACCACTCAAATGCCTACCGATCTTCCCCCGGTTGCCAAGAGCGACATGAGTAAGATGATGAGTCTAGACTTACGCATTTACGTATAATGGGTTACGCTTTTATTCATTTATCACACCGCTACTCTAGTCACGACTGGCTTGATATTAGGACAGCGTCATACAGACCACCAGTTGGGAAAATACGGACCAGTGAGTGACGCTTCCGCCCTTGGTTCCATAGCTCCCTCCAAATTTTGGGCGTGATCTCCGTGTTACCTGTGTAGGTATTGCTAGATAGCGTATTGTGACGTTGTAGGATTCCAGTGTGGCATGAATAAGCCTTGTTCTGATCAACGGTGGATCCGGGATGTGGAAAACCGACACTGTTCGCGCACTGGAAGTCATCCCCGATATGCTATCATGCCGGCGGATCACATTCTATTCTAAATAGCCCCACTAAATCAGCAAGCCTCACTCACTATGGCCTTCGCTTCGCCTCCTTTGAAGATGGTACTCGTCTGCGGTAAGGTATTGGTAAGCGGAGCGGCTTAATCATGTTTACGTGATTGCTCGTCCCCAGGACTTGTCAATGTTGTGCACGTTGTATACCACCCGTTGTTCGCGAACACATCGGCATCTGAAAAGTTTGATACTCAAGTTTCATTACAACTCAACGAAGTGAAAACATCCCCCTTTCCTGATATTTCCAATGGCCACTCAACCCGTCGTTTCCGTCAGTTCCGGGGGATGGAAAACCTCCGACCAACGACACACTTCCACAAGGACTCGTGGAAGCAATGCAACAGCTTTTTGAGAAGCATCCGGGCTACCGTATCAGTATCTATGCTAAACCTTTGACTCATGCTGAGCTGAGTGCCAATTGCTTTAGCCCATGCCAAAGGCTTGCTTGTGGAGGGAACATTCACCCCAACAGAGCAAGTCAAGACACTCTCTATAGCTCCGCATTTTATCGATCCTTCCACCCCAGTCATCACTCGCTTTTCTCTTGGCGGCGGTCTCCCATTCATCCCTGATATAGATAATAATGCTACACATATCCCCTCACCCAACCGAAGTTAAAATCTGATTATATAGTGTTTTTTGAGGAGGAGGAATGAATTGATCAGAAAAACCCCACATGAAGTTCCTCTATCTATCTAGCCCGGCACCAAATTGTCTGATCCAGGCCTACATGCGCATGCACCAAGCACAATAATTTTGGGTTTTGGGATTGTGTCGCATTGCATATATGCACAATTACGCTGACGCCTGCTGTAAGGTATTTTACACTTTTGCCAGTGGTATAGCAATATTTTGTGTGACAGATTGATATTTCTTAAGTCCAAATAACTTCAAAACCACAATATCCCGACCTTACGGGTATTGTGGTCTATGCCCTCCCTTTGCGAGAAAGTGAAACCTTCATGACCCATAAAAATCGATTGCTGCTAACCACTCAGATCGCGAAAAAGGAATTTGGTGGGGTTCATCCACAAACACTAGTAAGTCCACCACATAGGTTTGACAAGACATCGGCGGATAGTTCCGTTGTGTTCCAACGCCTTGCTTCTCCATTCCAAACTCGACCACCGGCATCCGACTCGACCCATGATGATAAATGTGCGGAACCATATGACTATAAATACAAAGATATTGTCTGTATCCGAGCAAAACCTTTCTTTCTTGCTATTTATTGATCACCATATCTTTGCAATCTAAGCAATCGTCACCATGACCGCGTCCGCCCAAGCCCAGAGTGTTGTTATGCCTTCCTTCCAACGCATCGAGCCGGGGAGTGTCAACATTCCTCCGCACAATTTCGCAAAGACCAACCCGGAGCCTTCTGACTGCAGCAGCATTGCCAGCGAGATTATCAACGCTGTGGATGCTGCCGTTCAAAAGGGTGACGCTATTGCTATCGGGGAGCAGTTCGCCCAAGATTCTTACTGGCGTGACCACTTGGGCGTGTCATGGGACTTCCGGACTTTCCGAGGACAGAGCAAGATCAAAGACCACCTGAGACAGCATGGTTGCCCATTGACCAAAGTCGAAGTAGATTCATCTTCGACTTTCCGCGCTCCTCAGTATGCTCCATTTGACGGAGCAGGCAAATTCAAGGGTATCCAATTCTTCATCAATTTTGAATCGAAATCAGGTTCTGGCCAGGGTACCTGTCGCCTATCGGAAGAGGATGGGAAATGGAAGATTTTCTCCTTGTTTACTAGCCTGAAGCATATCAAGGGCCATGAGGAGGCTGTTGGCCTCAGGAGATCAGTTGGTGTCGAGCATGGCGGAAAGCCTGACCGTAAAAACTGGCTGGAGCGAAGGACAGCCGAGAAGAATTACGACGACGGAGCTGTGCCTACTGTGATTATCATCGGTAAGTCTATTTCCAGTGTCGTAGTTTGACCGTACTTATCCAAAGTAGGTGCTGGTCAAGGTGGCCTAACAGCCGCCGCCCGCCTGAAAATGGTCGGTATCGATGCGCTCATTATCGATCGCAACCAAAACATTGGAGACAACTGGCGCAACCGCTATCATCAAGTAAGTTTGAAGACTGCTGAATTACTTGAGGTCTCGCCATTGACCGCTCTCCTTAGCTTGTATTGCACGACCCTGTTTGGTATGACCATCTTCCTTACCTGCCATTCCCTAATCACTGGCCTGTCTTCACGCCTAAAGATAAGCTAGGTGAGTGGTTTGAAACCTATGCAAGTGCGCTTGAGCTCAATGTTTGGATGCGAACCAACATGACATCTGCGTCTTGGTCCGACGCGCACGGTAAATGGACTATAACACTTGAACGAATCATGCCGAACGGATCAAAGCAGACGCGCACTTTCCATCCTCGTCATGTGATTCAAGCCACTGGTCATTCTGGCAAAAAGAATCTTCCTACCCTGAAGGGCATGGAGAGTTTTAAAGGATCTCGACTTTGCCATTCTTCTGAATTCACTGGTGCCAAGCCACAGGGGAACGGAAAAAAAGTCGTCGTCGTCGGTTGTTGTAACTCTGGCCACGATATTTCCCAAACATTCTATGAGAATGGCTACGATATAACGATGGTGCAGCGCTCTACAACTTGCGTTGTTTCATCGGCCTCCATCAAGGAATCATTTGAAGGACTGTACTGCGAGGACGGTCCTAGCGTCGAGGACGCCGACCTATGGCTCCATGGCACACCCACGCCAGTCCTCAAAAGAATGCATATAGATGTGACCAACGCCGTGGCAATCAAAGACAAAATTAAGCTTGACAGTCTCGAGAAAGCTGGCTTTAAACTAGATCGAGGCCCCGATGGTGCAGGACTATTCATGAAGTACTTCCAACGTGGGGGCGGCTACTACATTGACGTCGGCGCCTCTCAATTGATCGCGGACGGCAAGATCAAGATCAAACAAGGCCAAGAGATCGAGGAGATCCAAGAGCATGGCCTGAAATTCGCCGATGGCTCGACTCTTGAAGCCGACGAGATTATCTTTGCAACGGGATATCAGAACATGCGCTCGGAAGCTCGCTCCATCTTCGGCGACGAGTTGGCCGACCGCGTGGGGAACATCTGGGGTTTTGACGAAGAGGGCGAGCTCCGCACCATCTGGCGGAAGAGTGGCCATCCCGGCTTCTGGTTCATGGGAGGTAACCTGGCAATGTGTCGTTATTATAGCCGGCTGTTAGCGTTGCAAATCAAGGCGCGTGAGTTGGGATTGAACAAGCCACAATGAGGTGGCTCTCGGCTTGCGGGTATAAAGGGAGTTGTCCCGTACTTAATCAATGGCAAGAAAGTCACAGATTGCAAGTTATCCCGTTCTTTCTTATGGGCGCACCAGCGTGTTCAATAGAAAGCATTAATTGATACAGTTGCACAATAGAATGCACCCTCATTGCCTGAGAAGCGCTCGGCATTACATGACGGTTACTAGGGAATCGTAAACGCCCGAGCCTGTAAGCTTAGTTCTAGATGGAGGTAAACAAGTAGAAGATCAGTCCTGGCATCCGGTGCTAGAATGTCCACCTTGATTAATTGCAGACCGAATGCTTTAGACTGATTTTCTACCACTGGAACTTGGTCGGAATCAGCAACAAGATTTTAGAACACAACCTCTGAATTACTCCGCTGCGACGTTTTCCCTTCCTATTCAACGTCCTAAACGACTTGTAGGGGGCCTTGTCCGTTCCTCTAGGATTGGTGGGGATTGCATTCTTGCATAATTGGAATGTTGTAGAGGAACGACCCCAGACCGAGGCGGGTATTGTGGCTGCGGGGTCTAGACTAAAAACTCCGAGCTGAGGCGGGTATTGTGGATGCGGGGAATTGGACAGGGACTTGTCGCAGAGACCCCAAAAATCTATAGCACTAGATCAAAAATATCTGTTACAGGAGTCAATTTACGCCAAAACAAGCTATTTTAGTCTCTGGTACCATATTCAGTATGGGGAAGCTAAGGTTTGTGTGGGGAATAATTTCACTTTCGTGAAAATGAGCGATCAAGTTGGTTGAGTTGCATTATGCTTGTGTGTGTAAATGGGGTACGTCTTTTCTAAGTGGGAAATATAAAGAGGTGGCCAAGCATAGCCGAGAAAGTCACATACATGCCCCATTCCATAATCTATTGACTCTCTCCCTCAGACTACCATCATCAGACTTGACGACTATAGTACCGACATCTCTTACTTCTTGCATCTCTACACAAGATTATTTCCGTTTGGGACGTGAGCACTACCACTTCTCAGCTAACAACAATGGCAGTCACGTTTGAGACTTTAGCCCTACACATCTCTGCTTCGCCACTACGGTTCATAGTGGGCATTTGGCTCATCTATCTTATCAGCATAGCTGTGTATCGGTTGTATCTTCACCCGCTTGCAAAGTTTCCTGGTCCAAAACTCGCAGCTTTGACCAACTGGTATGAGTTTTACTACGACGTTATCTTGCGAGGCCAATTCAGCTTCAAAATTGATGAGCTTCATGAGAATTATGGTACTATTATTCCACTTGATTATTTCCTGGATTTGCTGATAGTTGACAGGTCGTATCGTTCGCATTACACCATTTGAACTTCACATTAGAGATGCGACGTATTGCGACTCACTCTACGTGAAGAACGGAAGGGCTGATCGGTACGACGCAATGGATCATAAGTTCGGCTGTAGCACCTCCGTCTTTTCGACTCACGATGCTGGACTTCACCGCCTTCGGCGAAGTGCACTTTCCCCAATGTTGGCCTCTTACATTCCATTATTTCTAGCTAGACTAACGCTACTTAGGTTCTCGAGAAGAGCCATCTTACAGCATGAGCTCCAGTTACATGAAAAAGCAGACCTCTTGTGCAAACAACTTACCCGGGCCGCCAAGACTGGAGAACCCGTTAACATAATGATGGCGTGTTCTGCCTACTCAGGCGATGTGATTACTCAGTACTCCTTTGGCTTTACATACGATCATTTAAAGAATCCCGGATTTGAACCTAGCTTCCACAATGGGTTCGTGGGCAGCGTTAAATTGTCTCCCCTAGCCAGGCAGTACTCGATTGTGCATCCAGTGAGCGGCCATATACATTGACAAAATCTGAAAACCTAACTGGACTCCAGATATTGAGCTCGATTCCCACTAAGATACTCGAAGCACTGGACCCGGAGATCACTCAACTCATGAGGTTGCGGAAGGTAACTGGCCTTATGCATTTATGCTTATGACTTCTACTCACAGCCAATTAATCTAGGATATGAAGGCAATGATTGCCAAGGTTTCTACGACAGAAGAGAGCAAAGATGACCCAAAAACCATCTTCCGAGAAATCCTGAAATCCGACATCCCCGACGAAGAAAAAAGGCCGCTTCGTCTTGCTCATGAGGCTCAAAACTTGATGGGTGCCGCCGTGGAAACGACAGCAGGGGCATTGGTTCACGTCATATTCTTCATTGCTGCCGACCCCGCCAAAGCGATGAGAGTGCGGGAGGAGCTTACGACTATTATGCCGACTTTAGAGTCAAAATCAAGTGTAATGGACCTAGAGAAGTTGCCATACCTCACAGCATGCATCCGTGAGGGCTTGCGGTTAAGTATCGGAATAAGCTCCAGAAGCCCTCGAGTTATGAGCAAGCCCATCATGTATAAGGACTGGAAAATTCCGCCCGGCACACCCGTTAGCATGACTGTTACAGATACGCATTATGATGGGAATATTTACCAAGATCCTAGAGAGTTTAAACCGGAGCGTTGGCTGGGAGACCGGACGACGCCAAGCGGAGAATCACTCGAGAAGTACTTCATGCCTTTTGGGAAGGGAAGTATGAGCTGTTTAGGGATGAAGTAAGCCTCTCGAACAAACTATCTTTTCTGAAAACCATACACTTACATTTACTCTAGCCTTGCGTGGGCAGAACTGTACACGGTCCTCGGCACCGTGTTCCGCCGCTACGAGTTTATGCTCTACGAGACCGATAGGACTGACATTGACATGAAACATGATTTCTTCGTGCCTTGCCCGAGACTGGATTCCAAGGGGGTGCGGTGCACTGTTAAGCTCGCCGATTCATAAATACAAGATATTGAAAGTATACTTTGAATGGCAGATTGGCGTCACGGACCACGAGAGAATAATCGACCAAGCCTCCTGGCAAAGTTGACTGAGGAAATCAATCTTTTCCTAACCAGCCTGTGCTGCACCGGCCGGTATCCTGAACTGGAATATGGTGCAAAAGCCATTGATTTGGCAATGTATGATCAGATCAAAACTGTTCATGATGCATGCTGTTGTGTAGAACTATAAAGTGAAGAAGTCTTATTGTAGAGAAATACTTGGTGCAAGCCATTCCTTCCTCCGTAGCTCAGTCCGAATATTATGGACCTGTAACAGTACTGTAGACGAAGTATGTATTAAGCCAGACACCGTACTTTCATTGCTTTCCAGACCTCCAAGGCCCTGTTAAATAATATATGATAACAGCTCCTAGGGATATACCCTGTAATAGGATATAAGATCATTGATTCGACAAGTGATACTTCGCTTTTGACGATGCACAAAGTCCCCGAATCCGACTTTCCAGAGTGATCAACCGAGAAGGAAAGGGCGGTCATATTCGCCTGTGCCTAGAGAACGCTCTGTATGAAACGAGCAAAAACATGGACGAAATCTCTACAGGCTCTTATAAGATGTTACGAGAAGTGCTTTGACGGTTTACGGGAAGATTGCTAGAAGAGCTGCCTACCAAATTCACACCTAAGAGAGAAGAGAAGTATGTGATTGAAACCAGAATAGCTAAGCCAAGCAATTTACCCCACTATCGCATGTCCAAGGTGCAAATCACTCCGTACACATATCTCAAAACTGGGCTCCAGTGCATAGCCCGCCGTCAACAAGCACATTGGTGCCGGTAATAAACGAGGCTCTTGGACTGGCGAGAAAAACAACCGCGTTGGCAACCTCCTCCGGCCGCCCCATACGTCCCATCGGGTTCTTCTGCATCTGTGCTTTGAAGAAATCTGGCTGATGTTGTTCCACCTTCGCCCATGCACCATCCTGAAAATAAATGTTCCCTGGGGAAACTGTATTAGCTCGGACACCCTTAGGCGCCAGCTCGCGCGCCAAGTGAGCCACATGGAGTGTAAGCGCGGCTTTGAAAGCCCCGTACGGCGTCGGGGGCCCGACACTGACATCTCGTCCGGAGGTGGAAGAGATGGAGACGATGCATCCTTTGCTCTTCTCCAGAACGGGAAGGGTAGCGTTGACGAGCGCGACTGTACCCAACATGTCGGTCTCGAAAGCTGAGGCCCAGGCTTCTGAAGTATCAGTGAGAGAGAAACTGGAGACATTGGAGACGACCACGTCGATGGCCCCTTCAGCATTTACTGTGTCTTGCAGCCAGCCCTTCACCTGGTCCTGATTCGACACGTCGACCACAGCCCCGGAGATCCGCCCTCTAGGCGCGAGCTCCGCGTCAGCTGCCTTGATGGCTGCTGCATTTCGGGCACAGTAATGGACACAGGCACCTTCGGCAAGACTATATCCCAAGGTCAGTAGGCTAGCTCTGAGTGACAAGCATGCTTTTTTTCTTTTCTGCTGGGAGCTCATACAATGCTTCCACGATCGCCCGACCAATTCCTCGCGTGCCACCTGTATTCATGATTAGTGTCGACCAACTCTTTGGAAATAATCACATTCCGCACCAGTCACCATGACAATCTTATTTTTCAGCCCCAGGCCCATCATGTTCACTATTATGTGCGGAGAATGAACAAAGTCAACTCTTGTGAGGCTCGGTAGTTTTTGTCCCAAAGACGGATATACGACAGTCTGGCGGATGTTGCGAGGACAGTGGTCAAATTTGGCGGTGGTGGTCTTCTTGATGTCGAGATAGTGGCTCGCCTCTCTTAAAGAAGACTGTGGATATCTTCTGCCTCACCGTTTGCTTTTAGCACACCGGTCTGGTCTGGATTAGACAAGTCTCAGGCATTTGTTTCAGGAAATAACTAGATCCGGTTATTCCCACCAATCACTACACATTCATGTTCAATGCACCCAATCAAGAATCGATCTATTCAAAACACGACCAACTCCGCTGCCACCATACCCGCCCCCGTCTTCCGCCTTCGCCCCGCCCCTAGTGTAGTTTCGTATCCCCACAACCACCATATCCATCTCGATTCCTTGCGAGGATCGCAATGAACACAGACCGTTCTAGTCTCCAAGCTTTGTAATGGGAAATACATGTATTCTTCTGGATAGGAAGAAACGTGCAAGATCTTCCGGAAGACTGGTGCATGGTCGGGTGTATTAAAGTCTCGCCCTGCCCAGCTAAAAACTTCAACCGCCTATAAGCTTACACAGGCTCAGACATTATATCTTGCGGTGAAAGTCCAACCTTCTGTCCATCCATCCATTTTCTCTCAGTTCTCAAATACACTTTCTGAAATCGGTGCAGCCACCATGAGTCCCCTTCCCACAGCTTTAGATGTTGTTCGCAACGAAGGAGTGGAGGGGCGTTTGAATGGAAAAGTCGTTCTGATCACGGGTTGTTCATCCGGAATAGGAATCGACACGGCCGAGGCTCTCGCCAAGACAGGAGCGACCGTCCATGTGACTGCGCGCGATTTGGGGAAAGTGCAGTCCGCGTTGGGCAGCCTTCTTGACAGTCCCAAGGTTCGGGCGTGGAGACTGGACCTGGCGTCCTTCGCCAGTGTGCGCCAGTTCGCGGCTGACTTTCTGGCCGAGAACAAGACGCTCAACATCCTGGTTCTGAACGCAGGAATCATGGCCACTCCCGAAGGAAAAACGATGGATGGTTTTGAAACACAGTTGGGGACAAACCACCTGGGTCATTTTCTTCTCTTCAAGCTCCTACAATCAACCTTACTTGCGTCGGCGACGCCGGAGTTCAACTCGCGTGTCGTCGCCGTTTCGTCCAGTGGACACCGGGCCGGCGAGGTCAATTTCGACAACCTTAACTTCGAGGGCATTTACAACGCGTGGCTGGCCTACGGACAGAGTAAGACGGCCAACATTTGGATGGCGAATGAGATCGAACGCAAGTTCTCGTCACAAGGGCTCCATGCGTGGAGTCTACACCCCGGCGGAATTGCGACCGGCTTGCAGCAGCATCTGCCCAAGGAAACTCTGCAGCTGTGGCTGACTGCGCCAGAGAGTAAAGACAACTGGATCTCATCCGGCCAAGGTGCCGCCACCACCGTCTGGGCTGCCATTTCGAAGGGCCTGGAAGGGAAAGGCGGGCAATATCTCCAAGGATGCAAGATTGTCGGTGAATGGGATCCAGAAACTGGCGAGACCGGCGTCGGACATGCGGCTTGGGCGTTTGACGAAGCGAAGGAGAAGAAACTCTGGAACAAGTCTCTAGAGCTGGTGGGTTTGAAGGAAGATTGAATTGGATAGCAATCGTACAATGCAATAGTCACTCGCTCCACCACCTGGCAAATTGGGGTGCCCGGTCACCGGTCTTGGTCTTGACCGAACTACCTCTATAGTGTGTTGCAAGGGCCATAGGCAGAAAAAATAGAGTACACCTGGTACACAACAGATTTGCGCTCATAAATCATTGCAATCATGGCGGCATGATGATGTTATTTATCTTGCTCTTTCTCAAGCTCTCTTGCGTATAGTAAAAGATTCTAATGTATAGACCATGACTTCTCCTTGTGGAGTAGTAATGATTTCTCCGGTCGAGCTTCTAAACTACAACTCGCTCTTGACTTGGAGGCTGGTAAACGGAATATGTCAGGCCTATCCCACAATTGCGTGGCCCGCTACCGGTCAGTTTCGTCATATGGCCTTGGCTTCCGATTCTTCGAGTACAACACATGCCACCGTGTGCTGAACGGGTAATTGCTAAACGGGGGATTATTGCCTGGCTCTTTCGTAACGCTCCCGGATGAGCCGAGACTGTGTCTCCACGGGATCTCGAAACCGTCCTTGGCGGGGCCGAATGGCTGCTGGTCTAAGCGGGTGTCGTGGCTGTTGGGGCGGGATTGGCCTGGGATCTGCGGCAGTGGAGGCTTGCGGCGGGTGTTGTGGCTGCGGGGGCGGGGCTGGCCTGGGGAGGTCCAGCAGGAGAGGTCTGCAGTGGGTATTGTGGCTGCGAGGAACCGCAGGACAAAGGAAACTTCGAGGCGTTACAATCTCACGGGAGTTAAACGGCACATTACTAAGCATGGACAGATATTCGGGAAGCTGGTGATCTATCTGTCCGTTGGCACTGAGACATCGCATATATATAGAGGTGTTGTGTTAGTTGAGAGATCAACCGTTCAACACCAAGCCTTCATCTCTTGCAACACCTCGTCCGAAAGACATCGACCCAATTCTAGTTCTTCTCAGTCTCAGCACTTGCATCATGCCAGACCCCGTTGGAAATTATGCAGACAGCGAGCCCTACGTCGGCGGTGTGCTAAACCAGGGTGGAGCGTATCCTGGCAAGGCCTACAAATTTGCGGAACCGGTTTTCCCCGGCCAAATCTGCTACACTTTGAAGTTCGAATCTACGTACGAGGCAATTGAGAAATTGATTCTGCCCCCGCCGCTGAAGGTCGATCGATCAATGCCCCCTGAAGTCATCGTCTGGTATTTCTTCAGCCCCGGCGCGAGGGGCCCTGGCGGTCAACCCTGCCCTTACCAGGGATTTCAATTCCGAGGCTGGACCGAAGTCAACGGCATTAAGGGAAATGCGGGGTGGGAATATGTTGACGGCTGGAAGGGCGATAAGACGTATGCGGACGTTATGAGTACCTGGGGAATCCAGTTTGGCATGTTGAAAAAGTTCGCGAACATCAACTTCTACCCGCTCGGTGGCGACCGGTTCCAAGTCACTGCCGAGCGGCAGGGCCACCTGCTGGCCAAGATGACCATCTCCATTGGCGAGGAGCTGAAGGGGTCCGATTTTAAGGACGTCGCTCACCCTGACAGCCCATTCAACAAACCCACCTTTACCGTGCGCGAGGTTCCCAACCACAACTACTCCGGCTTCTCGGACCACAGCATAAATTTGGTGCCTTCCAACAAGACTAACAAAGTCCTCCGTGCCTGGTCGGCTCACAGCGCGTCAATCGAGTTCGGCAACCAACCGATGGATCCTATGACCGAGCTGCAGCCTCGAAACACCACCGCCATGGGCGTGTCAGAGGTTGAAACCTACAAGGGAACCTTCACCGATGTCGAAGTGGTCGCCAGGCTGTAAGGGCTTTTCATTTTCTGATTGATGGGGGTGGTGGTACTCGCGAGAGAGCACGCATGCCAAATTGATTGCCAAGACTGTTCCTCTGTGCCCCAAAGCCTCCTGATATAGATAGCAATATATATAGTCGCAAAAAAAGAAGAAAAAAAAAGATAAAAGAAGAAATAGAAAAAAAGATATCCGAATATATACACTCATTTTATTAATAACTAGCATCGATGATAATATGTGGCCAGCTTTGACCTGCAGTGATTACAACTATCAAGAGGGTTACTAACAATGAATTCCATGGTTTAGAATTATGTAGATCCTATAATAATTATAATTATTGATAGGGCTGCTAATACTTAATTCTATGTTCGAGAGTTGAGAAAATTCTCACAATAAATATATTAAGAATAATTAATTTCAAGTCTTGTAAGAAATGGTAAAAAATGCAGAGTCAAGGTTGGCCTAAGAGATTTATTTAGTAAATAGTATTTGAAGATATGAAAAGAGCTTGATGAAGTGAAGACAAAGTTTCCTTCTTAAGTAAGAACCCCTCCACTACGTATACCTATTTCTATTAGATCCTTTGACATTTACGTCCATGACGAAATTCCACTGGCCCTACATGTCACGCACCTCCGCGGACACACTCAAGACCCCTGCGATATTCGCCGCGTCGTGGAGAGGTCCTAATTCGCTGACGGTCGCGGAGGTCCTGTCATTGACAACCGATGGGGATCACAAATTCACGACGTGGCATATATATCGCTTAGGATGAGCCAGATCTTGAGCCGCTTTGATCACATCAGCGCCATTGACGTCTGCGAGAGACAGCCTGGCACCGTGCGAAGCCAAGAGTTGCACAGTATCATAATCGATTCCGGAGGCGACGCCGGCGAGTGCAATCTGACTAGAAATTCGTGAGATAGGAACCTGTGGGTAAATTCCCGGGGTCAGGGATGATGCAGTTAAGGTCACAGGTATAGCAGCTGCTGCTTTCCGTTCTGTTGCCTCGAATGATTCTTGATTGATCTATCTAACTAAGCTAAAGAGAGCCCCTTTCTTGGTGTTATTGTACGTAGGTCACATGATGCCCTTGATCTCGCTTCCTGCCGCTTTTACACTAGGCACCTAGCCGGTGCCTCAGGCCTCGATGACTGTGATCCCTTTGTGGTGAATTCAACGTTCCAACAGAACCTTTAACCCAGATTTGAAATGAGTAATGACGGCTTTTCTTTTTTCTCTTGCAACTAATGCTTAGTGTGTACTATACGCGTAAAGTGGCTGACATTGTTGAAGCTGGGTATGCGGATCCGCACGCAACTTACGAAGTGTAATCCAACCGGTGGGCTCCGGGGTGGATTCGCATGCAACGGTACCATTTTACCCATAAACTTCAGGCTATTGTTGTTATCTAATAGGAAGCAATCAGCATGTATTTATTTTATAAAAGACGGGGCGTAGTATCATCTTGTTCAGAGTGCATTCGATATGGAAACAGGAATATAGCTCATCGCCTCTGCGGCTACGTTCAAGATGATCTCAACCATCAGTCCCTTATATGTCTTATCTTCCCTTGCCCAAATAGCGTCCAAAAATGTCCGAGGCACCCTCTATTGGAGGGCCTCTTGGCGTCCTAGGGGCAAACCAGGCAACGTGTGCAAGCTTTCGAAACCGGTCCGCGATACACAAGTTTGCTACACCATGAAATTTACCAGCAACTATGAAGCCATTCAAAATATGATCCTGCCACAGCCTGTAAAGGTGGACCGCTCACAGCAACTCCCGAGGCCGTCGCGCGATACTTCAACTGCATGGACAGCGATGGCCCTGGAGGGCAACGTTTCGTTCAGTTATAGAGTTTCAACGCACACAATGGGGTAAGGGGTACGGCCGGGTTTGAGTTTCGAGGCAGTCTGATGAACAAAAAGACCGAAATGTATATCATGGGTTCCTGGGGCGTGCAATTTGGCATCGCCAAGAAGTTTGCCAACATCCGCGTCGTTCCAAGGGGAGGAAACAAACTGCACGTCACGCTCTCGAGAGACGGGATAGCCCTAGTCATGATCAAGATGGAGATAGGGCCCGAGATAGTGGGCAAGGACTTCGAAGTCATCACCAGTGGACCCAGGAAACCCGTCATTGAGTGATAACTTGACGATTCTTGAGATGCTGAATGAGACTTGAAGCTTTTTACTCGCTCCGCAGCGTCATGATCACCTAGTCCTGGGCCGGAATGCGGGCAGGCCTTATATTAAATTTGAGAGTAGCTCGAGTTGAGCCCAGGCAAGATCAAGGGCGCAAGTATTGTGGCCACTAAATGTGAGAAGGAGGCCTTCCCTCGCCAGCGGGTCGTCAAGTTACAAAGCTATGGGGATTGGCATCCCTTGCCGTCAGCTCAGGATGCACAACCTGCCGTAATACCATGTTTACACAGACCGCTATGTCGCTCTTCCGGCCCAACAGCCACAGGGCGTTGATGCAGTCGTCGAGGCGTCCCTGTACCTCGTACAGGGCGGCAAGATCTACCAAAGGGCCCAAGTCTTTTTGCAAATGGACCATTTTGACGAAGATCTTGCTGGTGTAAGTCAGTGATCGGGTTAATACCGTGGGCCAACACTCCCTCAGCAAAGCTGACTGGTGAATCGCACTGTTCATGCCCAACGACTCGGAGAATTGTAGATTGACCTTTTCAGCGCAACAGCAGCGAGCCAGGTCAGAAATTGCATATGCCGCGCGGAAGCGCATCGACGTCGCGCAATGGAATGGCTGCATGGGCGTGTTGTTGGACGGTATGGTCATGTACTCCGCATCGAGTTTTTCAATCAGATCAGACAATATGAGCACACCCATGTTGAAATTACTGCTCAAGAGAATATACCACGACTGAATGCGGCTAGGGAGCTCTTGGTGGTGTAACACACAGTCCTCAATAAACAAACCCTGGGTGACATGCCAATGGTCGTAGACTTCGAGTGCTGCCGCAAGGCCCGTCGCAATCTTTTTGAGGGTCGCACGCCGGTAGCGAAGTTTCTGGAGCTGCCCAATGCGACGGTAGAACAAGATTAGGACCGGGATACCGTCGGCCAGACACGATGCGGCATGTAAGTACGAGCAGGGCCACCGAGTCCTTTGCATTCGAACAATTCCATGGGGCGTTTGTTGGGAAAGGAAATAGTTGCCCCAGATATCCAAGTCTGGTTTAAGTTGGGCTTCGTCAGTGATCTCGTTGAGATCGTCAGACATTGATTCTGAAGGAGTTGAAACGGAGTGGTCCCTGTTGAACTCTTCGTAGACCATATTGGTGTCTGCATCACTAAAAACGAATGACGTGCCGTTGATGGCGGCCGACATACTATCGAACATGATTGCCATCCAAAGAACCACAGCATACGTCCTTTGGTCGTCTGTGCTCAAGGACAGCGTATTTTTCGATGTTGGATGTCCGCGTCTGCGGACTATCTCGCCTATTTGGTGTTGGCGCAATTTAAGAACTGCGAAGTCGAGGTAAGTCCGACTCGTGTCACGTTCCAGAATGGTGTGAAGAGAGCCGAGATCCGGCTTAGAGGGAATGAATTCATCATCCGCGTTAGACAGGCGCTGCGTGAGAGAAAAGATGATGCTGGCATATATCACTTTAAATGATGGATTAGCCAAAGCCTCGCCTAGAGCTTGGTTCGCCTGCTGCCATAGTGAGCTCTGCAATCTGCGTTCGAAGGTGCTCAGTCCAGATGCTTGGCCGTTCTGAGAAGCAAGTGCGTCTTCTCCGTTAACCAGGTGGGCCCATTGCATGGCCAAGGTCATCATGGCGAGTGCAAGACTTCTCGAGGCCTGCTTTTGATCATCTCTGGACAGGAGGTTTGCTGCCGAAAGCGCCTTGTCCAGTTTACATACTCTTGTCACCAAACGATTTGACTGGGTATACTCGGCGCTGACCTCGACAAGGGGCTGGGCATCAAAAGGACAATTCTTTTCCACAATCCAACAACCCAACCTATCCTCCAGAAAATCAAAATAGAGCTTCAGCAGCCCGTCCCGAATATCTCGTCGGTACTGTTCTTCCGTGAGATAGTGAGATGACAAGGACAATATTGGCTCAATCGGCCCGAAATCTGGAGTTCTCTTGGAGTGCGATACTCTTCGATTTTGTAGTGATGCCAGTTGGTGAGTTCCACCAGGGCATACATCGGAAGCCATGTGTTCGGAGATTAGTTCGGTCTCGCCGAAATCTCGTTCTGAGCGTGGCGGTCGCACCTTTGGAAGTTTGTCGTCATCAACAGTGGTTTCCTCCAACAGACTTGAGAAGCAAGAAGAGTCGTGGTCTGAGAAGACTTGACATATTCGGCCGGAAGTCCCCCCAGAAACGAAGACATCCTCTTGGTTGACAGTTTCGGGTGGATGCTGGTCCACAAAATCATCAAACATCGGCCCCAAGATCGTGCCCATGTCGAAAGCAGATAGGTCAAGATCGCTCCAAACAGTGCGTGGTGAAAGGTAGCTAGAAACAGCGACATTGTCATCAAAGACATCAAGTCTCCCCGTCGTCGCTGCCGTCGCTGTCATCCCTATCGTCGCTGTCCTCGCCGGGGCACACTTGCTCGACCTTCCTCGCGCCCGACGTTTCTCATGAGATCTAACCCAGTCAATACTACATTCCTTGTTCCACTTTACACAATTTGAACAAGAAGAATAAGTGGCCGGGAAGGCGTATTCATTAGTGCCCAAAACGAAGGCATTTTCAGGTTGTGGGGTGAAAGCGACATCACACCGACGTTTGCCTTGACGACACTGATCACAGCTTCTATGCTGACGACGGCGAGGATAATCTCCCATTCTCCCCGATGGTATGTTTGCGTACATTCGTCGGCAATGTTGAGGGATACTCAACCCTGAATGAGAGCGCAGAGGAGAAAAGCGGGCTGGCGGGTCGGACAGGGTCGCGAGATGTTTTTAGAGCGCTGTCAGTTTGTCCGTTTGTACATCTTTCACTTCTCACCTTAGGGGCGAATGAAATGCGGGGCAGTGGAGTATTAGGTTTTTCGGGCCAGACTGTGACCGATGCACAGTCCTGTTGTTTCACTTGTATTAGTAAGTAGACCAGGCAAGGACTAAGAATGGCGGGCGTGCGACTGCAGGAGGTGCTGGCTTTCGTCGCGGGCATCGAGACGCACTGGGGACACCGCCGCCGGAGATGTCGCTACCTTACACGCAACTGCACGAATTCGATGACACACCAGACCCGCTCCGTCCAACGCGATGGCGGCCGTCCCGGCTGAGAGTGGGTCACGCTTCAATCCCTGACGAAGGACCCACGCCCACGGTACGGGGTCGGTCGTGGAAATGGGGCTTCACCTTGGCGAGACGGAGTCGGGAGCGAGACCCAGAGACGGGGCGAGGTGGCCTCGCATGAGGACAGCCTGGTCGAAACCGCGCGGGGTTGCGAGAGGGGGTTATACGTCGAAGGGTCCGACCCGGCACATCGAGGCACCCGGCGGGGTGGACCGCGAGTTGAGATGGGTCCATCAACGAAAGGACTGGCTGAAGTTGTATCGAGCGGGCGTCATGCCTGCGACCGATGCGGTGGGGCGGCTGATCCGGAACCCGATGGAGCATCAGGCTAACCGACGATTCCGTCTACCGGCCATCAGTTTTTGACACAGCTTGGGTCTGTGTCTGAAGTAGTCGGGCCGGGTGCTGGATGAGAAGCTGGTGTGGATGGCCAGCGTTGACTCATCGAAGCCCACAACAAATCCATTTGGTCCCAAGCAGGAGGCCACAACGCTCGACCTGTACCGGCCCGACATGCAGCGCTATCTGTGCTGCTCTGCACATGTGTGGGTCCTCGGGCGCACTGGGGCCAGGAAGAGAGGTTCCGAGGAGGTTGGGGTTGAGGGAGAGCGAGCTCGAGCCCAGGGAGGCACTCGATCGTTCCGTCTTTGAGTTTCTGGCCCACTTGTTCGAACAAAAGTTGGGGAAACAGCCTTACCAGAATCCACTGCTGCACTTTACCGCATCGAAAGGCATGGGTGCCGTCACGATCCCACACACGGTTTCTAGCCGACCTGCCGACTTCCCGTAGTATAGTCGCGTGCTGATGCTGCCACACTGCTTCGAGGACCTGTAGGGCTCGGCCGACTCCACGGGTGAGGGGGGTCTGGCCGCCATCCGTCGGTGTCAGAAGAGGCACCGTCACCGCCTTGCCCCCAGTGCGTGCACGCTGTTCAGCACCTTCATCCACTAGATAACGTACGGTTGAGGATACCGCAACTACAAAGGCTAGCGGGCGTGGTCAGCCTGGGAATCTGACGGGAGGACTCTCCGCTACCGCAGCGAGCAGATCGCGGTGGGGAGGTTCCAGCAGACCGCCAAGGCGGCCGTCGGGGCCTAAGGCTGGCTGAGCAAATTGACGGGAGACAGATGGGGTGAGGTCCGGCGGTGGACGCGCCTGCGTGACATCGGCGACAGTCTGGTGTACGAAGGGCCAGGGTCTTCGTTCGCCACGAACCGCCACAACCCGTAGCTTGAGCCCGGTGCGTAGCTGTAGGTAAGGGCTGAGCAGCTACTCAATAAAGGAATTGGCATCCTCTCACTCGGTTCCAGAGGAAACGTAAGAAACGAATGCTCTTCCTCAAGGGCAACAAATTCTGGGTCACATCCAGCCCCAAAATGACAGAAAGTAGATATGCAGGAAGACGAGTCATTAGTAAATCGATTTCTTGTGGGGAAGTGTGTCTGTTCTAGGCTTCCAATGCCGTCTCGCCGACCAGGCTTTGTGCTGCATCAAGCTACTCAACAATTACACCCTTTCCAATCGATTCTTCTATTTCCTTTCATAGCGTGTCGGTGTCCTCATCCCGGCCTCAACCTCGAACCCATCCGCCCAAGCATTCATGACATCAGGGACCCAAGAAGAATTTCGTATCCCCCATTGACACATAGCCATGTGTATTGCCTCTCTCATGGTTTGCTCGGCCGCCAAGTCCCCCCGGTCAAATCGACGGCAAGAAAATCATTGTCAAAGACCCCATCCCCTCGAAGATTCCTTGCGCGAGTTGTCTACGGATCATGCTAGACGTGACCAGCATCTTTCAACTTCCGCACAAACTCTTCGACGTCCTTCAAGAAGAGCTCGGGTACTTCCAAAGCTGCGAAATGCCCACCCTAGGCCATGTTTCCTCACAGTCAGCCACCGATTCCAGGGTCTCGGGAGTGGGATTCTCTCACCTTCTTAGGCGCTGTGTACTGGATTAAATTGGGGAGACTCTTTTCTGCCATGGCCTTTGGTAGAAAGATGATCTCCCCCGGAAAGCACGAGTAACCTATGGGTTTAACTCTACTTGTTTCATAAGGATTCTTGTTGTTGAGTACGAATGGATAGACGTAAAGACTGGTAGGAAATGTTGACGTAAACCAATATAAACCAACGTTGGCGAGGATATGGTCCAACGGGACTGGCTCGCTTGACCACTCTAGCAGTTTCTCGCCAATCCTGGACGTCATTTAGAACTTTCCGCCAAGAGTTTTGAATCAGAGCATTCAGGAATGTCAAGACCTACCACGATAAGACACTCAGGGGGCTGGATACTATAGCATGGCCGATCGTTGCGGGGCGAGTACCCTGCTGGAGGAGATACGCCGTACTCGTTGGTCGCCAGGCGTTCGCTGATCTAATGCGTTCAGCCTCCTCTGCCGTTATTCCTTCGGCGTTGGGGTTCATATCGTCAAAGTTTAAGCTGAGGAGATTAACTGCAGAATTTTTAGTTCTGATTGGCAATTTAGACAAGGGTCGGCAGGACAACATACAATGTGCGGCTTTACACTCCTTGTATTCCCTCAACATGATTGCTGTGAGCATGGAGCCCACATCACCACCTTGTGCCACATAGCCTTCGTCGAATCCTAGGTCAATCATCAATTGATTCAGCACCCTCGCGGCAGAATTCATTGTGAATTCCTTCTCAAACCCAATCTCCGACGACAGGCCAAATCCTGGTAGCGACGGCACAACAATATGGTAAGGCAGAGTTGTAGGTGTATATTTCTTGGTTAGAAGGTCCAGCATAGGCAAGAACTCAACAATGGAGCCAGGCCAGCCGTGCATAAAGATAACAGGAATAGCATTCGGAACAGCTGAGAAGAGTGCCAGGAAATGCACTTTTGACGAACCGTGTTCGGGATTGTCAACGGCCATTGTGAAGTTTGGAAATGAATTGATTCTGGCCTCGTGCTCACGCCAGTTAAAACTGTTAAGCCACGTGTCCTTTGCCTTGATAAGCCAGTCGCGAGAGATCCCATATTGCAAGTTGTGCTGCCGATTCCACCAGGTCTCAGGTCCGATTTTGGAAAGTCTGAGGAGCGTCTGTAATTCAGACAGCTCCTTGTCTGGAACGCGCAAAACAAACGGTTCTGGTTTGCCCGAGGCATTGAGTGGGACTTGGCTGAAGGGCAGGGACATGGTGATCGTAGCACAGGTGCCTCAGGAGAAGTAAATATCTGCAGTTTCAAAGGAGACAAAGAAGGGCGTCTACCTAAGGGAAAGTTGAACAGTTGGTTTCCGATTTCAGACTGCTGAACTTCAAACATTAAATATGTTCATATTTAGGTTCCACGGAAGGTACATGGGTAATACCACTTAGAAGCTTCCTAAAATGTACGTGCCCGCCGCTGTACGTCCCTTCCTGATAATTCTGACGTTCTGAGTCAGGCGCCGAAAGTTTATTTCTCAATTTCTAAGCGGATTATAAATGTACACGCTCAATATGCTTAAGCCACATTATCCGATATAGTGTGGGTCGGATAGCGTGGTTTTAGGACCTTTCCGAAACTAGACGACGCGGCTACTGGTGGTTAAGCCAGAAGGTAGAGATTGGAGGACTGATGGTTTGTCTCTTTATATAGGGTGCTATATAAATTATATTTGCAAATCGAAAAAGTTTATTTAATACATAATGGCTTGGGGTTCGGGGCAAAAGTCAAGATGATGTACAGGGTAGGCTAGGTGACCCGGTGGGCCACTCTACCAGCAACCAGCAAAGCAGTCTGTTACTTAAATCGAAACTTATATCTTTCAGTTGTTGAGGTTATTGTGTGGTTTGTCCTCAGCAAAGCCCCAGCCCCATTTTACTATGTTATTCTTATTATTGCTTTAATAATTTTAATTATTACTTCATGTCTTATGGAAAAATGTGAGATTTAGATGGAAACCTAGAGAAAAGAAAAAAGAGCTAAGAGGGTAAACAGTTCTGTAAGTTATATAACCTAACAAGTAAGCCTATATGTAACATGTTTATAGTAATATGAGTATCTGTTTAATGTATGTAACAGAATTGTACGGTCAATTGTCGTATACCAATACCCTCTGAACACTACGACTAACGGTATATATTAAACCCTTCAGCAATAAATCGACTATCTTGCTTGAGTCAAAACATGTATTCAACCATTATCCTGTACACTCGGATAGGTCCTACCTCTGATCTTAAGAGGGTATTTCTGATAGTGCGTTAGATTCGGATGTCAAGTCAGTCAGCTAGCAGTCTACACTGCGTTGACTTGTTATCTACGTGCTATATTATCCATCGCTATATATGAGAATGTCACCGCTGGCCCCAAGGTACCTCCGGCTCCTGGATACCTGGGCCCCATGACACTGGCGCTGACATTTCCCGCTGCATAAAGCCCGGGAATGGGCTTTCCATCCTCTTTCAAGACCCTCGCATTTTCGTCTGTCACCAGACCTCCCTTGGTCCCTAGATCCCCGGGATACACCCTTACCGCGTAGAACGGAGGTTTGGCAATCGTGCCAAGATTAGGGTTTGGCTTGTGGCTTGGATCCCCATAGAAGTTATCATAAGCATTCTTTCCACGGTTGAAGTCCTCGTCGACCCCATTGACCGCAAAGCCATTGAAACGGGTGATCGTGTTCTGCAGGTTGGTGGGATCGATATTAATCTGCTTGGCTAGTCCTGCGACACTATCGTCCTTATAGATAGAACCATTCTCAATGGCCCATTTAGGCGTCTGGCGCGGAGGAAATCGGGCAAGCATATATTTGTTGCGATGGGCCTGATCCATAATGATCCAGGAGGGCACGGCGGCAGCAGTGGTTTCGTGGTGCTTGTTCATGATTTCTCCGAAATCATTGTAGCACCCAGATTCATTCATGTATCGTGAACCGTTGCCGTCTACAATGATGGAATGAGGGAACGAGCGGACTGATAGGTCGAAAATGGGCTTTTCGCCAACCAGGATCATCGGCATCCACCATGCTTGATCCATCATTTCAACGGCAGCGCCGATTTTCTGCCCGGCAGTGATAGCATCGCCTGTGTCGCCTGGCGAAGCCGCACTCCATGCAGTGTATCTGCCTTTCTTCTGGAAACTTTCGCGCATGCCCCAATTTTTCGCGAAACCGCCGGCGGCAAGCAAGACCCCGTTCTTCGCTCCGAGTCTCACTTTCTTTCCATCTCTCTCCGCCAGGACTCCGATAACTGTCCCCGCCTCGTCGGTGATCAACTCCACCAGGCCGGTATCTCGCCAGATTTCCGTGTTCTGCTGCTTATTGAGATAAAGCAATTGAGCAACCAGTGACTTCCCGAGCGTCACGGCTTTCTGGCCTACTAGAGCCCGAAACAGGGTTCGCGCCATGATTCCGCTTGCTTTGATGAAGTCTTTCACCGTAGAACCCATGCGATAGATAGGTGGGATCTGCTCTGTGTAACAGGTTGGAGCTGGATCCGGCGGTAGCCGCAAGATGTGCTGCCAGTCTCCAAGCATCTTGAGGTCGAACACGCGGCCTTCAATCGTCCGACCAAATGCTGTGGAGCCAGGCTCCAAGCAGTGGTAGTCAGAATAACCTTTGGAGGCGTGCCACTTGAAGCCAAGATCTTCCAAGAATTGGACCATTTTGGGACTCTCATTGACGTATGCCAACTTGCGCTCCCTTGTGCTACATCGAAGGCCCGGCGGAATAAGAGCCTCAAGATACTTGAGGGCTTGCTCCGGGCTGTCTTCGAGACCGGCCTCTTTCGAGACATGATTGTTTGGCACCCAAAGCGCACCACCAGAGTACGCACTGGATCCCCCGATTTTGGGTGTTTTTTCGATCAGTAAGGGTTCGAGGCCTCGAAACTTGGCGCGCAGAGCGGCCGTAAGGCCACCTGCACCAGTGCCGACTATAATGACATCGGAGACTTTGTCGAAATCCTTTGCCTTCAACGTCCTCGTAGTCGACATGGGAGCCAGACATTTCGGGTTCCGGACCACCGACAGGCTGAGGGATATAGTTGGACGAATTGATCGGAGCGGAGCGCCCTGGCGTCTCGCGACGCAACTAAGGGAGTGCATCTGGTACGACCTTTCTGACACCTTGAGCTTTTAGAGATTAATGTTATGAAATGCTGCTTTGCAGTTCTATTGCGATCGGTACTCAAATACTTGGTCGAAAAGGCTTTTTGCAGATTATCCTGCCTTTCATTTCGCGCTTGATTACCGCTAAACTTGGGGAAGTGTGGCGGTCATCGAACCCAACCCCCATTTTGTAGACGCGATTGCCACCATACCCGGGGCAGCCCCCTTTCTGGATCCCCATCACGGAAACGCCGCTTTCTCCGGCTCAATAGAGCAAGGATATGGGGCGTTGCAAATTGAGATCTGGGGCATAAATTGAAGCGGGTTAGCCGCCTTTTGAGAACTCGTACTCGTAGTTCACAGGACGCAAAATAGATTCAAAACCGAAGTGGCCATGCAGAAGACACTTGTGATCGGCGCAACCGGATATATCGGGCGCCGTATTGCCGAGACTTTTCGGTCGCATGGGAACGAAGTCTATGGACTCGCGCGGAGTGAGTCAAGCAAAAATGCGCTCCTGTCTGCCGGCATTACACCAATCCAGGGCAGCCTGGCCGACGACGATACGTTAATGAAGCAACTGCACGAATTTCAGACTCTCATCTTCACCGCTATGGTAGACTTTCAAGACGAACGGGAAATGATCGAACGGCTTCTTGACGGTTTCTCGAAGCCTGGACGGACTTTTATCTTTATCTCCGGCTCCGGCGTTGTCGGTGTCCCAGCGTTGGAGGGGGAATGGAACGAGTACACAGCGGCGGAGGATGACCCTTACCCTTTCCAGACCGTGCTACGAAATCGGAAGATCAGGGTAGAAACTGAAAGGTTGATTCTGGAGGCGTCTAAGGGAGGACTACGCTCGTTGATTATCCGGCCTCCGCTGGTCTGGGGTTATGCAGGGAGCATTCAAATCCCCCAGTTTTTCGAGTCCGCCCGCAAGACAGGGGCTGTTTGCTACCTCGGACACGGACTAAACCTCTACTCACACGCCCATGTTGACGACGTCGCCTCTGCAACTTACCTGGCTTTCGAGAAAGGCGAAAGTGGCAACATCTATCACGTGGTTGCGGGCGAAGTGAATTTCCGGACGATTGCAGAGGCCGTGGGCGAAGTTACCGGTTGTCCTACACGCAGCCTCAATTATGAAGAAGCCGTGCAACTTTGGGGCGATACCTGGGTCTCCATTGGCCTGGCGGTCAATAGTCGCATTCGCGCGCCCAAGACCCGAGCTCAGCTAGGTTGGAAGCCCGTGCACCTCGATCTTGTTGCCGACATCCGACAAGGTTCTTACAAGATTGCATACGAGGAAGCGAAGGAACGTGGCAGTCTTCCGAGATATGCTTGGGAAGGGCAGTAACAAGAGGTTGTATGTATAATAGATATGGAAAGTACTAAGAATATCTATTGAGTGATTGAGATTATCTTACACGTTTGTGCCCTCGTTTACATCGTGGCTATGCTGGAGACACACTAATAATATCTTCGCATTACTGGACTTGGGCGCAATCCACGGCGGCAAATGGTGTCCACACTGTGGCGAGCGGAGCCGCCCGGGGAAATTGGAGATTGCGGGGTGTTAGGGTTACATTGCATCCCCGGAGCCGCATCGGAAAGTTTAAAGGTTGCGGGGTAGCGGGGAAGCGGGGGAGGGACGGAGGACACAGGGGTCCCAGGATTGCTCGTCGGATAGAGTGGCTCCGGGACAAATATTCTTCTGCATTAGACCCAGCCCCTTATCGTCCCAAAACCACACTGGAGCTCTGATCAAGTAATCATGTATTCCTGCGTAGAATGTGACAAGTCATATTCGTCTGCAAATTCATTGAACAGGCATATGAATAACCATGCGATACACACCAAAGGGCACAAGTGCCCAACATGCGACCTTATCTTCTCACGAAGAGACTTGATGGTACGTCACAAGGCCATTCATGATAATGCTTCGCGTACGACTAGGCGGAGATGTCATACGGCGTGCAAATCCTGCCGAAGCTCGCATGACAAATGCAATGGAGAAAGTCCCTGTAACATATGTCGCATCCGGAAACAAGACTGTGAGTACGGGCCGAGGTCTCGAAGAGTAAGTCACCCTGTCAGCGGCGCTACCGGCGGTGCTGAGGCAGAAACTCGGCCTGGCCGGATCAACGGCGAGGTTCCTCGCGACCACCACGCCAATGATACTCAAAAAGGTGCACAAAACCACAAAACCCCTGAGAATTCGCCTTCGCCATTGTCTGGAACGAGCAGCTCTCCATGTCACTCAGCCGAATTCGACACATTCGCCGAAGACCCAAATCATCAGGGCAACGCCGCAGATATGATGCAAACCGAACGCCGCAGGAGTGGGACAAACGATACGACATCGCCGGATTTCTCGGACCTTGTACTGCCAGACTTGCCCGAGATGATGATAGAACAAAGCAACACGCTGGCCCTAGATGTCGACCAATTTCCAATTACAAATACAGAACGAAGAATCTCAGGGACCTCTGTCTCGTCAGGGACAGATACTGCATTACAACAGCTAGAATCTGATATCTCCGGGAAGGGCACAGATCAGCAGCGCACCAATTGTCAAAGTGTGATGCAAATTGAAAGTAGCTTGGATGGAATAAATTGCGCCTCCTCTCTGGAACACTCCGACTTCATTCTACCAGATCTAACAGAAGTTTTGATGGGAGATGATGGAATTGCTCCGGAGCATGCTTCAGTTCAGAACACAGACCTAGAACACGATACTGGTGAAAGGGAGTCTTGCTGGGGTGCGAACAACATGCTGTATCAGCTGGTAGAAACCGACCTCTTCATGTCCTTGTTCAATTCAACCGATCCTACTTCTTATACCTCGCCGCTGAAGTCGAATGTCATTGACAGCGAGGGTACATCGATACTATATGAAGGTCGCCAGCCTATACCTCTTGCGCTATCGGATCTGGGACAGACGACTCGGACCCTACCTGCACCCCCCCGATGTGGAGATAAGAGCCTCAGCTCAAAGAGATTAGCAAGCGGTTTTGCTCGAATGGACTGCAGTTCCACACAAATGGCGCTTGTTTGGGAGCTTTTTGACTACGCCGCCACATCATCAGATATATCGCCAGAGGAGCGACGCCGTCATTGGGAATCTGCGTCCATCAAAGTATGCACGTCATTTGGCCTTGCCCAACCACACAACTCTGAAGACTGCACCTTGTTTCAAATGGTGCACTTGTACAGGCAAAATCTCCTCCCACTGTGGCCCATGATCTGCGAAACAAGTCTTGAGGATCCAGCAAGCTTACATCCGGTTCTCTTCTTGGTCGCAGTCTCAAGTGGAGCTATGTATCTCGAAGATGATAATGCCAGTGCGTTCGGCGCAATGATGCATCGGTGCTTACAAACATCTTTGATAACGTCGTTTATCGAGAAAGAAATGGCCGAGGCTGACACTATTTGGCTGGCACAGGCCAGAAATACCATACAAGTAGTTTCATTGTATTTTGGCCAAGGACAAGAAGTAGCTTATGCGCAACGTTTAGGTGCAGCCCTAGTCTCGCAGTCTCGACACATGGGGCTCTTCAAACGAACTGAATTAGAAGACTGTTGCGTTGGAAGTACCCCC
This sequence comes from Calonectria honghensis, assembly GCA_013403855.1. NCBI lineage: Eukaryota > Fungi > Ascomycota > Sordariomycetes > Hypocreales > Nectriaceae > Calonectria > Calonectria honghensis. The sequence goes on from VTGB01000049.1 coordinate 557,422, forward strand.
GAAGAGCAATTCACGGCATGGATACGGGCGGAAACCAGAAGACGAGTGGCATTTGGTATATATCGAGCGGATGTGTTCCTAAGTCTGCTGATGAATTGCCCTCTGAGCATATCGGCTGATGAATTGGAAATACCACTTCCATACCCGGACTCCCTGTGGCTGTCGATAGGAAAGCTATCTCTGGGTGAATCAATGGCCGCTCTGGAACGCGAACGAATGAAGCGGGACGAAACTCCATTCTGCGATCTGATTAGAATATTGCGGGATAGTGATGAGGTCCTGCTGAGTATGGAGGCGAGAGATTACGAACTCTTGTTGTTTGGTTTACAAGAACATGTATGGAAATTCAGTCATGATCCTGACATATTCCAGCGTTTGACTGGACATAACTGGCAAGACGACACCGACACCGAATCCTTGGATGCGGAGATAAGCCGTGTTCTCAACGGTTCTGCTATGCACTCTCGGGACCACCTTCAACTACGCCACCGCAAGATGAAGGACCTGGTGCTTGAGCGGAGACGACTGTCCCTGGCCCTTGACAAGTGGCTCCAGAGTTTCAACGCAAGCCGGTTTCGCCCTTCCTTCAACAAGGATCGCGGAAGCATATTGAGCAGTCTGCTGCTCTTTCACATCCATCATCTCCAGCTCAATGCTTCTTTGGACGTTCTCCATCACATTGCAGATGGTCGCTGCAATGAAATGACCATTGATGATAAGAGGCTGCGAATGGCCATTGGCTGGGCGCACAACGCGCAAGCCAGAAACGCCACGTACCACGCTTCCAAGATATGGTCACTGCTGGACAACGAAGCAAAGATGAACCCGATGAAAAAACCACGATACACACTGCTGTCCTTTATGGGGTTACATCACGCGTCTGTAGTTCTTTGGACATGTTTTGGAGCTCGCAGAGCGACACCAGAGCCGCCGCTTTCCTTTACAGCAAAAAGCAATGTTTGGGAGAGTGGTCATTATGACAGGTTTGATGAAATCTTGGCAAGCATTGTGTTTCTTTACTCGAGGTTGAAGTCTATGAGTTGGGATGCTTTTGCGGAACGGGTTCAAAGGTTGTCGTGTTCTCCATTTCCACGAGATCATTCGTGATTGGTGATGGCAATGTAATGTTTAGTGCCTGATGTACTTTCAATTTGCCGCGAGCACGGAGCGAGAACTCCCGAGTCCAGATACACCTTATATAAAATAGCAATATTCCTATATGTAAAACCTAATTCAAAGCCGCGCCTGTTTGGCTGCCGAGCACGTGTTCCTAGGGCTACGTCGAAACTCTTCGGTAATGAGGCCGTCAAGATCAGCCTTGACCAGCAGTGCAAGGCGTCTCGACCCAGGCCGCACCTGGTTGATGCCGCCGCCGTTGAACCACAAGCCACGTTGACCCGTCTGACCCCATATGTTGGACCACTCGCCCTCCTCGTCCAGCCTCGCAATGTCACCCACACGCTCTGCCACATCCTCGCCAAATTGATCTGTGACTTCAGCCTTGCGATTCTGATAACCAGTTGCGAGAACAATCAAGTCAGCCCCGATCACTTTCCCATCGTCAAGTTTGACGCCGTCAGGAACGAACTCTGCGACGCGAGAGTATTGTTCGACCTTGATGCCGCCCTTCACAATGATATCCGACGTCCCCTTATTGAAGTAATACCCGCCGCCTGTGCGGAGAAATAGATCGAGCCATCCCATCGCCTTGACGCCGTTACCCACTTGTAACCCGGCAGCAGTGAGTCCCTTGATCAACTCTGCGTCGACCTGTGTGGCTAATTTATGGTAAGCCTGACTGCGTGACTCGCGAATACTGTTGATCAGACCGATCCCGTATTGGATGTCGACAAGGTCGGTTGGTATGTTGGGATCAACGTAGCCCGAATATGCGATGTTTGCCGTTTCGATGTTGACCACGACGACTGGCCCACGTTGCAGCATTGTAACCTCGACATTGTTTCCATATAGGTCATCCGCAATGTCATGTGCACTGGTAGCCGACCCGACGACGATGGCCTTCTTTGGTGATCCATGATTTGACGCCTTGGTGTATGCCGATGAATGCATCACCTCACCCTTAAAAGATGCAAGTCCAGGCAATTCTGGAATGACCGGCTTCCCACCTATGCCTCCGGTAGCGAGGATAATATGGCGCGGATGAAGGAGACGCATGCTGCCGTTTGCGACTTTGATGGAAGCCGACCAGCTGTTGTCCTTTTCGTCATAGTGGCCGTGCACGAATTCAGTCGAGGTCCATATGTTGAGGTCCAAGTACTCTGAGTAGATTCCGAGCCATTGGCCGATGAGATCTTTGGGCAAGTATTCAGGGTAGTGCTTCGGAAATGGCAGGTATGGGAAATCGTTCATCTCCAGTGGATTGTGCAGGTTGAGCGAATCGTAACGCTTGTACCAGTTGTCGCCGACGCGCTTGTTCTTGTCGATGATGAGCGGGCTGACTCCGAGCTGTTCGAGGTGTGCTGCAACCATGAGGCCTGCTTGCCCTGATCCTACTATCAGTACCTCAGGCTCACTATCGTGATACTGTCGCTTCCTGTCGTGGTTTTGCTGCCACGTTTCTCCGTCATGGTTGGGTGTAAACCCATTGCCGCGAGGATTCGCCACAGGTCCCTTGACATTCTTGAGGTTCTCGAGCCTTGTATAGAGAGCGAATACCCGTAACTTGTCTGGCGATTTCGCATCACTGACTGCATTCAGTACTGCCACCGCCGTTCCGCTTGCGGTTTCGAAATCCGCAAACGCTTCAACCACTGGGGGTGCTGTCGGGTCGCCCGGTCCCGGCTGGATACGTGGCTCCGGCCAGTACGACGACACCTGAAACTTCTTTGCCTTGATCTCTTTGTTGGCTTTCAACAAGGTCGAGATGACGGCGCCGCGGCCGCTAAACTGCCGGAAGTCCCATGTAAATGCCCCATTGTCGCGGAAATAAGAAACATCACATAGGATGCTCTTGAGTCCGTCCTCATCATTGGCCGTGAGAGCATTCTCAAAATCTGCAAGCCAACTTTTGACTTGACCTCGAATGGTATTTGAATCCATTAAATCGGCGGGTGTCCTCGACTATGATGTTGGGAAAGTGAGGCAGTGCAAATCTCGAGGTCTTTCTACTTTGATGGTATGTCTGTGGCGTCAGAAATTTGGAACTGGATGCGCGCGACCACACTATTAGTATGTAGGCATGAAGAAACTGCCATGACCGCTCCCGAATGCCACCTGATATCTCCGACTTGAGAATTGACCGTGACGAGTCAAACCTGCGCACAGACCCTGACCCACAGCGGGTATAGTGGCTAGCGGATGCGGCTCCGAATTATCTGGGCACTTAATATCTGCTGACGACCAAGGAGTGCCTCCCACCTCATTGTCAGTTCACGAAATATTGCGCTGCGTTAGGACCGTCCAGTAAAGAAGATGATTCAAGTTCGTAAGTGCAAGAAGCGATGCTTAGATTGCACAGCAATGAGACCGCCATCGCGCTAACTTGGAGGGATTTGTTTCAGCGGATTGGGACGACCTCCCTGCAGGTACGTTTCGAATCAGCTACCAGTTGTTGTCTTCAGTGCTAACGGAGAGTCTAGTTGAGGGTCTTCCACAGGGGTGCGCTTGGGGCATCTGGGATCGTGATGGGAAGAAAGATGTGTTTGGCACGCTCAATCTCTTAACCCCGAAAGTGATTCAGGGAGCTCTTGCAGAAGCGACCGATGGCATACACATCTCTTTAAAGTAGGATTTTCTTTCCACCATTCCTTCAGCAAGGTCATATTTGGAAGCACCAGAGACTGATTATTGAAGCTGGCCATTGGGATCTATAAAGACCCCCGGGTTTGGCCGGAAGGCCTTGGTGCACAAGGTTGTCAGCTTTTCGGGTACACATAGCGGCTTCCATGGCTATGATGACGAAGTATGGCCGATGGCCTGAACCTTTTGAGTATGTGCTAATATCATGGAGGTTGAGTTTAACACACAGATCAGCAGCCAGTGGGACAGTCTTTGTAAGTTTCTTGCTTCGAGAAGAAGATAGACTGTGATGTAATCTGGCAGGGACTCACCGACTACATAGGTCACTATCACCACCAAGGAACCAACCTTGCTTATAATGGCATCAAAACCAGCTTGAAAGATTTGACTCAGGAGTTTGGGACAGAAGATAAGGAACGGAAATTTCCGACCATTAACCGTGCGTACAGCAAGGTGCTCCAGCAAAATCTCTACATGTCTGACTGCAACTACAGATTGGCACGATCGTGGCGGAATTGTGGCTCGCGGGGTCTTGTTAGACTACAAGACGTATGCTGACGCCTTCGGTCTGGAGATCAACCTATTCAATAACGACCAAATCACGATTGAAGACCTCGAGAAAATTGCCGAATACCAAGGTGTCGAGTTCCAGTATGGCGATGTTCTGATCATCCGTTCTGGCTTCACCGAAGCTCTCGGAGCCATGACTGGCGAGGAACAAGTGCAGGCCTTGTCTTCGTACCGAGCCTGCGGTGTTGAGGGGACTGAGAAGGCTGCTAAGTGGATCTGGAATAAGCATTTCTCTGCGGTTGCAGGGGATATGATGGGGTTTGAACACACTCCCTGTATCATCAATGGAAAGGATGGGAAAGGTGGTGCAGATCTAGGCAAGTACCACTCCATGCGAATAACAAAGATGAGAAGTGCTCAACTAACACGTGGTCGAATACCCAGTGCTGCATTCATACCTCGTGTCCTTGATGGGAATGCCTATTGGCGAGCTATGGGATCTTAAGGCTTTGTCAGAATATTGTGCAACGGTCAAGAGATATAGTTTCCTGCTTACATCTATTCCGTTGAACGTGCCAGGCAGCATTGCTTCACCACCGAATGCAATTGCAATATTTTAGCAGCGGACGTGGTGAAAGAAGAAAAGAATTGAAATAGATTTTAGAAGTGCATTTATATAGTAATTTATATGTACTTATTTAATATATGCGATATTTATGTCTATGTGCAGAGATTTTGTCGACTGAGCGGTTATGGCCCGGTAGTAAACTGCGCAACTAAACACCTTAGTCAATGAGCAATATCTGTTTCATCCGTGAGCGCAGCCTGCAGAGTGGGTAGGTTTCTCTATTATTGAACATTGAGATTACATTCGCGTTCATTGGTACAGAGACTTGTGTGGCGCACACACCTTCGAAAGCCACAATATCCTGCCTAGGGATATTGTGGCTTATTGCCCCTCATTTCCCACAAAGAAACAGCATCTTCCGTGGAAATCCCACTGCCAACTCACATGCATGAGCATATAGCACCAACACGCAGCGAGAATTCCAAGCATCAAGCACGCCGAGAGCGCAAAGAGCACCAGTACCAGTCGAGTCGAATGTCACCCTTCACTGCAGATGTTGTTATTGTGGGCGCCGGGCCGGTGGGCCTTACACTGGCAAACTATCTCGGCTTAAGTGGGGTGCGCGTTCTATTGATCGAAAAGCTCGACAAGCTCATTGACTATCCTCGGGCGATTGGCATAGATGACGAGTCTCTTCGTCTGCTCCAAGCTCTTCAGCTCGTTGACGAAGTCATCCCACATACGACACCCAACCATTCGATGAGGTTTTTGACTGCTCGAGGACGCTGCTTTGCCGACTTTCAACCGACTACACTTGAATTTGGTTGGCCACGGCGCAATGCCTTCATTCAGCCTGAAATCGACAAGGTGCTTTTAAAAGGATTGGATCGTTTTACAAATGTGAAAGTCCTGTTTTCTCAGACATTGGTCTCCGTGGAACAAGACGAAAGTGGTGTGACAGTGACCACTAGTAAGGAGACGTTTCGCGCCAAATATCTCGTTGGGGCCGATGGAGGCAGCAGCTTTGTGAGAAAACACAGCGGAATCTCTTTCGAGGGTACCACAGCGCCGAACAAGTGGGTAGTTATTGATATTCGCAACGACCCTCTAGGTATTCCTAATCTTTACGTATGCTGCGACCCTATGCGACCTTATGTTTCTGCCGCACTCCCCCACGGAATACGAAGATTCGAGTTCATGGTCATGAGTGATGAGACTGAGGAGCAGCTCAGAGAGCCTCAGACCATGAGGAAACTTCTTACTAAAGTTGTCCCTCATCCCAACAACATTGACATCATTCAAAGTCGGGTGTACACTCATAATGCCCGTTTGGCTGCTCGATTTCGCTCCGGACGTGTCTTGCTTGCGGGAGATGCAGCTCACATCATGCCCGTCTGGCAAGGCCAAGGATACAATAGCGGACTCCGAGACTCTTTGAACCTAGGCTGGAAGCTATCCCGGGTTGCGAAAGGAATTTTGCATCCTGAGGTATTAAACACATTTGAGAAGGAGCGACGCACCCACGCAAAGGCGATGCGCGATCTTTCTGTGCTCACTGGTCATATATTCGCCCCGCCATACCGGTGGCTGGGTTGGGTCCGTGATGCGATCACTTGGTCCCTAGCGTACCTACCACAAGTTAAACGGTACTTTTTGGAAATGAGGTTCAAGCCCATGCCGCGCTACGGGGAAGGGGCCGCCGTGGTCCAGGAGCAGGACCCGCTCGCACCTGTCGGCACCATGTTTATTCAACCATTTGTTTTCAAGGACCAACAGCAAGAACCCACACAGGAGCAGCGATTAGACGACATCATCGGGTCTGACAGATTTGCAGTGGTTTCCTGGGGGACGAATCCGCTATGGGGTCTGACTCCTTCGCAGATCACTGCATGGAGGCAGCTGGGAACTACATTCATTCACGTAGTGCCTCCATGCCAGCTGAAGACCATCCAAGCTGAGGCTGAGGCAGAACAAGGCGTCGTTCGAGTTGGTGACAGCAGGGATGGTGTCCTCAAGAAGTGGTTTGGTAATTATCCTCGTTCGATTGCTATCATTCGACCCGACAGATTCGTTGGAGCTCTAGCAATTCCTCAGACAATTGGGGAGATTTCAGATCGGTTTTTTGACGCCATTGGGCTGGTATCTGGTGGTGATAGGGCCTTACAGTAGATAGAGCAAGTGCTTGTACATGGATAATTCAATAGACCTCCTAGAACTGTCCTTTAGAAGGGCAGGGATCCTCTAGACAAAAATCTTTATTTCCCATTGCGCAGATTGAACGAGTCGCTTGAATGGTCTACCTAGGTGGTGCCCGAGTCAAGTCTATGTACACCCGAAAACTACCAAAACTAACGGACGCGGGTTACGACATTAAGGAATCATACACCCACTGTGTAATAATCTCAAGATATGGTAACATAAAACAGCCCAGTTGTTGTTTCGTGTGTATCAAGGCCTAGAGTTAACTCTGATGATCTGTACGCCACAATCATATATCCTCTGCTCATTCCATGACTGAACTAGCTGTTATGCCGCCGAATCCGGAGATCCATTCAGGGATTGGCCTGTAGTAACGACTTGTTGCTTGATAGGGGCTCATCATCGACATTGCAGACGCTGCTGCCACCCACGTCTTGACTTCATGAGTCGCCGCGCCAGCGATTTCCGTCACCTCTTGCCCTGACACAGTGTCCAAGGACAACATCTCATTGTTAGCAATGGTGTCGAGAAAGCTGCGGTCCCATTCCGGAGCGAGGGCATGCAAGGTAGATTGATCCGAAACGAATTGCTTGGCAGCATTGATGGTGCGATTTGTTCTCGCTTCTCGATCTTCGGTGGAGAGGTTCTTGCCTGCTCCCAAAAGCACATGCCGCACGTCCTCAGAAGCCGTGGCATACTGTGGCACTGGCGGCTGATGAGAGAGCCCGCCAGAAGCCAGGAAGAGAACTCGTTTGTTCAAGGTCTTGCAGAAGTTTCCCACCGTCTCTCCTAGGATTCTAGCCCGCTTGAAGGTCGGCAAAGGGGGTGCGATGCAGTTCACGAATACCGGGATGACAGGATACTTGTCGATTCCGCCGAGCAAGAATGCCAGAGGCTGTGCAAATCCATGGTCCACTTGCATTCGCTGAGAAGTCGCGATATCCACATCGTGGTCCATGCAGTACTCTGCCAGCCTCGTCGCCAGCTCCGGCGAGGTGGATAGAGGTCCTTTTAATGTGTTGAAGTCACCTATGGCGAATGCCTCTATTCCAACACAAAAGGACGGCATCACATCATGGAAGAAGCCATTAAAGTGGTCAGGCGCGAATAGGATGACAAGTTCGGGATCAAACTCGGCAATCTTTCGTCGTGTCATTTGGATGTAATCATCGATCTCTCCCAAAATTGCCTCTGAAGGATTGACCAATCCGATCAGTGGCGTGTGCGATATGCATGCCAAAAAGTTTGACATGCTGCAAGTAATGCGGTTTGGAGATATTAACGATAGCCTTATATCTCTTTCGAGGTCGTGTCCTGGTAGTTGGGTTTGAGTGGATTTGTTTGGGACAAGCACATAGGTATCAGATGTCCTTTATGTCTTTTCTGGTGAACGGGAGATCAAGCGGGAGAATGTGGTGCGGCGGCGGCGACCCACGCAGGAAGCGGAAAAGGTGGCTATAGCAATTCTACAGTATCATGTTCTAATTAAATTCCTACCAGGTTCTATGCCTTTAGGAAGTCTATCACAATCCTGTTAAATCTATCGGCATGCTCCCACTGAGCCCAATGACCGCACTTGTTGAATAAATGAGTTTCTGAATTGGGAATTCCAGCGGCCAGTCTGAGCGCACCGTCGACTGGCATGACACGATCCTGACGACCCCAGATGATTAAGGTCTCCTGTTCAATGTCCGGCAGTCTGGGGGTGACATCAGGATATTGAATGGGATTCAGAGCAGAGCTCTGGACAAAATTCTCCAAATGATCCCTTCTTTCCAGCATATTTTTCAAGCGCAGTTGTAAAAGATCCTCCGTGAGGGTGGTATTGTCGTAGACAAAAACGTCGTTGAACTTTTTCAGGTTTTCCACCGTGGGGTTCCGATACAATGCAGTTACACGCTTCATTCCCTCCGTGGGCATAGGAGCAAACAGACTGGTACCGCCCGTGCCGCCTCCCATCAGAACTAGTTTGCCAACATGTCCCGGATTCTCCAGGGCGAATGCGACAGAACTATGGCCGCCCATCGAGTTTCCCACCAAATGAATTTTGGTGAGACCCAGCCGATCGATGACACCCTTAACAGCACGAGCGTTCAGCGATGAACGCGAGCCTGAATTGACAATGGAGTCGCTTTGGCCCCAGCCCGGGAGATCAATTAGTAAGACTCGGTATCCGCTCTCCATGAAGGGTCCAACATTTCTGTGGAAGTTTGCCCATCCAGTGGCGCCAGGACCGGACCCATGAAGCATCACCACTATTTCCTCACCATTGCCGCAATCATTGTAGTGTAATCGCAGGGGATTTCCATTTTCTTGAATAGTGATAAAGCGACTCGTGTTTTCCGCGGTAATTGAGGCCATCATGATATGATAACCGAGTGGGCTAAAAGAAGAAGTTGAAATCTGAGCACACAATCATTGACTCATTTTCTCTCAGCAGGCACAAAATCGCTGTTCACGAGTCTGTGGGATTTTATGATGGTGGAAGAAATCTGACACGGAGGAACCTGTGGGAAAAAGAAGTTTTGCGAACATCCTGGATATTGTGGCTTGAGCGAAGGCTCCCTCAGGGCGGTGGGGGATAAAGTGGTGCGCATTGGAGCAAACTTATACAACAGGACGCTGAAGGTCAATGTGGCACACGCAACAAAAAATTCAAATCACTTCTAAAATCAATTACCATCATGGATAGCATCATCAGTCAAGCAGCAGAGGCTCTCAGAAATGCGCAAAGTACTGGGAAGCCCATCCCTCCTCTTAGAGAGACATTCAAAGGGCTGGATGCGAACGATTCCTACGCAATTCAAAAGCGCAACATCGACCTGCAGCTTTCACAAGGTGCTCGAATCGTCGGAGCCAAGATTGGTCTCACCTCGACAGCAGTCCGGAAACAGATAGGCGTGGATCAGCCAGACTATGGGGTATTGTTGGATCACATGGAATGCGCCGAAGGTGAACCAATTTCCATGTCTCGTTTAATGCAGCCCAAAATCGAAGCAGAAGTGGCGTTTATTCTGGGAAAGGATCTGGACTCTCCAAGACCGACAATCATCGATGTGATCCGGGCAATCGAATATGTCGTTCCCGCCTTTGAAATCGTCGGCAGTCGGATCGAAAATTGGAATATCGGGCTGGTCGACACAATTGCTGATAACGCTTCTTCGTCGGGTTACGTTCTGGGCACGCCTTTGCGCAAGCTTGACGGGTTAGATTTGCGCGATTGTGCAATGACCATCACAAGCGGACCTTCGGCGCATGGAAAAGTGCTGTCCTCGGGGGATGGTGCGGCGTGCCTCGGAAATCCTTTGAACGCAGTGGTATGGCTTTCGAGAGTCATGCATGAACGTGGATTCCCTTTGAAGGCCGGCAGTCTTATCCTCTCTGGTGCGTTGGGGCCAATGGTGGCTGTAGAGCCTGGAGAGACCTACAAAGCGCATATCAAGGGGCTTGGCGATGTGACAGCCGTCTTCGCCGTCGAATGACCCGGAATTCAATTTGCACTGTGTGTCACAAGCTCCCGACACATCAGGGGACAATGATGTTGGCTCGTGCCATGACACCCACGATAAGCCCAAGGGACCCGCTAGTGGGTCGGCATCAGAATATAACATTCTTAGAGACTCTCTAACTTTCTTTCCGCTTCTCTAGATGCAAGGATACTGTTCTTCATGCTATTATTTGTTGTTCTTCATATAATATTGCTTTCCCTTCACTCAAAACTCAAGGGTAGCAGCTTATGGATGCTAAGATTATAATCGCGACAAGGTTTGTGGTCTTGATAATCTATTTTGCAATACATTTGCTTCAATTTAAACATGAAAAACACATAATTCCATAGCCCTATTCACAGTCACAATATCTCTGCTAAGTTTCCTATCGTTGATCGTCGTATCAACATCCACCAGCCCTCTAGTCTATTCGAATGACGGCTTTCTATCTTATGTGACCTAGATAGCGCTGTGCTTGTCAAAATACCGGCCTAATACGCCTCCAAACCCACCATCAACAAGCATTCCTTTTAGTTGTGACCTTAACTTTGTCCCGCGTGGTAACTTCCTGTTCTGGCCCCCTCCAAGACCAAGGCCCTGCTTGCCTAAGGAGCGACCGCGATCGTAGCTTAATACCCCGATCTTTACCGCGATCGTTCCAACGGTCGTGTAGAAAGCTCTTACCTTGTCACTAATATTTAACTAACTCCTCCTAACTACTTCTTGTAAATAACCTTGCCTCCACAGGGCCTAACTAGAAACGTTCGGACCGACCCCATCATCATAAAGTTTGCTTCGTCTTCAGAAAGCCTCTTAATCACTTCCGGTTTTGAATTAGTCGCCTGAAACCTTTCGTAGTCCTCTTCTGTGTCAAACCACAACTCCGTAACCACATCACAAGGTGGCAAGGAATGTTGCGCCGTACGACTGTTGGCTGCGGTGTCCGGCTTTATATGATTTCGCACGTATCGTGAGATATTTGGTAGCATGGCAATGACTAATGGTACATGGCGAGTTTCGTAGTAGCGTTCGAATTCTTCTTGTGATATATCTGATCTCTTTTGTAGGAGAGCAATCATCTTTATAGCAGGTTCATTCGACATTGCCATTGGTGTAGATAAATATTGAAAGGTTTTTCTTCAGAGAGTATAAGTATGGCAAAGCCTAAGATATTGCGAATTAGTGATGAATACACGATCTTTCTTCTACATAAGTGATTTAAATAACTTTTTATTGTACCACTAAACAGGAAGTTAAAGATGTTTCCTTGGAATGCAACCACAATATCCGAACAATCCGGAGATTGTGGCATCTTTAATTTCCACCTAATAAACCATTTTAGTAAAGATATTAATTACTGCTATCCACTTTATCCGACAGCATACTTCAGTTTACAGGTGGTTCTCTTTACTAGCTTAGCGAAGGGAAATGATACTGAGCACCCAAGCAGCCAGCCTGTAGGGTAGGTTGGAAGAATGCTGGGCAGGCTTAATTTCTAGAAAAGGAAAGATTCTGTATGTTTTGCTTAGTTGTTCAGATAATTGATGACCTTGTCCAGCAGAGTGCTCCGGCTAAAAAAATGCAAATAATGCCCATACCAATACACGGCGTTTGTGCTATTCTTAGCTAGTTTCTTCACGAGGGCTGGGACTGCTTCATCGTCGCGCATTTTGTGCAGCTGCTTATCACAACTCATGATCTTAATCTGGCAGTGGCATACCTGCTTTAAAGTCAATGTCGTTTTCCGCACGGGATCCGATTTTGGAGATTAGGTTACCCATGCGAACTAATTTTAAAATTTTAGCGGCGCACTGTAGTTGTGGAATAACTAGCGTATTCAAGTAGTGAGCGGCTTGCTTAGCGCCCCTATCAGAGACCCTTGAAAGGGCATTTGCAGGTCCAAAATCCATTTGTGTAGCCATCTTTCGTCTATCATCGCACCGCTATGCCATACCTGTTTGTGCATCGCCATTAATATCAATGTCGCCGCCCAACCAGAGCTCTTGCGCTGCTTGTGCACGGCGGGAGGCAAAATCCGACAAGCTGAGTCCATGCTCAAGTTGTTTTGGGACACAGACGAAGTGCATTGATAGAGCCCCTGTGCCATCGCAAAGATACCAAAGACGGATGACACATGTGCTGCCAGTACCTGAGTGGATGCTTACCGCAGTCAAAGGGATAATTCCGACCACTATTTCCATCAACCGGCAGTTTTCCCAGTAGAAGCCCTTCCCCGCAGCATGCAAGAAGTGGACTTTCTACTATATTTACGATGCACTGATTGCCGGCATTATCACCAGTTTCTCGATGACACTGGAGCGTGAGACAGTCGATTCTGGTGGGCCTTTATAAGCGCAGGCCTTACCCTATTAGGCAAGTCAAGCCCGGTGAAATTGAAACGAATGGTCAGGAAAAATCGCTTGGCCGGAATCCGGCAAGGCCCTAAATTATATGCATGTTCAAAAAGTATTAGGCGAAATGAACCAGCCTCCGACGGCCGATTTCAGCATTGACTGTCCACTAGTCTGTCGATCTCCCATAGGTGGAATTTACCAGGATATCAAGGGTCTGTCTCAGCGACCCACTTATCTGAAACAAACGCTAACAGCACAATTACTGAACCTCTATTTTGAACAGGAGATGATAACCTTGCGCCAAATAGCCCAAGGCTAACGCGATCAGGTACCGATAGGGTCTTAAATATACAAAAGGCGATAAATACGCCACAGAATCCTGCACCAGTCAGTTCGATCCAGGCAAGAATCTGACGTAAACAAGCCGACATGGTCTCCATACGCAGCCTCCTTACGGGAAGTATCCTTGCCGTCGGCGCACTGGCATCGTCACTGGACAAGCGGGCTGTCAACCCTGGGCCTGTCAAGGGCGACACCTTCATCCATGACCCTACAGTAGTCAAGAAACCCGATGGCACCTATCTTGCTGCTTTCACAGCCGACGGTATTGGTCTGAAAACATCCACCGACCGGACTACCTGGAAGGATGTCGGCGCTGCGTTCCCTAATGGCGCTGCTTGGACTACCACCTATACCAAGGGCGACAAGAACTTGTGGGCTCCTGACCTGTCCTACCACAATGGTCAATACTACATGTACTATTCGGCTTCTAGTTTTGGTACATCTCGATCTGGAATATTCCTTGCCGTGAGTAAGACCGGTGCTTCGGGCTCATGGACCAACTACGGCCTCGTCATCGAATCCCTCGATAACAGCAACTACAATGCCATTGATCCCAACCTCTACGTCGGCTCTGACGGCAAGTGGTGGCTTTCATTGGGCTCTTTTTGGTCTGGCCTCAAGCTTGTTGAGTTGAACCCTTCGACTGGCAAACCTATCAACAAGAACAACATCATCTCTATCGCTGCCCGTCCCAACAATGGTGGTGCCATCGAGGCGCCTTTTATTACCAAGCATGGTAACTACTTTTATCTCTGGGTTGCTTTTGATAGCTGCTGTAAGGGAGTTCAGAGCACTTACCGTACTATGGTCGGCCGCTCTAGCAAGATCACCGGTCCCTATGTCGACAAGGCTGGCAAGTCTATGATGGAGGGCGGCGGCACCGAGCTTCTCGCTAGCCACGGCAACATCCATGGACCTGGCCACCCTGCTGTTTTCACCGATAATGATGCTGACGTGTTGGTCTATCATTATTACAACGCCGCTGGTACTGCCCAGCTCGGCATTAACCTTATCCGTTATGATAACGGCTGGCCCACAGTTTACTAAGACATTTTAGCCTTGGAACAATCGGAAAAGTAAAGAGCTATAGAGCTAGATTGGTTGAAAAGTAGGACTTGCATTACTGGTAAACAGGCGGCTTGGTCTTGCACTAGGCCATAACAGACATCATCTATAAGTAGTTAGCTTTTTGTAATATTTAGGACTATCTTTTTATTAGTTACCTATCCCAGAGGGTTATTAGACAATCGGTAGACTCAATCAGGCGATCTAGCAACCAGGCCAGAACGGGAGCGTAAAAATATCCTTTGAAGCATAAAGTCTTTACGGCACTCTACATTAGCCCTTTCTATTGTCAAGTCACTGGATGATGCACATGCTCTCCATGAGAATACAGTCATCTAATGCGAGTGGAGCCATGATATTAAGTGTTTGCCATAGACTCATATAATTAAGTAAAACTGACAAATGTAAACGCAAATCTTTATAAATTATATTTTGGTGTTTATTTTTATTTACTAAGCAGTGCAACTTTTATTGCAATCTAGTAAAACTGCTTTGGCAAAGGGAAATTACAATAAAGACAGAAGCGGCCACCCTATAGGGTAGGGTTAGAATGATGTTCAGCTGGTCCGAAAGCTTGAGACTGTGGAAACAGAAGGAAACAGGGAGAAAGATGCCGGTTTGATCGGATGACTACAAGGGCCAGCATTTGAGATTGTACCATAGAAGAGAAAACACACACAGGAGCAAAATGCCTCCTTTGGAAAGGTCTTGTGACCCACAGCTCTTGGGTCTTGGAGATTGAAATTAGGGTGAACGTTGTGGTGAATTAAAACTCCAAAAGCTAACTATTTATACCACTGGGCCAGCCTTGTATCTAATCATCCTTTTATTTTATTACTTGGATATAAGCGAGTAGGATTATCTCCCAAAAGACTTTATCATTGCCTTGTAAAGATTTCCGTACTCTGTTGTGAAATGATGCAGGGTAGCTCCAGGAAATGCCAAACTCCTATCTGCATCGCCTACCTGCCGGCTCTTACAATGCCAGATCGATTTTGGAAGCAGAAGAACATAACTATCGATGCAATTTTTATTTGTTGTGTCAGTTTGGGTACTTCTCATTCTATAAGCCCAGATCATATTTCACGTTGCATGAACTACAATCCTAAAGCTCGAAAACTCCACTTCAAGAAACGTATTTTCTAAATTGATAACCGCACTCTGGCCTACTAATATCGGCCATGTTTGTATTAAAACAAAAATGATGCTTAGTTATTGTCAAGGTAAATTGAAATGGATTTGATAACATTCGGCGGGGAGATGGACAATGTTGTTTCCGCTCCCCTTTGGGACAGGTCTGCGCCGGACGTAGTAGGAGACCCTGTGAAGATCCCAGCGCTAGTATCGGGGTCACGGGACGCTCGGTCAGGCGTTGGGTACTCTGCAGCTAGTATGCAGCACTTTGACTGGTGCCGACGGTGGAGGCCTTGCTCTGGCCATCGTCCATGCTGAATATAGTAAGCTTATATTTGGCCGGGGACATGCCTGTACAATCAGTTGAGTCAGCCGTGTTTGTTGGGAGTCAACCCCCCAAGAAAACAGACTCTAAACTCTAATAATTCACCCAGATCAGTTTGTAGTGAACTACTCATTGATGCAAGTCCTCGCAGTTACTTCTGAAGCTTGCCAAGGCTTCGGTGCTGGAAGCTACCTGAGCCGTGTAACGTGGGATGAACATTTAAGAGCTAGTCAAATTGGAACAACCCAGAGAAATTCGTACAGGAGCAGATGCAGGGGGCACGATGGGATGGAAAGTCAACTTATCACCAAATCGCATCCGGGCTCTCTGCACCTTTCCATCTCAGCTTAACGGGAAGCCGAGGAACTAATTGCTTCCGACCACTGATGTGGTAGGCTGATAGGATGGGCACTTACTGGAGGTGCGGGAAAGTTCGTTCGGCAGGAACTGTCTATTCTCGTCCGGTGCATGGAAGCAGTATAGCGGGATCTGATCCCAGCGCCCGATGTGACAGAACGGGCTCGACTGTGCTGAAATGTCCAGCTCGCACAGCCTCCTTGGTAGGGATGCGTCTCGATATTATGCCACAATGTTTGTGGCTGCCCCCTCCTTTTTGCAATCTGGATCTGTGATGCCTTTTTTACTTTGTTATTCGTAGGGGCGCATGGGGCAAGCAGTCCTGAAATTCAAATGAGACGTGGCCATGGCGGCCGAGGCTTGCGATGTGATTAGCGTTGAACTTCAATCTCACGGGGAGATAGCCGGTGGTAGTGTCCAGTAGTGTTGTTAGTCGCTGGCCTAAGCAGCCAACCCCGCGCCACTATTTCAGCCACGCTCGCATCTGCCGGGCTGAACACTGAGTGGACGAGACTAACGGCGGTGATGGCGTTGGTAAGCACCCCCTGATTTATTTGGGATAATTTGTTAGGTCCGCTAGTGTGTCGCGTGGCTTGCACGCGTTCGATCAGTTTCACATCTCTGAGCTAAGCTTCCCGATTCGCTTAGCCTTTCTTTTCCGGCTCAGCATGCCATCATACTGACCCGGCGCTTTCCTCGGCGAGGGCCTTTTGCGAGTCTGATACTGGGCTAGAACTCGCGTTAGGCTAGTGGGGCGAGCTACGGCTGTACCCTCATCCTGACGGACCAGCTTCTAGTCTGAGCTTTGAGGAGTCTCATTCCGGGCGATCTGAAAGCGAACCGTACAAAATGCCTTTGGTTGGCACTTGCTTCTCTTTTTGTTTCTTCAGGCTGGTAATTCCTTCGCGGCTTCGTGCCAGAGTCTTTTCACGGTATTACGTTCTTTTTTTGCTTCGTTTTGTGTTTCTAGTTTTTACCTTTGTTTCCAACACACTCTTTACACGACACTCTTTTCATAGGGGTAGAGGATCTGCACAAACATGCGTCTTCAATCTGCTTACCTCAGCCTTTTGGCTGCTGGCTCACTCACCTCTGCGAGACCTTGCAGGCCAACTACTCGCACTTCGGTATACCCGATCGGTACCGATCTCTCCCACAACAGCAGTCCCACTGCTATTCCTTATAACTCCCCAACCTATGCCGAAACCGCCGTGGGCTCCATCACAAAGAGCAATGGCAAGGAGAGCACTGAGGGCATAGTGCCTACTATGGGCGCTGAAAAGATCGCCATCGAGGCATTTGTCAAAAGTGCGGGCGGGATCCCTGACACCACCGACACCACCAACGCTGGACTTACTAGACCAGACCCCACCACTACCGTGTCGGACGCTGAGACGGAGGCTGTTGTATTGACCGTTACCGATGGTTCTGGGAACATCATCACAGTCGTTACTGCTTCTGGATCGACTACCGCAGAGTACGTCAAAGAAACGGCCAGTGCAACAACCACCTCCAGAGAGCCTTACGAAAGCGGCGAGGCGAGTGAGGAGACAGCCACTGAGGCCCCAGAGAAGATCCAAGGTGGAAAGCTGGCAGAGACACCTACATCTTCTGGGGAGACGCTTTATGAGACTCCTGGAGAGACACCTACATTCTACGCTAAAACCCCAGTGCCTACTCTATCAAAAGCCCTGCCGGATGCTTCTACTGAGGTTCCGGTTGAGACACCTGAGGAGACTCCCCGAGTGACACCAATATTTTATAACAAGACACCGGTACTGACTTTGTCAGAGACTTCGGTGGAAACCTCTGCGGCGACCTTTGACGAGGCTGAAGCCGGGCGTCCCGCGAAGACGCCGACATTCTACAACAAGACTCCGGAATTGACTCTGTCTGAAAGTCCAACCTCGAGCCCAGCAACCTCTGCCCCGACGCCAACGTTTTACAACAAAACTCCAGTCCTGATTCTGTCGGATTCTTCAACCGAGACTTCCACGACTTCTACTGGAACGCCAACATTTTACAACAAAACCCCGGAGCTGACTCTGTCAGAGAGTTCGACGGAAGCTCCTGCAGCGAGCAACGCCGATAGCGCTGTAATTCCTGTAGGAACACCCACGTTTTATGATGCGACCCCAATTGCCAATCTTGGAGCAAGGCCGACCTTTTACGACAAAACTCCCGTGGCGAATGTGCTAGAGAATGCGGCGGAAACCGCTGTCGATATGCCAACCGACAGTTCCGCAGCGAGTTCCACAAGTGCTGCAGAGACGCCCACATTTTATGACAAGACTCCGGTTCTGACTCTGTCGGAGACCACGGCAGAAACTGTCTCTGCAAAGAGACCCACGTTCTACGATAAAACTCCAATCGCTACCCAGACAGCAAGGCCAACAATTTACGACGAGACCCCGAGCGTCACTCTTGCAGCAAGACCGACATTTTACGACAAGACTCCCGTGGCTAATCTACCAGAGACGACTACTGAAGCGTCTTCTGCCGAGAGGCCAACATTTTATGACAAGACTCCTGTGGATAATCTACCAGAGACGACCCCTGAAGCTTCTTCTGCTAAGAGGCCAACGTTTTATGACGAGACCCCAACGGTCACCTTGGCAGCAAGACCGACATTTTATGACAAGACTCCCGTGGCGAATCTTCCAGGGACTATGGCAGAAACTGCGAAGGCAGAGAGGCCAACAATTTACGACGAGACCCCGATCGTCACTCTGGCAGCAAGGCCGACATTTTATGACAAGACTCCTGTGGATAATCTACCAGAGACGACCCCCGAAGCTTCTTCTGCTAAGAGGCCAACGTTTTATGACGAGACCCCAATGGTCACCATGGCAGCAAGGCCGACGTTTTATGATGAGACTCCCGTAGCGCATATCCCTGAGACCCCTACTGAGACCTTTACCAATACGCTCGCAACTGTTCCCACAACACTCGCCACGGTAACCACCGCAGGAACAGCTGGGGCACTTGCGGCCACATCAATTACCACCACGGACCGCACCACGGCAACCGCCTCGGGTACCACATCAACCTCATCTCCGGCCCCCTCAACGTTCTCTCTCAAAGGAAAAGGCTCCGGCACGTCCTTTGACGGCCTGCTACTAGGCAACGCTGAATCCATCGAGGGAATTTCCTTCAGTAACAGTAACGGATTGACCTTCAAGCTTGATGCCTCAAGGTACTTGATGGTCAGCGGCCTTTACGTTGCCTATGACTCTAACCAGCACCTGGTCCATGTTGCTGCATCTGATAATTTTGAAAACGACAGTGCACTCAAGTACGTCGTTTGCGAAATCCCTCGCGCCGGCGAGGCGTTGTCATGCACGGCTGCTGGAATGGATGGTGCCGTCTCAAACTTTTGCACGAGCTCATCAGGCCTGATCACAATGGGTGCCCCATCCTCTGATAAGATAGCCATTAATCTCATTGTTGTCGATGCCTACTCGAGTGGAAACCAGGTAGGTGACTACTGAGGAGACGATGGCAGCTATGACGAAAGGGGGCGCGGCGAAAAGAGTTTTAAGAGCAGCGGGCACTTTTAGTTAACTAGCTTTTGACTTTCACTTCTTGTATTATTTTGATCAGTGATCGACCATTAATATAACTACGACCGTAATTAACTTTGGTCAAATTGATCTTGGTCTACCCTCCATATATATTGACAGTGTCTGCTGTCGGCTCATGGCAAACTAGTTTCAAGCATCCATTTTCCAAGTCCCGATAAATACGTAAAAGATACCATTGGTATTGTGTCCATTTGTCCCTCTGTTTCTTTTCTTTCTCACATGTTATTGATGTCGAGTAAACGTGTTCGAGTCAAGCCGCTTAAAAGTTATCAGAGTTCGACAGCAGGTAATTCCACGTCAGCCCGCAGTACAGTTGCTTCTTCATCACAGAGCGAAGCTCAAACCTTCAACGTCGGGGTTGTCCAATTGCTTATTCCTTCCAACTTAGCCTACTAGAACGGAGCGTAAAGGAAGATAATGACTAGTGCACCATCTTTAAGATAATGATGATTGCTACTCTGATCTGCCATTAGGAGAGACTTCATTGAGATGATACCGCCGGAATATGACACGATGAAGCCTATCGGTCGTTGCTTTGTCGTTGAACTATCTGGTGGCTGTCTTATGCATGCTGTATACTCGAGAGTAAGTGTTGGGCAAGTTAGCGGATTGCATCTGTCTGAAATCTTTGTTGATGGTTGGAACAAATTAGCTAGCCAATACCATGTGAGGATGCTAGTCCGTTTTACTCCGCTATGGGGCATGTTTGGGTACTTCAACCAATTGTCCCGTTTTCTTTTGGTTTTTGGAATAATTGAAGCCTGTCTATGTCCACATATCTAACGACCAGAGGTATCAGTGCCACTAGAAGTAAGCAGCGTTTCGTGCAGCCCATGCTAATCTCTTCTTGATTTCGAAGCAACCTTCCTTTAAATGGCCATCATCACTTTAAAATGGACGTCGTAGAGGACAATCAACCTCATTACATCCCAGGCTTCACTCTCAGTGACCACTTTCTCGCACACAATCAGTTAAAATCGCCGCTTCTAATAGACCAGAACCGGTGAGACTCCTGCGACTTTGGCTTGTTACACCAACCGCGAAAGGTCGATATTGCTCCGACTGACTTTCCACCAGGGCCTTCGGGGTGACGTGGACCTTGATGCAGCTTTCTCAAAAACCACAACGTTGCCGTTGGCGGGCAGTACATCTCCGCAGAGTTGATGCAAATGTTTTAGATGTTTCTGAAAAACAAAAACAGTCGTGGATGGCCGAAATGCTTGTCTGTTGCGTTGTTGCCTCAACACGCAACTCAGCCCGCGCAGCAAAATATGGGAACAGGTTGACTTGGCACCTATAGAATGTTCCTCTACTGCAGTGCAAATGCGCTACGTGAAGGCTACTTAGTCACTAGCACGTAGGCGCCTATCCGTGGGTAGATTTACGCAACTGAGTTGGCCTTGAAGTCTGCCTTGCTTGTGAGTAGTGCGGTAGGTATCTGCCGAAAGGCTGATAAAACCCCTGAAAGAAGTTGCGATTTATTTGAAATAAGTTTCTTCTGCTTCAGGTCAAGGGTTTTAGATGCCTTCGTCGTTCGTGCTACCCACTGACCTCGTGGACGTGGATTTCAAGTCAAGGATGCAAATGCAGTATTGGATAGAATTGCAGACAGTGATGTGAAAGAGTCGGCGTTGAACAGGCAACGTTGGGTTTATTAAATGGGGATGGCAGTCAAATTGGGCATTCGTTGACCCTTCCCATCACGGGTGGGGTTGTGGCGTTCTCGGCAAATACGTGTTGTTGAAATTACCTACCATAATTTCACAGCCCACCACTTTGGTCGTGGGGGGTAGACATGTTTAGTCCTGGATTTCAAAGAGATACTGCGGCAAGTCGGGCCTAGTTTTCGTCGACGCTAAATATATATATCTAGCGACGTAGGATCGAGCGAGAATTTTCAAAATCCCCAAAATTCAAAACATCCAACTCACGCACCCCCATCTTGACCATGGGTAGCACCGCCGTGCCTGATTATATCAGTGTCCTTACACTCAACTGCTGGGGAATTAAATAAGTGACCGAGCTTCGTGCTCAGCGTCTGGCAGAAATAGGGCGACGTATTGCTCTGGCTGATCCAAATCTAGACATAGTTGGGCTGCAAGAATGCTTCTCTAATGACGACTTCGAAAACATAAAACGAGAGACTAATCATATTCTTCCCTACTCCAAGTACTACTACGCAGGTCCCTTTGGAGCGGGGTTAGGAATCCTATCCCCTTGGCCAATCGAAGAGACATCCATGGTACGGTATTCGCTTAATGGCTTTCCCACTGCCCTCCTTCATGGAGATTGGTATGTGGGAAAAGGCGTTGCATGCGCCAAGATTCGGTACGGAACAGCTCCTAACCATGTTATTGACGTCTTCAACACTCATGTAAGCGTTGCTCTGGAGAGTCATGCCCCTCTTCAACTCCGGTGACTGTTGATTTTGTATGACTTTCTAACGCTGTTGTAAAACAGATGCACGTTTCTTACCCTTCAGAGGAGTATACGTGCCATCGAATCTCTCAGGCTTGGGAGTTCGCAAAATTACTCCGAGCTGCCACGGAGCGTTGCTATGGTAGACGCTTAGTCGTAGCGCTTGGGGACCTCAATACTGAACCGCAGGAGCTACCATCGCGCATTATCAGTACTCAAGCTCCTGCTCTGTCGGATACTTGGTTGGAACGTCCTCCTGCAACAGCTGATAGAACAGGGGTGGTTGAGTCACGACTAAGTACTACTAACTTGGACCTCGACGTACAGAATGAGCTGAGAGATTATGCTGGAGCTACATACGGTTCACCATATAACACTTGGCAATGGACTGGAAAGCAGCGCTCTCTCCATCTGAAGAAACTTCATGACGAAGATGGACTCGCTACGGTCGGTAATAGTCTGACTAGGCCACCCGAGGCTGGATTCTCGCAAGTCATGCGTATCGATTATATTTTCGCAAAGATCACGTCTATGCATGATATAACTAGTACTTTATAGAGTGAAAACTTTGACCCCAAGAAATTGCTCGTCACGGAGGCTAATGGGAAGGATCACGCCATCAGCAAATTACGACGTATGCATCTGCCTGGAATTTCAAATAAAACTCCTTGACATTGCGGACAAAGAGATATTCTATGAGCTCAAGGGAATGGTTACCCGCATACTTTGTCCATGCACTTCTGTCTGGCATGTCGTCGTCGTTCTTCAGCCGCTTATCAAGAAAGTCAAGAAGCTCGGTCGGATCGGGATCAATGATACAGTTACTAGAGGCCAGGGAAGAGTTCGGGGAAGAGTCCGGGGGGGTGGGCATGAGCCCGCGCCCTGACCTGAACGACACGTAATTGTGTCACATGTGTGGCTGGCCTGTGTGCATCTTGGTTCGAGCCGGTGACCTCACGATCCTAGGTAAACGAGCAGGTATATAGACAGGCAAACCTGATTCAACTTTATCCCTTGGGGATCCATTTAGATCATTACAAATACCAGCTGTAGTGTAGTTGGCTGTATCATAGGTTGTCTAGGGGCAAGTCTGAGCCGAGATTTCCCAAGTTTTGATATTCGAATATTTTCCATCGGTGATTTGATTTCTGAAACATAAGATTGTTAACATTATTCTAATGATTGCCTTGTGGGTAAATTCCCGGGGTCAGGGATGACGCAGTTAAGTTCACAGCTATAGCAGCTGCCACTGTCGGTTCTGTTGCCTCAAATTATTCTTGATTCTTCTTGTTCTATCTAACTAAGCAAAAGAGAGCCCCTTTTTGGTGTTGAAGGAAGTGGGTCATGTGATGCCCTTGATCTCGCTTCCTGTCGCCTTCACGCTAGGCACCTAGCTGGTGCCTCAGGCCTCAATGACTGTAATTCCTTTTGTGATGAATTCAATGTTCCAATATGCCTTTTTTCTTGCTTTGTACTTCCTATTATCTACAGCAGTCTCCTGGTTGCGGGAATTTGACACGAACCAATGCCGAACTCCACATATCTTTAGGGCTCCATAACCTACTACCCTGTGGCAACGACACATTTTTATTTACGCACAAAATAGCTGCACAATTCTTACAAAATAACGATAATAAAACGGGGACGGGGTTTTGATGTATAGAAACCACACACCAAGCCCGAAAGACTTTAAATGGTATATCGGTTCCGTTGTACTAGGATCGGCTTAGCCAGCAAATGGGCAAGTCAGCCTGAGTGTCGTGAAATAAATCAATGACCTGTATTAGCTAGGTCAAAGCAAAAGTCATAATCATAATAAGACACCTGTGATCAAATGGTCCCATAAAAAGGAAGCTCGAAAATAGGGTCAAAAAGGTGTGTTGAGATAAAGCTGCTGAGCCGAGCTGGTGTTAAGGCCAGTGGCTTTTATCCTACTAAATCCGGTATTACGACCGGTCCCTCGGTCACATGACCTACCCTGTATCGAATCCTTGTTGAAGCTATTGCCCCAAGCCCCGACACAATAAAATATTACTTGACCTTACACAACTATAGTTACAGCCTCGCTGAATCAGTTGTCCATCACTAATGGAGTGGTGGTAATTTTTTGTGGCATGTTGGCATTTCCCGCAAACTCACTTGTTTCGACACACCTGAGATTGAGTTGTGAGTGAGAAAGCGCGCTAATTCCTCAGGGTGATTCTGCTCATTGTCTTAACAGGCGAAACAGGCTAGTAGCGCGTGAATCTGTATTCAAGGATCCACAGTGTTCCTCACGCTAAGGAGTCTGACAGCATTATTAAGTGATTCCGGATTTATCAGACGGACGTGATTCCGGATTCAGTCTTACGGCTTATTTCTAAAGAAGGGTGGGCAACCTTTTGACTAGGGTTTAATCCACTATTACGATATGTTGTGGGGTCCAGTCCAACCCATGTCATATAAGATGCCTGCATTATGATCTTGGCATTCGAAGGATCATTTTGTATGGAATTAACCATGAGATGCATGCGAGAACGCGTTGGAAGTCGGATTATGCTGCGCCGCGGAAATTTTTCACTCACTGACACAAAGCTCACGCCTCAAATTAACGAAAGGATAGACCGTCTTTGCCTTGAAGGTTGCTTGTGGTTTTGACAATTTTGCCCGAGGTCAATTGTGCAACGAAGATGAGCTCGAACGACTCGAAACCGAGAAAAAGAGATCGCCTCATGGCGCGGTTGGGCAGAACATCCAAAAAGAACGAGGAACCTGGAAATGAAGTGAGTAAATTGCACCCTAATAAGGCCTACTATTCCATAGACTTTGTCTTTTTCCAATTCACTCATGTTAATATTGCACAAGAAAGTTTCTCTCAACATGTCCAGCAGTTCGTCGATTATAACTGAACCGACCCAACACATGCAATCAAAAGGCACTGTTGAATTGTCTCCAAGCCATGTCCAGCGGATACAAGCAGCGCCAAAGCCGAATGATAGCCCAAGAACTGACAAACCAGCTACGTTAGATTTATGGAACCAGGCATTGAGACGGGTGAAGTCGGAGAAAGACTCCAATTTGGTTGCTATCATCGAAGAACTGGAGACATTCTCAGTGACCAATGACGATGTGGGTTTATCAGGAGTGATTGAATATGTCGAGAAAGAAATGACTGTACAGCGGGAAACTAGTCAGGGGAAATGGGAGGTCCAGATCGGCCACACTAAGTATTCCGTTGGCGAGCTTTTCAGAAAAACTAATGAAATACTGGAAAGATTCGTGGGCTCGCTGAACACCTTCGTCGCTGTGGGTGACATTGTCGCGGGCTTTGATCCAGTGCATGCAGCGCTGCCGTGGGCTGCTATTAGATTTGTCCTTGTGGTGAGTCGTTTCCCTTGACTGCTTGTGCCACCAATGAGGATCAATTCCGAATTCTCAACATGAAGCTCACCCGAATAGTCGTTGACGGCAAACATTGAGTTGAGGCGACAAATCGATTTAGGGCTTGCCAAAGTCATATCTCTCTTTTCACAATGTGATACGTATAGACGGTTGTATACAAAGGCAGAACCCGCCATGAGACTCCAGGATGAGATTTTGTCACGCTTGGATGAGTCTATGGTGGAAATCTACTTCCAGTCGCTGCTGTTTTTGGGCCGCGCCGTCCAGCGACAACGAAGTAAAATAAGAGGTATCACTAGTGCTTTCACTGTGGAAGATATACGAAGTTATATCGAAAATCTTAATACTAGCGAAGTATCTCTCGTCAAGAGCGCAGAGGATTGCGAAAAGATCAGTAATTCTCAAAGTCGCGGAAGAATTGCAAGTCTGCTTCAAATAATAGAAGAGTCTCGCCAAGTGTGGCAAAACCAGAGGTAATCATATTTGAACGATCGAACAAAAATGGCACTAACGATATGATGTGCAGTGTACTCCTCAACAATATGTATCAAGAGTTTGTGCTTGACAAGCTTCGCAGAGCTACAGCCGCGGGAGCTGGGTATGATTATCACGGCAATGAACACCACAAGCTCTGTCTAAGTGGCACCCGAGTTGATCTTCTCGCTGAAATTGACGAATGGGTCTACAATGACGAAAGTGAACGTATATATTGGTTACAAGGAATGGCTGGTACTGGAAAGTCTACCATCTCTCGCACAGTGGCGTCGAAGCTAGATGAGAAAGGAGAGCTGGGTGCCAGCTTCTTCTTCAAGAAGGGCGAAGGTGATCGAAGTAGAGCAGGGCGGTTCTACACTACCATCGCCAGCCAGCTTGCGCAGAAGCTGCCCGGACTTGCCCAACATCTTCAGGATGCCATAAAAGCTGACCCCGATATTGACCAAAAAAGCCTGCAAGAACAATTCACAAAACTCATTTTAAACCCATTGTTAGGGTTCAAAGTGAGTCCGACAGCTCCCAAAGTAATGGTAGTTGTAGTGGATGCTCTTGACGAGTGTATTGGTGAATCACACACTGAAAGTCATGTTGAAACTATCCTTCGCATTTTGCCACAAATTAACCAACTGCAAGCCATTCAGGTAAAATTCTTCATTACAAGCAGGCCAGAAGATTGGATTCTGGGCTCGTTCAGAAACTCGGGCGATACCTACGAAAACCTCATTCTTCAAAACATCGATCAGATGATAATCGAGAAAGATATCTCAACATTCATAAGCCACAGGCTGACAGATATTCGCAATGAAGCAAGACCTCCACTTCCCAAAGACTGGCCTGGCGAAAACAAACTCTCTCAACTAGTTCAACTATCTTCACCCTTGTTTATCGCTGCATCTACCTCGTGCAATTGGATCGGCGATAGGAAGCAAGGCCAAGGAGGACCGGACGGGAGACTAGGAAGGCTAATTGCTTCCAAGGCGATAGGAAATACGACTGTACTTGATTCTATGTACAGCAGTATTCTCGCTATGTCAGTGACTGAAGGGAATATTGAGGATTTCCAGACCGTCGTCGGTTGTATCATCACTCTCGCTTCCCCGCTCTCCCAAAATGCCCTTGGCCTCTTCTTGGGAGTCTCTGAGGTGGTAGTTGAAGAAACTTTAAATCAGCTTGGGTCGGTGATCAATGTTCCTGATGATGAAGATTCCCCGATCAAATTGTTGCATTTATCATTCCGGGATTTTCTCGTGAACCCGAAGAACCGAGTATCAAAATTCTGGATTGATGAAGAGAGTATGCATAAGCGTTTAATCCATAGGTGCCTCGATTTATTGATGGACGACAGTCCTTTGAGAAGGAATGTTTGTGGTCTAAAATTGCTTGCAACAAGCATCAACGATGTGGATGCAGAAACGATCAAACATAACATACCACCGGAAGTACAATATGCTTGCCTATTCTGGGTGCATCACTTTAAATACAGTAAGATATTGGCGCGAGAGATTCGAGTGTTTGAATTTCTTCAATGCCATCTACTTCATTGGCTAGAAGTATTGAGTCTCCTTGGGCGAATATCGGATAGCATAAGGATGATTGATGAATTACATGACGTGTGTAATGTAAGTGGCACAGAGGCCGGGCATGGGGAGCCGTCATTGACTCAATTATTTAGAACCAAAACGATCATGAGACTCTCCGATTCATTGGTGATGCAAGAAGAGTCATTCTCCGCAGCCGTGTGGAGATTGAGCAAACACCCCTCCAAGTCTACTCATCAGCACTTGTATTTGCTCCCCAGGACAGTCTTGTCCGGCAGAGATTCGAGAACGAGATTGATTGCATCACGAAAGCAGTGAACACGGAACGTTATTGGGATGCCTGTTTACAAACACTAGAGGGTGATAGAGACATGCAATTTATCGCTTTCTCTGCAGATGGAAAACTACTGGCATGCACAGGTTCGAGCGTGGTCAAAGTTTGGGACGCAACAACTGGCACTCCACAGCCCACAGGGATACCCTGGGGAGAAGAAAGAGAAATTCAACCACTAGTATGCTCTCCTAATGGCGAACTGGCCGCGTTGAAGCTTGAGAACAACGTGACCGAAGTTTGGAATGTTTTCAAGCAAATGCGGATATTCAAACAAAACACTTCCTGTTATCACTGTGGTGACAATGATTGCCAGGTTCTGGCAGCTGCATTTTCCGCCGATGGCAAGCTTCTTGCTGTTCAATGCCGCAGGTCAATCGACATCTGGGATATGGCGAAGGCTGCTAGGGAATCATCGTGGGTGATATCCGATGATGACCACTATAATAACTTCGAAAACGAGCGCTATCTTGGATCCATAGCCTTCTCCCCCAATGGCCAGCTAATTGCGTCAGTATGGCACCCGAACGAGACTTTGATTTACGATGTAGCAACAGGGGCTGTGCGACATACACTCGCAACTCAAACAAATGGCGCACGCATCTCACATCCGCGATTTGCGTTTTCTCCCGACAACAGGGTTCTTGCTTTATCATTTGACTCAGAAGATCCGTTGGGAATTTATGATTTAGAAACGGGGCAGCCAACGCACACTTTTGAGGGTCCCAGCGATACTACCGCCGTCTCAATCACATTCTCCCCCAACGGCAAGTTGCTTGCAGTAGCATCCCACTATTTGTCAATTCTTATCTGGAATACAACGACATGGTCCATAGAACGCACCATCGAAGGTCATCACAATCGAATAATAGCACTGGCTTTCAGTCCAGACAGTAACTTGCTGGCATCATCTTCGAACGACCGAAATGTCAAGATTTGGGACATAGCTATGGGGTGTCAAGACATATCTAACACTCCTATCAGGATGACCGGTCCTCTGCAGTTTTCTGTCGATGGGAAGCTCCTAGCATCCAGAGCAAGCGACAACACAGTCGAGATATGGAATACCTCTACCGGTGAACTACAACGTACGCTTCACGGCCATGGGGATAGATTGTACCCAATCGCGTTCTCTTTCGATGGACAACTATTGGCATCAGTTTCAGAAGATACTAAAGCTGAAGTTTGGGAAGCCAATACCGGGAGACTGAAATACACACTGGACGGACATCGGTTTCCAGTCCGAGCAGTCGCATTCTCCTTAGACGGAAGACTGATAGCTTCAATGGGTTCATACAACGATACAGTTAAAATATGGGATGGCGATACAGGCCTATTAAAACGCACATTCGACAGTTCTAACTTTAATCTTGTCACAATGGCGTTCTCTCCCGACGGAAAGCTGCTAGCATGCACACAAGACGAGACAGTCCAAATCTGGGATTTAGATTTGAATTCACTGAAACATACTCTTAGTATTGATCATAGAAGGTCGTCAGATTTCTATGATAAGTCAATTGCATTCTCTCCGGATGGGACATTATTAGCGTGTCGTGTGCGATTTCATGCGGTCGATATCTGGGACCTGGCGAGTGGAGAACTCAAGTACACCCTCGAGGGCTATCAGCAATGTGTTTGCTCAGTGGCCTTTTCAACTGATGGTACACTGCTGGGTTTCAACGAAATGGAGAATGAAGTCGACGTTTGGAAAGTACTAACCGGTTCACTGAAAGGGGAACTTGTTCGATCAGTCACCGCAGTTCCTGGTGGCAGTAACCGAATCATTAAAGACAGCTCCCAGTTTTACCATATCCCTGACACTAGTTGTGTTGAGAAAGATGGGATTGTGTTTAACGTTATTGTAAAAGGGCGCGACTTTATTTCCGAGGCTACATTTAACCACGATCAAAATTCAGACTCGAATTTGCAAACTAAAGTGCCAAGAATACCTGATTCCTCCCGCTTTTCTATCAGCCCTGATGCACAGTGGATCATGTGGCGCCGGGTCCCTATAATCCGGATCCCTGCCGGCTTTCGCTCTTCAATGCCTGCAGTGTCTATACCAAACAGGTCAATTGCTTGGTGTTCCTCGGGGAATATGTTTTTACTTTCTGCTTTAAAGTTATAGAAAGCTGATAGTATAATTTAAAACATATAATATACTTAATAAACCACGAATTGTATTTTGGGGGTTATTTTTATTCAGCAAACTGTGTGACTTTTATTGCATTCTACTAGAACCACCATTTTCCCCCTTCTTTCCATTGCTTTTAAAGCATATATCCTTTTGCCCTTAAAGCTATATATCTCATATTAACCCAAAAGTAATTATATTCTTCTTTGGCTATTTCCCTTAGAAATCCTCTATAAGTATTATTTAGTCTATTATGGCTAAAATTCATAAAATAATTAAGGATTGATTTAATTATCTTTTTTTGCTTTTTTATAAACTTAAGATCCTTTTTATAGTACTTTTTCTTAAGTAATTAATATTTCTAAAGAATTAATCTAATCTTAATTATATTTATTATATTATCTTTTATAGATAATATATTAAATTATCTAATATACTATATATAATCTATATAATTAAATAAAATAATATTATTAATTTATACTTTATATTCTCTTTTAAAAGATTAATAATTATTACAATCCGGTCCAAGGCTAACCTACCCGGAAGCCAGCCCGCTGGCACCAGCACAGGGTTAGCCGCAGATATCCATATTATATGACCTGCTGACTAAAGCAGCTGTGATCGTGATTACTGCTTAACACTAAAGTGATCACCGTGATCACTGTGATTACTAGGTCTAAAAGCCCTTACTTTTGCCCTTAGTATTGCCCTAATAGAATCTATGTATTTAAACCCTTTAAGAGTTATAATTACTAGGAGTATAACTTAGCTTTTAATATAACTTAATTACCTTTAATTATTTACTTAACTAATTAACCTATTACTAAATATAATATTTTCTTATTTATTACCTTTTATATTACTTAAACCTAATATACCTAATTTACCCTATAATATAAACCCAATAATTAAAATAATATAATCTTATTGCCTAGCTTATAAAAGTAGCCCCTTATAGCCTCTATTACCTAGACTATAAGACTCTATTATTTGCCTTAAGCCATAGTGTAACAATCTAGCCGATTTCCCAAGGGATAAACCAATCAAAAGGCAGGGTTTATATTGGCAAAAGGATCAGAGCGCATAGCAGCACACTAAGCAATATAAAGATATTTACAAGTATTATGTCTAGTAATAGTTAATTGGTAATTAAGGTAATTAAGTTATATTAAAAGCTGATTAAGACTGTTTTTTATGGTTGGGTTTAATTTGTTTATATACTTTTAATTATATGGCTTTGTATTTGTAGATATTAAATAAAGTTAATTTAATATTATTTAATTATAATAATTAAAGAAGTTAAATAAGATCTATTTAACTATTTCTAATTAATAGGGTATATAGGTATAGGATAGCTTATTTATATAAGTAAGGGTTTTATTAATTATAATTGCCTTAATTTATTATAGATTATAATATAATATCTCTTTTTTATTGGTTTTATTTTTAAGGCTAAGATATTAGGCTATATTTTTATAAACTTTTACTATATATTTAACTTAATTCTTTAAATATTTTTTTATATTAATAAGATATTAGGTTATATTTCTAAAATATTATTATATTTTAAAGTAATAAAATCTTATTATTAGAATATTATAAAATTAATTAGTAAATTTAGTTTTAAAATACCTTAGTATTTTATATACTTTTATACTAGAAATCTTTCTTATATTATAGCAAAGAAAAAAAGTAAATATAAGTTTTATATATTAAAAAAGTATTTAGGATATAATTATAATAGTATTTTTGTATAAGCTTATTTATAGTATTTTAGTTTTTATTAGTATTTTTTTTAGTTAATTTCTTTGTGTAATTAAGTATATATTTAATAAGAAGGATTATATTAAGAAGGAGAAGGAAAAGGTAAAGGTAAATTTACTAGATATTATATTGTGTTTATAGTATTTATATACTTAGGAATATTATTTGTAGAAAAAGGTAAAGGAAATAATTACTTATAATTATAAAGACCTAGATAAGCTTAAGAAAAAGAAGTATAAGGAATCTTTGGTATTATTAAAGATATAATTATTAGAGGATATAGGGATTATTAATTAGAGTACTATTGATTTCCTTTTTGGCTCTTCTAAAGAAATACCTTTAGTATTTTTAAATAGTATATTAAGTTCTTAGTAGATTTTTAGGTTATTTTCTTATAATTTTTCTATTTTATTTTAAAGTATTTATTTTCTTATTATTATAGTATTTATTTTACTTTTTATTATTTTTTAATATTATTAATTTATAGTTTATATTTTAGTCTTATATTAACTTAGATTTTATTATTAGATTCTAAAAGTAATATATAGAAGATAGGGTAGACTTAAATATTATTAGGTAAATTAAGCTTATAGTTATTTTCTAAGATTTTTTTTTTAATTAAATAAGGTTTAATTTATATAAAGTTAATTTTTTTATTTTATTATTTTATTAAAAGATTTTTTATTGCTAGGTAGATTATATCTCTCTCTAAAAAGGATAATCCCTTTAGCCTTTTAAGATTATAATATTAGCTTATTATATTATATATAAATTTAAGTTTTATTTTTATTTCCTTATATAATTTTTATAGATTATTAGATTTAATTATAGCTTTAGTTTAAATTATATCTTTTAAGAGGGCTTTATAAGTATTAAGGGTAAAGCTAAAGTTAGCTTTAATAAGGATTATCTTAATACTTTTATTATATAATATATTATATACTAGCTATATAATTAGTAGCTTTTTTACCTAATTTATTTACTTATAGTTAATATAGTATTATAGGTATTATTTAATCTCTTGGTTTTATTATTTTATTTATTTATTTATTTATAAATAGAATATTATACTTAGCTTATAGTTTAATTTTATTAAGCTTATAAGGTTTTACTAAAATTTAAATATAAATAGCTATTCTTTATTAGATATAATTTCTATAGGAAGTCTATAAATTATAATAATATATTAAAAGAATAAATAAGTAAATTTATTTTTATTAATTATTTTTTTATAAGGAATATAATATATTACTTTAGTAAAGTAATTAATAATAATAAAAATATTATTATAATATTAGCCTATTATAGGGTTTATAGATAGGGGGAAATCTATAATAAAGTCTATAGTAATTGATTTCTATAGTTAGAATATAATAAGGGCTAACTAAAGTAATTTATAGGGTTTATGCCTAGGTTTCTTTGAGTATTAGTAAAGGCTATACTTTTTATATATTATCTTTATTTTTTTATTTTTTTTACTAAAAGAAAATATTTATTTAATATATTTAAGGGTTTTATTGATTTCTTTATATTTATATAAAGGATATTTATAGACTTTTCTAAGGAGGTCTATTTAGTATTCTTTAGGTACTTAGAGTAAATTTATATATTTTTCCTTAGAAAGATTAAGATTATATTTCTTAATTTTCTATACTAGTAAATTTCCTTGTTCTACTTACTATAAGGGTATTTCTACTTTATTAGTATACTTTATTCTTAGGTATTCTCCTATTTAGATAATAATAATAAGTTTCTTTATTTTAATTATTATTTTGCTAATAGGTATTTATTTATAGGCTTCTTTAAGAAATAATTAAAATAATTATTTTTTAGTCTAAGGCTTTTTTTTATAGTAATTAAGGTATTAGCTAATAGTATTAGCTTAATTATTTTTGGTTTCTTAGATATAGATAATTTAATAATTAAATTTAGAAAGATATTTAGTATATTAAAGTTATTTTTTATTAAGTTCTTAGGTTATTATAAAGTAAGAGATATTCTTATAGTCTATATATACTATGATTTTATGCTTTTTTTTAAGTAGATAATAGTAAAATTTCTTAAAAGTATTAATTATTATAAGGAATTCTTTATTATATATAGGGTAATTAAGTTTTATATTATTAAGTTTATATAAATAAAATATAATTAAGTATAATTAATTATTATTATCCTTTTATTTAATTTAGGCTCTTAGGGTAAAGTCTAAGAAGTTTATTTTTAATTTAATTAGTTATTTTAAATTAAATATAATAAATATAGATTTTAAGATAATTACTTTTTATATAGCTTTAAAGGTAATTTATACTTAGTTTTCCTATATAAAATCTTTTCTTTTTTTTATAAATTTTAATAAAAGGATTATAATTTTACTAAAGTCCTAAATAAACTTATAATATTAATTTATAAATCTAAGGAAAACTTATATCTTCTTAATATTTATTAATACCTTTTATTTCTTAATAATAATAATTTTCTTTAGGTTTATATAAATTTTATTAGGCAAGATAATATATTCTAAGAATTTAATTTTTATAGTATAAAACTTACTTTTCTTAGGTTTAATAAGTAATTTATTATCCTAGAGGGCTTTTAAGACCTTATAGATATATTCCTTATGCTTTTCTTTATTTTTAGAGAAAATAAGGATATTATCTAGATAGTAGATAATAAAGATATTAAGGTACTCCTAAAGTATATAATTAATTATTTATTAAAATAATACAAAGGTATTTATAAGTCTAAAAGCTATAATAAGGTATTTAAAGAGTTTAAATTTTATTTGAAATATAGTTTTTTATTTATGTTTTTTTTTGATATAAATAAGATTATAGGCTTCTTTAAGATTTAAGGCAATAAAGATATTTATATTATATAATTAATTCTTTATTTCTATAATTAAAGGTAAAGGGATTTAATTCTTAATAATATTCTTATTAAGTTATTAATAATTAATTATAAAATATAACTTTTTATTTTTTTTTAATATAAATATAATAGAATATTTAGCTTTAGAATTTAAAATATAAATATATTTTTTCTTAAGTATATTTTTAATATATTCCTTTAAAGTATTTAATTATACTTAGTTAAGATTATAGATAAGGTAAAACTAGGTATTAATTCTTTCTTTAAGGATAATTTTATAGTCCTATTAACTAAACTTTAATAATTTAGTTTCTAATTCTTTAGCAAATAATTATTTGTAGATCTAGTATTCGGATAGTATATTTTATAGTCTATTTTAGGCTATCTTTGCCTTTATTCTTTTAAGGTTAGAGTTTAAATATTAAAGCTATATATATATATAGGTAATTTTATATTATTATTATTATTTTTAATTGTTTTTATACTTATACTTTATTTTTATTGGTAATAGTATTTTTATTGTATTATTATATATACTCTTTGCTTAGTTAAAGTTAAGAGTTTAAGATCTTTTATTATTAGAAATATTATTAGCTATATTATATTTAGAGAGTACTTATACTTAGCTAATATATTAGTTAATATTAAGATTATATTAATATAGCTATAAATATCTTAAAATAATATTATATTCTTTAGTATTTATAATATTAAAGTTAATTTTTTAGTTTTTTTTATAAATAAAGACTTTAAGATAATTAAGTTTTTTATTTATTATATTATTATTATATTTAAATATAATATCTTTAAGATTATATATAGTATAAGGATTTAATTTTATTTTCTATAATAGCCTTAATTTATTAATTAACTTAAGGCTAATATAATTAAGCTATACTTTGCTATTTATTATTATAGTATACTAAGTTCTATAAATCTAGATATTTAATTTTAATTATTCTAGGAGCTTTTTTATTAAAGCTATATATAGAGCCTTTTGTGGGAGTTCTTTTAGTAACTCTGTAAGCTTTTGCTTAGGCTACTCTTAGGGCTCTAGTTCTCCAAAGGGTATTATTAGTTTTTTAGTAATAGTATAATTATTTAGTATTAATCTTATGCTTTTTTGCTTTTATAGAGATTATATATAGGATCTAGGTAATTATATTATTCTTTATCTTTATAGTCTAATAGATTTATTAAAGGGAAGAAAATAATAATATTATTAAATTTTTTTATTTATTTTATAATAAGGTAATTATTATAGTTAGATTTATAGGTATAGTATATTAGGATATTTAATATTTATATAGGGAAATATTTATTTTGTTTTTTATATTTAAGGTATTTTGTGTAAGAGTAATTAAAGCAATTAAACTATATAAGCTTATAGTAAGCTAAATAGTCTTTTGTTAATCTTAGGTTATTATATTTAAATATTATTACTTTTAGCTAGATAGGGTATATTTTCTTTTTTTGCCATAAGGTAAATGTTTTTATTATAGCTAATAGTATCTTATAGTAGTTAATTATATTTCTTTTTTTTTGTAATTTAATAAGCTTTTTTATTTTTATTATATTTTACTATATCTTATTATTTAGGGATTTCTTTATTATATTCTATATTATTAAAATCTATAAATAAGCCTATTTCTTTTGCTTTTTCTAAGTTATAGAGTTATAAGAATAGCTTATTATCTTATTATTTAAGGTAATTAATTTAGAGATAATAATCCCTTTTTTCCTTAGGGGTTCTAGGAAGATTATATATATATTAGTATATATTATGTCTTTATATTATAGCTATAGTTTTACTATTATATTTCTAAGGGTTTCCTTTTGGTATTAATTACTATATTAACTTTATAGGTTATAGTTTTTAGATTATTATTCTTAGTTTCTTACCTTTAGGTATATTATTAAAGTATATTTTTTTTGCAGTATAGTATTATTATATAATATATTTAGGTTTTCTATAGTTATAATAAAAGATTTTATAAGAGAGTTTTTATTTATTTCTTTATATAGCTTTAATATCTATAGCTCCTAGGTAAATACTATAGAAAATAAAGATATAAGATTTTTTATTCTTTATAATATTATTTTTAATATATTCCTAATAATTATTAATTATAATTAACTTTCTATTATCTTATTTTTATTATTATCTTTTATATTATTTATTATTAATCTTAATTATATAGATAATATATATAATAAAAGTAATAAGAGATTTTAAAAGTTAATATATCTTATCTTAGATAGGTTTCTTAAGTTATTAATAGAACTTATAAATAAGGGTTTTTTTAGTTTAAGAGAGTTTATTTATATAGTAGTAGAAATTAAAAAGGAAATTAATATAAGAGCCCTTTTAATAGAGCTTTTTAAGTTCTCTAAGTACTATTTATTTTTTGTTGATAATTTTATATAGGGTAATAAGTTTATTCTTAAATCCTTTAAAAGAGAAAAAGAAAATCTTAGTAGATTCTATAGTATTTTCCTAAGGGTTTATAATATAGTCTTTAAGTAGCTTTTCTATTGCTCTTATAGGTCTTTCTTTTAATTATCTAATATTATATTAGACCTTAAGGGGTTTATTATTAGTAAAGGTAATTAGATATAATAAGTAATAACTCTTAATTTAGGTTAGTTATTCTTAGAGGGTATTACTATTGTCCTTCTAAGTAGGTAATTCCTTAGGCTTAATAATCTTATTAGGGTCCTTAGTATAAATTAAAAATTATTTAAGTTCCTTAATATATTATTTATAACTTTTTATAATATTAACTTAGCTTTCTCTAAGGATATTAATAATATTATAAAGTTATTTAATTTTATTATATTTATTAAAATAAGTTTTTATTATATTAATTTTATTATTAAGAAAATTAAGTTTTTTAGTTAATATATTATTTTTAGCTTAAAGTTCTTTAATTTAATTATTTAAGTTATTATTATTATTTTCCTTATTTTCTTTCCCTTTTTCTAAGGAGTCTATATCTTTATCTCTATCTAGGTTAATTAATTAGGAAGTAGCTAGAGTCCTAGGGCTAATTATAGATTTTCTCATAATAGGGGATTTAGCTAAGTTACTAGATGAGAAAGGTATAGCTAGTGCTATTATAATGTATTGTTTAGTGGTTAATATAAGTAGTCTATTAAATAAGAGTTTTTAATGTATAATAATTTAGCTAATTTCCTAAGGAATAAATTAATTAAAAGGTAGGGTTTATATTAGTAGAAGGATTAAAGTATATAATAATATACTAAATAATATAAAGATATTTATAAGTATTATATTTAGTAATAGTTAATTAGTAATTAAGATAATTAAATTATATTAAAAGCTAATTAAGATTATTTCTTATAGTTAGGCTTAATCTATCTATATACTTCTAATTATATAGCTCTATATTTACAGATATTGAATGGGGTTAGTTTAATACTATTTGACTGTAATGGTCAAAGAAGTCGAATGGGATCTATTTAATTATTTTTAATTGGTAGGGCATATGGGTATAGGGTAGCTTGTTTATATAAGCAAGGGTTTTGCCGGTTGTGACCGCCTTGACTTGTCATGGGTCATAACACATAGGCTTTCCTAAGCCTTACCTTTATTTTTAATAATTAAGCTTAGAATTAAACTATTATATATTAAAAGCTTTTGTTTAGAGGATTATTTATATTGACCTTAAGCAATATTACTATAATAGTATTCTAATCTACTATATTAAGACCTTTTTAACCTAAGGGCAAGGAGACCTTTACTTTTAAGGTCTTTATAGATTATAAGAATATAAAAGAGATTAAATCTTTTGATAAAGGAAATAATAAGTAACTAAGAATACTATAATAAGAGAATATATATCTTTAAGCTATTATATATTAGCTTACTATAGACTCTTAATATTATAATAAAAAAAGTTAATATTATATTAATATAAATAATTAATATTTTATAAATATAAAAAAAATATTTTAATAATTTCTTAATATATTAATTATTTTATTAATTAATTTATAGCCCTTTAGCTAAATAGAATTAATATTACTAAGAAATAATTAGCTAAGAAATAAATAGCCTATATTATTATAAGCCTTCCTTTAGTACTAATAAGACCTTAGTATTTTTATTTTTTATACTAAGGATCTAGGAGAAATCTTAAGGCCTATACCCTTTAATAAGTTTAATAGAGATTTTTATAAATTCTTTATCTTTCTTACTAAGATAAAAGATTACTTTTTTGATTTTTTTATCTTATTTTACTCTAAAAAAGTAAAAATTAAGTATATAATAAAAAGGCTCTTTAGAAATACTAAAACTTAATTTTAATTAATAATAAATAATTAAAATAATAAATCTAAGCCTAATTATAATCCTTATACTATAGAAATCTATATTAATTATATATATTTAGAGAAAAAGCTAAAAAAAGCCTTTAATATTATTAATAAGAAATCTAAGGTTAAATAATAGATTAAGGCCTTAAAGTAAATAAGCTTTATATCTAATTATAGTACTCTCTTTACCTAATATACCATTAAGCTATTATAAGAATAAAATACCTTTATATTATTCTTTTTTAATAGGCTAAAGAAAATAGTTTAAGAAAGGCTTTATAAAAAGACTTAACTAGCTATCTTTATTAATTATATTAATATAGCTATTAAGATTAATAATAAATAGTTCTTATAGCATAAGAGATTAAACCCTAATACTAATAATAAAAATAAATATAATTACTCTAATGCTAATTTAAGGCAAAGATAATCTATATTTACCTCTTATAGGATTAACTTAAGGCCTATAAAATTAAAAGGTATATAAAGAAAAGATTTCTTTAAAATAATTTACTAGAACTATAGTAAGCTAAAGTATATTTTTTATAGGTACTTTAAGCTAAACTCTAACTAGAAATTTAAATCTATACCCTATAGTAAAAAGTAATTAAGTATTACTTAAGTATAAGAGCCAAGGAATACTTTACTACCAGATAATTTATCTATTGATAGTAAAAAGCCCCTTATACCTAGCAAAAAGACTACTACTTAGGCCCCTATACTAAAGGGACAAAGGAAGATATAAAAAGAAGAGTCTTTGCTATTATTACCTGTTTTTACTCTTATAGTAATACTAGGGAACCCTTTAGCAAGGAAAAATAATAGTTATTAGAATATAATAAGAAGAGATATATTTAAGTTAAATTAGCCCCTTTAAAGAGGATAATTAAAGTAAAAGACCTTTTTTTATTTACTTATAAACTAATTTACTAATAATAGCTAAAAGTAAAGATTAATATTTTTTATAGAATAAAGGTTATTATACTTTAAGTAAAAGATATAATAATTTATAAATATTACTTAGAAAGTATTAAGGTATTTAGTAATAATTATAATATTTAATTTAATTATTAAGATTATTAGAATATTTTATAGTTATATTATTTTTATTATTATTATTTTTTTTATAAATTAAAAAAGATTATTAATAATTACTTTTTACTATAAAATAATAATTTTATTTATAATATTTTATATTATAATACTTATAAGTATTATTAAGTAATAAAATAAAAAGATTAAAGTATTACTATTATTAAATACTAATTAAGATAATTATTTAAGTATTATTATTATTATTCTAAAGATTTATATTTATATAAAATAAAGGACTATTAAGTTTATTTTTGGGCTAAGATAAATGCTTAGTATAAGGCTACTAAGAGTAGCTAAAAAAATAAGTTTTGCCCTTTATATTAGAGTAATAAGAGTAATATTACCTAGAAGAAATAGTGCCTAGAATAGCCTTAGAGAATTATAATCTAATCCTAATTTATATTTAGGATTATTAGGTATTAAAATTACCAAAAGAACTCCCTATTAAGTCTCTATATACTATTAATAGTAGGAAGCTATAGTAGCTTATAATTAAAGTATATATTAAAGGAATATAATATATTATATTAATTGATTTTAGAGTAGAAATAAACTATATATATTTAAGGCTTATAAATTTACTTAAGATCCTATAAAGGAATAAGGTAAATCCTTATACTATTTTTAATTTAAAAGGTATTATATTTAATTATAATAATAGAGTTATTAGCTATAAGATTAATTATCTTAAGGTCTTTATTAATAAAAAGAATTAAGATATTTCTTTTAATATTATTAATATAAGAATATATAACCTAGTCCTAGGGTATTTATAGTTATATTATTATAATTTATATATTAATTAGTATATTAACTAGATATAAGTACTCTTTAAGTATAATATAGCTAGTAATATAAATAATAATTTAAAATCTTATATCTTTAGTACTAATTATATAAAGGGTTTATATAATAATATAATAAATATTTTATTACCTAAAGGAATATAGTATAAGTATAAGGCTAGTTAAAAGAGGTAATAGTAAAGAATGATTATTTATCTTTATATATAGTTTTAATAGCTTAATTAAAACCTTAAGAAAATAAAGAAGAATCTTATTAATAATTATTTAAAGAGTATACCTAAATAGTATTATATTTATAAATAATTATTTACTAAGGAGCTTATAATAGAATTCCCTAAGCCTAATTATTAAGACTATAAAATTATATTAAAGGATAAAGTAAATATTTATTTTTTCTTAATATATAATCTTAATTAAGTAGAACTTAATACTTTAAAGGAGTATATTAAGGATATACTATAAAGAGGATATATATAAATCTTAAATTCTAAAGCTAATTATCTAGTAATATTTATTTTAAAAAAGAATAAAAAACTTTGCCTTTATATAGACTATTAATAGCTTAATAATATTACTATTAAAGACTATATACCTTTGCCTTTTATTAATAAGATAAAGAATAGGCTATATAGTATAAAGGTATTTATTATATTTAATCTAAAGGGAGCTTATAACTTAATATAGATTAAGAAAAGAAATAAATAAAAGATTACTTTTAAAATAAAATTTAGGTTATTTAAGTAATTAATAATATCCTTTAGACTTATTAATATATTTATATTATTCTAGTAAATAATTAATAATATATTATATAAATACTTAGATATTTTTATTATTTACTATTTAAATAATATATTTTTCTTTTTTAAGAATAAAAAAGAATATAAATAATATATTTACTAGGTTTTAAAAGTACTTTAGAATATTAACCTACTAGTTAAACCAGAAAAAAGTATTTTCTATACTATTAAAGTAGAATTTCTAGGATATATTATCTTATATAACAAGATCTAAATAGACCCAAAGAAGATTACTATGGTCAAA
The DNA here is from genome assembly GCA_013403855.1 of Calonectria honghensis. Classification (NCBI taxonomy): domain Eukaryota; kingdom Fungi; phylum Ascomycota; class Sordariomycetes; order Hypocreales; family Nectriaceae; genus Calonectria; species Calonectria honghensis. The sequence continues at coordinate 599,322 of VTGB01000049.1, forward strand.
GAATGGGAATCACTTACTAATCTTAAGGATATATATATTGCAATCCGGTCTAAGGCTAACCTACCCGGAAGCTAGCCTACTGGCACCGGTATAGGGTTAGCCATAGATATCTATATTATAAGACCTACTAACTAAAGCAGCTATAATTATAATTACTACTTAATACCAAAGTAATTACTATAATTACTATAATTACTAGGTCTAAAAGCCCTTACTTTTACCCTTAGTATTACCCTAATAGAATCTATGTATTTAAACCCTTTAAGAATTATAATTACTAAGAGTATAATTTAGCTTTTAATATAATTTAATTACTTTTAATTATTTACTTAATTAATTAACCTATTACTAGATATAATATTCTTTTATCTATTACCTTTTATATTATTTAAATCTAATATACCTAATTTATTTTATAATATAAACCTAATAATTAAAGTAATATAATCTTATTACCTAGCTTATAAAATTAATCTCTTATAGTCTTTATTGCTTAGACTATAAGACTTTATTATTTGCTTTAAGCTATAGGCTTCCCTAAGCTTTATCTTTATCTTTAATAGTTAGGCTTAGAATTAGATTATTATATATTAAAAGCTCTTATTTAAAGGATTACTTATATTAATCTTAAGCAATATTACTATAATAATATCCTAATCTACTATATTAAGATCTTCTTAATCTAAGGGCAAAAAGACCTTTACTTTTAAGGTCTCTATAGATAATAAGAATATAAAAGAAATTAAATCCTTTAATAAAGGGGATAATAAGTAACTAAGAGTACTATAATAGGAGAATATATATCTTTAAGTTCCTATATATTAGTTTACTATAGACTTTTAATACTATAATAAAGAAAGTTAATATTATATTAATATAAGTAATTAATACCTTATAGATATAAAGAAGATATTTTAATAATTCCTTAATATATTAATTATTCTACTAGCTAATCTATAGCCTCTTAGCTAGATAGAGTTAATACTACTAGAAAATAACTAGCTAAGGGATAAATAGCCTATATTACTATAGGCCTTTCTTTAGTACTAATAGGACTCTAGTATTTTTATTTTTTATACTAAAAACTTAAAAAAGATCTTAAGGCCTATATCTCTTAATAAGTTTAATAAAGACTTTTATAAACTCTTTATTTTTCTTACTAAGATAAAAGATTATTTTCTTAACTTTCTTATTTTATTTTACTATAAAAAAGTAAAAGTTAAGTATATAATAAAAAGGCTTTCTAGAAATACTAAAACTTAATTTTAATTAGTAATAGATAATTAGAATAATAAATTTAAGCCTAATTATAATCCTTATACTATAGAAATTTATATTAATTATATATATTTAAAGGAAAAGCTAAAAAAAACCTTTAGTATTATTAATAAGAAATCTAAGGCTAAATAATAAATTAAGGTCTTAAAGTAAATAAGCTTTATATTTAATTATAGTACTTTTTTTATTATTAAGTAATAGAATAAAAAGATTAAAGTATTACTATTATTAAATACTAATTAAGATAATTATTTAAGTATTATTATTATTATCCTAAAAACCTATACTTATATAAGATAAAAGACTATTAAGTTTACTTTTAGGCTAAGATAAATACTTAGTATAAGGCTATTAAGAATAGCTAAAAAAAAACTTTTTTTATTCTTTATATTAAAGTAATAAGAATAATATTGCCTAGAAGGAATAGTACCTAGAGTGGCCTTAGAGAATTATAATCTAATCCTAACTTATATTTAGGACTATTAGGTATTAAAATTACCAAAAGAACTCTTTATTAAGTCTCTATATACTACTAATAGTAGGAAGCTATAGTAGCTTATAATTAAAGTATATATTAAAGGAATATAGTATATTATATTAATTAATTCTAAAGGAAAAATAAACTATATATATCTAAGGCTTATAAATTTACTTAAAATCCTATAAAGAGATAAAGTAAATCCCTATACTATCTCTAATTTAAAAGGTATTATATTTAACTATAATAATAGAGTTATTAGCCATAAGATTAATTACCTTAAGGTTTTTATTAATAAAAAGAATTAAGGTATTTCTTTTAATATTATTAATATAAAGATATATAACCTAGTTTTAGGATACCTATAATTATACTATTATAATCTATATATTAATTAATATATTAGCTAAATATAAGTACTCTCTAAGTATAATATAGCTAATAATATAAATTATAATTTAAGATCTTATACCTTTAGTATTAACTATATAAAGGGTTTATATAATAATATAATAAATACTTTACTATTTAAAGGAATATAATATAAATATAAAATTAATTAAAAGAGATAATAGCAAAGAATAATTACCTATCTTTATATATAGTTCTAATAGCTTAATTAGGATCTTAAGAAAATAAAAGAGAATTTTACTAATAATTATCTAAAGAGTATACCTAAATAATATTATATTTATAAATAGTTATTTACTAAGGAGCTTATAATAAGATTTCTTAAGCCTAATTATTAGAACTATAAAATTATATTAAAGGATAAAATAAATATTTATTTCTTTTTAATATATAACCTTAATTAAGTAAGACTTAATACTTTAAAGGAGTATATTAAGGATATACTATAAAGAAAATATATATAAATCTTAAATTCTAAAGCTAATTACCTAGTAATATTTATTTTAAAGAAGAATAAAAAACTTTACCTTTATATAGACTATTAATAGCTTAATAATATTACTATTAAAGACTATATATCTTTGCCTCTTATTAATAAGATAAAGGATAGGTTATATAATATAAAGGTATTTATTATATTTAATCTAAAGGGAGCCTATAACTTAATATAAATTAAGAAGAAAGATAAATAAAAGATTGCTTTTAAAATAAAATTTAAATTATTTAAGTATTTAGTAATATTCTTTGGACTTATTAATATACTTATATTATTTTAGTAAATAATTAATAATATATTATGTAAATACTTAGATATTTTTATTATTTACTATCTAAATAATATACTTATTTTCTCTAAAAATAAAAAAGAATATAAATAATATATTTACTAGGTTTTAAAAGTACTTTAAGATATTAATTTACTAATTAAACCAAAAAAAAGTATTTTCTATATTACTAAAGTAAAATTTCTAGAATATATTATCTTATATAATAAGATCTTAATAAACCTAATAAAGATTACTATAATTAAAGAATAGAAACTATCTATTAATCTTAAGGATATATAATCTTTTCTTAGATTTGCTAATTACTATTATAAGTTTATTAAGAACTTTAGATAGATAGTAATACCCCTTATTGCCTTTATAAAGAAAGGTATATTATTTATTTAGGGATTAAAAGTATAAAAGGCCTTTAATTAATTAAAAAATACAATTACTATTAAACTTATACTTATAATATTTAACCTTAATTAGCCTATTAAATTAAAAATAAACTCTTTAAACTTTACTTTAAGAGCCTAGATTAAATAAAGGGATAGTAATAGAAAATTATATCCTATTATATTTTATTTATATAAACTATATAATATTAAACTTAATTATCCTATTTATAATAAAAAATTCTTAGCTATTATTAATACCTTTAAGAAATTTTAGTAATATCTCTTTAAAAGCTATTATAAGATTATAATATTTATTAATTATAAGAATATTATTTATTTTATTATTACCTAAAAGCTAAATAAATAATAATTATAATATATTAAATATTTATTTAAGTTTAATTATTATATTATATATATTAAAAAGACTAATAATACTTAAGCTAATATTATTAATTAATATATTAATTACTAAAATAATAAAATAATTACTATAAAAAAGCTATTATAATTTACCTTTAAAGACTATTTAAAGTAAGTACCTATTAATAAAATAATAATTAAGACTAAAAAGATTATTATTATTATTTAAAGAGTACAAAAAATAATAAATTATATTATTCTTAGATATAATTTTCAATAAAGAAAAAAAGCCTATATAGCCTTAGAGAATTCTAATTTATAGTAATAAAAGCCTAAGTAATTATAATCCCTTAAAGCCACCTTTTAAGGCTTACTCCCTAGTACCTTACCCTCCTAAGAAGGAAATAATACCTTTAGGGATACTTATATAATAGAACAAGAAAATCTACTACTCTAAAAGATCTAGGAGTATAATAAGTTACTATCTAAAGATAAATAAATGCCTTAATTATAGGCTTTAAATAAACTATAAGATAATTTAATTAGAGAAATCTATAAGTATTCTTTAAATAAATATAAATAAATTAATAAAATTTTTAAGTATATTAAATAAATATTTTTTTTTAGTTATATAAAGAAAAAGGTAAAAATAATTATTAAATAATATTTATTTTACTAATAAATAAAATTACTTTAATATAAACTATATAATAAATTATAATTTATTTTAATTACTTTAAGACCTTAGAAATTAATTACTATAAATTTTATTATAAATTTATTATTATTTATAAATCTTATTACTAATAAATACTATAATATTATTTTTATTATTATTAATTATTTTATTAAATTTATTTATTATATATTTTATAAAAAGGTAATAAATAAAGAATAGTTTATATATTTTTTCTTTAGATATATTATTATAACTTATAGGCTTTTAGTAGAGATTATATTTAATTATAGATAACTATTTATATTTAAATTCTAGTAAGGATTAATAGCTTTAATAGGGCTATATTATAAGTTAATTATTACCTTTTAACCCTAGGTCAATAAATAGACTAAAAGGTAAAATTAAGAGATTAAATACTATTTATAGTATTATATTAATTATAAGTAAATTAATTAGATTAAAAAGCTCTTTATTATTTAGCTAGCCCTTAATATTTTATACTAAGTAAATATTAAAATAATTCTTATATTTATTAACTTTAGCTTTATTCTTAATATATTTTATACTAAGATAAATAGATTACTTAGTATTAAAGTAATATTATAATTTAACTAAATAAAGTAATTATATACTAAAATAAAAATAAAACTTAAGTTTATTTATATATAAATAAAAAATACTATAATCCTAAATAAATAAAAGGACTATCCTTTAAGAAAAGAAATATAGTCCTTTTAGCTACTAAAAATATTACTATAAAATAATAAAATAAAAAACTTAATCTTAAGTATTTTAGCCTTTATCCTATTAAAAAGAAAATCTTAATAAATAATTATAAATTTAATCTTTTAGTAAATATTAAGATTTATTTAATTTTTTATATTTTTTTTTAAACTAATAATAAATATAATTTTAGTTAATATTAGCTTTTATATTAAGCTAGTAATTAAACTATAAAAGGAATATACTATAAAAAAGATCTTAGAAAAAGGTTTAATAAATAGAAAAATCTATTATTATATTAAATAAATAAAATATAATAAAGAAATATAAGAACCACCAAAGAATCTTATATATTACTTAAAGAAATTAAAGGATTTCCTTTGCAAAAAGAAAAAGGCTTACTACTAGTAATAACTATAGCTTTTTTCTATTTTATCTTCTTTAATTTAATTAAAATATAACTAAAGAGAATTAACCCCTTTTTCTTTAATAATTACTTTTACTTTTATAATTAAATTAAATAAGTAATTACCTTATTTAGCTTAGCTTATACCTTTAATATAGCTTTCTTAGCCTTTTACTTTATTTACTTTAACTTATCCTAAGCTTTAATATCTTAGTCTACTATAAAAAGTATTAATACCTAAAATAGCCTATTATCTAAGAAAAGAATTTTTTATATATAAGTAATATTAAAGATATAAATCCTATTATAATTATATTTAAAAGAAATATACTTATTATACTTAGTAAAATAATTTAGCTAAATAATATATATTAAACCCTTAGTAAAGTACCTAGTATATAGTATACTAAGATAGCTTTTCTTAGTAATTATAGCTATAAGCTTCTTATAATAAAGGGTAGATTTACTAAGTATAATATTAGTATAAAGAAAGAAAGAGAAAAAGTAAAATATATTAATCTATATAAAGGAATACTAGCCTTAAGAATAAGTCTTTTAAAAAAGAAATATTATATTATAATTTAATCTAAGGCTAATTTACCTAAAAGCTAGCCTATTAATACTAATATAAAGTTAACTATAAATATTTATATTATATAACCTATTAATTAAAGTAACTATAATTATAATTATTATTTAATATTAAAGTAATTACTATAATTACTATAATTACTAAATCTAAAAGCCTTTACTTTTATTCTTAGTATTATCCTAATAAAATCTATATATTTAAATCCTTTAGAAATTATAATTCCTAAGAGTATAACTTAGCTTTTAATATAACTTAATTACCTTTAATTATTTACTTAATTAATTAACCTATTACTAAATATAATATTCTCTTATTTATTACCTTTTATATTATTTAAACCCAATATACCTAATTTATCCTATAATATAAACCTAATAATTAGAGTAATATAATCTTATTGCCTAGCTTATAAAAGTAATCCCTTATAGCCTCTATTACCTAGACTATAAGACTTTATTATTTACCTTAAGCCATAAGCTTCTCTAAGCCCTATTTTTATCTTTAATAATTAGGCTTAGGACTAGACCATTATAATATAATCTTTCCTTAGATTTACTAATTATTATTATAAGTTTATTAAGAACTTTAGATAAATAATAATACCCTTTACTATCTTTACAAAGAAAGATATACTATTTATTTAGAGATTAAAAGTATAAGAGGCCTTTAATTAATTAAAGAATATAATTACTATTAAACCTATATTTATAATATTTAATTTTAATTAGCTTATTAAATTAAAAATAAACTTTTTAAACTTTACTCTAAAAGCCTAAATTAGATAAAGAGATAGTAATAGAAAATTATATTTTATTATATTTTACTTATATAAACTATATAGTACTAAACTTAATTATTTTATTTATAATAAAGAATATTTAGCTATTATTAATGCTTTTAAGGAATTTTAATAATATTTTCTTAGAAGCTATTATAGGATTATAGTATTTATTAATTATAAGAATATTATTTATTTTATTATTACCTAAAAGCTAAGTAAATAATAATTATAATATACTAAATATTTATTTAAATTTAATTATTATATTATATATATTAAAAGAACTAAAAATACCTAAGCTAATATTATTAATTAATATATTAATTATTAAAATAATAAAATAATTATTATAAAAAAGCTATTATAATTTATCTCTAAAGACTATTTAAAATAAGTATTTATTAGTAAAATAATAATTAAGATTAAAAAGATTATTATTATTATCTAAAGAATATAAAAAATAATAAATTATATTATTCTTAGATATAATTTTTAGCAAAAGAAAAAAGCCTAAATAGCCTTAGAAAATTCTAATTTATAGTAATAAGAGCCTAAGTAATTATAACCCCTTAAAGCTACCTTTTAAGGCTTACTTTCTAGTACCTTACCTTTTTAAGAAGAAAATAATACCTTTAAGGATATTTATATAGTAAAATAAGAAAATTTATTATTCTAGAAGATCTAGGAGTATAATATATTATTATCTAAAGATAAATAAATATTTTAATTATAGATTTTAGATAAATTATAAAATAATTTAATTAAAGAAATTTATAAGTATTTTTTAAATAAATATAAAAAAGTTAATAAAACCCTTAAGTATATTAAATAGATATTTTTCTTTAGTTATATAAAGAAAAAGGTAAAAATAATTATTAAGTAATATTTACTTTATTAATAAATAAAATTATTTTAATATAAATTATATAATAAATTATAATTTATTTTAATTACTTTAAGACCTTAAAAGTTAATTACTATAGATTTTATTATAAACTTATTATTATTTATAGATTTTATTACTAATAAATATTATAATATTATTTTTATTATTATTAATTATTTTATTAAATTTACTTATTATATATTTTATAAAAAGGTAATAAATAAAGAATAGTTTATATACTTTTTTTTTAGATATATTATTATAATTTATAGGCTTTTAGTAAAGATTATATTTAATTATAAATAGCTATTTATATTTAAATTCTAATAAAGATTAATAGCTTTAATAAAGCTATATTATAAATTAACTATTACCTTTTAATCTTAGGTTAATAAATAAACTAAAAGGTAAAATTAAAAGATTAAATATTATTTATAATATTATATTAATTATAAGTAAATTAATTAAATTAAAAAGCTTTTTATTACTTAGTTAGCCCTTAATATATTATATTAAGTAAATATTAAAATAATCCCTATATTTACTAACTTTAGCTTTACTCTTAATATATTTTATACTAAAATAAATAAATTACTTAGTATTAAAGTAATACTATAATTTAATTAAATAAAGTAATTATATACTAAAATAAAAATAAAACTTAAGTTTATTTATATATAAATAAAAAGATATTATAATCCTAAATAAATAAAAGAATTATTCTTTAAAGAAAAAGATATAATCCTTTTAGCTACTAAAAATATTACTATAAAATAATAAAATAAAAAACTTAACCTTAAATATCTTAGCCTTTATCCTATTAAAAAGAAATCTTAATAAATAACTATAAACTTAATTTCCTAGTAAATATTAAGATTTATTTAATTTTTTATATTTTCTTTTTTAAACTAATAATAAATATAATTTTAATTAATATTAACTCTTATATTAAATTAATAATTAAATTATAAAAAGAATATACTATAGAAAAGATCTTAGAAAAAGGTCTAATAAATAAGAAAATCTATTATTATATTAAATAAATAAAATATAATAAAAAAATATAAAAATTACTAAAGAATCTTATATATTACTTAAAAAAACTAAAAGACTTTCTTTATAAAGAAAAACAGGCTTACTACTAATAATAGCTATAGCTTTTTCTTATTTTATTTTCTTTAATTTAACTAAAGTATAATCAAAAAAAGTTAATTTTTTTCCCTTTAATAATTACTTTTACTTTTATAATTAAGTTAAGTAAATAATTACCTTATTTAACTTAGCCTATACCTTTAATATAGCTTTCTTAGCCTTTTACTCTATTTATTTTAATTTATCCTAAGCTTTAATATCTTAGTTTACTATAAAAAGTATTAGTATCTAAAGTAACCTATTACCTAAGAAAAATTTTTTTTATATATAAATAATATTAAAGATATAAGCCTTATTATAATTATATTTAAAAGAAATATACTTATTATACTTAGTAAAATAGTTTAGCTAAATAATATATATTAAATTCTTAGTAAAATACCTAATATATAGTATATTAAAATAGCCTTTCTTAGTAATTATAGTTATAAGCTTTTTATAATAAAAGGTAAATTTACTAGGTATAATATTAATATAAAGGAAAAAAGAAAAAAAGTAGAATATATTAATCTATATAAAGGAATACTAGCCTTAAGAATAAGTCCTTTAAGAGAAAAGTATTATATTATAATCTAGTCTAAGGCTAATTTACCTAAAAGCTAGCCTATTAATACTAGCATAAGATTAGCTATAAATATCTATATTATATAATCTATTAACTAAAATAATTATAATTATAATTACTACTTAATACTAAAGTAATTATTATAATTACTATAATTACTAGATCTAAAAGCCCTTACTTTTGCCCTTAGTATTACCCTAATAGAATCTATATATTTAAATCCTTTAAGAATTATAATTACTAGGAGTATAACTTAGCTTTTAATATAACTTAATTACCTTTAATTATTTACTTAATTAATTAATCTATTACTAGATATAATATTCTCTTATCTATTACCTTTTATATTACTTAAACCCAGTGTACCTAATCTATCCTGCAATATAAACCCGATAATTAGAGTAATATAATCTTATTGCCTAGCTTATGGAAGTAGCCCCTTGTAGCCTCCATTGCCTAGACTATAAGACTCTGTTATTCGCCTTGAGCCGCAGGCTTCCCTGAGCCCCACCTTTGTCTTTGACAGTTGGGCTTGGGACCAGACCGTTACAATAATATAAGCTTATAATAAATATACAAATAAGCTAAACTTATAGTATTAGGTAGACTTATTATTTAGTAGGATATTACCCTTATAAATAATAGATCTTACTATTTTGCATTAGGGGATATATAGTATCCTATTAGTTTGTGTATTGTATATGGGTATAAGTAAAAAGTAATTTAATAATTATGATCTATTGGGATTAGCAAATGCTAGAAAATGAATTATAATGTATAAATGCCAAGAGTATTCATTTTTATCTATATCTATTCATATCAGAGAAAGGTTTAGGAAGCCTTTCTTTTGCCTTGCCTTTAGGCTACAAAGACTATTATGGTTGCTGTACCGTAGGATGTGAAAGCATATATCTAGGCAGCCTGCTCCTAGGTTTCTGACCTAGTTAAGCTCCTGTTCTTATGAACAGAGAAGCCTTTTCAATTACTTCAAAATACTTAATAAACGAATGTCCTAAATAAACAAATATTCTACTTTTTACTACCCTTAGTTTAAATATTAATATAAAAATACTATATTATATTTAATTAATTAAATTTACTTTTTTTATTTTTCTTCAAGGTCTCTTGTAGCTGTGGAATTGCGCAACTGGTTTTCCAATGAGTTGAAGGCTGACCTGGCCATTTTTGACATCCTTGGTGGAGCTACAACCACCACCACGAGCACTTTAGCAGCAGCAAAGACAAAGCTGAAGAAGGGTGGCTGGGGAGACGTCACCGCGCAGAGGGGTCATCTTCTTAGCTCTGCAGGTCGTGTTAGCGCTGCGCCTTGTTCACAGCCATTGAAACTGCTTAATAAGCCAGTTTGTGATGTATTCTAATTTTCCCGACGCCCGTTTTCCCCAATTGATGACGCTTTTCAACTTCTCTGTACCGCATCCGTCCCGCCATGTCGCTACGGCTGCTTCCACTCAGGCCTGCTTTGCGCCACTATGCATACTCGCAGTGCCCACTAGGGTACCGCACCTTTGCGACTTTCACAGATGACAAGGAGAACCAAATGCTCAAGCTGCCAGATGGCCGCAATCTAGGCTTTGCCGATGCTGGTCTAGCTATAGTGCAATAATTTAGTTGGAAATTTTTACAAGAGATGGAAATTGACAAGCCATTCTATCCCATAAGAGCTACTATGGTGCTAGTTACGGTGATAATATGACTTCCGTCACAGCATAGACTTGATCGCAAAGCTATATGTTGAAACCGCGATGGCTAATTCGAACACGAGGGTTATCACTGAATTGAGTAAGGGTCAGGATCTTGATGATTGTATTGTCCCGAATTGCCTCAGCCCCTCTTTTCCAGACAGGGGTCTTATGAGGTATTCACACCCCCTTGACTAGTGGAGTAATATCTTTATACCGTACAAAGTATATGCAATTTCTGATCATCCATTACGCCACCGGGTGTCATTTTAACACTATAAGCTATAAGAATAAAATTGGATAATGAGTTCCCTAGCACCAGTTCCAACCCGAATCTAGCCAGTTGTGCGGCAGGGAATGTGTCAAGCCCGTAGCTATTTTCGTTGACGATTGAGACCACCAAGCCATGGACATCAGGCTCGAGGAGAATGCCTCTATACACTCTGTACACTATGACGGGTATAAAACTGTTTGGGGCCGTCGCCGTTGGTTTGATCATGTATTTCTTTGGATTGACCATGGGGGGGTTGATATGTGGCTGTGGTGTTGTGCGATATCTGTGATCTCTTCTCAATTTCCTTGTTCCCCAACACTTGCCTCATCTAGATGACAGAGCTACACAAGATGCAAAAGGCTACACCGCTGTAACTGAAGCTAGCCAGGATCATCCAGCTCGAGGTGCGCATGGTAGTAATTACAACCCCGACAATTTTTCACATAGCTAGCATTCGGACAAGAAAGGGGCAGTCCCCGACGAGCCAATCGGGGTTTGCCTCCGGCGCTCGATGATGAGAGCACCGAGGCATCGTATTGCCACTTCGTTTTCACGCTATTCCTATTGAGGGATGGCCAACTCGAGGCGTGTTGGCATAAATTACACTGATGAGCATAATCAAAAATGTTACAGGTTCGAGAGGCAATCTTGGTCGTCGAGGCTTGGGTTCTTGGCACTCTGATTTATAATCTCTACCTCCAAATGAGGAGTGTGCGTGCACATGATCGTTTTGCTGTTCAGCTCGAACGGGGCAGAATTCGTTGAGTCAGCATGACGGATGACACCGCTGCGTAAGTGTGGTGTTCATTGTGACCTTTAGGATGTTTGATGACAATGAGCATGATGCAGACATTTAGAAGGGCCATTCTTTGCGATCGAGCGCAAAGAGACCAGCATGGATCGCGAAGGGGGTGCTTCTGCGGGGTGGGTTTGGCTCGTTCCATTTAGCGGGGTCACACTTGATCCCTCGTGTACGCTAGTGAATGTTCCACGATAAAGTTCAACTAATGCTGGCTACCCCAGGATCTCAAATCTGGGGATAGAGTTGCCAAGGCAACTCCGAATCCCGAGAATTGTACGCCCGGGCCTTGGGTGAATGCAACACTGATGCTGATACGATATTCGGTCACTCTTGGCTGGGCATTGAACGGATACCAATATAACTTGGAAGCGAAATAGTTGGAAATGGGGGGTCTGAACCTCTACCAAGACGCCTATCCATATAGTTCGCTTATCTACGATGGCCAGTACAAACTAAGACGAATATTTCTAAGGCCTTTTTGCTCTTCGTAAATTAGCTGTTGTTGATATAGATACTTTCTGATGGCCATCGACTACAGCTGAATCCTCGAGACCAATCCATCATCCTTGAGCACGTACTTACCAAGCACAAAGATTCATTTGAAGGTCTGCAGTGTTCGTCTGTTTAATTAGGGATGATGTCAATTTAAAAGCTAGTATTCTTTGAGCTTTTAATAATAAAATACTTCGCTTAGATGCGCAAAAGAGCTTTAGCATTCTTGTGAGCGATCTTTTGAAAGTCCTCCTCGCTAATGAGTCCACTCTTATTCAATCCGTCCATAAATTTTAGACCATCTGCATTATCTTCCAGGGGATAATCGACGCTGTAAAGAATGTGGTCGATCTTCGTTGTTTTGAGGAGACATGCCATGGGACCCAGCGCGAACATGCCGCTTGTTGTGACCCAAATATTCTCATCCCAGACCTCACGCAGCCCCTTCACACGCTTCGAGGCGCCCGGCCAGTTGGCCGTTTGAGGGATAATGCGGTCCAACATGTAGGGCAGGGTTTCTCCCATGTGCCCGATGATAATCTTGAGCTTGGGATACCTGTCAAAGACACCTGCGGCGAACAAGCGCAGAATATGGATAGCGACGGTGGCGTGCCAGCCGTAGCACCATGCCCCAATCTGGATTGAAGTGGGCTTTGGGTAAGGCCCATCGAACAGTAGCTTACTGACATCGGCTGTGGGGAAGATGGGGTGCAGGTAAAGCGGGACGTCGAGCTCTTGGGCCTTAGCGTAGAGCGGGTAGAACTTGGGCGTGTCATAAAAGGTTCCGTCGTCAAGAGTGTTGGGGAAAAGCGCGCCCACAAAGCCAAACTTGGTAACAGTGCGCGCCAGCTCATTTGCCGCCTCCTCAGGATCGTTGAGCGACAGGCATGCAAACGCCTGGTATCTTTCGGGTCGCTGCTTCTTCATTTCGTAGAGCTCCTCATTGATCTTTCGCATGTCTTCAGGACTGGGGTGGCACGGGATATGCGACAATACCTGAGTCTGGATCGAACTAGCGTTGAGGTTCGCGATGCGGTCATCGCCAGCATCCAGCAGCTTATACTGCACGCTCGGGTCCCTGGCAGCCATACCTCTCCTCGCCCCATCGTCATAGTTGTCCCACATGAATTGAGTGAAGACATGCTCCTCTAGCGTTATGAATGGCGTAGTAGCTGACATTTTCAGATCCTGCGTTGCTGCAGAGTGGCAGAGGCTAGTCGGGGGGACGAGTAAAGTAGTTGAAGAAACTTGGTTTGATAAATGAGTGTTCTTCCAAATCACTGAGGTACTCCCAGGTACTTTAAGTGTTATCAACTATGTAGGTTAGTACTAGGGTGGTCTATTAGTGAATTGAGAGAGATGTCTCGGCTGAATGAACATGTATCATGTTCGGTCAGGTGCTGGATGTAGCCGGACTTCGGTATCTTACCCCCCGAGCCCGAAAGCTCCCTCTGAAGCCGAAAATCCCGAAGTAATGGCGTCGTAGCGACGCTAGCCCACTGATTGATTGATTGAGTGGTTCAATACCGGGACATTTCTATGGCAGGACAGAAAGCGCCTATCTTGAGCTTCTAAAATATGCTAATAACGATAGTAAATCTTGGTTTGGCGGAGAGGGTTTTTAGAAAGAAAATCAGGGGTTGTGAAGAGCCCTGGATGTCAAACATCTTGGCCCGAGTTGTTGGTGTTTGTACTCTGTGTGTCCTGCGAGGACTAGAAGCTTTCTACCCCCACTACCACACCCTACCCTATAGTCCCTGCCTATTCTTTTGCTGAGGAAAGCCCTGAGTCTTACAGCTTTCACAAAGTGAACTCTGCTACAAACCTTTAGCTATGGGCCTTAAAATCTACTATGAGAGCACACACACAACAAACAATTAGCTAGGTAGACTGTCGCGTAGCAAGTATACGAATGAGAACAATTTGTGATTTTGTGGTACGATCGCAAAATGGTGTGGAATCATTTTCTCCACACTGCCCTTACACTGCAGAATATCGAGAAGACCACTGCAAACATATGACACTAATATTCAGCCTAACTTAGAACGCCTAAGTATCTGCTAGTGTGTCTACCCAGTTTGCACAGAGCTAGGAGATCTCTATGTAATCTAGTGCTTGTCACTGAATCTGAAAAGTGGCTCAGTAGCCGCAAACGTGACCAGCAAGTGACTTACGCAGCAGGACAAGTACATTCATCCAGATCTGATCTAAGGGCACATGCTAAGTAAAGTTCTACAAACCATGATCCATGCTACCCTAAGAAAAGCGGTTAGTTGGAGAAATCCCCTTGCGGTTTGTCCGGATCGGAGTTCGCAATCTTACCTTAAGCTTCCACTCCGACATCTCCTTCTCCCACGCCTTGATGATGAGAGACTTTCTGTCATCTCTCACTTTCAAACTCACGGGAAGTTTAGGTCCTGGGATACCAGGCAAGAACGCTTCCGCGTAATCGTCGGGGTTGAGGGGAAGTTTCGTGCCAGGTCTGATGCTCATGTCAAATGACCACAGGAATCGCATAATGGCAATGGCGAAGGAGCGATCAGCTACCTGCACACCGGGACCTGAGAATGATCAAGTCAACTACTACTCTTGGAGGAGATATCCGTTTCGCTGGTAAATGGAGCGGGAAAATGAAAACACGGGTGTAAACATACAGAAGCGACGCCCAACACCAAACGCAAAGTGATCTCTCTTGGTATTGTCTGCGAGATTGCCAGATTCCTGAGACTGAAGAAATGTTAGATTGGGTATCCACATGGCTGTGAGTCATCCCTTACAGTCGAGATATCGCCTTCCCAACGCTCAGGCCTGAAGGTGTCGGGGTCGGGGTGTCGATTGGGGTCTCGACCAATAGCCCTAAGTAATGGTTAGGCTAATCAAGCCATTCTTCAATAAAAGTAGTAAATGTGATATATGATGCATACCAAATATTCGGTCGAATGGTTGAACCGGCCGGAATAACATAGTCATTGTATGGAATATCGACTTTTGTGCGATGTCCGAGACCATTTCCCACGGGCGGGCGCATTCGCCAGATTTCTTTCATGAGATATCTGACATATGGAATGCGCTCAAGATCTTCCCAGACAGGTAATCGGTCTCCAACAGCATCATCTATGCATTGTGTTAGCAAATAGTGTAATAAAACAATTGAGCAAAGTGCTTAGTACCTATGAGCTTCCTTGCCTTCTTTTGGACATCGGGATTCATGATCATCATTTCAAAGAATACCCACGTGCTAATACGGCTCTGCCGGTTTGAAGAAACACTTAGCGCACTCCATTTCTATGGAATGTGGCATTTCTTGTTGAGTGCGCTTACCGTATCTGAGGCGGCGACGACCAGCTTCAAAGCGAAATAGGCTGCGTCCGTGTTGGAAATGCCGGTTTTATCTGCGCTGGAGAAAACACGAGTCAGGAATGAGTCAGGTGCCTCCCCTCTATCGTAGATCTCCTTGGCATGCTAGAGAAATGTCAAAAATGCCCCACAATAGGAAGTGGTACGGGACCCTACCGCCATTCTTGTTTCGACAAAGTCTACATCTGCCTTGAACCTCTCAATACCCTTCTTTGCCCAAGGCTTCAGTGCCAGTGGGAGGTAGTCGAGAAAAGTGAAGATGTCAGCGAGGTAAACGCCAGATACAGTCGCTAGCAGAGCCACGTGTTAGTGAGCATTCTGGTTGTTCGGGATATGAAGATATTACTGGTGATCTCGTCAATGCCGCTGGCTAAGAAGTGAGAGTTAGCCTTGCTCTCATCTATAGATGGATAGAAATACCCCAAATGTACTGAGATGCTTTGCTTTTGGTGTTAGGGACCTGCCGTTGCCCGAATCGTTAGCCCGCCCTTTTACGCAATGCCGTGCCATCATACCTCTAGGCCAAAGAGCTGAGATGTAAAAGTACTGTAGATATAGCGACCTAAGCTGTCAAACAGCTCAGTCTGCTTCTCTGTTCCCGCGTCTGAATCGGTGGCTACCTCGTAGATGAACTTGAGTGTTTCGTGGTAGAGGAATGGGAAAAGGTTGCCGATGCGCTGTGGGCTTGTCAAGTTCTGGAGTGTCACCTTCCTTTGTAGCTGGACCATAAGGATATGAATTAGTACTTTACGGTACTCTTGACGGTCTCAACCCTCCGGATACATACCTTCCATAGGGGGTTACTGGCGTCCAATAGGTCCATACTCTGATAGTTTGTGAAATACTTCTGACCAACGTGCCAGAAAGGTCGTTCAGAGGTAGCAGCAGAGTTTGCCATGAACACAACTTGACAAGCCTTATCGGAATTGATAATGTACTCGCTGTTCGGCCCTAGAACAAGGCGCATTACCTCGCCCTGCTCCTGAGCCCACCGCGTCATTGTCTTGTGGAAAAGACCACCCGATTTGATGATTTCTGGAAGGTTTCCCAATAGAGGATAGCCCTTTGGACTCGGAGGCAGTTTGTGTTTGGAAGAGCCGCTGGAAGCAAGGCGGATGGCCACCAAAACTCCAAATATGGTAAAGCCCCAGAGGACCAATCCCTGGCTTTCTAGACTCTGAAAGAAAATCCCCATTATAACGGCTGCCACGTGGCTTGGTAAATGCCGTGGAATGCTCGGGGTCGTGAGTGTCGTCGGGATAGGAAGAAGGGTAAACGTAAAAATGATGGATGAATTTTAGTTCTTCCGAATTGAAATACCATCAACGTGTTGGAGGGAAAGATGGCAAATATGTTATGATGCAGAAAACTAGTTGTCGGTCTCCTAAGCTGATAGACTAGATTTGTCTGGTAGGACTGACGAAGCCAATTTGTGATTTAATTGAAACTGTAGATGCGAGACCGGACCCAATACCGAGCGTGGCTGAATCCAATCTCAGCATTATGATAAAGTAGAAACTGGATAGGAACTGGATGGACCGATGTTGTTCGGCATCTTTGGCCTTCGGTCCTCCGACTGTATCCAGCCGCGCCTATCGCTGGTGAGCTGCGCCCTGGTTGCTGTAGTTGGTGGCGGCTCGGAATTGTTCAATGAGTGAGACCGAACTATGAAGGATCGCAATTGCTATCGCCTGATTATGGGGCTCACGAATCTAATCTAATCTAACATCCGTCCCACCTGTATGTTTCGGCAACTGCGCAACTGCGAGAACCTGTTGGGTAGATTCGACGACAATGCGAGACAGAACCTCACCTCCGGCATGGCCACAGTGATAGTTCATTTGATACAAGCCTAACTTGATTGGCTGCTTGGTGACAAACATGGGTTCACCAGGTGGGTCACGGACATCAGAGTAGAAATGTCCGCGAAGCCACGGTGGGGATGCCGCCCCGGTACTTCCACTCCGCAGTCCGAAGCGGCAAGCCGGGGATATCTTTTTGTGGGGTACATCCCACCCTTATCTCGTGCAATCGCATCTCAACTTCCTAGCCGCCGACCCAAGGAGTTGTCACGATAACTCCTTGCTGCCGACTTTCCGGCCAGGCCAGTGAAATTTCTGCACCATCCATTGCCTGCTGCGAGCGGGCCTTTCCAATCTTGGAGTAGATCCCGCTATGCGAGCAAGGCCCCACGAGCTTGCCGGGACCCTTCAACTTGGCGGCAGCATTTTGTAGATTCGGCAACCAATCGGCTGCTGAATGAATCCCCGAGGATCTGGGAGATGAATCTTGCCTCGGCATCAGCCGTTTATCGTTGTTTGAGGCCGTACCAGGGCGAGGCAACCCGTAATCAGAGACATAGGAGGCCAGGAAGTGCGGGGAGATACACGCCTGAGCGATAAATGTGGTGATGAGCAAAAGGTTAAAAGGCCAGCAGACGTAACGAAAAAAATGCCGTTTAGACCCCTACCTAGCTTCAACTACTAGCTATTCAGCGAATGATCAGTAGCCTAGATCTCATTTCTCACGTATTTGAATTTGCAAAGGCTCGCACTCCTCATACTCAATCTAAATATAGCCACGGTCAAAAATGAAGCCTCTCGGACCCCGTTTTGGGCCTCACTTGGCGTTCCCATTGATCATGGTAGCCGCAATCTCAAACTGCTGCCTTGCGAGCTTTGACCCGAGCTTGTTGGGAAACTTGAACGTGGTCCCTAAATATAGCGAATGTGAGTGCAGCATGATGATTCTGTGCAAAGCACGCGAAATAACTAAGGGGTCCTAGTCTTTGAACTGGATTCATCATTGCTTGGTCTTAATCTGGCATTGGTCAATGCAGGTCAGGTTGTCACGGGCCCATTTGCTGGCCCCATCTTGGACCGATGGGGCCGTCGGGTGGGTATGATGATTGGCTCCGGCTTCATGATCATTGCCACTTTGCTGCAGACAACGGCAGAAACAGGTAGGCGGCTTACAAGAGAACAACGTAGGATACTGGGTAATTGCTGACTCTTGCGTTCAGAGGCACAGCTCGCGGTTGGCCGGTTCGTCGTCGGTATTTGTCTTGGCATTGTACTAGCAGGTGCCCCGACCTGGATCACGGAGCTTGCCCCTCCCAGACATCGCGGGCTATTTGTCGGGTTTCTCATCTCGTCCTTACTATTTATGGGTATCCTCGTTGGCCTTGTCGTCTTATGGACCTACGACCTCAGCAACAACTGGGCTTGGAGAACCGGTTTTGTGGTATATCCCAACCCTGATGACCCAAACTGCTTGACCAGAGTCTGACATATTCCCAGGTGGAGGGTGCATTTGCAGTCCTAGCAATCTTCCTCATTATATTTGCTGACGAGTCGCCACGATGGCTGGTGTACAAAGGTCGGGAAGAAGAGGTAACCAAACCCCAGACAGTCTATGGAGAGGCCAAATAACTCATCAACGTTCATCACAGGCCTTGGAAGTTATCGCACGTCTTCATGCAAAAGGGGATCGTCACCATCCTCTGGTACAATTACAAATAACTGAGATTACGGAGGCAATTCAACGTGAGGGCGAGAATATTAGTACCTGGAAAGGCCTGATTTTTCCCAGTATGAACCAGAACACCACTTGACGTTTCGGCGAATGACGCTAATCAATTTTGACAAAATTCTAGAATCCAATCTCGAACGCTTCTCAATCGCTATATTGACTCAAATATTTTACCAGCTGACCGGGTCTAACACATTGCTGTAGGTTTGCGAAATATGCCTATGTAGCAGCCACTAACCACGTGTAGGGGCTATTTCCCTCTCATCATTGCTTCAGCTGGAATCCATGACACGCGCATGGTTATCATCATAAATATGGCCATATTTGGTGGGACTTTTTTTCTGGCGCCAGTTGGTGGGTTTGTGGCGGAACGGGTGGGAAGAAGACCATTGTTTCGTAAGTTCATGTTGCTATTATCAAATTCCGAGACGCTAACCACACCGGAATCTAGTTACAGGAACAGCAGCAATGGCTGCAAGCCTGGCTGTTCTCGCTATTTTGGGCCACTTCGGGGAGGGAGGTAAAACGGCATATGGTATCGGCTCCATCGTCGCAGTCGTGGTTTTCCAGTTCGCTTCTAGTCTCTCGTGGATGCTGCTAAGCTTTTCTTATCCGCTCGAGATTCTCAGCTTCTCCCAAAGGGCAAAGGGCATGGCAATAGCCCAATCCATTGGCTATGCCTTCGGGTTCTTGAACCTGTACACCATCCCAATCGCTCTTGAGAAAATAGGGTGGCGCTATTATGCTGCTAATGCAGGATGGGATGTGGTCATCTTCATCATTGTTTTCTTCTTCTTCGTGGAGACAAAGGGTAGGACGTTGGAGGAAATCGAGGGTGTTTTTGAGAAGAGCAGCGATACAGTCACGGAACTGGTAATCAGCAAAGATCGCGATATTTTGAAGGAAGAAGGTCACCAGCCGGGGCCAGAGAAGGAAGGCTAGGGTGTGCTCGTGTGGTGTTAAAGTGTATAGTGAATAAGTGTATAGCGAATTCATATATTTAGCACCACCCTAACATGAACAAACAATAGCGGAATTTTGAGAGACAAATCGGCTGCATTGTGATGTACTTTTGTATTGGAAAGTCCTGTTGTGTTATTACTGTCGACTCATCATCGTTTGACATCTTTTGAACGCTGAGCCGTGCACTTCAGGCTGTCGGGAACTTTCTCAGGGGCTCGTTAACGAGAGAAAATACTTTCGAACGTAAATAGCATTTAGGGACAAATGATTATGTGTTCGATGACTTCTCCTTCGCTTGCTGAACAATTTCCTGAAAGAAGGATGCTACCATGCTGTTACTCTTCTCATCTCCAGGAGGAACTATCTGGCTGGCAAAAAGGCCGGCGACACCTAGGTCTCTGTTTACAAACCAAGCCAAATGAGGCATTCCTCCCCAGGTCAAAGTATTCTTGGGCAGATTGACCGTGTCTTGGAGGGTCAGGGCACCACCCATCCCGAAACCGACCTTCATACTGCCATCTTCGCTCCGAGGACCCTCCCCAATGAGGTTTTGATACATAAACTGCCAAGTTAACCAGTTAGTATTTTGATGAACTTAAAGTTTAAATCGTCGTCGTGAAGGGAGTGAACTTGCCTGCATCTTTGCGAGCCCAGTTGTTACACCGTCGTTTAATGCGAATTGAGGGGTGAACATGGCATCAATGGTCGAGGGCTTGAGCAGCACGGGAGACTTGCTGGCCAAGTCACCGATAACCTTGATCAAGTCTGGAACAGTCGAAAAGAGGCCAAGACCCCCGCAATCGTCCTTTGCATCTTCAGGGTACAACCAAAATGCCGGAGCAGGCTGGAAGCTACCGTCCGGGGTACGCCCGACCATGTCCAGATACCTCTTCTGAAGGTCTGGCCTCTCCTTTGGGTGGAATGTTGAGCTAGTAGCGCCAACGGGTTCGAAGACGTTTTGTTGCATATACTCGCCCAAAGTCTGCTTCCCGTTGAGCCTCGATACAAGCAAGCCCGCCCATTCAAGGCCACTGCTGTAATGCCAGCCCTCTCCGGCTTCAAACAGACGTGGCGTTGAGTAAGCCTTGAGCAGGTCGCCACATCTCCACATGGGCGGGAGCTCTTCGGTCTCCTTTCGCCAGCGGGTTACAAGAGGGTTGTTTCCATCATACGCAAGACCGCTAGTATGGGTGAGGAGATGACGCAGAGTGATGGCTTTCGTAGCCATTTCGTAAGTTAACTTCCCTTCCGTCTCAGACATTAGAAGCTGCTGGGCCAGCTCCGGCAAATGAACTGACACGTCATCGTCTAGTCCGATGAGCCCACGCTCGATGCACTGAAGCGCACATATTGTAGTGAGGGGCTTTGTAACCGAGTAACAGGAGAAGAAGGCGTCGTAAGGCAGGGGCTCGTCCGACGACAGGGATCTTCGACCACCATGGCCTTGGTGGATGAACTTTCCTGGAGGGGGATTAACGAGGAGCTTGTCTCGCAAGGGCGCGCTTGCAACGAACCTGAGGAATCAACAGCAGCTAGGATGACTCCAAAGAGGTCGTTCGCCTCCTTGGCTGTACGCTTGAGGAGAAGCTGATGAAAAGTCGATGCTGACATGGTGGGTGGGAAGCTAATCCTGGATCAAAATAATGGTGTGGTGTGTGGCTGACTGTCCTGGAAGATAAAAATAAAGTTGTGTCGCATGAATCACAGTGAGCATTAGCATGCTATAAATGTTAGGCTCAGGCTCTGGTATCCCAATTGCATTTTTCTTTAACTGGATGGAAATTACTAGTCTAATTTGCAAGAGTCCGGCTGGTTCCGTTCGGACCGGTGAGAAAAAGATGCCGCAGGAGATGAGCGACTCGGGGCTTTCTCATTTGGGCCGGATCCTTCAAGGCTCGCAAATGAGGACCGCTGAGGCTGAGTAAATGTGGGGCTTCAATCACTGTTGGAAAGGATACGATTGGAACATCATTTGTAGTGACAATAAGAAATTAATTATATCTTTAATTTATAAAAATAAAAGTTTCTTTAAAAAAGAATATTAAGATATTCATTTTATTAGTTAAGATAATAACTTTTTATAATTAACTTATTGGTTCCTGGATCACCTGGTTAAGCCTGCAGCTTGTTTTCTTATTCAAAAGTAAATACTCAAATTCTATACAGACATCAAGACATATAAGTTCCTCCGGTGACAATGATGTATTCGCCATTGATCCACTTTGATCTATCCTCGGCAAGGAAACCCACAGTCCAAGCCACGTCGTCTTCATCACCAAATGCTCCCTCACACGGGGTCGCCTTTTCCATCGTCTCGCGCACATATTCGTAAGAGTCACCCAGTATATCAAAAAAGGTTTTGTTCGCAATTGGCCCAGGTCCAACACCGTTGACGGTGCAGCCATACTTGGGCGGCAGCTCTCGCGCCCACACCCGGATCATGGCATCGATGGCACCCTTGGTGGCTGCATAAACTCCTTGCCCTAGTTCCGGCGTTCTGGAGGATGCCGAGCCGATGCAGATGATTCGGGAGCCACCATTGACGCCAGAAATATTTCCAGATGGCGTGTAGGGAGTAAGGTGCGGCAGGACAGCCTGCGTCAGGAGAAAGTTCCCTCGGCCGTTCAGCGTCATAGCCTTGTCCCATGATGCCAAGTCTGCCTCCCACAGCGGTGCGTGGGGTACCCAGCCGGCATTGTTCACAAGAATATCAATGTGCCCAAACTTTGCTACCGCCGCAGCCACCAGTTTCTGTGGGCCATCAAGC
This sequence comes from Calonectria honghensis, assembly GCA_013403855.1. NCBI lineage: Eukaryota > Fungi > Ascomycota > Sordariomycetes > Hypocreales > Nectriaceae > Calonectria > Calonectria honghensis. Next base: position 622,687 of record VTGB01000049.1, read on the forward strand.
GTGGACAAGTCGGCACAAACTGCAATCCACGGTGTAGACAGGCCGTTGCCAACAGCATCGCAATGCGCCTTTTCGCTATCCCAAGGATAGTTCAGCACGATATTGGCTCCCCTTGATGAGAGCTCATTGGCGATAGCTGCGCCAATGCCGGAAGATGACCCGGAGACAATGGCTGTCTTGCCTCGCATGGTCTGGGCGACAGGTGGTGTCTGTTGAGCGGTCATGTTGCTTGGCTTGCGCTCCAGTCAGGCAGGCCTTTATTGAATGAATGATTTAATTTTGAAGAGTCTCGGTTCAGTGTGGTTGAGTCATACGTATTTCTAATCTTACGGCCAGCTTAATGTTTTATAGACTACCTGAACCCGGCACTGGCTGAGTTTGGAACAGGCGAGCCAACTATCCCGCTTCGGCTGTGTTCGGGAGGTTAGTCAGAGCATACCCCCAATCCGTTAGGAAAGCACGGGATGCCATTCTGATGCACCAAAAATCTAGGCCGTTTTGCGATAGGAGTAGCTTCTCATCTGGTACTCCGAGCGGAGACGTGATTCCGGACCCCGACAGAAAAAAGTCCGCTGAGACAACCTATACTTTGGAGATTTAAAGGCAATCTCGTTATTGAATGCGAAGACAACATTGGGTCTATCAATCTTAGTCCAGTATCAAAAGAAATCAATCAAGGACATTTTTTCATCATGAGCGGAGAGTGGCTTATAACGATTCAAGACCGGTCGGACGCCGGCGACAAACATACAACATGCCTGCCGTATCCTTTATTGACGTCCTTTCTTGCTTCAGTACTTTCCTAACATTTGGTTTAGTGCTCACCTTGTTGGAATGCGACAGGACCCTAAGGATATGTGGGTGTTCGCAGGCAAGTCCAATCCCGAGGAGCCAGCCATCCATATTGGTGGCCCTTAATGGGGCATGCACAAGCGCTAATAAGCCTACCAATAGGTTATTCCGTTGAGCAGCACGTTCAAGACCGAAAGCATGCTGTCCTAACTGGCAGCGTCTTGGTTGGCCGAGCACCGAGCAAGGAGGTTATTGAAGCTAGAATCAAGAGGGATGCATTTTGCACACAGGGTGTTTGGGACCCTGAGACCTTGGTTGTAACTCCTTTTGTCAGCACCATGAGGCAGCCTTTGCTGCCACCACAAGCTCCGCAGAAGTAGACGAGTCTTTCACTAGACCATGCACTATATAAGAATTGCAATTAAACCAATGCTGATATTCAATATTTGCAAATTGACATCCTCTCCTCCATGAAAACTAGCGGGAACCCCCCCTCGCACTATCTTCTATCCTCCACAACATGCATTACCTCCAACTCTTGCTCATTCACCATATAATTCACCCCAGTCCAACACATCTTCGAATCCGGCCTCAGATGAAGCCCCTCCATACTCAGATAGGAGATAAGTGGCAGCAACGTAAACGTCGACGTTTGAGTTTATTACTAATGGACCTTGTCGTCTCCAAATTGTGCTGATAAGCCTGGGGCTGGCTGACCTGCAGCGGGGTATCTTATCCATGTTCGCATCAATTGCGGTATGATGATTGAATTGCCTTCCCCGGGGAACTCAAAGTGATAGGACTTTCTGACCCGAACCTGGCGGCATTACAGACACGGCGGCAGCGAGCTGAGCTGTATCAGCGTAGGGCGCTGAGGCTGTTGGGCCTTGGATTCTCGGTGTGGGGCTCTACTAACATTGTGGCACCCGACCCACATAGCCCTGGTAACAGCGCGATTGGCTAGCGCATGGGGGTATTGCCAAAGCCGGCCGAACGCGTTGGAATGTCCGAGGAGTCCGAGGGCTGTAACCCACCTTCTCGGGCTGCCTGGCATTCGAGCCGGGCCGGGGGCTTCTGTCCTGTTTCCGCGATGCAAGTTTGGTTGAGCTGTCGCCTTGTCATGCACACCCACTACTCCACAGGGTAGAGCACTCTTATCAATGCACAGAGAGAGCATATGATAGAGCTCATCATGTTCCGTACAAAAGTATGGCCTGTACTGAACGAGGAATAATTAGGTTTATGTAGACTCGATATATATCAACTCCACAAGGCTAATCGGGCTTGCATTTCTTCTTCAGTCTCCGCTGGCTACGTTGGCATTCTGCTTCGCCGACTACCTGTAGCTTGAACTACCATTCAACATCAGGTCACAACCCCTCTCAGAAAATGGCGTCCTCCATGGGCACGTTGGGGATGTTCGAACTCCCCATGGCGATGTCAACACCCCTCTTGTCGTCTTTCCTTACCGTTGCTGCCATATTGGTGTTCTCTACGATTGTCCGCTTCATGCAGCCAAGTCGTGCACGAATTCCAATTGCACTTCAAGATGCAATGCCTAGTCACAAGAAGAGAGTTGATCAATATCGCTTCGACTCGCGCAATGTCTTGACCCAGGCATATTCCAAGGTGCTACTCCACGTGCGTGTGCAGAGCCTAGTCTGACCATTCGCTAGTTCAAAAACCAAATCTTTGGTATCAACACCAGTGAAGGTGAGGCCCTCATCCACTTCCTAGCAATGCAACTGCTCACATAGCTGCCCAGGAATCCTCATGGTCCTTCCCACCCACTTCATGGACGAGTTGAAAAGTCATCCTGCTTTGAGCTTCGCCACCACTTTTGATACAGTATGCTTTGCTCTCAGCTTACCTTTCCCTGTCGCAGTTCACTTACTCAAAGTTCCGCAGCTCACACTTCCGCAATATACGAGAATTAAAGCTGCAACCCCCGAGATTCTCAAGATCTTCCTAGGAAAGTTTAATCCGTTATTAGGTTCGGATTCCTTCAGTTGATTTGAGAAATAATAGATCCTCTAACAAGTGCCTAGGGGCGTTCATGCCATCAATGCAGACTATGTTTCAGAGTGAATTAAAAGCAGCAATTCCAACCGGTAAAGGTGGGCTAGATTCCGGATTGTTGATTTTGGAGGACAAAAGAGCTAATTATGTGCAGACTGGAAACCAGTCAAGATTTACCACATACTCTTTCGCTTGGTCTGTAAGAGCGCCGCGCGATCTTTACTGGGCGAGGAGGCAGCAGAAAACGACCGTTGGCTTCAAGTGGAGACGGACTGCATCAACATAGCCATTGAGTATATACAAGCTCTCAAGAAATGGCCAAAATTCATGCGGCCTCTTGTTTATCACCGCGTGGAAGGGTATGCCAAGCTAAGAGAGCAGTGGAACGAAGGCATGGCGATAGTCGCTGACTGTATGGCGAAGAAGCGAGCCAACAACTGGGAGCCCCTTCAGGACCCGCCATCCCTCTTCGACTTGGTCGCCTCTAAATACAAGGACTTGAGTGTTGAGGATCATCTCTCGATGCAAATCACGTTTTTTGTAGCCGGTGTTCACACATCGGCGGCTACTACAACACAGGCCATGTTTGATGCTGCTGTAAACAGCGACTTGATCGATGAAGTGCGAAAGGAGATTCAGGAGATGGACAAATTATGTGGAGGGTCTTTCACTCGTCAACGCCTCGCGCAACTCCCCAAACTGGACAGTTTCATCAAGGAGGTTCTTCGATTCAGTTCGCCTGATCTCGGTAAGCTTACCAGCCAAGAGAGGAATGAAAGCGACCTAATAAGAAATGCAGCAACATTCGTGCGCAAGGCCTCCAGCGACGTTGTCTTGTCGAATGGTTTCCGTATACCCAAAGGCACCAGACTGGAGGTTGCCACCGGGGCCATTGCCATGGATGAGGAGAAACATGCCAACGCCAAAGTATTCGACGGACTTCGTTTCTGGCGCAAGCGACAGGCAGAGGATCAGGCTACTAAGCATCAGCTTACAAGTGTCAGCTACGCAGATCTTGAGTGGGGTTACGGAAGACATGCCTGCCCTGGGCGCTACATGGCGGAAGTCACTATCAAGTTAATCTTGATCGAAATACTTCTTCACTATGAGGTAAAGAACCCTCAGGGGGTAGGTCGCTATGAAAACATTGAGTTCGATGGCCAGGTAAGTGTCCATAGTCGCCGCTGCTCTTAACTGGGGTGACTGACTTATATAGACAATGCCGAACACCGAGGCCGAGGTTCTTATTAGAGAACTTCAGGGCTAAGAATGGGAATTGGAGAAAACTACTTGATCTTGGGCGTAGTTATATTTCTTTTCTGGGTTTGTAGTGTACAGCCAAGTATGCAGCCATAGAGGTGCCATGGAGGTAGTCAACTCTAAAACTGGAATATTGAGGGAGATTGGGATCTGTTGGGCATATATTCAGTGCTTCTAACTATTCCTCAAAGTAAATTCATGTCCTCTCATCGGTTTGGTAGCAGCTTTCAATGACGTGCAGCGATATCAATGACAACAACATCACATCATCACTCTATAGTGGCCAGTTGATACAGTGTAATGATACTTGACCTGTGAAACGGCATGCGCGAGGTGTGAGAAGCAAGCATAGTCTTCTTTAGCGGGATTAGAGTCGTAAGCGCCGGAGGATGGCTTGATCTGAGGATTCTCGCTGATGGTTGAGGCGAATTAATTGCGAGCCAAGGATTTGGTCGGGAGGCAGTTCAATACTTCTTGTTTTCCAGATTGGATGACTGTCACGGCTTCATTCTGACCATCGTATCTCTGATAGATCATTACTGTCCCTCCATGGTGCCAGCTTTCGCCGCGCTGCTACTACGCATTGAATCAGGCTATCAACATCTCTACGTCGGAATAGCTTTTACGCGCTCCGAAGCTTTACCGTTGCTCGCATCACTCTCAATGGCCTCGGACTTGAAATCTGTACATAAAAATGGCAGCCCAGGGCATTCGGTAACGGCCTTTGTCGGACCCGACCTACCCTGCATTCGGCGACCTCCGGTGTGCCTCCTATTACACAATACCGTTTCTTCTCTTACTCGAACCACTGTGAAGGACTTGACTTTAGCATGCTGATGAGTCCTGGCACAATAAAGCGCAGCGGATGAACTGGGGTATAGTGTTTTGTCTGCTCGGACTCCGCACCGCTAGGCATTGTCGGGTTTGTCCGAAGCCACCTCGGGCAAAATAGCGGACTGGACATAGACAGGCCGTCAGTTCCACGCAAGAATTGATATTTAACATGACACCTTATCGCAAGTGCTTCGGCTGCTAATCAACTCACAATAACCTTTCCTGTTTAACAAATAAAACACATTTATCCACTGCAACCATGGTTAGAGTCTACGGCGCAGGAACCATCCCTGTCAATGGGCCCAACGATCCATTTGTCCTTACACGCAGCCAACTCTGGCAAGCACTGCAAAGAAAGATTCGTCGCCCTGAGGAGTTTGTCCCCGTTCTCAGCGGCTGCACAGTTCACAGCGACGAGAACAATGTGGTCAAGCGTGAGGTTGAGCTCGATTTCGGAAAATGGGGCAAGAGACACATGCATGAGACCGTCACGTCCCATGGGGACCTCTGGGTATAGTTTCCCAAATCCAGCCGGCTATCGCCAGAGTAGTGGAAAATAACACTTCTTCCGTTCACAGATTCGCTTCCAGCAATCCGAAGGCTCCGTGAGCACTAATCTGGTCTCGTTCCACCCGAGCGTGTCTGACACCAACCTCATGCTGACTTATATCTTCGAATGGGATTTCCCATCAGTTCAAGAAGGCACAGAGCAGCATAAACAACTACTGGTTGAGATGAGTGAGGTAAGTCCACCACTCCCGCATGTCTAGATGAGGCTAGGCTAGGGATAATAACCTCGAGCCAGATGGCCATTATGGGGGTTGTCAAATCGTGCGAGCGGGCTCGGGAGCTGGTTACTGAGGGGCTGGTTATTTAGGATCCAACCCATAGGCTAGTATTGGTATTTCTGGTTGTGTATTTGTACAGGCAGACAATACTGATCCAGTATAATATCTGTGTCCCTTCTGTTCCTTGTAGTGCTCAATGTGAGAAGCTATGCCACCAATTTGTTATCAATTAAGAGACGAGTTAGGCTGTGGAATGCGATACTTCTAACTGAGGAACGCCTTATATTTTTATGGACTTCTCATATGAAGAATTCATCTTTGCTTCCTATTCATTGCATCTCATACCTCTCCGGGCCTCAATCACATGATGAAAATGAACCTGCCTAGCTCAAGAATAATTCTCAAAGGGTGCTATGGGTCAAAAATGCCCGCAGGGCAGCTTGAGGTTATTTCACGGGCAAAACTGTCCACTATTGGCACTTCTGCTTAATCCCAGAAGCTACACCATGGTCATTGCTTGTCGTGCGCAACTACTACCTCGGGCGTAAACTCCGAACGGCTCAGCCGTCATCGGCCTCGTACAAATTAGTCCGTAGTCAGCCTGAGCCACACATCACATACCACGCCACGCCTGCGGCTCGAGAATAAGCCCGATGTCTCGGTGAAGTGCCACCAAAATTCCAAATTGATTTCGCTACTAGTGGGTAAGCTGAAATAGCATTGCGACCCAAATTACATCAAGTCAGTTTATTTCGGCCCCGGCTCCATCCCTTTCGAGGATCCCTAGCATCTTCATAGACAACATTGTATAGGTCAGACATATCATTCTGCATTCCGACATGCCAAATTTTCATGATCTGCCCGAGGGTTGGAGGCCAAGCAACGCCAGTCGCAACAATGGCCCTGACAACCTAGTATTCGAACGATATAAGTTGCGTGAGCTGGCAGAGGGCTGGCCTATGTACAGGTTCGACATTCATTTCCAATCTGTCACTATAATGTTCTCATTTTGCGGTCAATAATACCATCCCTCTACTAGGGATTCCTGCGAGTGGGAGAACATGTTGTGCATATTTTCTCCCGATGCATACATCTACACGACCTGGACCGGCCGCTGCCACCACCTGGACTTCATTGCCGCGTCAAAAGCTGGGATGGATAAGGGTGCTTTTATTATGCACCGTTGTCATGGTTCATCTACCGACGTGAATCTGGAGGCCACACGAGCCGTCACCAAGATGAAAGCAACCATTACACAGAGATTTACTATCCAAGAATGTGAGGTAGATGCCGAAAGCGACTGTCGCTTTTGCTTCTTCTGGGAAAAGAATGACCTGGGTGAATGGAAAGCACATTATGTGAGGTGAGTCGCGTCTACTCTAGTCCACAATCTACTGGCTTGCCCGCGACACGGTCCCTTGGCTGTCTAACGATAATGTTCAAGACATTGGTACGAAAAAGACAAGCTTATCCCAGTAAACCCGGCCAAAGTGCCAAGCCTGGACGACAAAAAGCTAGCAGGATTTCCTCCTGGTTACCGGTATCTCGCCTATTGTCAGGAGGCCACCATGGGTGTCAAAGTGCTGCTCGACATGCCTGGCCATGTACGTGATGCACAAATTGTGAACGGAATCAAGCATGACGAGTTGTATCTACAATGCAAGGCATGGGTTGAGAATAGACCTATTCAAATTTAGGGGGTGGTGGGCGGCAGCGCCGAAGGTGCAGAAAGACAAGAATAAATGATTGCAATATTTATCTTGACTACCATACAACGACGAAGTTTACTAGAGGATGATTGTTCAATATTTGATTCTCTTAGCTCCTCATATTCCCAACCTGCGTGATCCCCATGTAGATTCTCGGTTCCGTGACACAATATCTCATCGAATCACTCTTACACTCACAGGGGTTTCTTGTCCCCTTCGTCATGGCCAATGATAAACTCCGTAATAATTAAATGTTACTTACTAACACTACGAAATTTGTGGGCTCTCCGGTGTCGAAAAGAAACGCCGCACAAATCTTGGTGCTCGCGACGTGATTCAGAAGCCTCTCCCGATTCCCGACACTCACTCAAGATGACCGGGGCAGTGAAAGAACAACCCGATCCACATCCGAGCACACGAAAAGTCCTTTACTCGCCCGACCTCCCTTTGCCGGCTGACCACCGTAGTCCGTTGCTACAGCGGTGTCGGAGGCCTGGAGTCCGCTCCGCTCGGGGGCTCCTTGGGGAATTCCGACCGAGCAGTGCTGAGTCAGCTGTCCTCCGCAAGCCACACCCTTTGAGATCTAGAATTTTGGGCCTAGGGCATGGTGATGACACAACGACATTGGCAACGTGCAAAGCCGTAGAAGGTGGAGCTTCCTGGGGGTGAACGAACCCGATCAGCTTGATTGCGGGGCTGACAGGGAACCAAGCTTTTGCTATTGTCCGGAGGGGCGCGACATATTTGCGGAGTGATGGGGTAATGGGGTAATTAGTCTCCAAGTCTCTAAAATTGTATATAGGCCGCGATGTAGGTCTTATTCGTGACGATGTTCTCATCGTTATCTTATATTAAAGTTCAGAGCTGAATCATTGTGTTCTGTATCTCAGTCAAATATCATGGCGGCAGTTGATCTCGTCATTATTGGCACGGGTAGGTCTAATGCACTAAGATATACCACGTTTCCGTCTAGCTAATATATAGAATAAAGGCATTTTTGGTCTCGCCACGGCCCGCACCTACTGTGAAGCCCATCCCGATGCCGATGTGGTGATCCTGGAGGCCGCAGACTCTGTTGGCGGCACATGGGCGAAGCATCGCCTTTATCCAGGGCTCAAGACCAACAACATCCTCGGCACCTATGAGTTTCCTGACTTCCCCATGACTTCGCACGAGTTTGGGGTTGCGCCTTGGCAACACATCCCGGGCACCAACCTGCATCAATACATGGTTAAATTCGTTGAACAATATGATCTTGGCCGCCGCATTCAGTTCAACACCACGGTTAAAGTCGTTGAACAAGGCGATAATGACGAATGGATCCTGACCCTCCAGGTCAAGAGAGACGAAGCAACTTCCAAGCTCGCGGCGAGGAAACTCGTCGTCGCGACAGGGATGACTGGTAACCCCAATCTCCCCAGCTTGTCTGGCCAGGCCGGCTTTGGGAAGCCAATCTTCCACGCCAAGGACTTCCTCCAAAATGAGGAGCTTCTCAAGACTGCCAAGCGAGTTATTGTCTATGGCGGTGCCAAGTCCGCCTGGGACGGTGTTTACGCCTATGCCTCGAGCGGTGTTTCGGTGGACTGGGTCATTCGCGATTCAGGCAAGGGACCTTGCTGGATGGCGTCGCCGTTTGCAACTCCTCTGAGGATCTGGATTGAGAAGCTGGTGTTTATGCGCATTCTTACTTGGCTTGCGCCATGTATTTGGGGAGCCCATGATGGCTATGAGGCTATCAAGAGCTTCCTTCACACCTCTATGCTCGGTCGTTGGATTGTTTCGTCCTTCTTCAATGGCATTTCAAACGACACTCTGGCCATCAACAACTTCGATGCACACCCGGAAACCGCCAAGTTGAAGCCTTGGTCTGACGGATTCTGGGGTGGTACTAGCTTGAGCATGTTAAACTACCCCACCGACTTCTTCGAGTATGTGCGAAACGGCCGAGTAAAGATTTACCATGCCGAGATTACCCATCTGACTCCTGGTACGGTGCATCTGTCCTCTGGTGAAGCCCTTCCCGTGGATGCAGTTCACTGCTCGACTGGCTGGAAGCACCAGCCGCCAATCAATGTCTCGCCTCCATCCTTGGCAAAGGAGCTCGGACTGCCCCACGCTTCCGTCGAACCTTCGCCTCTAGCATCCAAGGCAGACCAGGAGGTCTTTTCTCGGTTTCCCGTGCTCCAGGACCAGCCTGACATCTACCCCAAGTCCAAGATCAAGCATCTCTCCCAATCAGGCCACGAAAGTTCCGTCACGCCGTACCGGCTGTTCCGTTTCATGGTTCCCCCCAAGTACATCCACAAGCGCAACTTTGCCGTCGCCGGTGCCATGCTATCACTCGGCCAGCCCATCTCCGCACAGGCGCAGGGCTTGTGGATCACCTCATACCTGGACGGTACGCTGAAGGTGCCGGACTCTGTTGAAGAGGTTGAATACAGCACGGAGCTATTTGTACGATACAGCAAGTGGCGGACGCCCGCTGGCTGTGGTAGCAAGCACGGCGACATGATTTTCGAGACCATGCCGTACTGGGACCAGCTCTTGCAAGATCTCGGGCTTCCATACAAGCGAAAGTCGGGTTGGCTCCAGGAGGTCTTCATGCCCTACAGCGTGTCCGACTACAGGGGGCTGGTTGGTGAGTGGATTGCGCTCAAGAAGGCCGGAAAGCTGGCTGGCGGATGCGGAACTGCTTTTGTTGGGAACAAGGCTAGTCATGTTCCCACATATGCCCTAGCCAACGGACACTCGGGTGCAAAGGCAGCGTCGTAAGGAATGAATAAACGATTACTTGTGGCATTGCGGGAATGGAAACTCTGTTGGGGAGCCTGAGCAACATGGAAATCGCAGGTAAATTAGAGTCGTGACCTCTAGCTGGTGTGAAAAGCGACAGCACAACGAAATAAAATGCGGATACCACTTGAACACTGGGTTCACAAGCATCATCCGTAGGAAAAAATGTGGACGGAGGGTTGTTATTCTTTTTTCTACAACTACCAGCCAGTTTGGCCGTTCATCGTACTAAGCCCAATAAGCCCCGCAAATAATTGGCTGCACAGCCACTGTGGCTCACCTAGTAACCTAGCCACTCATGACTAAGCATGAAGATTGAATGTTGCTACTTCTGACGAAACGGCAACAAAATGTTGCAGTACGTGAGTTAGGAGGTGTAACATTAAGACGCGATTATCTATTCAATCCAGAGGGACCAATCTAGTTCTAATATACCTTGTGAAGCTATTCCTGCTGTTTCCGGTATAACCCGGATCCGGGCTTAATATAATGGCTTTAGGCTAGCCTATCCGCGATATCCCAAAGCAGCGACTGTGGAGTCTTGCTACTTTAATACTCTCCCTTAAGCCTACTATCTAGGTTATTCTAGCTTCTCTCCCTGCTCTATGCTATTAAGGTATATCCCTAATTATTTAATAAAAGTATCTTACTTGGCTATAGTTATAGGCTTAGTTAGTCTATTTACTGCTATCTTTATTAATAAGATATAGTATATTTTAATCTTTTTTCTTTCTATTGCCTTCTATAGGTAATAGTAATAGATATTAATATGCTTTGTATATATATAATATTTAGAATTATAAGCTAAATTAATCTTACCTTAGTTATCTATAAAGATAATTAATAGTACCTTTAATAGATAGCTTAATTCCTCTAAGAAACTTTAAATCTATATTACCTTAGATACTATAGCTAATAGAATATAATATTTAGCTTTTATTATTAATTTTACTATAATTAATTACTTTTTATTTACCTAAGATATTACTCTTTTATTTATAATAAATATATATTTTATTATAAACTTAGCTTTATTATAGTTACCTATATAATTAGAGTTATAATACCTATATAGTCTAAATAGATTACTATATAGTTTCTCTTTATATTAGCTATATTTTATATTAAGATTCTTTATTTTTTAGAGATATTATAATATTCTCTTAGATAATTATAATTACTTTTTTATTAGATTTAATAAGTATTATGCCTAGAGTCTATAAGGAAATGCCTTATTAGGCCTTATATAGGTAATTAAATAATTATATTTTCCTATTAGCCTTATATATTATTCTTTTATCTTTAGTAAGTATATTTCCTTTAATTCTTTTATAATATAATAAAGACTAAGGTTTATTAGGGTAGTTATTATATTATAGTTTATTATACTAAGGGATTCTAAGATATTTTTTATATAGTTATCTTATATAAGGATTATTAATCTATTATTTATTCTTCTAATTACTACTCCTAAAAAGAACTTTAAGAACCTTATTACCTTAACCTTTAAATTCTTTATAAGCTTTCTATAATACTTAGATATAATCTTATTATCTAGGGAGGCTATAATTAAGTTATTAATATATATAATTATAATAATACCTTATTCCTTATTTATATATACTAATATATTAAAAAGGAATTACTTAAGTCTAATAGCTTTATATTCTTTTTTAAATTACTTTTACTATTAGTAATTACTTTACTTTAGATTATAAAGTACTTATAGCAATTATATAATATAATTTAGTATATACCTTAGTTCCTTAGCTAAGTATTTATAGTAATTATCCTTAAAGAATTCTTTAAGTATTTTAAATACTTAATATAAATTTCTTTTTTTAGCTCTCTATTAAGGTATATTATAATAATATTTACTTAGGTAATATTTAGCCTAAGCTATATTATAATAATAATTACTATTTGCTATAAAATAGCTTTTACTATTAATAAGTATATCTAGTTAAAATTAATATTTTACCTTTATAAAAAGTTATATATAATAAATTATAACTTATTTATAATTATTTTTCTTAGCTTATTATACTTATATTTAAATATCTATTTAATAGTTAATAGCTTTTTTTTTATAGGAATTTTATTTTATAGGATAAATTTTAGTATTCTTTTCTTAAGAAGAGATAGAATTTCTTAGAAAATCAATTTCTTTTATTTCTTATTATCTAAGAGCTCTAGTGCCTTTTAGAGTATTTTGGGGTCTTCTTCTTAGTATTTGACTATTACTATATTAGTAGTCTCTTATTTACTAATTGGTTTTAATTTGAATTTATTAGCTTTTATTTTATATGCCTTAGATAGCTATAATTAAATAGTATCTTTTATAGTAGCCTTTGGCAATAGCTTATAAAAGATAATATAAAAGGTAATTATTATTGCCCTTATCTTAGAATTCTAGATCCTATATAGGTAGTTTCCTTTGTATCTAATAAGGATATCCTTTTAAGCTTTTACTTTTATCTTTTTAGCCTTAACTACTCTTACTTAAGTAATTTCCTAGTTAATATATATAAAAGCTTTATACCTAAGTATTTAAAGATAAATAATAAATATTAGCTTATTTTCTTTTAGGCTATTTTAAAATACTTTATAAAAGGTTTTTTATTTTAAAGACTTTATTACTATTAAGTTTATAATATAGATAATTACTATTATAATTTCTTTTTATAGCTTTTATAAAATATTTATTATAATTATATTAATATAAGCCTTCTTAAGGATTATTCTATATCTTTATTTAATAAGGCTATTTTGCTTATAGCTTCTTAGCAAAATATAGGTAATCTTTGTACTATATTTCTTTGCCTAAAGGTTAATAGCTTATGCCTTAAATTTAAGTATATTATTTATTTGAATTTCCCTAGTAGGTTTTATATATACCTTATTCTTTATTTCCTAAAGTATTTCTTTAATTGTATAAGGGGCTATTCCCTTTATTCCTAGGAGTCTTTTTATTTTAAAGTAAAAATTATTATTAGTAAATAATAAGATTATCTTTTTCTTATTATATATCTATGGCTTTAAGAAGTAAATATTAATATAAACCTTATTTAGGGCTATATTTACCCTTGGTCTAGTATCTTTTAGAATAAATCTTATACTTTTTCTTAGATTATATAGAATATATATATTTTTTATGGGTATAATAAGTAATAGTTTGCCTTTTATTGCCTTTACTATTTTTTAAAGGTATTTATAATTACTATAGCTTAATTACTAATACTATAGCCTAGTATCCTAGAGTTCCTTTTAAGTAAATATTAACTTTACTATTAAGGGGCTTTTAGATCTAATAACTTTACTTATAATATATAGGTAAAACCCTTGCCTTTGTATATTAATGGTTTCTACTAAATAGTCTTTTTTATTGTATATTTTATTTTTAGTTAAGTATTTACTAGCTAGGTATATATATTCCCTTAATATTATATTTAGAGGAAATAATTTGACTAAAATTATATGTTTTAGGGATATAGTTATGGTTTATTTTCCCTTTGTATAAGTTATAATAATAGTAGTATTAATTGCTATTAGGAAAACTATGCCTTTGCCAGTGGTAATAGGAATTAGGTTATTTATTTTTGCCTAATTATCTTCTTAAAATTACTTTAGGTTATTAATAGTATAAAGGTTAGCTCTTAAATCTTATAGCTAATAATTTTTTAGATTAGGTCCCTAAGATTTAGTCAATATAATTTAGCTAATTATAGCCTTACCTTATTTTTCTTTTTTAGCTAATTACTTACTAGTAATAAAGTCCTTATAAATATAAATAATTTATTTTTATATAGTTTAATTTATTATATATAAAAAGGCTAATCCTTTGCTTAGTTTATTGTTTATACTTAATAGTTTTATTTATTGGTAATTCTAATAAGATTAAGGCTTTTGATCTTTATTATTCTTTTTATTTAGGTAGCTTGCCTTTATATAGTCTATTTTATTATACTTAAAGTATTTAATATTAATAAGGTCCCTAGGCTTCTTTTTGCTATTTTCTAATGGTTAGTTTTTCTTTTACTATTTACTAGCCTGAGCTAATATAGACTTAGGGGTATTAGAATTACTAGGCTTCTTTATTTATTCTTGTTTTTTTGCTTTATCTATTAAGTTATTTTATAGCTAAGGTAGGTCTTATTCTAGGCTATATCTCTAAAGGTAGTAGACTTATTTTACTTAATTACTATAGATATATTTAATATTAATAATAAACTATTCTATTTCTATATTATCTAGAAGTATACCTTTTAATACTCTATAGTAGCTAATATATACCCTAAAGTTATTTATATATTTTATAATATCTATAGCCTTTTTTAGATATAAATTAATTAAATCTATAAGTAAATTTCTTTTTACTTAAGTTAAGCTATCCTTAAACTATTTATATAAGGCTTAAATTATTTATATATCTATATAATATAAAATAAGATTATTAGTAATAAATTAATTTAATATTCTTTATAATTATAATAATAACTTTTTTTTATTATAAAATAATAATTAAATATTAAGATTTTATTTTAATCTTAATAAGGTATTTTCTATATATTTCTTTTAATTTACTTATTATTTTCTTTCTTTTAGATATTAATCTTAAAAAAGCTTAAGCTTTAAATTATATATATCTTAGATTTATTAAATTTCTTTTGCTAATAGCCTTTATACTATAGATATTAATTACTAATATTTCCTTAATAATACTTTTTATACTTAAGGTAAATAATAAATTAATATTCTTAGAAAATCTCTTATAATTAATATAAATATTATTTATAATTCCTAGGAGCTTAAGTAAAAAAGTAAATCTTTTTAATTTATATTTATATTATTAAATATTAATATATTTAATCTTTTTACTAAGAATATAGCTAATAATACTCTCTTAAGAGGCTTTTCTTATTATATAGCTTCTTTTACTATAAAACTTTTCCTTTGCCTAAATATTATTATTTTTAGCTATTTCTCTTATTATATTATCTTAATTATTTTTTCCTTCTCCTTTTCCTTTTATTTATCTTTATCCTTTTTCTTTTTTAAGGATTAATAAGGTAATATTAGGTCTATAATAACTTTGGGAAGAGATTTATTATTATTGCTTTCTTAGTCTGCCAAATCTAGAGCAAGTACTTCTCCTATCCTTCAGCAAGCACTTCTTTGAGCTACCCTCTCATCTCTTAACAATATCTTCACTAATAATCAAGGCTTACTCACCTTGACTTATAATTACTATTACTTCTATTGTCAAGGGATCAATATCTTAGGCAACAGGTACAAGTTATCCGGTCTCTTTACACAGAAACCAGGCTTATAACCTATTGCAGTACATGAGTTAAGAGGTATAATATTAAGATGCGATTATCTATTCAATCCAGAGGGACCAATCTAGTTCTAATATACCTTGTGAAGCTATTCCTGCTGTTTCCGGCATAACCTGGATCCAGGCTTGATATGACGGCTTTAGGCTAGCCTGTCCGCGATATCCCAAAGCGGCGACTGTGGAGTCTCGCTGCTTTAACACAAAACTTGAGTCCAGGGTAGCCAGCACCCCGTGCGCACCGAAGTGGGAGACAAAGCCAAGCACCATTATCTGTGATGGGATAAATGATATTCATTAACGATGAGAATTGAAATAAATTTATTAAAGCTTGAAGTTGTGAGGTGGCGATGCACGGATTGCTAACTAAAGTTCATATCTAATGCACATCATAGATCTCGTTATGTTGAACTGTAAAAGGTGGCCTTGGTGTTGTGGATCCCAATCTCCAAAGCGAAGGGAGCTCATTTTGCAGAAGGCAGATTCCCCCGCATTTGGATCTGTCTAAATGCGTAATCATGGCAAGCACTCTTTGGGGCATACATCCGAGCCGATTCATGAGCGCCTTTCATGTGTGTATACAAGCTGATGTCCCAACACGGCTTATGGAAATAGTGGGGATGGAGATGGCTTCTTAGCACGGGCCTTGGAGACGTCCTTGACTTGACGCGACATCACTCGAAGGTACTCTAGCAAACTGGGAATGAAAGTGCCGCCGAAAAGATCCCCATGGGGTAAAACCCAACCCCAGGAAAAGTAGTACACCGGGGCCCCGCTTGCCGTTGCAGTTTGCCTCGGACAATCGAGATCGGGCCCCGAGAAGACCAGGCCCGCCCCTGGTCACTCCCATTCATCCGTAGCCTTCCATGTCTACTATGAGAACGGGAAAAGCATCAGTATATAGCGGTCAAACTCAAAAATGGCGTTTCGCTGTGATGCATTGCTAATGGCGAATGTCTGCTTGGCTCCATCGGACTCCAGCCAACTAAACGACCATTCGTGACGTCCACGCACACAACCAAGATGGCATTGACACAGGTGGTGCGCCAACTTGTGCCAACGCCTTATGCGTTTGTTTGGCCCTCTATTGCTGCCTTGATTTCTCTAGTCCTCTATAGGAGATATGGCGCAAAGCTCAGCGAGTTCCCGGGACCTTTCTGGGCTTCGGTCACAGACGTGTGGCGCCTGCTGATGGTCTTGAGAGGAATGCCACAGGAGGAGCAGCGCGAACTGCACCATCGCTACGGCGATATAGTGAGACTGGGGCCTGGCACGCTCTCTTTCGCCAACCCAGAGGCTGTGGGAGACATATACTCCGGGAAGCATCGAATGCACAAGGTAAGACAGTTGACTTGGTCTTCGGGGCCCAATATTTGCCAACATCCTGGCTCCTTACATTGCCGTGGTGCTTCATTCTTGCGCTAACGTCCATTCCTAAAACCCAGTCAGAGTTTTACTCCGTCCAGCGAGGAATTCGAGCCGGCCGCTCCATCGCGACAATCTTCAGCACCACGGACGAGGACGCCCATGCGAAATTGCGCCGGGGTGCCTCCAATGCCTATGCCCTCACCACACTGCTCCAGTTCGAGCCTTTTGTAGACTCAACCTCGCGCGTGTTTCTCGCCCAGATACGCAGCAGATGGGCGGATAAATCAGGGTCGGAAGGAATCTGCGACCTCTCGACATGGCTGCAGTACTACGCCTTTGATGTGATTGGAGAGCTCACTTTTAGCAAACGCATGGGCTTTCTGGAGCAAGGGAGCGATGTGGGAGGTATCATCGACGCTATAGACAAAGGACTGGACTACGCTGGCCCAGTAAGTCCACAGAATCTCGTGCAGGACCTACAGCTACTGACAAAAGGTCAACTAATCCAGGTTGGCCAAATCCCGTGGATTGACTACCTCCTGCGGCGGAACCCACTGAAGCTTTTTGCCGGACGAAACGGCTGGCTCAGCACCACATTGACACACGTTGCCTTTGGCGCTGAGCAGATTCGACAACGTAAAGAAAACCTGGGTGCGAAGATCCGAGAACCGATCAAAGGTGGCCAACCGCGGGACTTTCTTTCCCGTTTCCTCGAGTCCCACTATGTGAATAACAGCATTTCCGAGGACCAGGTCATGTCGCTGACGCAGGCGAACATCAACGCTGGGTCAGATACAACGGCAATCTCACTGCGCACCATCTTTTACCATCTGCTGAAAGTCCCGGGTTGCTACGACAAGCTTATGCAAGAGATTGAGGATGCGGAAGCAAGAGGCCACTTTGCCGATCTCGAGACATGCCTGGTCTCGTTGAGCGAGGCACAAAAGCTGCCCTACCTGGACGCCCTCATCAAAGAGTCTCTGAGGATCTTCCCGGCGGTGGGTCTCTCCATGGAGCGCATTGTGCCCCCCCAAGGAAGTGTCATAGCCGGCAAATTTGTACCGGGCGGAACCATTGTCGGCTGCAGTCCATGGGTCATCAACTACCGCAAAGATGTCTTCGGTCCGGACCCCGAACGCTTCCGACCCGAGCGCTGGATCGAGGCGGACGAGGCTCAACTTGCCAGAATGAAGAAATACTTTTTGACTTTTGGAATGGGCAGCCACACGTGTATTGGCAAGAATATTAGCTACTTGGAGATGTACAAGGTGGTAGCCGCAGTGTTGCGGAACTTCAAAGTAAGTCGCGCTTCCTTCCTTCCTCTAGCCCGCGATCGGGCCAAAGCTACTCTATTTTCTTTTTATGGAGTGACGATTCTAACGCTGCGGCTCAATAGATTGAGTTGGCCGATCCTTCTTCGCAGTGGAAGATTCACGGTTCTTGGTTTGTTAAACAGGGTGATTTCAAGGTCAAGTTCACGAGTAGGATGCTATCAAAGAGTGGAAAATAAAACCCCGTGAGATGAAAACATGTTTCTAATAGTCTTTCCTTTGTGTCCGTATCATGGTGACACTAGTAAGAAGGGATGAAGGATTGGCGTGACAATACTAGCTGAAATATTAGCAAAAGCGTTGTGTCATGTTTGTCCCTACGGCTAATCCGATTCACTAGTCTACATCTCCTTGGTGGCTGGCCGGCTTCGTAACTCCGTTCATCTTCCCCCGGGAAAAGCCCTGATTTCCCCGGCCGGTCTCTTCGGCCATCTGCAGAACGCTCCGCGCGTATTGGACATCGGCCTTTCTATCCATCCGCGTTCTGCTTGGGCAGGACGCGGAGTGTCACGAGCCCTCCAGCGCTTAAATCCGGACTCTTGCAGTGATGATGTGCTTTGAAAAATCCGCGGTACAAGTGTCGCGAGTGACGGACGAGAAGCGGATGTTGTGAAATATCTCTGGTAGTGAATACAGAACATTCAAGCATACGGCTACGATGTCTCAACATCGATGTGCAGTCGGACGTGAAACTTAAAAGACATCATGGTATTATGCTTGTGTAACTGATATGCGAATTGCCTGTTGCGTTATTCATCATATTTCGCATTTTGTCACCGAATCATGAAAACCGAACGATTGAAAAATGTTTACCCATTCTGTGCAGTGTTATCCTTGATTTCTACGTCCTCGCTCAACAAAGACCAGAAAAAGCGGTCCGCGCATCTCGTGAGACTATGCATCGCAGTCCCACCAGCAAAAGCTAACTCTTCTCACACCATAGTGCTATCTGTGTTTGTTCTCATGCGAACCCGCATTTTCAAGTTCTTGGGCTTTACAAACCAGTAGTCACAGGAATCCATTTTCTCCACATTGTTCTGCAGCTCAAAGTCGAACAGCATGACGAGCTGTGGAATGAGCTTTACCATTTCCAAGGTAGAGATGTGCCTACCAAGGCACGTCCTCGTGCCCATGCCAAACTGCAGTCATTAGAATTCGTTCCTCACTATACATGGCAAGTGGTACTTACTGGAATGTAATAGCCTTCCATCAACCTTGCCTTTTCGATGCTGTACGGCGCATCATCAAGCCACCGCTCCGGTCTGAATTCATGGACGTTGTCGAACACCTCTTCATTGTAGTGTGCCGTCCAAACATTCAGTCCAACTACCGAGCCCTCGGGGAAGAAGATGCCATGGATTTCGGCGCCGCCCTTGGGTACGGTTCGCCACATGGGAAGCCCCGTTGCCGGATGCATCCTCAGGCTTTCTTTGATGACAGCTTGCAGGTAAGGCAACTTCTGATATTGTTCAAAAGAAAGCACCGATGTTCCATTCGCGATTTGGCAGCTCTCAATCTCGGCTCGCAATATTCCCAAGCAACGCGGCGACCTGGCCAGGTGGAATAGAACCGACGAAAGACTAATACCGGTCGTGTCGCTGCCCGCCGCCACATTGCCGAAGCCCATCATGAAAACGTGAAAAGGGCTCACATTCTCGGGGTCCAACTCATGAGCGGCGCTGATCTTGTTGAGAAAATCTTCCGGCTTGGTGTCATCGCGTGGCACATCGTACAAGGCCGCACGTTTCTCTGCCCGCTCCTTGAACCTTTTCTGCATACGGGAGCGCACCAGATCCATCAGAAAGGCACGCGCTGACCCTCCAGAACCCGGGATGTACTGAGAAAGACGGAACACAAGAGGATGTAGTTCAGAATAGAGTCCCACCATGGAACCGTACGCCAGCGTCTGGTCGAGCGCGGAAAGAATCCCGTGTTTGTCCTCTCCGGCGTCAAGGACGCCGAAACGCTCTGAATAAGTAATGTTACCAATGACATCAAAGGCATAGCATTGCATCCAATGGCCCATGTCTAGCGCAGCACCCCATGAGCCAGGTTTGACACCGCTGGCAGCCTCGGTGAGTCTCTCTTTCAAGATCTGCGCACACTCGTCGACGTAAGGTTCGTAACTCTTCAGTGTTGACAGGCTGTACATGCTCTGGAACTTCCTGCGAGTCTCTCCATGGCGCTTGGCATCCCTGTCGGCGAACATGTTGAATATGTTGGGGTCCGGGTGCACCCAGGCATCATACCATCCAGATTTGGTGAATTGGCTTTTGATACCATACACACTTTTGTCTGGTGTTGCAATTGAGTACATATTTGGAGCGAGGCGGACAACCAGGCCGTACTTCTTGTGCAGCGCAATGTTCTCCAAGTGAAAGTTTCCCCGGTAAATCCGGTTTAGGTACCATAGTCTCGTAAATCGCGTCCAGAACGGCCCGGGCACAGAGCGGAGGTTGGATATGCAGGTCCTCCAGATGATTCGTATACGCAGAAATAGCACTACACCGAGCGCAAGCCAGGGAAGGAGTCGGGGATCCATTTGTTTGATTGGTATAGAAGCCGTGGAATAGATTAAGAAACTAGATTTTCTATTACACAGTGATCCAATGCCAAGAATTGTCGAGATCAATCTTTTGAGTTCCTATTCGTACAGGAACAGTCCAACAAGATCAACCGCGAAAGTGTTTGCTTTTAAAATCATTGGCAATTGTCAATGTGAAACAGCCAGCGGGTGCTTTTATTGTCATGTTCCCGCATCAACCCGTCGCCACACAAAATCACTTACGCATTCCTAGCATTCCTAGGCAAGGGTAATCGGGTACGTCGGCAGCCTCAATAAGTTGTCTGGGGCCCCGGATTCCTACCCCGTGGGGAATGCGGGGTTGCGGACCAAGCAAGTAGACTCCGATCTCAGACGCAGAGACGCAGAGGGGAACCTTTGCCTGACTACGGCCTTCGGCTTTAAGAGTCCGAGGGTCACCGTTAAGGACGATACGAGAAGGTCTAGCGTGTAACTGTGCCTCAAGACTGAGAGGCTTGGCTGATCTCTTTTCTTGTCATGCGTTGTGACGATCTCGCGGCAATCCTTCCGATTTGTTGAAGCAGAAACGTGTACGCAGCGGGTTGAGACATGGGTGTGGATAATAGTCATACCTGCCTACAGTTTTCCGGCGACGGGCAAATAGTTCGCCCTCATGCGTCAACATTCATACTGCAAGGGAATTACTTTCTTGTCTCTATCCACTAATCAGACAGGTGGCTAAAGAAACCCTGCTAGCTAGATGCGTTTACAGTGAATGGTCGCTTGTGCAGCTCAATCAGTCCAAGTCGGGCACTGGGAGATGATCAACAAGCTTCAGTTGCAGCCCAAGACTTTGTAGTGCCTTGACCGCGTTCGCATCCCGCAGATTCATAGACTCCTCATCCGTCATCAGCACAAAGTCGTACCTTAGCAGCCAAATACCTTCCTCAACACCGTACTCTTCCGCTGTAGCCTTGTCGACCTTGTCCAGATCGATTACAAGGGTTTTCTTGACACCGAACACCGCGTCGGAAAACTCATAGGGGTCTCCTCGGAGATACAGGGCGCTATAGTCATCACTGTCAGCTATTGATCCGTCTGCATAATCCGTGCTACATACGTAATCAGTTCATCTAGACCTTCCTTTTTGAACTTGAAATGCAGATGGGCTGGCCTCCATGCGTGACGTCTGAGCCGCACTAAGAGCTTCCCCACAGGCCCGTCGTCGGGAATCTGGTAGCTGACGGGCTTTATGCTCTTGAACCAAATGACTCCCTCCTGGCTGCTCTCCAAGATGCATCTCTCGTGGGCCGCGTCGCCGTCTCCCTCGCGCTGAACATCATAGAGCCCATGACTGTCCGTGCCCCAAATATCGACCTTGACCCCCGGTAGGGGTCTGCCAGAAGTATCTTTCAGGGTGCAGATGCATAGGAGCGGCTCACCGTCGGGGTCACCAGACATCTGACTGCCGAGCTCAAGCTCTGGGGCTTCAGCATGGAAAGGGCCAAGCAAAGAACCCTCCGTCGACCCCGGTTGCTTGGGATGGTTGATGCTATCTACAAGAAGCGAGAGGCCGAGAACATCCGACAGGAGAATGAATTCCTTCACAGTGGAGGTCATTAGTGACAATCGCATTAGCAACCAGGCGGGGCTTCTACTTACGTGGCGCACATCGCTGCTGATCTGCCCGCACCCGACCAAGAAGTTCAATCCTGCTGCCCACTCTTCAGTAGACAATCTAGTCTCACGAGCAAAGTCATGCATATGTGAGACCAGCCTCTCCATCAGGTATCTCAGGCGTGCATCATTGCATTGCGCGTTGATGTGGTTGGTATTGAGCGTGATGTTATCACTCGTGAGGTCCATCAACTTCGGTGTCGTTGGCATCTTCACTACTCCGGCGACCTTTGCGGGATCAAATTATCGATATAATGATGTGACAGAAATGTATTACACGTGAGTTGATTGAAAACACAGCCCGGTACACAATCATACAATCATTCGTTGTGCAATATATTAAGGGCTTCCAATAGGGTGCTCCGCTGTAAGTGCAGCACTCAAGACGATGCAACGGGCCGGAACATCTGCTGGCTTCCGCGCAACAGAGCGGACTGCGAGTCCGAGCCCATCAGATCCATTAGCTGTTGCCCGACGCCGTGATGCCTCGATCCGACGCGATTTCGTCATGGTTGATGAGTCAAATTGATTAGTAACAGGATTTAACACAAGGTATATGCCTTCCTTAATTGGGCACTACATCAAATATTTGTGCAAATTTAGAATGGAGTGCACTGAGAGAGTCGAATTCACCTCGGATATTGGTCCGCAGAATTTGGTCATCAAGGGATGCTAGGTATCTGAGTGCCTCCACGCGAGTCATCAGGGCTACGGAGATTTAGCCGAGAGGTCCGTATATCCAGACAGCATGGGCTAACATGATCAATGTCCCCTAATGCTACTGCGGCAGAATCTCAGCGCCACGGACCGTAGCCTTCATAGAGGACATGCTTAATTGCCAAACTCGTCAGGATTTGTGCTCCTCGGTTCGGCTTGTGGTGCTCCTGCTGTGCGACAGGACTCGCGAGTTTCGAATCCGATTATGTAGCACTCTGGAGATCATTTATACGTTGCACGTTGGCTGCATGTCAATAATAGATGAAGAATCTCGGTTAATTCCGTCACCAACCATGTCCATCGCTCGGGCTTCATCATGCACAATCGGCTCACCATCCGCTTAAGTCAGCTCATTCATGGCGCCATAGAGACTTGCTGATAAGAGCTGGTTACATGGAGGCCATCGACCAAGTAGCAGTGCTATTCTTTATCTTCCTTTGTTCCCCCAACCAACTTGTCAACTGTGTGGCCGCTATTATACATCAAGCACGGCAATCACCATCAACATAATTCGCCTACGAACCCGTCGTGTATCTCAAAATCCCTGTCCAGAAAATTATGCTGCGAAGCGTCGATACCCATTCTATCGCTATCAAAACCAAAGTCGCCAAGAACATCCATGTCATCTACACTCCCTAACATTCCTCCCATGGGGGGATCAAAAACCGGCATATTGGAGTCATGGAAGGGGTTGTCTGCGTGCTGCAGCATCGCGTCCATCCAGGCGGGCGCCATCAATTGCTGTGCCGGCTGCCCGGTGTCTAGCTCTGCCTGGGGGGCCAACTGGCGTTGGACTCCCAGGTTTGGATCTGCGTCCTGGCCCATGGCCTTTTCCGATGGCAATGACAGAGAATATCGGCCCCGTGATGATGCATCGCCACGACTACGGGACGATGCCCTGCGGCGCCGGACCTCTCGCCCCCTGGCGGCCTGCGCCGTAGCCAAGAGGCTCAACATGGACCGCCACTGATGTCCGGCCCGGCTATGTGGGCTGTTCCAGCGAGAGACCATGATCTGCTCTGTTATTGACCAAGCCCTTTCACGTCCCTTGCGCAAAGGCCGAGCCGCAAGCTCAGTCAGCACAAATGCGAGTGCGTGCCAGTCGGTAAAAGTCCTAAACAGCCAGACCCATCGCACGCTCCGACGATCCACGAGCAGCTTATTGGTGAGTTCCAGGCACTCGACGGCGTCGTTCAAAAAATCATCACACTCGCTCAAACTCAGGTCTGCATGATGCTCAAGCGGCTTGTGCGCTGCAATTTTGAATTCGAGAATCAACAGACGCGCCAGGGTCGCAGTCACCTAAGATGATGCCTTTAGCACAGGACAATTGCGGGGATGACAGGCTGGACTTACCCATTGGATAGGCACCAAGGGAGAGCAGATCTTGACGTACCGATCATCGAACCTTTGAATAGTCGCTTGGAGGAATTCTCTCTTCTCGGCGCTTGTCATGGCGGACAGCGGCTTGGCCTTGTCCCTTGGGTCACGTCGGAAATCGTAGAAGAGACGCCACAACTGGCAAATGTCAGCCAAAACCACCAGCAGCGTAGAGTCAGTCCAGCCCGTTCTGTCCTCGGGCTCCACGTCCATCGCGGCACTCAAGTCGGAGTCATTGAGGTTCAGGGGAGGAAGTGCGTTGAAGCTGCTGATTTCAATTCTAGTGACACCGCGTTAGTGTTCTTTTTTCTATAAATTGCGATGGGCGTGCATGTTCCAACGTACAAGGTAGGGTCACAGCCCGAGTCTTCTCCCGCCGCGCATTCTAGCACAAGTAGATGCCAGCAGAGCCTCTTGTGCATCTCCGACTCGTATGTGACGAGATTGAGCGAGGCACCGTCGCGATGGGCGCCAAAGGATTGGAGGAGACGAAAGGCGAGCGGGCAGAGGGTCCAGGATCGACGTGGAGCAGTGTGCCGCAGCGTAGCCAGATAGAGAATGAGAGATTGCATGACAACTAGGTCGTCTGTGTTCATGAAGCCGGCGGCGCTGAGCGCATTCTCCTCGGCGACTCGATATCTCGCGACGAGGCTGTCGCGCTCAAAGCCGAGAAGCTCACGGCATACATCCTCGTCCACACTGGACGCGGCAGAGAAGTAAACGGCGAATATGAGGGCATTCAGGTTTTTGGGGACTCCCGTCATGTCCTGGCGGCTTAGCCACATCAAGATTTGAGGTTCCACAGTGGGCAAGTGTAGTACTTTGAAGATAGGGTCGACATTCTCCTTGAAAATCATCCACAGCTTCTGTCGGCTCTCAATGCTGGGGTGTTTGTGAACTTTTGCAGAGCTACATGACTGTATGGGAAAGTCGGATAGGGGGCTCTCGGCAGTAGAGGCGCGGGACACGGAGCCGTCCTCGCCTTGGTAACTTTCATCCCCATCGTCGTCGTAGTCGGCTAGGTCATCGGCTTGCTAGAGCACAATTCAGTGGTTGGATGACGGGAGGACAGGGGGTGTGTGTACGTACAGCCTCTGGGGCGTTGAGGACGGCCCAAAATGTTCCCCCAACGTAGATACTCCTCCCTTCGTCTTTGATCAGCTTCCCCGCGCTCCAATCCGTCGTCGATTGCGTCGAGGTCGAGTTGGCTGGAGATATGGACGGACATGCCACCGCTGTTGTCTCCGGGCGTACCACAATGGTTCCCAGCGGCTCCGTCGCAGCCGGCGACCTGAGTTGGGTGCTTGGGATGGAGTCGTGGGCTCGTTCTCGACCTTGACCTTCGCTGCTCTGGGCTAGTAGTTGTTCGCTCTGACGTTTCAATTGCGTATCCTTCTCGTTGACAAGGAGCTTCAGCGACGAAATTTTGTTTTTGAGGCGCTCGATTTTAGCGAGAATGGCGACATCAGGCTGGCCGTCCTTCGCAGAGCGGCGTGGCGGAGGGAAGACGCACGTCAGTTGCGCTTTTGTGCAGTTGGTACACGGATCCAGCTTGTTGCACTTGATCTTGCGACGACGGCAGTTTATGCAGGAGAAGTGATTTGTCACGGGCACAGGCGCCGGTGCTGATGCGGATACTGATGGGGCCGACACTGGTGGTTCTCGCACTGCTGATGCTGGTACTTGTGGTGTTTGTGTCGACGCTGGGGCTGATGGTGAGCCTGATGATGAGACATCCTCGCTTGTGCCCTTCTGACGCTCCGGATGCGTGTCAGACATATTGCAGCGGACGAGTGGCCTACTAGCGCGTTGGTCAATCTCTAGTGCGTGTACCTTTCTACTGGCTCATGTTAAACATGACCCTTTTAGAGAGAGATGTGATGGATGTTGTTTGTGAATGAGAATGAGATGAGAGCACAATTGATTGAATGGGATGGGCCCGCGCCCAAGGGTCAGTTGCAGTTCGATTTGTTTTAGGCTAATGTTATCATATTGTGGCATATTACCGCTACTCTCTAGAAATGATAATAATATAAATACTGACCGTAAATTTATTACCCCGCAAAGTTTATCTCCAGCGTTGACACACAGCGCATCGGCGCGCCTGGCCTGTGCGACTCAGCGGGCACCATGACGTCCCGCCCTCTGCATGTGGGCGAATCAGACCAAGGTTGAAGATAGCATGCCGCGAGCCTCAGCCACTTCTCAGTGGATTCAACAGGGTGGATGGATGTAAAGAAGATAGCACACCCGCGGCTTGTCTACGCCCTGTCCCCATTCATTCAGTGGGGCCACTGGTAGCCCCTACCCCTTCACCAATTCAGATATGACCAGCAGGGGGCCTACGCTGGCGATGCCGAAGCCTCCGAAAGATGAAACCCAAGTATCTACTACACAATCAGCACGTTGCCGAGCTATCGCCGCCAGGAGGCCACAGGTGCCTTACTCCATGAACTCGCAACACAAGCTGTGGAGGGGTGCGCCAGAATGGGGGATGCCTTAATCTTAGTGTCCAGACCCAGACCCAACATGCCTCCGGGGAAACCGGATCACGATCGGCCAATCTCGGTAGCCCGGACCCCGGGGCGGTGATGGTCCTAGTTTGGCAGGGGCCCAGGCCAAGCGCCCTTCGGCATTTCGTCCACATAGTCCGTGGCCGCCCAGAGACACCTTCTCCCCCTACTCCGTAAATCTCATCTGTTCGCGATGTTTTCCATGACTGGCCTGAACTTCCCCGGCCGTGGCCTTGGGTCTTTGAATCTATATATGATGCATCGTTGATAGTCGTAGCCCGTATCTGGCGCCCATCACAGCACAACGTCGATATCCGTAGCATTTCTCGCCCAAATTTGCGATTGTCATCCCCACGACATGTCTCTTCACAATATCCTGTCCGGGTACACTGCCCCAGACTCCCAGGGTGTCTTTGGTGCCGTTGTAGCCGTGGCAGACAAAACAGGTACATTCCGCTTGCGCAAGACGGATTGAATTACGATGCACGTCCCCTTCGTCTGTATCTGCTGACCAGGTGCTTTGTCTTTTTTTTTTCTCCGCAGGGAATCTCATGGCTACTAGTGCCGGGGGTAGACGAACGTGGGCCCGTGGCGAAAAACCGGACCTAGACACCACTTACTGGGCATATTCGTTTACCAAGCTCCTGACCACCATCGCCGCGCTGCAGTGCGTGGAGCGCGGCCTCATTGGTCTCGACGACCCGGTTCAAGGCGTTCTCCCTGAGCTCAAAGATGCGCAGGTCATCGAACCAGGCGATGCCAACGCGGGGACCGAGTTTACCCTACGTCCGGCAACGCGCCCCATCACGCTGCGACACCTGCTGACCCACACGAGTGGCTTTGTCTACGACAACATGCACCCGCTTCTGGTTGCCTGGCGCAAGTCGCGAGGCGAAACTAGTTTGGCCATGTGCGGTGATGTTGTCAAGGGCTACACTATGCCGTTGGTTTTTGAGCCTGGAGAGTCGTGGGGGTACGGAGGTGGGCTCGACTGGGCTGGACTACTCGTCGAACGCTTCACCGGGCAGAGGCTGGGGGAGTACATGCAACAGAAGATATTCTCTCCAATGGGATTGACACACACGACGTTCAGTCTCAAGGACGATCCTCACGCTAAACATAACCTGATGGACATGAGCGTGAGGACCCCAGACGGTAAGCTGGCTTTCATGAAGAACTTGTACCCACAAGACGCCCCCGGGCACAGTGGAGGCATGGGAATCGTGACGAGCGTTGGTGACTTCATAAAAGTCGTAGTCGACTTGATCCGAGATGACCCAATGCTGCTACAGCCCAAGACACGGAATCTGATGCATGAGCCCCAGTTTAGTGCCACAAGCAAGCAGGCACAGGGCATCATGGCCATGGGCGTGAGTATCCCGTCCCGAAAGGACATGGGTGACGACGGATGCAGAGAGACTGACATATCTGATGCAGATGATGCACGAAAACCTGACAGGAGGGGAGAAGGCTTTGGGGGCCCTCTCGTTTGGGCTCGGCGGACTGGTAGCCCTCAAGGACACCCCCAACCTACCAGCTGGAACACTGAGTTGGAATGCGATGCCCAACATGGGGTGGCTCGCCAACAAGGAGCGGGGCATCGCGGCAGTTTTCGGGTGTCAAATGATGCCCCCGTCGGATCCGACGACTACGGCTCTCCTTGCGGAATTTGCCAATGAGGCCTGGAGGCACAATAGTGGCAGCCATGTTCCATCAGGATAATGCATAGCACAATAGAGACTTGAGATAGTACATAGCACCTATTCATTCTACTAGGGGAGAGTGACCATTCTGTTATGGCCCATCTCTATGGTTGCCCTTGAGCTAGCTTCTCAGCAATATCAACTAGCGATCGCTTCATGCCATCCGCTCCCAAAGGCTGTATTCCAAGGAGCTTATTGTCATCCTCATCGAATTGATTTCCAAATCCATCACTGAAGGCACCTTTCACAGCATATGTGTGAAAGAGGCTAAGGTTAGGCAAGGTCGATTTATGCTCCCTCTTGAGCTTGGCCTCCAGTTCCGCCAAGTCAACATGCTCCTCCCGCCATTCTCGCTTAGGACCAACTTCTTTCGCATAGGCCAGTATCTGCCCCTGAGAAATTACAATCTCGTGGACGCGCACCGCCCTGTTCTTGGTTTCCTCTGGAAGCAGGAGTACCTGGATCACGGCCTTGGCGACTACGGGAACCCTAATCATTGATACGGCTCGCTGTCCGCCATTGTACAGACGCACAGAGCCTTCCTTCAGATTGAGCAGGACGCCCATCTCGAGGGACCAGTCGAGAAGCACATTGTTGTAGATGTATGTATACGTAATGCCATGTGCCTTTGATTGCTTTTCGAGGTATTCTTCTACTTCCACCTTGGCCATGTAATTCGGTAGCTTTCGCACATTGGGGTCCTGCAGGTTGCCTCCAAACTCGGAGGGAATGAATCGCTCGACGCCGGCCGCAACAGCCGCATCGATGAGCGGGATCTGCAGCCGCGTCGCCTCCCTGGAGAGTGTGGACGCCACGGCATCTTGCCCCTGGAGTGCGCTGATCAGACTCTCCTGGTCTTCGTAATCGACGATGGCGAGTCTAGCACCGGACGGGATCGGACTGAAGCCCGCTCGACCCAGAATAGTGACGTTGAACCTCCCCGACTCGAGCAAGAAGCCGATAAGTTTAGAGCCTATGAGGCCATTGGCCTTTTGGAACGTTAGCATGCGAGTGACCATAGGTGGTAGAGAGCCCATGCTTACGCCAGCCACGGCAACATTTTGGATTTCTTGATTCGCAATGGAGCCCATCGTGGTTGTGTTACTATGCTAAAATAGTAACCACCCGCAAAAAGATACGTTTAGTCAATCATAACGGCGTCTTATATGTTCAAAGCATGTACTTCGGTATTATTCATCTGTGGCTTGCATCATACCGTATGAAGGTTGGTGTGCATCCTCCTACGTTAGTCGTGGGTGAGTGGGCGGGCTGATGGAACCGGAGTCCGAAGTCATTTTCCGTGTTTGGCTTGTCCGACATCTGCTGCATTTCCCCACATCAATAGCGCGCACGGGGACGGAACTAGCGACACACACACACACACACACACACACACACAAGCGGAATATTGGACAGATGGGGTGTATCCATTCAGTGTCTATTTACATCGAATAAATTTACTTGAAGACAACCTTGTTGGAGATGGCACCAATCTCGCTGATCTCAATCTCAACCACATCGCCATGACCGAGTAGTCCATTGGAAAACCAGCCCACGCCATTGGGTGTGCCTGTCATAACAACAGTGCCCTTCTTGACGGTGCGGTTCTTTGTCGCGTAGGCAATCAGCTGCTTCACGTTGAATAACATTTCAGACGTGTTAACATCCTGGCGGGTCTCGCCATTGACCTTGGTCACCAGGTGCAACGCCTGCGGGTCCGGGATCAGCTTCGCCGAAGTGATGCAGGGCCCGATGGGACCAAAGGTATCAAACGATTTGGAATACCCCATCTGACCACCCGAAATCTCGACGGGGACGAGATTCCTGGCCGAGACGTCGTTGCCGACGGTGTAGCCAAGGACGTAGTCTAGAGCATCCTCCTCTTTGACATCCTTGGCGTCCTTGGAAAGGATAAAGGTAAGTTCTCCTTCGTAGTCGAGCATCGGCTGGGCGTCATCGTGAGCGATAATGTCGTCGAGAGGTCCGGTAAGTCGCTCGTTGGGTGTCATGAAAATGACTGGCTTGGTCGGAATGACGAACTTGGGAGCAATGTCAGCTCAGGAAGGCACCAATAAAGCGCGGCCTTGTGTTTTGTCTCACGTTTGTCTCACCGGAGTGCAGCTTGTAGTTGAGGCCAACACACAGCACTGCTGGGGTGTCGGGTAGAGGAGAGAGTAACTATGCCTTGCATTGAGCCTTCGTAACGCCGTCATGAACGCGAGATGGCCCCTACCTGCTTCACCTTTCGCTTCTCGCTAGTTTTGGAAAAGCCGTACTGGAATGTTCCAACCAGAACTTGAACTTCTGTGCCAATGATGTCTTTGGCGGAGAGGGGCTTCTCTATGTTGCCATAAGACTTTCGGCCCCCGTCGTCGACGAACCGAATTAATCTTTCGAATGACATGGTGAAAAACAGGTCTGCAAACAGGCGGTCTCAAGAGCAAGAAGATGATAGGCTTTAGTCTAAAACGTCCGAAGATCAAAAGCTGGCGTGTGAAAAGCCATGTTCGTGGATACTTGGGGCAAGATTAATAGTTGCCAGATTCGTCTGGTTTCCAAGAGCTCGGGCCCGTCTCAATGCATGGGCAAATGCGCTGTGCTATTTCCCCAGACCGTCGAATACCAACAGATATGCCGAGACGAGGGGGAACGGTGACGCGCATTGCGGTGCTCCCACCGCGCGGAGCCGAATACCGGGGAATCTCTCGGCCACGACGCGGGGATCCACGATGACCCGCAGCCCCGGCTATTTGTGAAAAACTCCGGGCATTTGGCTGCCAGCTCATGTGGCAGTCGCTCCAATCTTTTTTTTTTCGCATGTGTGATTCGGCCCTGGGGTGATATATCTACATGCACTGTACCATTAAATCCGTTTCGAAGCCGGCATTTCGAGCAGCACAAATCACTCAGACAATTTGACCTTTGCATCACTGAAAAGCTCAAAGTCTCATCGGCAACCATGGCTTCACCAACCAAGCGAATCAGTCTGAAAAGCCTGATGTACGTCTCGTATACGCATCCGGACTTTGATGCGGCGCACAGATTCTTGGTCGACTTTGGGCTGATACCCACCAAGACGGCGCCCGATAAGACTTGGTATCGTGGCTTTGGCGAAAGCCCCACCTGTTACATTTCCGAAAGAGCCAAAGACGGCAAGGCAGCCTTCCTGGGCGGCGGTTGGGCTGTCGACTCCTATCAAGATCTTGAGGCCGCCACTCAGTTACCCAAGGCTACTGCCATTACTGACGCCGAAAGCCCCATCGGCGGAAAGACTGTCACGATTCAAGATCCCGCAGGCGGCTTGGTTCACCTTCACTGGGGTCATCAGGAGCGCGCCATCCAGAAGGAAGATATACCAAAGCCGCTGGTCTACAATACCTGGACGGAAAAGAATCGAAAGGGGGAGTTTCAGCGGTTCGAGGACGGACCCAGCCACGTGCACAAGCTGGGGCACTACGGTTATGAAGTGAACCACGATGTGTTCGAAGAGGTTCGGCAGTGGTACTTTGATACCCTGACGCTCACAGCCACGGATTCACTGTTCAGCCCGGCCACGGGCAAGGACATTATGACATTCTGCCACCTCGACAAGGGGGAGCAGTATGTAGACCACCATGTAAGT
Organism: Calonectria honghensis; assembly: GCA_013403855.1. NCBI lineage: Eukaryota > Fungi > Ascomycota > Sordariomycetes > Hypocreales > Nectriaceae > Calonectria > Calonectria honghensis. Next base: position 655,052 of record VTGB01000049.1, read on the forward strand.
TTCACCACTCCACAGCTGTCCATAAACCCCCAGTCTGACAATGATGCAGAACTTCTTCATCTCGGCAGGAGAGACAAAGGAGGCCATTGCCCATCACGCCAGCTTCGAAGTGGACGACTTTGACAGCGAGCTCAAGGGCCACAACTTCCTCGTAAAGCAAGGGTGGCAGCTGGTCTGGGGTGTGGGACGGCATCTACTGGGAAGCCAGATCTTTGACTATTGGTTTGACAATGATGGTTTTGTCGTGGAGCACTACGCAGATGGCGACCTGGTCAACTGCAACAACCCGCCCCAGAGAGAGCCAGCGGAGCCTGGCTCCATCTCCATTTGGGGTCCCATGGTGCCCCTGGCTTTCCTCACCCGGCGACAAGAGGATATGGGCAAGTTTCTGCCTGCTGGCCCTCCGCCCGGGCCACCCCCGGCAGCGACGGCGTAACTTATACGCGCTGTGGAGCGGTAAATGACCCCCACCTAGATTGTCGTCCCTTAGCAGCTTATCGTATATGTAACCCCAAATTGAAACAAGTTACCCTGGCTTTCGAAAAGAATATCCTGTCACTTTCCGTGAAATGTCTGATCATAAAAAATTGCCTCTGGCCAGCGGCCCGGATGACTCGCCCGCAAGCGCTTCGGCTTTCGGACATTAGTATCAATGGACCCGAAAACTGAGCCTAGGGCTCAGCAGAAATGGCGGGAAACTGTGACGTGCGTCCGTAGTGGAGCCAGGGTGTCACTCTACGGCATGCCACAGAAGCACTTGTCCTTCTAGTACACAACGGGAGAATAGGCATTTTTTGTAAAGATTCCTAAGTGCACACATTATCCTTGAGCAATAAAGTGCCACTCGTATTTTATTCAGGTTGAAATCGTCTCGCGTACAGCCAAGAAGAGGTCACGCGACTCTACGCCAAGTTCGAGAAGACGACCCAAGATGGAGTCCTTTGAGTACACCGCCGCGCCTTGCCGCGTGCTCTTTGGTTTCGGAACCTTGGAGAAGCTTCCATCAGAGCTCAACCGCTTAGGATTACGGGCTCCTCTCATTCTTTCCACGCCATACCAGGTTGACCAAGTAAATGAAGTCATGACTATACTCGGCGAGCGGGCGGCCGGAATATTCTCGCAGGCCGAAATGCATACGCCCCTACACATCACCACGAGCGCCCTCGCCCGAGCGCGAATATTATCCGCCGATAGCCTTGTGTCGATCGGCGGCGGAAGCACGATTGGCTTGGGCAAGGCTGTCAGCATCCGAACAGGCCTGCCGCACATTTGCATCCCAACAACCTATGCCGGAAGCGAAATGACGCCTATTCTAGGCGAAACGTCCAATGGCGAGAAGAGAACGCGAAAGGACCCGAAAATCCGACCCGATGTTGTCATTTACGATGTTCGCCTGACATTGACGATGCCTACTGGGATGAGCGCGACCAGTGGAGTCAATGCCATTGCGCATGCTGGTAAGTCGCAACACTCATTCCATTTTATTTTATTTTATGATACCATGAATGAGCATTTGCTAAGACAACCCTGCGTTGAACCGGACAGTCGAGGCGTTGTACTCCAACGACACGAACCCCATTGTCAATCTCATGGCCATCGAAGGAGTGGCAAGTCTTGTCAGTTCTCTACCCAAGATTATCAAGAATCCACAAGATAGCTCTGCTCGATCATCCGCTTTGTATGGGGCTTGGCTGTGCGGCACCTGTCTTGGCAGCGCGGGAATGTCTCTCCACCACAAGCTTTGCCACGTCCTTGGCGGTACCTTGAGCCTGCCCCATGCCGAGGTTCACACAATCGTGCTTCCGCATGCCATCTCATATAATGCGCCTGCTATCGAAGATACCATGAAGAAACTGGCCAATGTCCTACCTGAAAGCGAGGGTGATGCTGTCGCCGGTTTTAATAAGCTGCTCTCCCGATTAGAGGTTCCGCGCGCCTTGCGGGATTTGGGAATGCGAGAGGGGGATATCGACGTGGCTGTGGAAATCACTATGAAAACGCCATATTGGAATCTTCGGCCGGTAGAAAGAGGGCCTCTGCGAGAGCTCATCAGGCGTGCATGGGCAGGGGAGGATGCACGCGCAGATATTTGAAGGAACATATCAAGTTACACGTTTGCAAGAGCGCAATCCAATCATTACGTCGCTGTTCATGTTTTCGGGTTGTAACATATAATTGAATAGTAACGGACCTTGAGGTTTGCATTTTCAAGGTTCAAGCACCAAGGCGCCTTGTTCTTAATACTAGACTACATTTTTTATCTAATTTTGGTCAAGGTTTCCATCGTCAGTCACATCAGTTGAGAATGAAGTTGTGTTGAAAGCGGCTATTATCTGGAGGCTATTATATGATACTTCTTACCCAGCGCGGACACAGCGCGTGCCGTGATGGGGTTGTCCGTTTTTCTATCGCGAACTAGACAACGCTATACCACCAGCTCTTGCAGCATCCCGGCATCAAACATCGAAACCCGAGGCCTGGTGCCTACCCTGTAGTGCCTCCGGGATGTGCCGAACAGCCGCCCAGAATGTAGGTAGGCATGCCACACGGTATCGTGCGAGCAATGGCCAGTTTGACATGCCAAGGGCGCGCAGAAAAATATGGTCCGCTGCTCCGAGTCATGCAAAAATGCCCGCGGAGCAATTGGCTTATCGAGCGCATGTCGCTATCTTGGAAACACTCCGCAGTTAGTGAAAGCTAGGTGGGCTCGGCCTCGTGGCTGTGGGGCACCGAGGCCTGGTCGGCCGCCCCCCTGGACGTGGCGCGCTCCTTTGGTGTTTCCGGCAGCGCGGACGGACTGGTTGAACCAACGCTCCCGTTGCCGCTCAGTATCGGTAAGCTCGAGCATCAGCGAGTCGAGAAGGTTGGCCGAAGCTGGCCTCCATCTGACGGAGCCACGGGCAGTTACAAACTCGACCGGGCTGGCCCCATTTGTTACATTCTATTAAGAAGATGAAGTTCACGCAATTTATTCTCTTTCATCTCGGGCATCTACATCCGCAAATCTCATCTATACTATTGTCAACATACCATCGCTTTTCGCATAGTTAAGAGTTCACAATGGCAAACACCGATGCTTTGAGCGTCATTATTGTGGGAGGAGGTTTTGCCGGTCTCGCCGCCGCCATTGAATGCGCCAATCGGGGCATGAAGGTGACGCTGGTCGAAAAGTATCCCGACTCGAATAGCCAAGGAGGTATGTCCGCAACTGCCGATGCGCAACACCTGTGCTTTTTGTTCCCGTGTTCCAACGGGGCTCGTACTCATTTCAGAGTGATCGCGTCTAACATGGAATGGTAGACATTCTCGATATTTTCCCCAATGGCGGGCGTGTGATCAAGGCTTGGAACAATGGCAAAGTGGGCGAAGAAATCCATGAGTCTGGCTGCAACAAGATTTACGACATGGAGATTCACAAGTATGACGGTACCTATCTGACCAAGGTGCCCTGGGCGCACAATGAGAAGGAGCGAGACCTGACCTACGCCGGGCACCGAGGCAAGTTGCACTCCATCATCCTGAAGCACGCCAAGTCACTCGTCCCCGATGTTCGCATTGGCGTCGCTGTTACTGGCTACCTCGAGAACTACAAGAAGGCTGGCGTGCTGCTGTCCACCGGCGAGACCCTCTGGGCGGATACCGTGATTGCGGCGGATGGCCCCAGGTCTATTGCTCGACAGCAGGTCCTCGGCATCTTTAATGAAGACGACGCCAACTGGGACAGCAAATGGGCTGTATTCAGGACCTTCTTCAAGACTGACGAGGCCACAAGGGCCATTCTCAATGAGAGGGGCTTACTTCGCGAGAACACCGATGTGGTCAAGTTCTGGATGTGCGATAATCTCACACTTCTCGCATTTGTCTGGAACGATGGAAAGGACGTCGCTTGGGCCCTGGTTCATCCTGTAAGTTTCACACCTCACCTCCTTCACCAACTTGGCACTGACTAGCTGCTCGCAGGATGACACTGCTTCTTCGGAGGAGAGCTGGACCAATTCCAACATTGCCGACATGGATCACCTTCGAAAGTGGATGTCGCACTTCACCGGTGAAGATGCCAAGACCATCATGGACATCACCCCAGAGGGGAAGACGATCGACTTCAAGCTTGTGTACCGACCTACCATTGACAAGTGGACCAGCTCTGGCGGCAGAACAATTCTCATTGGTGATGCTGCGCATGCCAACCTCCCAACGGCCGGCCAGGGCGCTTCGCAGGCCTTTGAGGACGCTGTTACTCTGGCTCACTGCCTTGAAAATTCCCACGGCAATGTCAGGTTGGCCCTCGAGGCCACGCAACGCATTCGATACCACCGCTCCAACGCCGTTCACAAGAGCGGCCAAGCCAACCGCGATGCCTTCTACAAGACTCCCTGGGAGGAAATTGAGGCCAACGCCGATCTGTTTGCGCGCAAACGCTGGCCAAAGTTGAAGATCTGGGACCCTCTTCAGTTTGCTCAGGAGCACTTTCCCAAAGTCAAGAAGGACATCGAAGATGGCACCCCAGGAGGTCTCGATAAGCTCGCGGTACCTGTTCCCGAGGGTGGATATTGGAGCACGGCTTCGTAAAGGTTGTGGGATCCATTCCCGATAGATTGGAATTTAGACCGACAGGGAGCATTCAAACGTGAATTAGAGTGATATAGTTTCAATTTAGAACCTCGTTTTTTTTGTCAAGAGAGCCTGATTCCTGCTTCACGGTGATAGTGTAGAGACATCAATCTGGCTTTGTATGCCCCTAGCCTTTGCAAGCGATAAGTGAAATGTCATGATATTTTATTGTTGTGTTGGCGCTTGCTATAGCTGGGCATGGTAGAGAATGGCCACCGCATGAGCGGAGAATATTGCTTCAGGCGTATAATGTTTGAGGTGTTTATTCAGCGGGAACGAGACCATGCCAGGCTATTCATCGAATATGCCCTGCCAATAGCGCACCAAGGCATGCCTGTAAAGACAGAAAACCAATTGGTTTCATTGGTGGCCGTAATGTATTTACGTATGAGATGGGCGAGAGGAGCGACAGGTAACATGGAAGCTGTAAGGATGATACTTGGCGGACAGCCATACGGCAGTACCCGCCTCCCTCTCCATTTTTGCCCTTGCTGGACCCCCGCCCTCCAACCGTCTCCGAATGGCACCGGCTAGACCCTCGGGCTTATCATTTTTGCCACCCATCCCCCCATGAGGAGGCGGGACCCGCAATTCCAAACTTGGGCCGTAATCTACCTCCACTACGCCCCCTCAGTCCGGACTTTCGGGCTTTCCAGGGTGGTTGGGGTCCGAACGATCCCTAACATGGGCGTCGTTATCAGAGCCGCTTGCAGCGGTGATTACATGGCTAGAGCTTGGACATGGCCCAGGGCCGTTCAATCGCTCAAGTCGGAGCTGTAGATAGCACTTGGGCACGGTGGTCGGCGGTGCAGTGCGTGCGCACATGCCGAGCCTTCGGACTCGTTCGGTACCCAATCAACCATGCTCCGGATGGCGTGTGGGCCCAGGCCGGAGAAGGTAGTGAAATGTCCGACCCATTTCAGGCTAGACAGCGTGGGCATGGCAGCCAGGTGCACCACTAAAATAGTCACATCGAAGATAATCGTGATAGATGGTTTAAAAGTAAAAGTAAATAGAGTTTTTAAATTAAACAGGATAATGCACTCCCTTATAGGGATTTATAATCCTAAAAGTAAGCCTATTTAAATAGCTTAGTCTTAGCTTAGTAAAACTTAGTTTAATATCTAAAAGCCTTAGCCTAAGCTTAGTAACAGCTTAGCTTAGAGTGGTAAGTATTACGATCTGGTCTAAGGCTAACCTATTTGGAAGCTAGCCTGCTGGTACCGGCATAGGGTTAGCTGTAGATATTGTGGTGGTGGCTAGAGGTTACTTGTAACAAAGGCGGTGCTAATTGCGCATTGTTCCAACAGACCAGTCACCGCTAAGGCAAAAGATCCAGCAGTAAACACAGTTACCGCGTTTTACCCTATAGCACACACCTGTATATAACACCTTGCAGGGCTAGGTCCTAGACCTAGCTACCTATATTACATTACTGGTAGTCACAGGTTTAGTAGATTAGATAGTCGTGCTAGTTTTAGTATGTAAATCTAGTATAAATTACTAGTAACTAGATCTTTAGAGAAAAATCAATAATCTTTATTTATACTTACTAATTTCTAAGTTTTAAGAGTATAAGGCTTATAAGACCTTAAAAGGCAAAGACTTTACTTATTTTACTTTTTATTTACTTATTTTCTTTAGTTTTACTTTATTTAATAATTTTACTAAAATAATTAAATAAAATACTTAATAAATAACTATTAAGTAAAATCTCCTTTAAAAGTTTAAAAATCTAATACCTGATTTACCTTATAGAATAATTATTTAAATATTAATTACTTTTTCTTTTTATTAAATTTAGAGATTATAGTAAAAAGTAAAAGGTATTTTTATTAAAATTTATTTAATTAGGAATATTATAGTACTTTTAAGCTATTAATTAAGATATTAAGAAAAAAACAAAAAAAAGAAATATTATTTTAAATAGAAATTCTTAGAGATTTTAAATAAAAAAAGATTTTTTAATTAATGTATAAGCTAAAAATAAGAAACTTTTAAGAAAGAAAAAGGAAAATATTAATATAATAATTAAAAATAAAATATTAAAGCTATTTATATATTATAAAGGCTTTATTCTTAGTAGTATATTAGGATTTTACTTAATTTTAAAAGAATATTAAATAATAAGAGTTTTAGTAAAATCTAAAGAATTTAGCTATAATAGTTTAAAATAATTAATTAATTATATTTTTAATAAAAATAAAAAGAGCTTTAATAATTTAATTAAAAAATACTAATTAATAAAACTTCTTAGAATATTACTATAAAGCTTAATAAAAAGCTATATTATTAGAACATTGATTTTGGATCAAGGGATTATATTTATTGCTTTTTCTAACTTTAAGACCAGTCCAGCTGACCCTAAAACCGGCCTAGCTATATCCTATGTCTTAGAACTTGCTTTTGCTTTTCTTTAAGATATATAATCCTGTTGCTTAGATAGGATAAAAATAACAAGAATAACAAGAGATAATTTACTAGACCTAGCAACTATTATTGTAATTGTATTATGTAAAAACCCTAAGAGCTACCTATACTAATTAGTTAAAGATAAACTAAATAGTAAACTACTATTTTAACTCTATAGATTAGCAAGGTATTAAATAAAGAGGTATATTTTTATATAGTAAACTAGCAATCTAATCTAATAAAAGGCCTATATCTCTAAGAAATATATTTCTATATAGTAGACTAAGAGACCTAGCTTAATAAAAGGCCTATATACTAACTAAAATAATATTATATCTTTATTTAGTAGGTAATTAGTTTAATTATCTAAGGATTATAATAAATTCCCTATATTTATTATATAAAAAATCTTCTTTATTGCCTTATTTAATAGATAAATAGTTTAATTACCTAAGAACTAAGAAAAGCTAATAATATAAAGAAGATATAATCCTAGATACTAATTATAATTATAATTATTATTTTAGGATCTATTAATTTATTAATTAATAAATATATATTAATTAATAAAGAATATCTTAAGAATATTCTTATTTTCCTAAGACTATAATTTAATATTATCTCTAATATCTAGGGAATTTATTAATATATTAATTTTATAAATTATACTAAGAAAAATATTAATATAATCTTTATTTACTTTATAGTACTATATAATTAAAAGAAGATAAAAGAATAAGAAATATTTAATTAGTATTACCTTAAGTTTAATAAAAAATCTATTAAATTCTTTAAAAAGGTATAAATAAAGTAAAAAAGCTAATTTTAAGATTACCCAATTAATAATAGTATTTATATTAAGAAAAATAGAATAAAGGTTATTATAAATCTCTATAAGCTATTTTAGTAAAAAGAGTTCTATATATAAATTGTAATGCCAACAGGGCAGCACCCACTGGCAGGGCTACACCCACCTTTAGCCACAGTTTAGCCATAGCTACACTACACCAGCGCACGCATAACCGCATGACTAAAGCCTGCAAGCTTTAGTCTTAGAATACAGGAAATAGTACCTTATTAGCCTACCTAGCTATACCAATCATTGTGAGATATTATTATAATTCTAAAGCTTCTATTATAGCTACCTAGGTTTAATATAGCACTAAAGGCAAAGAAAACCATAGAATATACTAAGAGTACTATACAAAGCAAAATACCTAAAATTCTTGTAATTATGCCCCCGGAAAATAACAAAAACCTAGGATAAAATATCCTTAGTATTGCAGAAGAAAGCATAGCCGTATAAGCTTAAATCAATAAGCTTAAGGAGCTCTAATAGCTCAAGAGGCAAGAGGAAGAACTCCTGCAATAGCTAATGGGATACCTCTCCCGAAATACAGGGGATGCGCTGCCGCGATCTAGATAACAATCTAATAACTTATTGTCCGGCAATAAAGGAGAGATTAAACTATAGGATATAAAAGCTTTTACCCTCCCGGCTATAAGCTAAAGAAGGGAAAAATAGCTATAGGATCTATAGAGGTTATTTAAGCTAGCCCTTAGATAATATAAAAGGGATATTAAGAAGGTCTTTTAGGCTATTTATTACCTTTGCCTAGAAGGTAAAAGAGAATAGAAATAATACCTTAATAAAAAGAAAAAGGAAAATTAAGAGAAGGCTAAGAATAATTAAAAAGGATTTAAGAAATAGATTTATATCTTACTATATAATATAGCTAATATTAAAGCTATAATTATAATTAAAATTAATATTATAAAATAATATAATAGGTAAATATTATAGGAATTTTATAAGTACTTAGATTTTCTAGAGAAATTACTTTTAAAATATATTAAAAAGAATAAAGTATTTTCTTTTTTTGCTAAGCTATAAGAAAAACTATAGGATTATATTATTCTTAAGATTAATACCCTATTAAAAATATAGACTAAGATTATTATATTAGCTATTAGAAATTAGGTATCCCTCTTAAATAACTATAAAAAAGGTTATAGTAATAATTATAGGCTATTAGACTATAAGTAACCTAAAAGAATCCCCTACTATTTACCCTAGTATAAAAGAGAAAATAAGAATAACTATCCTAATCTAAATTACTAGCCCTATAGCTAATAATAAAACTACTAATATCTAAGACCTCCTAGTAATATACTATAATAACTACCACAAGGTAATATAACTTACTATAATTATAATAAATAAGACTATATAAGCTATAATTACCCTAAACCCTATAGACCAAGAAATAATACCCTAGGAAATAGATTATAGCTATAACTATGCCCTAAATTATAGTTAAACCAGATATAATAAGGACTAAACCCTACTTTAAGTCTTTTATTATAATTAATATATAAAAACCCATTAAAATATAAATATATTTTAATTTATATATAAATTATAATCTTATTTCCAAAGAATTTATAATAAAATAAAGACTATAAATAGCCTAGGCTATAAAGCTAATACTATTAACTATAAGCTAAAAGATATTATATATATAATAGGTTTAGAAAGTCTCTATTAAGTTAATAGACTCTATAGGCTATATATATACCTTTACTTATAACTATATTAATATTAAAGGTAATTTAAATCCAAGGAAAATCCCCTTATTATTATTTAACTCTACCCTTATTAATAAATATATTATTCTAAACCCTAAAGAGAAATAATAATAGTATAAGAAAATCTAAAAAAAAGCTAAGATCCTATTACTATATAAGTTTATTAAGGTATATAAGAATAGGGCTAAGGTATAAGCAATTATATAAGTACCCAAAGACTACCTAATCCCAAGGGATACAAAGAAGATTCCCCTTTAAATAGTAAATATACCAAAGGAAATATATAAATTCCTAGATATATTTAGAGCTAACTAAGTAAATATACTACTAAGGCATAAGGCTATAGACTATTTAATCAACCTATTATCTAATAAAATACCCCTATATAGACCTATTTACCCTTTATTTTAAATTAAGCTAAAAGAGCTCTAGAAATACCTTTAAGATAACCTTAAGAAAGGGTAAATTAAACCCTCTAAGAGCCCTATAAAAGCCCCTATTCTATTTATCCTAAAGAAAGATAAGAGTTTATGCCTATACATAGATTACTAGGGCCTTAATAAGGTTATAAAGAGGAATTAATACCCTTTACTCTTAGTTTCTAAGATCCTTAATTGTATTTAAAGGGTAAATTACTTTTCTAAGATTAATATTAAAGATATATACTATAAAATTTATATTTAGGGTTAGGGTTTTAGTTAGGTATATTAACTGCCTAAAAGCTATAGTGCTAGGTTGTTTTACCTTAGACTAACTCTAGGTTTTCTAAAGAAAGATAATAAAAAAGAGATATTAAAGAAATAAAAGAACTAATAATAAAGGAAATATAATAGGAAATATAATAAAGTATAGAAAAAGGAGAGTAATAGATAAAAGTAAGAAAAAGGAATAATATTAGAAATAGAAAATAAAAGAAAAAATTAAAAAGAAAAAAGAGAAAAGAAAAAGAAAAAAAGAAAAAGAAAAAGGAAAAAAGAAAAGAAAAAGAGAAATTAGAATAGAAAAAGAAGAGGTAAGAATTAGGGTTTTAGGTTAAAGATACTAGCTTTTAGCCCTTTTAAAATAAGAATAGGATTTTTTGTAGGGCTAATAACTATAGAGCTAGCAGCTTAGACCTTAAACTTACTAAGGATTAAACCTATAGTTATATCTAGTTAGCTAGCTACTATTTCTCCTATTTTCTTTTAGAGTCCCTTATAGCTTTTAGCTATTTCTAGTTCTATTAGGCCGCTAGTAGAAATAATAAGAGGTTAAAAAAACTGGCCTAGGGCTAGGTATTTTCTTTTCTTTTCTTTAGCTATATTAGCTAGGATTTCTTGGGTATCTTTCCTATTACTATTAATAGCTATAACTTATAGGTCATAGTAATAGTAGCTAGGTCCCTTAAGAATAAAGAAATCTGCTCTTAGGTCTTGGTTAGAGTCAATAGAGGGCTCTAGTTTAACCTTTAGGGTAGGGTTAGTTTCTAGGGCTTTTTTAAAAGCTTGATTTATTAGGTTGTGGCATTGGATCTATTTCCTAGAAGCTGCCTTGCAGATATCTTTATGGTTGATTTCTGTTATATTCCTATAGTGGTTATAGAAGCTTCCAGGGGTCTTAGAGGGTAATAGTAGCCTGTTTCTAAGGCATTTAGTGGTTTCTTAGTCTGCAAGGGTATAGGATTTTTGGGTAGGCAAGACCTGTAGCCACTTTCTGCTTAGATAACTAGTATTTTCTGAGAGGGTTTTCCTATAGCTAGGTTCTAGAGTTTTCTCTAGTTGTTCTAGCCTATAGGCTGTATCTAATTCTAGGACCTTTTGGGCTGTTGGGGGCGGGGGTGTATAGGGTAGGTTTAGGAAGGGGTTTTCTGGGGGATCCTTATAGGAAAAGGTTGGAATAATCCTTGTTATCATGGAAAGGGCAGCTTCTTTAGCAGCTAGGTAAATACCCTTTGCTATATCCCTGTGAATAGGAATACCTGGTCGCTAGTCCCGGACGGGTTCACGCTGAACCATAACCCCCGGTGGGGTTAGGGTAAAATTTGGTGAAAGCTTATTGGCCGAAAACGTCGGGCGCACGGACTATTTACATAAGACCATAGTTTATGTAGAACTACAAGCAAAAAAGAGCCAAATAAGGCAATTAACCCTAAATAACCCTAAATAACCTTAAATAACCCTAAATAATCCTAAGTAATCCTAAGGCTTTAACCTTTAATACTTAGACTCTCTCTTTATATGTTTTAGACCTATAGGTTAATTTCTTATTATATATTTTCTATATAAATAAAAATAAGATTAATAAATAGTCTATTTACCACGAATTGTATTTTGGAGGTTATTTTTATTCAGCAAACTGTGTGACTTTTATTGCATTCTAGTAAATAGACCACCATTTTTTGCCCTTCTTTCCATTGCTTTTAAAGTATATATCCTTTTGCCCTTAAAGCCATATATTTTATATTAACCCAAAAGTAATTATATTCTTCTTTGGCTATTTCCCTTAGAAATCCTCTATAAGTATTATTTAGCCTATTATAGCTAGAATTCATAAAATAATTAAGAATTAGTTTAATTATCTTTTCTTGCTCTTTTATAAACTTAAGATCCTCTTTATAACATTTTTTCTTAAGTAATTAATATTCCCAAAGAATTAATCTAATCTTAATTATATCTACTATATTATCTTCTATAGACAATATATTAAACTATCTAGTATGCCACATACAATCTATGTAGTTGAATGAGATGATATTATTAATTTGTACTTTGTGTTCTCTTTTAAGAGGTTAGTAATATAAGCTTATAATGAACACATAGATAAGCTAGACCTATAGTATTAGGTAGACTTATTGTTCGGTGGGACATTGCCCTTATAAATAATAGGTCTTGCTATTTTAATAGTGTATTAGGGGATATATAGTGTCCTATTGGTTTGTATATTGTACGTGGGTATAAGTAAGAAGTAATTTGATGATTATAATCTATTAGGATTGGCAAATACTAGAAAATGAATTACAATATATAAATGCTAAGAGTGTTTATTTTTATCTATATCTATTCGTATCGGAGAAAGGTTTAGGAAGCCTTTCTTCTGCCTTGCCTTTAGGCTGCAAAGACCGTTGTGGTTGCTGTACCGTAGGATGTGAAAGCATATATCTAGGCAGCCTGCTCCTAGGTTTCTGACCTGGTTGAGCTCCTGTTCTTGTGAACAGAGAAGCCTTTTCAATTACTTTAAAAAAATAGTCTATTTACTATATTCTAGACCTATAGGTCAATAAATATAACCTATAGGTCTAGAACCAAGAAAGTATTAGTTTAAGTAATTATCTATGGGTATAGAAAAAGCTATAAGCTTATATAGCCTTAAATAACCCATAATAAATCTAAAAACAAAACTATCTCTATATTTTTATACTATATAACCTATAGGTCTAAAAGTTATTACTTACTTATATGTAATGTTCTTTATCTTAAAGTAAATAATAGCTAAATAAAAAGCAATTATAAAGGGATAAGTAAATACATTAAAATAAATATATTAAAATAAACATAGATTTATCTTATTATTATAAGATATACTATTATAAAACATTAAAAATAAAGTATATTATTCTTATTCTTAAGACTTTATAATAGTAATATAACTATATTCTTTTTCTTACTAAATAAGTAGCTAATTACCAAAGGAGATAGAAAAAGAAGGATTAGTATTACTAGTCTCTAATAAAAACAATACTGCTCTTACTAAGCTAAGAGGCTAGGTTATTCAGCTATGCAAAGAGCTCAGTATTCTCCTTTGCCTTCTCTGCCTAGTCGCCATTAAGCCTAGCATAGATTAAGTTAAGTATTACTACTATAACCATCATAGGATAATTAGAGCATAGCTATAAAAGGTAATTACATTTACTACCTCTTTCTTACTATTATGCTTATAGCCCTAGGCACTCTAAGATCTAATAAATAAGGACATAAAGCTACCAGTAGACGGAAGCCTATTAATTACAGAGCTCAAGATATACATAGGCTTTAGCTGCAAGAGCTACCGGCATCTAACCCATAATCAATTAAACTATAATAGGTATTAGGTACTAGCTAAGTATAATAAGGAAAAGAAAGAGGATAAGGATAAGGATAAGGAGGGTAAGAGTAATAAGTAGTATTATAATTAGGAATTAGTTATATTTTAATTACTATAAAGGGCTTTATATATAAGATATTAGATTATTAAGATAGTATAAACCTATTGTAGTAGCTATAGGAGTAATAAGAGTAGTAGAAGTAGCTTAAGAGAGGGCTTAGGTGGTATTAGTATTAGTATTAGTATTGATTCTAGGCTATTAAAGCTTATTAGAAGCTATAAGAAGAAGCTTGAAAAGGCTATTGCCGAATAAAAGAGAAAGGTTAAGGTACTAGGCAGTATTAATTAGAAGTCCCAGTGGGTGCAGTTTATAAAGTGGGTAGTATATCTTTAGGGTAAGGATAAGCTTATACTTTACTAAGCTAGTCTTTTACTAATATCGAAGATAAGTGAGCTAAAGCTTTAGAAGTAAAAGGCCTAAGATATTAATATATGGCTATAAGTATTAGCTAATAGCTTCTACTGCAAGCTAGTACAAGGATTAAAACATCTCAATAGGGTACCAGATAAGATATTAAAGTAGCTTAAGAGTATTAATATAATAAAGCTAATTATAAAGCTATTTAGGCATAAGTAAAAGGCAATAATAATAGAATGATATAGCATGGATTAAGAGTAGTATCTATGCTATTATACCTATGTCTAGCTACTTAGATAGGATAGAGCCTAGAAGGAGCATGGTATCTGGTTCACAGACGAGCAATAGGGGCATCTTGCCAATATTATATAGTAACTTAATATTATAGCCAATAACAATAAGAGAAGAGAAGAGGATCGGAGTTAGGGAAAGAAGAGAAGGCAGCAGTAGCAGCAGCAGCAGTGGCAGTAGCAGCGGCAGCAGCATCAAAAGAGCAACAGAAATCAAGAGGCAGAGGCAGAGGCGGAGGCAGAGGCAGATTCAGACACTGATTTCGATAGCAATATTAATAGCAATGTTAATAGCAATATCGCTATGCTTAATCAAGCCATCTACTACTTCTACATCAGTAGCATCAAGCAGAAGCTAGGCCGAAAGCAATACTACAACCCACTACTGCACTTCACGGCCGTGCTAGGCATCAAGGAGGACGGCAACTAGGCCCTAGTGCACTTATATACCCATTTTCTGGCTGGCTTCTTATGGTGCGGCTGGGTACTAATACTAGAGCACTTCTTCGAGGATAATACGTATAACTTAGAGGATTTAGTGTATAAGCTTTGCTGTAATTAAATACTTCCACAAGGGTTATCATAAATAGCTTACAAGCAGCTTGTACTTACTATTTAGTATAATTATTTGGTAGATAATATATAGCTAAGGGTACTATAATTATAAGGAGGGATAGGCATAGCTATAGTAGGATAGTAATAGCAAGATGATTAACTATCTAAGTAAGAGTATTACTATGGCTGGCTTTTAGTTAATAGCTTAGGTAATAGTATAAGAGGCTAAAGACTAGCTTAATAAGCTAATGGGCAGCTAGTGGAAGAAGGGCAAGCTATAATAGATAGTATAGCTATAGGATATTACTAATAGCTTAATATATAAGAGGCTAGGATAATTATTTATAATAAACCGGAAGAATATATGGCTATAGCTAGGGGCTAAGAAGCTAGTAGATATTATAGGTAAGAGATTATAGAAAATAATAAAGGTAGGCAATAGTAGTAAATAATATATATATTACTAGAAGGTAATTATAGAGTATCTTGGCTAGCTTAAGTTATTTTAAATAAGGATATATTCAGTAATATATATCTAGGGAGAATAGCCTAGATAGGGTCCTAAGATAGCAATGCTAAAGTACTATAATATAAAATAGCTACTAAAGAATATCTTTGTCTTTGATAGGTAGGTGGTTATTATTATTAGAAATATGATGTAATGTGTGTTGTATTAAGTCTAGAGAACAAGTGTTCTGTGTGTAAAGGGAGATATATATAGTCTTTATCCCTTGGGTTTATCTCTTATTATATAAGCCTTACTTGCAATGCACAAGATACTTCTAACACCCCTCCTTAAGTAAGGCTAGGTAATAAGTTATATATTAGTAATCCTATTACCCTCATTAAAAACCCTATGCGGGAAAAGAATAGTAACCGCCTACTTATTTACAATAATCTTTAATATAGTTAATATAATTTCCTTCTTTTATTTTAATCTACCTTAGTTTAACTTCCTTAACCTATTTCTTTAGTTCTTGTATTGGTAGTATCTTTGTGCTAAGGTTTATTAGGTTTTATTTTTATAGAATTTATTTAACTAATATTATACTATTATTAATTAGTTCTTATATTTTATGGTATTTTACTTAGATATACTTAGTTCTTTTATAAAATTTAGTATTCTTTATAAGGTTATTTACTTTATTATTATTAGTATATAATATAATTAGCCTTTAATCTTTATATAGTTCCTTAATTAATTTACTTAGGTAAATTACTTTTAGTTTAGTACTATAAAGGCTAAGATATTTTAATTTAGTATTAGAGATAGAAATAAATAATTATTTTTTACTTTTTTAGCTAATTATCCTTTTTATAATTCTAAATATATAGTACTTAATTAACTTAGAGTTACTAAGGTCCTTAGCCTATTTTGTATTAGAGAATCTAATAATCTTTAGATTAAGCCTTTTATTAAAAACTAATATATAGTTAATAGTATATTTAATATATCTTAGTACTCTTTTTGCTATAAATAGATATAAAGGTATAGGCTTTAATATAAATTAACTTAACTTTACTATTAGGTAGACTAAGTTAATTTGTGTTCTTATTATATAAAATATAAGGGTTTTAATAATTTATTAGTAAAGCTCTCTGAGTTTAGGTATATGGATTTTAGGGTTTTTTCCTATAGAAGTAAGTTTCTTAGAGGTATTTATTGGAGTATGCTATGGTTTTATCTATGTGAAGTTAAGTTATTTAAGAGAGTGCTTAAGATAGGGTTATTAAGATAGTATAATAGTCTTTGCTTTTCTGTTCCTAATAATTAAGGTTCTAAGAAAGTAGTATATAGGACCTAGGTTGGTTATTTTGAATTGCTTCTTTAGTTTCTCTTTTACTTAGTTAATTATATTAATATTAAGGCCAAAGAATAGTAAATTATCTATATAGATATATATAATAATATCTTTTTTAATGAATATTACTTTATTAAATTAAGACTACTTAAAGCCTATCTTTGTTAATGCTTATAAGAGTATTTTAAATTAAATATAGGGTACTTGCTTTAGGCTATAAAGTGCTTTTAGTAGCTTATATATTTTACTTTACTTTTTAAATCTATAAGGTATTTTTATATAGATTTCCTTATTAATTCTTTTATATAGAAAGGTAGTTTTAATATTTATTTATTTGATTTCTTAGTTAAGGATGGTAGTAATAGCAAATAGTAGTTTATATGTCTTTTGATATATAATAAAGGTAAATATTTCTTTGTAATTAATTCTATATTTTTATTTAAAGCCTTAAACTATCTATTAAGCTTTATAGTACTTAATATTTCCTATAGGTCTAAGTTTTATTTTAAAGATTTATTTTCTTAATAGTATATATTATATTTTATTTATATTAATAATAGTAAATAAGCTATTTTTAATAAGTAAGTTATATTCTTTTTTTATAGTAAGTTTTTACTTTGGCTATAAGTTAAAGTTAAGCTTATTTTAGTATTTTAGGCTTATTGCTTTTTAAGGCCTTATAAAGAGTTATAAGATATATTTAGATATTTAGCTTTTTATTTTATAAGTTACTTAATAGGTTATTTATTATTTCTTTTATTATAGCTAGTTTTTATAGAGTCTTATCTTTTAGGTTTAACTAAGATTATTTCCTTAAGACTATATTTATATTTATTTAGTAGGCAATTAGTTCTATTTAAATATTATTTATATAAATTCTTAGGGTTATTACTTATAGTATAGTTTATAGATTAAACCTATTAGATTGTTTATATATTCTTTTCTTAGATTATAATATAAGTTTATTAAGTATAGAAAGTTTATTTAATTTAAGTTATTAAAAGTGATTTAATTGCTTGAGGGAGAGGATTTCTTTAGCCGTGGGTAGTACTAATAGGTTTATGCTTCTTTGGGGAAGCTTATATTTAGATTAGTAGTTTATATAGATGTTTTTATTAAAGATAACCTCTTTGGCCTGCTTAATTTATCCTATAATAGGGTTCTAAAGGCAATATATGTTCTTAGCCTTATATTTAATAAGAAAGTATAGTTAAGTTTAATTATCTAGTTTCTTTAGGTACTTTGCTTTTAGAATAAGCTTATAGGCTTTATAGCTAAGTCTTCTAAAGTATATAATAGGTGCTTTTAGGCTACTCTAGGCTTTAATAGGAGTTATGCTATTAAGGGTATTATAGGGAGATTATTTCTATAAATAGATAATTATATATAGTACTTTTCTTTATAGTTCTTTGGGTAGTTTATTATTATAGAATATTATTTTAATTTTATTTTATATTGTTTAGTATGCTTATTTTATAGGGTTTTAGTTTAGTTAGTAGGGTATAATAAACTCTATATAGATACCTTTATAATTAAAGAAATTAAGTAAAGTTTTATTCTTAAATTTACTATTATTATTAAGTTTATATTCTTTAATTATTATGTATATATAATTTTTAATTATTTATATATTGGCTTTAATAAGTGCTCTTAATTGTACTTTCTCCTTAAGTAAGTATATATATAGTTTCTTAGTTAGATTATTAATAATTAATAGGTAATAGGACTTGCTTAATAGGGTCTTTGGTATTATTAGGCCTTTAAGATTAGCTATTTGCTTTTGCCCTCTATTTAGTGCTCTATGGGTAATTGCTTGGATGTTACTAGCCTTTCCCTTTCTATATATATAGGCTATATAAGGTCCTAGATCTATATTTATAATAAGGATCTAATAATCTTTGGTAAGCTATTTATAGTTATTATAGTTAAGATAACCTAGGTGAATGTAAAGTGTGTATAGGGATATTGATTTAGTGGTATTATTTATTATAAATATAATAGGATATTAGTTTACTTTAGGTATATTCTAATATTATATAGTCTTTGCTTAAGAGTAGTTAAGATATTTAAATCTTTTATGTATAGTGCCTTGTATAATAAGTATATCTTTATATTTAATAAAAGTATTTTTATAATCTTAAATATAAATAAAGTTTTATTTTTTAATAATAGTACTAATTAAGAGTAAATTAATTATTATAGATAGAATAAAGAGTATTTATAAAAGGTAAATAAGTTTTGTATTATTAACTTGCTAAATAATAACTAGGACTTTTCTAAAGCTAAGTACTATAGCTTCTTAACCTATACTATTTATTGGAATAGATTCTTTAAATACTATATACTCTAAGTATATATATTGATTATAGTAAATATAATATTTAAATATATTATTAAATATCTAATCTAAATAGTAGGTATTAGTTTTATTTCCTTTTATTATTATAGTATATATAGCTTTTTTATTAATTATAGTTATATAGTAGTCTAGAGTATTATTAGGCTAGGCCAAGAGAGCATTTACTTTGTTTAGGTCTATGCTTTGTAGTATATTTACCTTTGCATTGTATATTATTATTGGTTTTTTGTCCTTTTATTATATAAAGTATTTTAGGTTATTATAGTTTGCTTTATTTAAAAGCTATCTATAGATTAAGTAGGTCTTTTGAAAGGGACCTATATAGTTTTCTGGTTTTAAAAATCTAGTCTACTTAATATAGTTATTTTAATTAAAATTTCCTAGTTACTTATTGTTTTTCTAATAGTTATTAGGGTAATTATTATAATTTAGGTGATTATTTATAGTAATTATATATATTGTTCTAGAGATAGTAATAAAGGCTATAGATATAGAGATCTTTTGTTTATTCTTATAATACTATTATTTATCTTTAGCTTAGGCTATAAGCTAGGTAAGGCTAAGTAAAGTGCTTTCTTTAATATTAGTAATCTTATAATTTTGGTATAGTATACTATAGAAGGTAAAAAAGGTATTACTTAGATTGGTGAGAAACTATAGCTAGTAGAGTTCCTTGGGGATCTTTTAGTTTAATTATATATATTTAATTGTATAGAGTCTCTTAGTAAATATTTAAGTGTATTCTTTTATGTCTTTATAGGACTATAAGGTATTTGAAATAAGATTACTAATTATATTGCTAAGAATGCTTATGCTATATTATTGGTTGTCTTTCTAAAGGATTAAATAGGTATTTTATGCCTTTTTTATACCTTTAATCTTTTTAATTATAAAGTTTAAGTATTTATTTTATATACCTACTAAAAGGTTATTATTTATATAATTTTAGTAGGTACTCTAATAGATAAAGTAATTTTATTTCTTTATTAAATAGTTCTTTTTTGGCCTTATTAGTTTCTTTTAGGTACTATTTAGAATATATATAATATACTTTGCTAAGATTATATTTTTAATACCTTTATTTTATTTAGCTTAGTTTTTAGCTTTTTTAAGTTATAAAATAATATTATAACTTAATTTAATTTTATATACTTTTATTACTTTATTTTATACTTTATAATTAAATTTATTTAATTATAAATACTTTCTTAATTTTTAGCTATTTTTTTTCTTAGTATTTATTATCTTAGGTATTTAATTCTTAATTAAGGATAAAGATTAATTAAAGGTAAATAATATTATATTAATATAATTATTATTTATATAGTACTAAGACCTTATAAATATTTATATATATACTATATTATTACTAAAGAATTTAGTAAAAGCTAATAAATTAAATAATTATTTTTCTTTAAGGGTCTTTATAAGGTATTAATTAATATTTTGGTTATAAAGGAATTATCTAGGATATTAGAGTCCTTTTAAAAATATAGATATTACTTTACTATATATATATTATACTTTTCTTTTTGTAATTAGGATATTATTAATAGTAGTATTTCTTTGGTTATAGTACTCTATTAAATTTATAAATAGAGACCCAAAGGAAACTAAGGGAAATGGTAAGAGGCTTTTAAAGCAGTAAAGAGTGCTATTTTGTTGTTGTTGGGTAGTCTCTGTAGGTGGACGGAAGGTAGAGGTAGTGGCTTTCGGCTTAGGGCTAATGGATATATGTGATTAGGCACTAGAGCTTAAGGAGCCTAAGTTAGATATACTTAATGATATTTTGTGTAAGGTAAATGTAAGATAGTTTTTAGTAATTTATAATTATTTAAATATCTTAGAAGATACTGTGGCGGTGGCTGGTGGGCCGTGGTGGCTCAAGGACCTTGCCGGGTCGTAAGGCTAGGCCTCTGTTTAAATAGCTAGCATCACTCAGTTTTTAATTCAACAACAACCCCCTTTCAATTCGCGTCCTAAGACCTAATAGAGCTGCAGCTCGCAAGACCTTTTCAAAGGGACTGTTTTGCCCTTGTCATTTTCCTCTTCTATCATACATCTTAAGGGACCGGCTTTTGTTTTACCCGGCATCCCTTCCTATCCCTGTTTTCCCTTTTCTTCCGTTGCTCCAAGCCTTGTGCCTGTACAGCAGCCAGTCAACCTACCCTGTAGGGTAGGTGATTTGGGTGTTTGGTGTCATTTCCCTCCGCCACAATACCTAGGCTTATAACCTATTAGAAATATAATATAATATATATTATATTAAGTCTAGAGAATAAGTATTCTATGTATAAAGGGAGATATATATAGTCTTTATCCCTTGGGTTTGTCTCTTGTTATATAAGCCTTGCTTGTAATACGCAAGACACTTCCAACAATTATTATTGACTGTAATAAGAGCAAAGGTCTAAGCAGTGGGATAGGCGGCCGCAAGGTAGCTTGCTTTTTGCCTAAGCGTCTGAGCCGGATGATGATGGTATATATTGCATGGCTACTGCCGTTTAAGAAGGTACTATACTAGCTTGCTGGCATTTGTGGACTATCTAACTCGCTTGACCCATGGATCTAGAAGTCAGCCGAGAAGGGGATATGGAATATAGTAATACTGAGCAAGCAGCTTGCACTTATCTCTGGCATTAAGATCAAGGCCTAGCTAACAATATCAAACTACCGATATATAGCCATAAAGATAAATCATAAGATTAAGGGCTTAATTATATAGTAAATAGATCTTAAGGCCGCTAAGGCTAATAGCAATAATAAGATAGCTAATCCAATAATAGGTAAATAGTGCTAGCAGCTAAGGGTTAAATACATATGGAATAGTCAAGTAATACATAGTAGCCACATAGCATAGGACCACTATAGGGTCAACTTACAATTCTCTAATCAACTATAGCCTAAGATAATATTAAACTATTAGGAGATTAGCTATCTATAGCATTAGTTTCTTACTTATACTAATAGAGATTTTAGTAAAAGGAAATAACTAGCTAAGATAATAAGCATAGTAGTAGTTTATAGAGCTATAAAGAAATAATAATATAATCTTTATCTATAAAAGGTATATATTTTCTTTTATTTTTTTTATTTAATTTAAAGAAAAAGAGAGAAAGATAAAGAGGAAAGAGGAAGGGAGAAATAATAATATAAGTATAAATAAAAAGAAGGTACTATAGGATAAGGTATATAGGTAAGCTTATAACTAATATATATATCACTATTTAATAAGTCACTTTACTAATAACAATACAGCCATAATATACTAAACTAGCTTTCTACTTTATATATACATAAATTAACACTAGGCTAAAGCATATACTAGGTAAAAATACCGGCTAGAAGACATAGTAATAGCAAGATAGTATATACCAGATTATAGGACTAGAGAACAATAGGACCCAGAGCAAGTAGCTTATTATAGTACTACCAATAGGTAAAGGGAAAAGCATTTTCTTTATACTACTAATATTCATAGAAGATAAATAGGGCAAGGGAGAGCCAGTTAGTATAGTTATTGTGCTGTTTATATCTCTTGTATAAGACTTAGTAATAAGGGCCTATAAGCTAGGCATTAATTGTATAGAGTGAAAGAGCAATATAGATCGGGAGGAATAATAGTAGGATATACAATTAGTAGTAGTAAGTGTAAATATAGCTATAAGTAAAGGGTTTATTATTTATATTAAGAGTATTTAGGCTTAAGGGCTATTAAAATAGATTTTTTCTAATAAGTATTATATTATTATTACTAATATTAAATACTAAGAATAGCTAGGGTAACTTATAGGCTTATACCGGTTTAGGTACCTACTAGTAATACTAATAGTAATACTATTAATATTAATAAAGGCTTAGTTTTAGGAGTAGATATTAGTATAGAATATCATAATAATCTAAGTACTAATAATAAGGGTTAATATCTAGTACTAGGTAAAGTAAATAAAGGTAAATAAAAAGGTAATAAAAGAAAGTATAATAACTATAATTAAGGTAATAGAGGTATAAATAAGATTAGGATAATAGGGTATAATCTACTATTAATTAATTAATTAGTATAAGGTAATAGCTATATTGGTTGGGTATAAGATATATTATAGTAAGCTAATAAGAAAAGTATAAGGCAATATACTATAGGACTAAATAGAGGGGCAAGATAGTTAATAGTAAATAACAGTAATAATAGGACTAAGGACAAGGGTTAATATTAAGGGTATTATTAGGATTATTTACATAGGCCTACCATTTAGGCTAGTAGACTTTACTCAGTAAATAGGGCAAGGAGATCAGTAGAAAGGTGAAGTTATGGACTTAGTAATTATAATAGATGGGAAGGCCGGGTAGGGAGATAAGTTTGGCAGCAATATCAATCACATCAACCGAGAAGGGGTAGAGTTATTCATGGAAGGTAAGGGCTGCCGGCGCTTGGTGCTGGGCTGGTTCTTGGACGGGGCGGAGGGCAGTAGCTATAGGGAGATGCAAGGCAAATGGTGCGACCGATGTTTGAAGAAGGAAGCAGATAGGGTAGGTAATAGGGAGGATATTAGGGAGGATATTAGGGAGGATATTAGAGAGAATAGAACAGAGGGTAAAGAAGAGGATGAAATAGAAATGGAGGGTAAAGAAGGGGATAATAAAGAGGATAATAAAGAGAAGGATAAAGAGGAAGAAGAGAATGAAATAGAAATAAAGGGCAAAGAAGGGGATAATAAAGAGGATAATAAAGAGAAGGATAAAGAGAAAGAAGAGGAAGAAGAGGATAACAAGGCAGAGAGGGCTCCGGCAGTGACAATGGTAAACAGACTAAAGGAGAAGACACAGGAGGAGAGCAAGTAGATCAAAAAGCTATATAGTTAGCTAGATCAGGTACAAGGAGTAGGATACTCAGTATACTTTATCAAGTAGCATATACATAGGGCAAAGGAAGAGTTTAGGGGGAAGATAGAGCATAAGCGTAAAGACTATCGGCTACTATAGCAAAAGGACTTTAATCGGTAGCAGGTAAATTTACAGTTTGCAGACTACAAGTACTACTAGGAGTACAGTCTACTATATAGCTAGTATAGCATAGGGCAGGTACAAGGGGGCAAGTATAGCTACCATAATAAAATACTATTAGTTATAATAATAGTAAAGGTAAATAGGATAATTAAGGGGCTTATGCAAAAAAGGTTTAAAGTAAACTATAGAAATAAGTAAATATATTAAAATTAAATTAAGTAGAGTTAGTAGGTATATAGGATATAGATAATAAATAGGCTTATAGTATAAAATAAGATTATATAGTATATTTAGAAGAAAAAGAAAAGATAATTAAAAATAAAAAGATAAATAAAGATAAATAAATAAGATAGGTAAATTATATTAATTTACTATAAAGGATAAAGGGAGCTAGGGTTTAGGGTAAGGATAGTAATTTATAGTTAAAAGTAATAATTTATAGTAAAAGAAAATACTAAAGAATTAAAAAAATAATTAATAATAAAAAAAATAATAAATAATAAAAAGAAAAATATAAATTATTTATTACTAATATAAGAATTATATAAAGTAAATAAAAAAAAAAAAAAAAAGTAATATAAATAAAATTAATTAAAATTAAAGCAATGTCTGCTGGAGGCAGTACTTACTATAGGTGTAAGTATATAAGCGGTTTTTATATAAGAGCTATATAAGGTATCCGTCAGAGGCGGGGCTCACTGTAGGTGTAAGCGCGCAAGTACTTCTAAGGGTAAGTAGGTAAAGCCGTGGATACTAGCTCCCGGCAGGGATATAGTAATATAAAAAAAGAACTGCTAAGAAAAAGGAGGTAAAGGGTTTACTAGGAAAAGTTAGGGGACTTGTCTGACTAGTCTACTATGTGGAACTAAAGGGCTTAGTAGGAAGGTAGGGCTAGGGGATTTATCTGACTAGTCTGCTATGCAGAACTCAAGGGCTTAGTAGGAAGGCAGGGCTAAGGGATTTATCTAACCAGTTTACTAGGCGGAATAGTAGCAAGGCTTAGGGAGGCAGGGCTAGGGGATTTATTTGACCAGTCTGCTATGTGGAACTCAAGGGCTTAGTAGGAAGGTAGGGCTAAGGGATTTATTTGACTAGTTTACTAGGCGGAATAAAGAGGCTAGGAGTCAAAGAAAGTATTAAGAGTAAGAAGGAGGTTAAAGGGTTTATATAAGCCCCCCTAGCAAGAAAAAGAAAAGGTATAAGGAACCCCTACCAAAGGATTAGGAATAGTAGTTAAAGGTAAGGGAGAGTAGTAAATAATTAAGGGTAATAGTAAAAGGTTAGGGGTAATAGTAAAAGGGTTAGGGGTAATAGTAAAAGGGTTAAGGGGAATAGTAAATGGTTAGGGGGAGTGGTTAATGGTTAGGAGGAGTGGTTAATGGTTAGGGGGAGTGGTTAATGGTTAGGAGAAGTGGTTAATAGTTAGGGAAAGTGGTTAATAGTTAGGGGGAGTGGTTAATAGTTAGGGGGAGTAATTAATAGTAAAAGAGAATAGTAAAGGGTTAAAATAAGTATTAATAATAAGAAAAAGTAATTAATAATTAAAAAGAAAAGAATTATAAAGTATTAACTATAAATATAAAGGTTATATAAGATAACTAAAAATAATAATAGTAAAAGTAATATAAGTTAAATAAATTAAGACTAAAGTATTATTTACTAAAGATAAATTAAGGTTAAAGTAGTATCCGCCAAAGGCAGTGCTTACTATAGGTGTAAGCATATAAGCGGTTTTTATATAAGAGCTATATAGGGTTTTAGTTAGGTATATTAACTGCCTAAAAGCTATAGTGCTAGGTTGTTTTACCTTAGACTAACTCTAGGTTTTCTAAAGAGAAATAATAAGGAAAGATATTAGAAAAATAAAAAGAAATAATAATAAAGGGAATATAATAGGAAATATAATAGGAAATATAATAAGATATAAAAGAAAGAGAGTAAAAGATAAAAATAAGAAAAATAAATAATATTAGAAATAGAAAATAAAAGAAAAAACTAAAAGGAAAATAGAAAAAAGGAAAAGGAAAAAAAGAAAAAAAAAGGAATTAAAATAGAGAAAAAAGGGATAAGAATTAGGGTTTTAGGTTAAAGATACTAGCTATTAGCCCTTTTAGAATAAGGATAGGATTTTTTGTAAAGCTAATAGCTATAGAGCTAGCAGCTTAGGCCCTAAACTTACTAAGGGTTAAACCTATAATTGTATCTAGTTGGCTAGCTGCTATTTCTCCTATTTTCTTTTGGAGTCCCTTATAGCTTTTAGCTGTTTCTAGTTCCATTAGGCCACCAGCAAAAATAATAAGAGATTAAAAAAACTAGCCTAGGGCTAAGTATTTTCTTTTCTTTTCTTTAGCTATATTAGCTAGGATTTCTTAGGTATCTTTCCTATTACTATTAATAGCTATAACTTATAGGTCATAATAATAGCAGCTAGGTCCCTTGAAAATAGAAAAATCTGCTCTTAGGTCTTGGTTAGAGTTAATAGAGGGCTCTAGTTTAATTTCTAAAGTAGGGTTAATTTTTAGGGCTTTTTTAAAAGCTTGATTTATTAGGTTATAGTATTAAGTCTATTTCCTAGAAGCTGCCTTGCAGATATCTTTATGGTTGATTTCTGTTATATTCCCACAGTAGTTATAGAAGCTTCTAGGGGTCTTAGAGGGTAATAGTAGCCTATTTATAAGGCATTTAGTAGTTTCTTGGTCTGCAAGGGTGTAGGATTTTTGGGTAGGCAAGACCTATAGCCACTTTCTACTTAGATAGCTAGCATTTTCTGAGAGGGCTTTCCTATAGCTAGGTTCTAGAGTTTTCTCTAGTTGTTCTAGCCTATAGGCTGTATCTAATTCTAAGACCTCTTGGGCTATTAGGGGCAGGGGTGTATAGGGTAGGTTTAGAAAGGGGTTTTTTGGGGGATCTTTATAGGAAAAGGTTAGAATAATCCTTGTTATCATAGAAAGGGCAGCTTCTTTAGTAACTAAGTAAATATCCTTTGCTATATCCCTATGGATAGGAATACCTAGGCCTCTATTTCTAGCTGGTATAGCTATTAGGTAGGGGTTTAGGCTAGGTAAAGGGTCTTGCCTTTTCCTAGTAGCTAGTTTTTGGATAGTCTTTTCTATATTTAGGTCAATTGCTTGCTATTAATATTCTAGGCCCTTTAGGGCTAATTGCCTTAGAAGGTGTCTTAGGAAGAGGTAAATACTGCCTCTTAATAATAAAAGGGCATTTTACTTAGATAAGCTAGCTAGCTCTTGGATTATTTCTTGGAGTAAAGAGGCTTTCCTATTTAGGAAGTTTCTTCTAGCTTCTAGAGGGCCTATATAGGTTCCTAGGATTACTATACCTTTTTCTCTTAGGGCTCTTATAGGGGTTTCTTTGCTTTTCTTATGGTTAAGCTTTAGAGGGGAATCTTTAAAGACCTTTTTTGTTATTCTTAGAGCTTTTTCTAGCTCTTTTTTGCTTAGGATAAATATATTATCTAAGTAAGCTATTAGAGTGGCTATAGAAAGTTTCTCTAGTAAGAGCTTTAGAGTAAGTCTTATAGATAGGGAAAATAAGAGGGGGCCAAAGGGATCCTTTTATCTAACCCCTTGGGCTAATGCTAGGTATTATTCTTGGCCTAAGACTAGTAAAAATGGGTTATTATAGGCCTATTTTATAGCCCTATATAGGGTTAATATAAATTTTAATATAAAGGCTGCTATAGTCCTTTTATTTAAGTTATTAAATGTATTAAAGGTATCTAAAAAGGTAATAAAAGTAAAATTTACCTTATTTTGCCTTATTATAGCTTCTTCTAGAATAAAGATAGCTAGTTCTATCCCTCCAGGGGATTAAACCCCTAGCTGGTTAGGTAATAGTATCTTTTCTGAATAGTAGGTTATTAGGATAGCTTTTACAGCTACCCTATAGACTATATCTCCTACAGCTATAGGTCTTATGCCTCCTTTTTCTTTTTCTAGGCCTATTAGCCTAAAAGCACAAAGGAGGTTACAGCTAGGGGCTGTTCTAAGTCGGATTATATTGGTTAAAAGCCCTAGGAAAGCTAGGACTTCTTGGTCCTTAATAACTAGGCTTAGAAGGGGCCTAGTCCAGCCTAAGAGGCCTAGGGTCTTTTCCTTGTGTATTGTTTTTAGGGCTTTTTCAATGACTTCCAGTGAAATAGGTTGGTTGATTACTGGATTTACCCCATTAAAAGGGTTTTCTGGGCCTATAGGGTGTTTTTCCCTTAATAGGTCCCTGGTTTTCTTGTTTTTTGGGGCTAGGGGTACTAAGTTATATATAGCTTTAGCTACCCTTCTAATAAAGCCTCTTTCTAGCCATTTGGTAGCTTGTTGGATTGGGCTAGGTTGATTAGAGCTTTCTGTTTGGGTAGGGCTAGCTTAGATAAAGGGTTCTGGATAGGTTTCTAGGAAGGCTTTTAGGGTAGGTATAAGGAAGCCCTGTTTATAGCCTAGTCCTAGGACTCTAGGAAGACATAGGAAATCTAATAAGGCTTTTTCCTTAGGTTTTCTTAGGAAATCCTTTGCTATTTTATTTACTATACCTATAAAATACATAGTATGCCTTGTATATAGCTTTTTTTTAGGTATTTCAATATTAGAATAGGCTAATAGTTATTAGACTGCCTTGTCTACTAATATAGGGGCTATAGCTTGATTGTGCTATTCCTCTAGGGTAGATTAGTGGAATTGGCTTGTAATAAAGGTAGCAGGGGGTAAAGAGGGGGCTCTAGGCTTAGGCTTTATGTTGGGGTTAGGGTTACTTAACCCTAGGTCCCTTATAGAGGCTAGGCTAGAGGCTAAGGAGATTGATATAGCCCTATCTCTAGCTGGAGAGGCCGGGGGCTGGGAGGCTGGCCTGACTGGGCTAGATGTGTTAGAGGGTATAGGGGAATAAAATCTGCTTCTTCCTCTAGGGGGCTCATTTGAGGGGCTTCTGGCTGTGCGTTTTTTGGTTGGTATAGGGTAGGCTGGGCCGGCTGTTTGGGGCAGGGTGGGTTGGAAAGGCTGGGGCCGGGTTTGGCTAGGCGTAGCTAAAGCTGGGGGAGCTGTAGAAGGTAGAGGGTTTTGGGGTACCCTAGTAGGGGTTGAAACTGCTGATGTTCTGGGTATTCCATGGACTTTGGCTTGGTGTGTTTTGATTCCATGGGCGCCTTTGCAAGCGGTTTAACATATTGGGCAGCTAACTAAGCCTAGGGGGGCTAGTTATTGGTCTAAAAAGCAGTCTTGGGGGTGTTTTTTCCTAATATGGTCTAGGAAATCCGAGTAAGAGCCCCTACAAGAGGGGCATTCCATTTTTGGAACCAGGAAAAAGGAAAGGTATAGGGTAAGGTCTTAGGAAGGTCTTAGAAAATAACCTTAAAGATAAGGTTAAAAGAGGTCTTAGGAAAAGCCTTAAAGAGGGTCTTAGAAAGGGTCTTAGAAAGGGTCTTAAAAAGGTCTTAAAAAGGTCTTAGAAAGGGTCTTAGAAAAAGAGTAGGAAAAATCCTTAGGCTAAGGTAAAAGAGGGAAAAAGGGTAAGGAATGGAAAAGGAATAGTAAAGAAGGGTAGTAAGAAGGATAAGGAATGGAAAAGGAAAAGGTGGAATGAAAAGGGAATTAAATAGGGATAGAAAAGAAAGAAGGGATAAAAAAAGGGATAAAAAAAGGGATAAAAAGGGATAAAAAATAAAGTAGGGAGAAAAAAAGGGAGAAAAAGAGAAAAAAAGGGAAAAAAGAAAAAGGAAAGAATGTAAAGAAAATAAAGGAGTAACAAAGAAAAGATATATAATAAAGACCTTTTCCTAGGGTGAGCAGAGTGGGTAAAGTGATAGGAACTCAACTAGTATATTATTTCTATCTTTTATATTACCCTCCGGGGGGCACTGCCGTGCAGGCTGGCCTCACTACATTGTAGAGGCTTTACCATGGTTGGGCTATAGGGTTAAGGTCAAGGTTAAGAGGAAAGGAAAGGATGAGAAGAAAGGGAAGGGGAAAAGAGAAGGATGCAGAAAGGGGTAGCAGTAAGAGTAGAGGAGGGCAATAGGAGCAATAGCAGTAGCAGTAGTATTATTATAATAATAGAGTATAGATAGCTATGGCAAGTAGATAGTAGTAGCAGTAGTAGTAGTAGTAGTGGTTAGGGTTTTGGTTAGGTATATTAACTGCCTAAAAGCTATAGTGCTAGGTTATTTTACCTTAGACTAACTCTAGGTTTTCTAATATTAAAATAAAGATAAAAGGAAAAAAGAAAATTAACTTAGAAAATAAAAGAGAAAAATTAAAGAAGGAGTAATAAGAATAGTAAAGAAAAGAATATAAAAATATAGTAAGACTTTAAAGAAAGATAGATAAAAGGAAAATAAAAAGATATTAGGGTAAAGAGAAATTATAGGAGAGTAGGAAGAGTAAAAGGAAAAATAGAAATCTAGAAAAATATTAGGGTTTTTGGTTAAAAAGGCTAGCTTTTAGCCCTT